>CM021244.1:33351720-33951720 GCA_010577795.1 Isatis tinctoria | reverse complement strand
TCTCCTAGAAGAAGACCATCACATCTTTTGCTCTCTTGTTTGATACTGCTTCAGTACAAGAACTCCGGCTGTCTTTAGATCATTCAAGCTTTATGATTTCGTCGACTCAAGAATTTGTTGGCTTTAGATGAAGATGTGTAGGTTTATGTTTGTTTCAAAAGTTGTGTATCTTAGTTTCTGGGGAAATTTATTCTTCCATCAGCTTAGTTTCCGGGGATGTATCTTGTTTTCCACCGGCTTTAGTATTCCAACAATGTATCCCAACAATGAATGAAAATTCCAGATGACCAAAAAGAAGAAGTCATATTGTGATAACTTAGTTGAATATGTGTGCCCAGACAGCATATTTTGCATATTTTAGCAATCCATGTTTTGTATTGTAGTTTAAAATGTTTTTTCACATAATTACTGTCCAAATAATGGTGAATTTAAAATCACATAAATGTTATTATAAGAATGCAAGAATATAATGCATTATAGAGAACTGAATACATGTAAAATGATTCGAATTTGTACTAATTGTGAACAGAATTGCATGCTGAGCTTTCACGTGGCATTTTGGGCATGAATATCAAGCTGGTATTGTTGTTTGTTATTTTGCATCTCTTCTTTATTTTAAGGAGTGGAAAGAGACCTGTTAGTTTTTCCAGGGAAAAAGAAGAACATGTGTTGAAGTTTGCTCGAGAGTTAACTAAATCTTCTATGTCATTGTGTGATGAAAAGCTAACAACAGCCATTTCATACTTGGCATGTCTTGTCCATGAATGTTGTAATGTCTTGGGTTACTCTTCTTCTTACATCACACTCTCATAGGTACATGTAGAAAGTATTTATTTAAATTTGTAGTTTTTTTTTATTCAAAACATTTTTTCTTGTAAAAGCTTAATTTGTAATTTTTTTTCTTTCTTACATAATACCAATTGAAATACTAAATGTTGATATTCACACTGAGGTTTGTTAACTCTTTCAAATGTTTTTTTTTAACTCTTTCTCTCTTTGAGATTTCAGTTTCTTAACACCTTTTTCATTCATTCCTTTTTTGCATGGTTTCTTACAACATTTCACGCATATACTAATTCTTCTACTTGACACACTTGCACCATGCTTCTACTAACTAGATTCCCTTACACAAACCACTCTACTAACAACTTTCCATAGACTCTAACGACTCCAATAACTCATTTCAATTATTGCTTTAGTGATGTTTAAACAACACATTACTTGTTCATTTTGGGCCTTAACCAAAAGAAACCAGTGGCCAACTCACAAATTACAAACCCAATTAATTTGTTGACTTGTTTCTCTTCCTTGACTCTTGCGTGCTTTTCTTCTATGTTCTTCTTTCTCGATTCGGCTTCTTCTTCTTCGATTTGCTTCTTCTTCTGCTCCTCTTTTGGTTACTGATTTGTTCTTTTTTCTTGTTATAGATAAACAATACGTTTGTATTATGTAATTGATCAAATAGAATGCAAGGAATTTTTAAATTTTGTATGTAAGAAAAGATTAACTTTTTTGGTAGATAGACACACGGTAACCAAAGTAGACTAAGATACAATGCAACTTTGTGCAAGTATATATAAGACTCAAGAAAAAAACATTAAATCAAATAAGTTATTGGAGACACAACAATGAGTTTCTCGGTGGTCTTGTTCCACAATCTTCACTCTGCAACACCAACCTTGCCTATTAGTATGTGCCCGCTGAAATTGTGTGCAGCAAGAACGAAACGGTTGAAACGGCGGTAAAAATCTTCAATGGAAATCATAACTAAAGAAGATTTCGAACTTGTTTTGTCCAAAAAATGTACTGAAGAAAACGTTTCTAAAATGGAGAGCAAGACCGCAAAGCTCATCTTGTCCAACAACATTAAAGGTGATGAGATCCATTAAGCTGCTTTAAAGAGGATATACAATACCATTGAAAGCATTCAATCATTTGTTCACATATATGAAGAACAAGTGTCTCAAGCTGAAGATGTTGATTCTATAACTGAAAACTCAGCTGTCACATTTACCTTGAAAAATCTCAATATAAATCATATTGTGATAACGGAAGCTTCAACTTACCGAATGTTTTTTTAAACTGGGAAAGAAAAAATGTCGTGGAATTCTGGCATCCTATTTAACAGGGAAGGCTGTGACAATTGAAGAGTCCGTCTTTACTATGCGATTAATGGAGACAATGATGAGATGAGAAGGTGGGAAGTCTGGTCCTGTATCGTCGACGACGCTCCATCTCACCGTCACGGCCCCAGGAAGGAGGAGAAGGGAGATCGTCAGTTCAGAAAAAGAAAACGATGGGCCTAAAAAATGAGGTTTTAAACTGGGTCTTAAATGGGCCCCTCAAGTTTGGGATGTCCTCCAGCGTTAGAGATATTCAGATATTTTTTTATTCTTGTTGAAAGCTAACTATTCATTGGTCAGTGATTTATGACCTGGCATTTCTTAACACGTGGACACCTTCAGAAAGTTTGGAAGCAAGCCCTTTTAATATATAGTAGATGATGAATTCCAATTTTATCTAGTTTTGATTTATAATTTTAAGTATTTTATCTTGAGAAATTTTCTAATAGTCTAATCCATTTTATTCACGGACAAAGTTGGGCCTAGCCTATTTGAATCTGCTTGAGGTTTTAACTGTTTGGTACGTGGATCATGATCATAACCGGTTTATTCGTCGACAGCATCCCACCCATTTAAACACCTCTACAAATGAGGAACCTAAAAAGAAAAAATAAACAGAGGGAAGTTATCAACTCCGTTACCATGTAGTCTGTTGGACTCAAGACTCCACTACTTCAGTGTCTTTTCATATGATGCTACATGTAAGATAGATGATCAAGTGTGTGGAATGGGTTGAATATTAAGAATGTGTAAGAGCACTCTATAAGTAAAATGAAAGTAGATATCTCACAATAAACAATTGAGAGAAAAAAAATTAAAAGAGAGTTTTTTTTTCATATTTTAGGCCACATATCTCTATAATATTATTTGAGAAGTCAGTTTCCTACGTGTCGCGCTCATGTTAATTCTCACGAGGTCGATTACAGAGATATCCTTAATGAATTCCAATTATTATATTAGTTTGTCATTACTGAAACCTTTTAATATACTTTTTTGTTTAATGATTTTAAAAAAAAAATCACATTAATAAAAGAGAATAATTTTAAAACGTAAAATAATTTTTGTGTAGATATAAAAAACGAAAATTATAAAAATGGAAATTTTTTTTAAAAAATCATATTTAAAAGGAAATATCATTGAAATACAGAAATATTTTTATTAGATATAAAAAAGTTAATTCCAAAAAAGGAAAGTCTTTTATAAAATCATATTAAATAAGAAATAACTTTAAGACAATTTCCATTACTAAAACTTTTTGATTTAATTTTTTGTTTAATGTTATTTTTTTCAAAATCACATTAATAAAGAGAAATAATTTTTGTATATATAAAAAAAAACGAAAATTACATAAAGGAAAGTGTTTTTAAAATGATATTAAAAACAACATATATCAATAGACATATTTCACAAAAATAGCTTTACAAATCAAAGATAAAAAACCGACCCAACTTTAACCTAAATAGAACAAAAAAACTAATTGTATTTCAATTCAAAAAGATACATGCCATATAATAAATCTAAAAATGAATAAAGGTACCTATGTAAATTTTTTATATCAAAATATGTTTAATAAGATATATAACATCTTAAAATTAATTACAACAATTTTCTATTTACATGAATACATATAGTTGACAAAACAAATAAAAACTTATAAATAAATAAAAGATAACATTAACCAATAATTTTAAAATTAAGTTATTTAGTAAATATTCATACCCGTGCATGAGCACGGGAGAATCAACTAGTTTTATATATTTTATGAAAGTTTAAAATTTTATTAAGGATAATAACTTAAATTAGTTTATAACTATAAACAGATGTTTTTATCCAAAGGCAAGAAAATTCTTTAGGAAACAACTTCAGCTTTGGGAAACGTGCATCTCAACAGCAATGAAGAACAAGATGAGAACATGCCCGCTGAAATCGTATGCAACAAGAACAAAGCGGTTGAAACAGCGGTAAGAATCTTCAATGGCCAGCAAAATTATAAAATATTTCCCACTTGTTTTGTCCAAAAATGTACTGAAGAAAACATTTCTAAACTGGAGAGTAGGACCACAAAGCCTATCTTGTCCAACAACATTTATGGTGATGAGATCCATGAAACTGTTTTAAAGGGGATATACAATGCTATTGAAAGCATTCAATCATTTGTTCACATAGATGAAGAACAAGTGTCTCAAGCTGAAAATGTTGATTACACAACTGAAAACTCAACTTTCACATTTACCTTGAAAAATCTCAATAGAAATAATATTGTGATAACTTAGTTGAATATGTGTGTTCAAGCAGCATATTTTGCATATTTTAGCAATCGATGTTTTGTATCGTAGTTTGGATTATTTTTCACTTAATTATACTGCAGAAGTTATTCAATAACATGGATAACTTGTTATCATATGATTAGCTAGCACTGTCCAAATTATGATGAATTTAAAATCATATAATTGTTATTATAAGAATGCAAGAATATAACGCATTATAGAGAACTGAATACAGTATTCGAATGATTTGAATTTGCACTAATTTTGAACAGAATTACATTGTTGAGCTTTCACGTGGCGCTTAGGCATGAATCTCAGGCTGGTATTGTTGTTTGTTATTTTGCATCTCTTCTTTATTTTAGTTTTGCCAGAGAAAAAGAAGAACATGTGTTGAAATTTGCTCCAGATTTAACTAGATCTTCTATGTCATTCTGTGATGAAGAGCTAACAACAGCTTGATATGTTTAGCTCATGAGTGTTGTAATGTCTTGGGTTACTCTTCTTCTTACATCCCACCTTCATATATACATGTATTTATTTGAATTTGTAGTGGTTTTTTATTCGAAACATTTTTGTTTTGTAAAATCTTAATTTATATTTTTTTTTGTTTCTTACATAATACCAATTTAATATATGGTAAAGGCACAACTGTTTGAAACTCTAAATGTTGATATTCTCACTGAGGTTTGGTAAATCTTTCAAATGTTTTCTTTGGTAACCCTTTCTCTCCTTTTCTTTGGTAACCCTTTCTCTCCTTGAGATTTTAGTTTCTTAACACATTTTTCATTCATTCATTTTTCCATGGTTTCTTACAACATTTCACACTTATACATATGCTAATTCTTCTACTTCAACACACTTGCACCATGCTTCTACTAACTAGATTTTCTTACACAAACCACTCTACTAGCAACTTTCCAGACTCTAAAGACTCCAACAACTCACTTCAATTATAGCTTATGTTTAAACAACACATTACTTGTTCATTTTGGGCCTTAACCAAAAAGAAACTAGTGGCACTCCTCACTCTGAAGCACCAACCTTACCCAATAGTACCATCTTCCACACTCCTCTAGTGGCAGCAAATCAAATAAGTTATTGGAGACAGAACAATGAGTTTCTCGGTGGTCATGTTCCACACTCCTCACTCTGAAGCACCAACCTTACCCAATAGTACCATCTTCACAATCTCATCATTATCATCATCTTTTTGACCAAGAAGGATACCTTCTTCAACTAATCACATCTTCCCGACAAACCAACCTAAACCCATAATCAAAAAGCTCCAAACCGAAACCCTAGCCAGTAGAGACACAATCATAGATTTCGGCAAGCACAAGGGCAAAATGCTCGGTTCTTTACCTTCCTCTTACCTCAAATGGGTCTCGAAGAATCTACGTGCAGGACATTCTGAGTATTGGGCAAACCTTGCTGACCAAGTGCTTGAGGACAATGTTTACAAAGATAGAACGGAGCGGGATTTGCAGAGAAGACCCTCCATGGAAGTGTTGAGAGCAGGAGAGCTTTGGCTTCTGTAAAGAAGACGAACAGAGAAGAGGCGAACTCTGTTTCCATGTTGTTGGAGATTAGTGAGATCCTTGCTGAAACTTAGAAAAAGCTTTGGGGGTTCGTATCTCATTGAAGTAATTTTACGTAAAACTTGGAAAAAGCCTATGAAGATCACCAAAGATGACGAAACTGAATGGGAATGGAGTTGCTTTCGGGTAATTTTACGTAAACAAATATGTTTTGCATTGTGTTTTTTGTCGATTTATGTGTATCATTGAGTGTGCCATTTTGACTAAATTTGTGGAATAATGGAATTAGCCATGGGAGACGTATAAAGCAGATCTGACGATTGATTTGAAGAAGCACCATGTTCCATCGACTTTAGCTAACAAATTAGCTTATTGGACGGTTAAATCTCTTAGATGGCCTACCGATTTGTTTTTTCCAGGTCTCGTTCCTTGTCCACCACGTTTTAGGTTTCTATTGTTTCAAACTAAGCACAATTAAATATTTGTTCAATTTGGAGCTTTTGTACGTTTGTTTGATTTAGTCTAATTTTTATCAAACGATTTTAATGCAGAGGCGGTACGGATGCCGAGCGATGATGCTGGAAACGGTAGCAGCGGTTCCAGGAATGGATGGAGGAATGTTAGTACACTGCAAATCGCTGAGACGGTTTGAACAAATTAAAGCGGCGGTTGGATCAAAGCACTCCTTGAAGAAGCGGAGAACGAGAGAATGCACTTGATGACATTCATGGAAGTCGCAAAACCGAATTGGTACGAACGCGCCCTCGTGATCGCAGTGCAAGGCCTTTTCTTCAACGCATATTTTCTCGGATACAAAATCTTACCCAAGTTTGCTCACCGTATGGTTGGATACCTTGAGGAAGAAGCAATCCACTCTTACACTGAATTCCTCAAGGAACTCGATAACGGTACATCGAAAACGTTCCTGCACCAGCCATAGCCATTGATTACTGGAGGCTCGAAGCAGGCGCGACGCTTCGTGATGTTGTCATGGTGGTTCGTGCTGATGGACATGTTATTCAAGGGAGACAGATCACCAACCTTGCTGCTATCGCTCCTTGTGGCGGCTTCATCTGAAATTTTCGGTTGGTTATTTTTGTTCATCTGTGTCAAGCAAATACACAACTTTAGGACCTGGCACACTCTTCAAAGTAAGATATCATTCTACTTGTTAGGAAAGAGATGGTGAATGGCTAGAGAAGCGTCCTTCGATCCCTTTCCCTAGCATTCTTGATAGTCTGCAACAGGTTAACAAAGTTCAGTCCAACCCCCAAAGCTTTTTCTAAGCTTCCATAGGCAGAGACACAGAGTAATTAAGACATTACAAAGAAGAAGCAGAAATAATCTATAGACTAACCTCATCAAGCAGCTTCTGTTCAGTCTCTATGAGATACGAACAATTATCGGTACATTAGCGCCAACAAACCCATTAAGCATCTAGCAGAAGCAAAGAGACTTTCTTCAACTACCTGATCAACACGAGAACAACACTTTGCACATACTTTTTGCTCCTTGGCACACCCTGTTAACAGTTTCCTGATATAACCTATCACTCTTAACTCTCGAACACACTAATATTATACCAAATTTCTTTACCAAAAATAACAAAAAGCAGAGAAACAGAACACTAACCAGACGGAAAAAGTTGTTTCTTTCAAATTGTATCCACAGAAAACAATCAGTTTCTATCCAAATATCAACAGCGAACAGGATCATACCATTTGATGGTTTCGGTTAGTGTTTTGTATTTGCCGTAGCGGCGTTTCCAAGCAATCTGCGAGTGGTCTGAATCTCCCGCCGACTTCCTAAAAACCAGAAGTCTCCGACAAGATCAATGGTCTAGTTACACTAATCGCTAAATTTCATTTAACTAGCAGAGAAAATCGTTTTTTACAGTTTCCTTGATCTTCACGCCGGCTTTGGGTACCCAGGCGAATTTGTTCTTATGCTTCGGTGGTCCCTGCCGTTAGCCCATCTCTTTCTTCTCCGGAAGTGTATAAAGCACTTGTGGAATGAGTAGAATTTGTGTAAGAGTATGAGTCGTGAGATAAAGATCCGAGAAAACCAGAGCAAATGATTCAATCAGGATTAGGAATATTAGGCAAAGAGGCAGAGGTGCCCATCATTACATGAACCACCCTTAGATTGTTTAACCCGAAAAAAAAACATAACCCAAACGACTCAAGTGTTATGTAGAGAAAGGATCCTCGCAAGCAGATCCACTTCAATTCGTCCTCTTACC
Source organism: Isatis tinctoria (assembly GCA_010577795.1). Classification (NCBI taxonomy): domain Eukaryota; kingdom Viridiplantae; phylum Streptophyta; class Magnoliopsida; order Brassicales; family Brassicaceae; genus Isatis; species Isatis tinctoria. The sequence continues at coordinate 33,943,550 of CM021244.1, read as the reverse complement.
ATTTTCGTCCGTCTTCCCTTTATCATCTTTGTTCGTCTTCCCTTTATTATCTTTGTTCGTCTTCCCTTTATTATCTTTGTTCTTCAGCTCTCTTCTTCTCTTCTCATCTTCTCTTTTCTTCTTCATCTCATCTTTTTGGATTTGCCTTTTGGCATCCCATTTCTCTTTCTCATCATCGAGTTTAACTTCTTTCAACTTTTCAACTATACGTGTAGCCCTTACTGCAGATTCAGCCAACAAGTTCAATCAAATTAAATTCACAAGTGAAATCATTAGTTTGAAGAAAAAATATAATCATTACCTTGAAATGAGTGACCAAATAGATCGATAGGACCATGGAACAGAGGTTCTTCTTGCTGTGTCTCCTGAAGCTCCAAGGGTCCTGTAGATGATTCTTGCACGGTCTCCTCCAAGGCTCCTGTAGATGATTCTTGCACGGAGGCTCCTGTAGATGATTCTTGCACGGAGGCTCCTGTAGATGATTCTTGCACGGTCTCCTCCAAGGCTCCTGTAGATGATTCTTGGAACAAATCAGCAGTGAGTAACAAATCAAGTATTAAATAACATCGACATGAATTAAGAAAACATTGAGTTTAAAAGGAAAGTTTCAACAATCTTCCTTTTAATACAAAAAAATAGCACATACCTGGAGATGGGTCTTGATTTTGAACCTGCTCATCAGTGTCTAAAGGAGGCTTTTCGTCTTCAGAATACAAGAATTCATAAAACATAAAACCAAGGTTTCACCAAGAAAAAATTTCTTTTAATACAAAAAAAAAAAATAGTAGTACCTTGCAGTTTGAGAGATGAGTCTTGATTTTGAACTTTGACCACATGATCAGGCTCATCACCATTGGTTATTTTATCGATGTCTAAACGAGGCTTTGTCATGGAAGAATCCTCGACACGGCACCCTGTTGATAGTAACACATCTTCATCAAACACCATCTTGACAGTGGCTAAAACCCTAATCTCCAATGTTTAACTGAGGAGGAAGAGATTGATTTTTATATGGGTAATGAACTAAACCTCAATCCTGACCGTTGGATTTTCTTAGCCGTCCGATGATAGAACCGTGCGTTTTTTATGAACCGGATGGGATTTCGGTTGAGTTAAACCGGAAAAGAGAAAATTGTAGATTTATGGTTTTCGTTTTCCTTCTCTCGCTTGCTCTGTTGGTGAAACAAATTTTGGGAGAAGAGAGCGGAGCTAAGCTATCACGAGATTCACGACGATTGTTCCAACTTCCGAAAATCTGTTTCTCTCTGTTGTTCGATTCACTTCTCAGCTCTCCCAGGTTCCAATATGGAACTCAGTTCCGTAAACCTATAGTTAAAGCACAAAACAAAGACTTAAAGAACTCAAAAGATAAACGATTGAAGAGAAGGAAGAGAAAGCAAGAAAATACTTGTCATTTAGCCTATCACGTCTTTGTTTCTCCCTACACGCTTTCGAGCTAGAACCAGCGCAGGATTCTGATTTGATCCTGAAGCAACAAGAAAAAAAACAATCCACAGGTTCAAAATCATTCTATCTACTAAAATACATCAACATAAGTGGAAACAAAAATACATAAAAAAGGAAGGATCAATCACAAAGATTCGTAAGATAGAAAACGACATCACACCTGTAACAGAACTTTCCTATCCCAAAATTTTGTAGAGATCTAGATTCGTCTACTACTTTAGGAAACAGAGGAATAAACGCAAAAACAGAGACATAAAGCTCCAGTTTCCATCACAACAAGACCATCTCAAAAACAAGTAAAAGCTAAATCAGTCTATCTTGTGTGCTCCCCTTTACTTTCCTGCACTTTTCCTTCTCGCTTCTCCTCTCCTTCTCAAGTTACAGAACCTCTGTTTCTTGTGCTCTGTTCTCTATCGGTTTCTGTTGTTGCTTGTGCTGAGAAAGTCGACATCTTAGTACATAAGTCTTAACAAAAACTAATCTATTATGCTTAAGCTCCCTTATCTTCTGCCTTATTTAACTATGACAGAGAGGTTTAATATTCTTAAGGTGATCTTAGATGCAAGTATGAACCAACATTGTGTAATGCAGGATGCTGTTGACTGTCCTGAATGGGTTGTTCCCTTTCACGTCTTCAAATCTTTAGCAGAAGAGGTATCTTGTGCCTTTGTACAGTCCTGTTCTATGAAAAATTGTAGACAAAAAGTCTTCTAAATTGGAAACCGTAGCATAGTGAAAGGAAATCGAGATGATGTGTCTTATTCGTTTGTCCTATGAAACTTTGGCAGTATGATCTAGAGTTGGTGTTAGTGAATAATTCTCACGAGTTTGTGCACGAGTACATGAAAAAGCCTGAGTTCGGGGAGCTCATGCGAAAGCTTGGTGCCTTAGGTGATGGTAATCAAAATCAAAGTAAGTCTTGTTCAACTCTTGTTATGCATCTACACCATCATATTCATCTCCAGTTTGTTTCTAAGCAAAATAATATATTAATCTAACCTATTGTCAGGCACAATATCAGCGGATGAATGGAAAGCAGCGTATCTCTACCTCTCTTTTGTTTTGAGAAAGGTTTGGTTCTTCTCATTGCACATTACTATTCAGTTTCTTCTAGTTGTGTCTGCACAAACTAATCTTTCATTACTCATTGGGGATTTTTTTTTTTTTTTTTTTGTGGGATTGGGCGATTTTACAGAGAGGGCAATCTGATGGGGATGGAACAAGAAGGAATGACAACGGGAAAATGAACATATCGAAAGACAATATTTTGTATATAAGCAACGAGGTCTAAGTCCACAACAATGGCCCTTTAGGATTTGTCTTGTTTTGTTGCAGTGAGTAATCTTGGAACATACTTCCTTTCTTAGTATTTATTTATACTTTCCTAACAGTAATAGATAATTCGTTACGTTGAAATTGTTAGGCTGTTATGAAGATATAAGACCATCATCATAGGAGGATCTAAAGAAGTATCTTATGTTAAAAAGGTGATTTAATTAAACTAGTAGAGCTGCTAACCCCGCGCATGCGCGGAGTGATGTTCCGTTGGTTATATTTTTAGTTTTTTGTATTATATTTAGTTTCATTAAAATTACGCAATCAAGAATGTTTTAATATATATTTGTCCGTTTATATATATTTTAATAATTAAAAAATCATTATTATATATGTATTCTAGTAAAATCCCCAATTGAAATAATATTTTTGAAAATCAAAGCGAAATATCAAACAAATAAATTAAAATAATTTGTTTATGGTTTTTAAAAAGGAAGGCATTGCAAACATTTGATTTATTGTTTTTGTCTTCTGCTCGACGGTTGTATTTTGGTTCCATTGAAGTTCATGTGTGAAGTGCATCCGGAGGATATGTTTGATTTCTTTTTATTCATTTTTTTCTAAATTTTCTTCTTTTCTTTATATTTTTATTAAAATTAGTTTTGTTATTATTTTTTAGTATTACTTTCACACTTTTGATGGTGGTCTCTTTTTTTTTTTTCTTTATAACTCTTTTACCGGCCAAATACTTTTTATTGGTGTTAAGATTTAGTTAGTTATTCATTTCATGCCCAAATAATCTTATTTGTGTGTGTGTTTTTTTGTTTTTCACAACACCTGGTTAGTTCACTCATATTTGTAAAACAGCTCTGATGTGGCTATTGTAGTGAAGGTTTAAACTTTTATTCTCTTTATCTTCTACAGAATATAACTTTGATTCCCACTTCTGTTGCTACACCTCACTCAAGCTGGGGCAGATTACCAGCATCCATTGCCCCCATTAGCCACACCTGAAAAGCAAAAGAAAACAAAGTTTCTTCAAAATCATTGCAATAAAAGAATAAAAAATGTTCCCATACAATGGAACGATGTTTCCATACCTGCACCAACAACTGTGTGCATCTCATTAATGAACAATATAGTTTGTCCTTCTGAGTCTGTGACCTCCTTAAGTACAGCCTTTAGTCGATCTTTGAATTCTCCTCGATAATTTGCTGCAGCAGTAAGTGCACCCATACCAAGAGATTCAGTCAGATGTTGTCGAAATTGAAAGGACAAGAAAAAAAAAAAGAGTAAAAGTTTGATATTATAGTTGAATACATTTCTGTTCATCAATGCTTGAGGTACATTCTCCTTGCACAATCCTTTGAGCAAGTCTGTTTCAAAAGTGGAAATGTAATATCTTAGCATTACATAAACATATGGTTAAGTTTCTGAAATTTAGTTTTTTGGTGACAAGTTACCCTTCTGAAATTGCGGTTTAACCAACACCTGGTTCACCGTTGCGGGGTTATTCTCATCATCTCTTCCAATCACAGGATTGAGTTTTCCCTCTCTCGTCATTGCTGTCAAATATTTTTCATACTTCTCCAATGCCTCGTACTTGCCTTCCGGATCTGTCAAACATGGTCATTAACTCTCTTATCAACTAAATATGCAATCAAAATTTTAAATACGAACCTCACAATGTGGCTACTGACCTTGGTGGATGACTGATTGTTTACCTCTAATGGATTCGATTGCGTTCCTTCCCGTTTCTCACTGCCTATCTCCGTCAAAAGCTTCTCGAAGCTATAAAATTTTAACAGAAAAAACCCTAAAATATACTCCCCTGAAAAAATGAATCAGAGAGAGAGAGAGAGAGAGAGAGATTCGTCATTGTAGTCCTATTCTATGTACCCATGACTTCATAGTTAGCTCTCTTCTTGAAAGTGTTGTGAACCTGTTCTTCAATGAATTATCCGTGCAAGGCCCTCGCAACAGGAAGGAACATGAGATTCTTCACCCTTATCTATTGACACAATTTACAGAAGAATCAGTAGTTCTCCTTGCCTACTCTATAGTTCTATACACAATCCCCAAAGAACACATTTTACCATCTACTTTCATTTTCATAAACTTTCATTCACTATAAAAAAAAAAGGTTTTTTTGGTTATGTCTGTTATCCATACCTTCCTGAGACAACTTTTACTATCTCAGTCCAGCCGTTCCCAAACAATCTATGCGCCTAAAAAAAAAACACAAACACAAAAGATCAGATACCAACTCTATAATTTGGCCCTGTTCGTTCTTTAATCGCCAGCGATAGCAGCATGCGACTAAAAATTACACCTTCTGTTCTCATTTTTTAATCGCCGCAGCTTTTTCTGATACCGGCAGCGGTGATCTATTGATGCCATTTTCTACCGTTAATGGTCGCTGATATTTCTAGCGTTCCGTTTATTAATTATAAGCTCCCGCAGCGATAACAAATACATGTGAAAGTTGTTGAATCGTGCTCTGTTTGCTTGTAAATTCTGATCGCTCCCGCTGGTTGCAGCGATAAGAAACGAACAGGGCCAGCCAAACTCTTCATCAATGTAATAAAAAAGATGTCCAACCTGTTATCATTGTACAACTCGGGAACAATTAAAAAAAAAGAATCTGAAGTAGGAATCCATTTCTACAAAATCCCGTCCTGAAGTTTTGTGTACTTACCTTTATCTGCTTTTATGAAAGCAAGAAGACGCAAGCAACTGGATCCAACAAAAGAAAAAATTCATTGAAACTAAAGTTTCTTTTCTAGAAAGCAAATTTCCGACTTGAATCGAATATAATTGGAGTGGTAACACGGAAGATGATACAAACCTTTTCATCAAGGAACAGGAGCGTGATGCCCGTGAATTGATTGTCTCTGTTGATGTTTCTGGAATCCCAGAAACGAAGAAGAAACTTTCTGGGAAGAGCGGCCGAGACGAAGATCATCAAACGTCACATGGGTGGAGTCTCTGGGAACAGCTACTAAGTCGACAGCGGGCATCCTGAAGAAATGAAGCTTGTTTGTATGATCGGAAAGCACTTGTGAGTGAGAAACGGAGGAGAAAATTGGTGAGGGTTTGATATTTTTGGGGATAAATTTTATAGGAGATTCTGTGGAAGGTGAAAGGAATTCCATAGGTTTGATATTAATTGGGATTTAAGTTGAATGAAAGAGGAAAGACGAAAGATCTCGCTGTTTGGTGGTGGGTAATGAAAGAAGGAATATGAAGAAGGTCGCCGTTCATATTGGTTTACGGCATCGGAGGAAGCAGGGAATGATTAGAGGATGGAGAGGAAGGAGATGGTTTTTTTTATGGGCTTGTTGTAAAAAGGCCGAAAACGGTGACGAAATCTGAATCGATAAAAGCCCAAATGTGCAAAAAATTGGGCGACGTCGTTTTGCGTTCCTGCGCGAAAAATCGGACACGTGGCGGGTCTGTGGTGCACAATGGGGGAAAGATAGTTGGCTCATTATATAATAGATCTCTATATATAACTAGGGGATATCCCGCGCTACGCGCGGGTTGCGTATTCAAAAATTTTAATTATACTTTATTTTTTTATCTTTTATTTGTATTGTTAATTATTAAAGAACTTTCATATTTGTAAAATGTTTTAATTTTCTTGATGTTTTAATTGTTTTGAGAAGATAACTTTTGAATATATCAATTAGTTGCTGATATGCATGTATTTTTAATGGGGTTTCACAATTTAGTCTAAAACAATTCATAGCAATTTAAAAAAAGAATATTATTTAAAAATTTCCTTCTTTGAAATAATTTTCTAAATAACAAAAGAATATTATTTAAAAATTTCCTTCTTTATAATAATATTTTACTCCCTCTGTTTTTAAAGATAGAATTTATAGTGTTTTTACACAGAATAAGAAATTAATCTAATTATAAATTTATTATTTTTGTGATTAAAATTTTTCAATAACTTTAAAACGCTAAAAATTCATTTTTTTTTAACTTTACAATCTGCCATTTATAATTTATAAAAAAGTATAGAAAATATATAAAAAAAACTCTATCATTTTGAAACACAATTCTTATAATCAAGTAAGTAAATAAGTAAACACAATTATAGTAAGATAATATAATCATAGATTTGGAAATAAAATATAATTTAAATAAGTATTTTTATACATAAAAAGTGAATCTTATTTAAATGTAATTATTTTTTATTCTTATTAACATGAAACCACATATATTTTGGTTTTCAAACTTCTAAACGTTACACACGTTCTTTTCTTACTAAATACAATAGAAGAATTATTAATATCATAATAGAAGAATCCGAACCCTAGCTAATATGGATAGGCCCTCAAAATGAATCTTAACAAACATTTATATACCATAAGTTAGTTAATTCAATAGCTAAGTCATTAATTTACTTTAACATAGCTAGCTAATTAACAATTAAACTTGGTTAATTTAAAATGAAGTCAAACATAAATTTTGTTAAATCAAACCGAAAAACCCTATTGTAAAAAAAAAACTTTAGTTTAATCTTTAACAATCAATAACATTAAAAATAATATCAAATTTAATCTATAGTTATTTGGGTAAATCTATAAAAATCTAAATTGTTCTTTAAACTTTTGTAAATTGACATGTAAAATATTCAGCACAAATACATAATTATGCTTATTGTTGTCCATTACAACAGTTATACAAAAAGCTTATTGTCGCCACCAAATCCTTTCTCCAAACCTATCTTTATCTTCTAACCAACCTTCTTCTCTTTCTTTTCTGTGCCTCTTTTTGTCTTTATCTCGTATTCCTTCTATATCTATAATAACTTAAAGAAGCTTGGGGCCTGTGAGGCCACCCACGTAAGCTTCTCTCTACAGCTTTCGCTCCTGCCACGTGTCCTTGCTTCTCTTATTCACGCTTTGTTTTTTTCTTATTTTCCTGCATCAAAATTTTTTTACCGAAATCAGCATTAACTCATGAATAATTGAAGTGTTACTTTTACAAATATTAACTCAGCATTAACTCAGCATTAACTCAGCATTAACTCATTAAAAGTAATTATTATCGGAGAAGACAGCTTACAAATATTCCAGGCTAGGCTCTGACGATTTATCTTCTTCCGCAAGTATGAAATAGACAAAATCCTCATACCCCATTTTCCCTTCAACTTTGCCCGTAAACTTCATTGTAACCTGAGTAAAAATTAATGCATCCATGATGACAGTCTTCTTAATAACCTTGCAACAAGAAGCATGGTAACAGATCAAGAGTTTGTAGACGAACCTGGGAAAATATTCTGTCGAGAGTCCGTTAAGTAAGAGCATGGTTGCCATATTTCATAAGGTTTTCTTTGTCAATCAGGAAATCATGATCAGTATCGAGCTCCCAGAACTTGCAGTATATGACATATAAATGCTCGTATGAGAAGTATCTTGTTCTCAAAGCAAGTAGAAAAGTGTTAATGCAAAGGAAGTGACACAAAATTATAGTTTGCAGATCCGCGGAGCTTAGAGCTTGATTAAATATTTACAACAATAGAAAAAATTCTATATACAGTACCTCAGGACGCTGATATCTTGTTCTTCATCAGCATGAAGCATAGCATCAATTAAATTTCCACGTTTAAGCTACTTAAATGTAAGTCGACCATTTGCAGATCTATTAATGTAGTAAAAAATTCTGTATGTGACAGTTTCAGCTGGCCATCAAAATAGTATCAGAAAGCAATACTATTTGAAAGTTGCAAGAAGATGTCTAACACAACAAAGAAATCTTAGCTTAGATACATATAAGCATACGATATACTACCAAACTTCAACTCAACTTCCAGAAAACTAAACACCATAACTCAAGTAATAGTATTCCCGGAATACCCAAGAGAGAAAAAGCGAAGATGAGATAAAATAGGCCACTGACAAAAAAGTAACTTAGTTAAGACCTAACCATATCTTTTTTGGAATTCAGGTGTGCCTTGCAAAAATTATAGCCCAGGATGTGTTGCTATAAGTTATTTAAGTAGTGGCTTGAAATCATCCTGCCAGAGCAAAAGAAAAATGAGAACGAAAATACAAACAGAAGAGAAAGAAGGATGAAGAAACAAACTACTGTAGTTATCATTTCCGAACAAACCAATCAGAAGAAAATCACCTTCACAAGGAAATTTTGATTTTGCTGCTTTAGTATCTTAAATATTTGGGTTGTTGTATCCATTATCAACATGTTCCCGTTGACCCAGTAAACAATAAATGGTTCCCTGCATTAACGAAATTAAATCGAACTCCAGTCTTTCATGGGTTTTTACAATATTGTCAAGACCAAACTCATAACAGAGCGGCAATAAAATGAGAAGCAAACTTGAAGCACACACTGCAAACTATGTGCATATCAGATTCCACAATACAAAGAGCATAGAGGTACATACCTATTAACAAAGCCTGTATTATTGACATCGATCTTCCTGAAAAGTGATGTGGAGAAGAAAGATGAAAGCTTGTAGATTTCACAGGTGACTAATTTAAATTCTGAAAAGGGAACAAAGTTAATAAGGTATTCCGTTTAAAGTTTACTATAGGTATTAGAAAACTCATGATTCTTATACCTTGTATTTGCAGTCCATCAATGTGGCCGTAGAAAAAGTGGTTGACTCTAAAGGTACACTACTCTTTTATCTCGCTTGGAGGTGGGCGACCTATCTGAAAATAAAAGCTACACCATTTCAATGTGCACCATAAATAAATGACTCCGTTAGAACATAATTAAAAAAGTAAGAAGAAAAAAGGATGCACTTGTGTAAAATTTGCAGTGGCAGTTCGAAAACCTTAGGTATCGACTCTTTAACAGGCTCGTTGAGTACTTTAAGAGGAGAGCCTAAATTAGAAGGGGCCCTCTGTTTCATTGTACGCGGTGAACCGCAACTTCTTGGTGAAAGTGGAGGAGCCCTTCTCGCTGGAAACATGGATGGTAAAGAATCGCTGGTGCCAGGACCTGATGTAACCTAGAAACCAGATTAGGGAAAGAAAAAAAAGAGTAGAAATTAGTTTGCACTTAAGATTTCAGTGAAAGACTGTTTACAAACAAACATTTTTAGATTCTTTTTGAAAAAAAAAACAAACTTTTTTAGTTTAAGCATAACGCATGAAGAAAAGAAAAATAAAAACAGTATCTTTCAGAAGAACAAATCTGCTCTACACGGAAAAGCCCAACCAAAATAGTAATTTCGGTTTGCAAATCCCAGCAACCTAAAGCGTCTTCCTAGTGCTCGCATAACATCGAAAGACCAGCCGAATCGGAGCTTAAGGAATAGAAATCGGAGCTGCCGACGAAGCTATAAGTGAATTCAGGAGAACAGCCGAATCGAATTTACCTGACGATGAGCTTCAGGGAGCGAAAGCCACTGGTCGAAGAGCTTCTGCGTGAATTCGGTTCTCGAGAGAAACCATGTCTCCGAGAGCAACAACATCCACCATACTCAAGTTTCACGTAAATCAAAATCAAATTCAATCGAATCGTATTGGAAACAAACACAACATACCAAATAAAGTTGAATCTGGAAACATATGTAAGATAGACAAATCATTTTGTCAACAGATTCTTACCGGCTTTGCTTCTCTAAACCATCGACAGGACTGCAGACGAACGAAATATTGATTTGTGCATCTATTAACAACAAAATCAAACACATTATTAGCGGAGAGATCTCATTGAAAAAATGGAAAATACAATCCTCACGCGTATTGATAAGAAAGAAAAAGGGAAGGGATTCTATGTTTTGGGGTTGGATAACATAAAAGACAGACGATAGGAAGAGATTCCACGATTTCCATGGAACAATAGGAGATATCGAAAGATAAGGAAGTGAAAGAAAAGAAAAAAGAGGTGTCAAATTAATGTTTAATAGAGGAAACCTAATCGTCAAAGGAGACGACGATACAAATTACAAAGTAACACTTCAATTATTCATGAGTTAATGCTGATTTCGGTAAAAAAATTTTGACGCAGGAAAATAAGAAAAAAACAAAGAGTGAATAAGAGAAGCAAGGACACATGGCAGGAGCGAAAGCTGTAGAGAGAAGCTTACGTGGGTGGCCTCACAGGCCCCAAAAAACTTCTTTAAGTTATTATAGATTAGCGAACGACTTTCCTCGCTTTGCATATCGTGATGGCACGTGTCCTTCTTTGGTTCGTACCTGATTTTGGGCCGTGTCTTTTGTTGGTTTTGATCACGGAAAATACTTTCTCTTTGGCCCCCCGTTAAGCTTTGTACACCTGGTCCAAAAAGCCCACTTCGAAAGCTTATCTCTTTCGTTTGTTAGGTTAGGTTGAAACGAAAAAGTAGCTCACAGTCGGCTACTCCGTGCTCCTTCAACTCCCTGTAACGCCGGTAACCGAAGTGATTCTTCCCTTTCCCCACCATTTAACTCCTTCACCCTCTTTCAATCCTCTTTAGTACCCAACCCATGGCTTACCCTTACCGTTCGACATACTGTCCTATAAATTCTGCGCCGGTATGGATTTTGTTGCTGTTCCTCCAAGGATCTAATCTTCAGGACCCAACCCAACTTTTCAACTGAGAGACGTGATTCCGTAAATCTCAAAGACAAGAAGAGCTTCTTTCGAAGATGCAAGGTAAAAGCTTGACAACAAAGAGCTCTCAACATAGTCTTCAAGCGGTCAAAGCAGCGCTGAAGAACAAGAAGATTCTGCTTGTAGCTAACGACGTCGACAAGATCCAACAATTAGATGCGCTTGCTGAGGACTTTAGCTGCTTTGGTCCACGGAGCAGAATCATCATAACCACACAAGATATTTTCCAGCTATTAAGACGGCATGGAATCGGTTAATACACTGTCAAGGTATTGTTTTGTCTTAAACGATAAGTTAAATGTATTTTAAAATTTCTCTTCCCTTGATATTGACCACCTAGAACCAAGAATAAGGTATTTTATTTGTGGCTTCAACTGTTCAGTAACTTACTTATGTTGTTGTTGTAACAATGTGTGTGTGGTTTTGATAATTTCAAAAACCAAATACCTAAAAATCTCAAACTGTCTCTGAGAATTTCACATATGGAGAGCGAGAGCAGTAAAGAGGTTGCTACAGGGATACCAAGAGGAGGCCCGATTTATTTGCCAAACATGGAATGACAACTTTGTACCGTCCCCGAGTTTCAGTCTTCTTATCTCAATCTTCTCCAGGATTTGGAAACTCACTTATCTCTGGTTTCTTCTCTTTTCTCTTCTCGGCAATGTGAGACACATCAACTGGTACTCTCAAGATTTACACTTAAGAGGAACTCACAGATATGGCTATGAAGGAAGCCTTTCAGGTACGTTTCCTGCTCAAATTGTTTCAGAGTTAAAAAAAAAATATATATATTCTGCTGTCTTTGGAGTGTCTTTGGAGTCTGTTGGGTCTTGATGATGATGATGTTTGTTCTCATTTATTTACAGGAAGATAACCATTCTCAAACCGAGCTTCAGCAATCTTTGACCCCTCTCATCCGTAAGTTATCATTCCGAACTTAGTTTGTTTTAGGAATCATGCTCTTTGTTGTGTGAATCCTTGGTAGAAACGAATGTAGCTTTCTATTAGTGTGTGCTTTGATGGTGGTTAAGTTTTTTGTTCACAGACTAAATTGGTTCTGATTCTGCTTAGCATGCTCCCAAATACACTTCTTAATATTATAGGTTTGTGGAGATGTTCAGGTGGAGAAAAGGGTTTATGTGGATTTGCATGTTGGTGACGTTATTCGCTTTAGCGGGTGAGTCAATCTTTCGGTTATGGTCGTGATGGTTATCTCACGTACCGTTTCCAAAGCAGTGCTGCAAAGCATCTGGAATCTGCCAACACAATGTTTTCATTTATATGGTGGATCATTGGGTTCTATTGGGTATCTGATGGTGGCCAAGAGTTGGCACCGGAATCCCCATGGATTGACTGGTTTGTTCTTTCTTCCATCTCTAATACTCATAAGTGTTAGCCTATTGTTCCGCCTTTAAGTGTCTGAGTGCGGGGTGCCTTGCATATTTCAGGTTGTCTATCATCTTTCTTGGTTTCGATGTGTTCTTTGTTGTCTTCTGTGTTGCGTTGGCCTGCGATATTGGCATTGCTGTTTGCTCTTGCCTACCATGCAGCATTACAGTTTTAAAAGCTGTTGGAGATCAGGTACTTCTTATAACCAATTCATCTTATATCCTAAGTCGCTACATTTTTCTGTTTGCTTTAATACGACACGGTGGAAACAGGAAGAGGCTTCAAAATAAGACATTGAGCAGCTCACCAAATTCTGAAGATTGGTCACTGAAGATTTTGATGAGAGATTATAAGTTGTTCGCGGGTCAAGTCCAGTTAGGTCGATGTTTAAGAATCTTGAATGATTAATTCTGATATTTACCATCACATCTGTCATCTAGCTCAACTTTAATTTTATTTAGAATGAAATGGTTCTACTTGAATCGAAATTGATCCAAAGCCAAATATAAAACGGAGTTTTAATCAACCCAAGTCGGATTGGATTTGGTTGTAACAGAGACCGATAAAAGTTAACCAATATAGACCACAGTGATACGTAGTCCCTCTTTTTGTGATTGAGAAAACCGAATGGCGGGGAAAATATCACAACTAGTGAAAAATAAAAGAAAAGAGAAGAAATGAGAAGAAATGACTCTTATTTTAGAGGTGTAGGAGTCGATTCTTGTTCCACGTGTCTCTTCTTGGCTTTCCTTTCTCTCTCTTCTTCCCTTTTCTTTCTTTCTCTCTCCTTTCCATCGCTTCTTCATCTTCCATCTCCTTTCTCCCTATAATACATATAAAAACAATAATTCTTAAAAAAAGTTTCTTAAGCTATTTTAATAAATAAACTAATGTTTAAATCGTATAATGATGCTCTAACTCTTATGAGAAAAAAATCCTTAACGATAATAAAATGTGTTTCGTTTTCTTTATTTATTTATGATTTTGTCGTTTCCTTGCTTCAAATCGAATAAACATTTAGCTTCTATAGCGATTTTAGTAACCTTTTTGATTTTAGCTTCTTCTGCTCCTCTTTTGGTTACTCATTTGTTCTTCTTCTTGATATAAATAAACAATACGTTTGTATTATGTAATTGATCAAATAGAACGCAAGGAATTTTTGAATTTTTGACGTAAGAGAAAATTAAATTTTTTTTTTTGGTAGACTAAGACACAAAACAACTGCGTGCAAGTATTTATAAGATTCGACAAAAAAAAAAAAAACAGCAAATCAAATAAGTTATTGGAGACAGAACAATGAGTTTCTCGGTGGTCTTGTTTCACACTCCTCACTCTGCAACACCAACCTTACCCAATAGTACCATCTTCACAATCTCATCATCATCATCATCTTTCAGACCAAGAAGAAGAACACCTTCTTCAACTAATCGCATCTTCCCCACTAGCCAACCAAAACCCATAATCAAAAAGCTCCAAATCGAAACCCTAGCCGCCAGAGACACAATCATAGATTTCGGCAAGCACAAGGGCAAAATGCTCGGTTCTTTACCTTCCTCTTACCTCAAATGGGTCTCAAAGAATCTACGAGCAGGAGATTCTGAGTATTGGGCAAAGCTTGCAGACGAAGTGCTTGAGGACGACGTTTATAAAGATAGAACTGAGTGGGAATTTGCAGAGAAAATCCTCCATGGAAGTGATGAGAGCATGAGGGCTTTAGCTTCTGTAAAGAAGACGAACAGAGAAGAGGCAAACTCTGTTTCCATGTTGTTGGAAATTAGTGAGAGATTTGGTTGGGATAATGAAGATAAGATTGGTTGGAGCAAAGTCAATTTCGAGCTTCTGGGGACAAGCAAAGGTGGTCGAATTCCTAGGTTAACGAAGACTAAAGAAGAAGAAGAAGAAGATGAGAGAGGAGAGATGGTACGAAGAAGAGAGATTAAGAAAAAGGCTAAGGAGGAAGAGGAAGATGGGAATGGTTGGAGGAGAAGAGAGAGGCGAGAGAGGATGAGGCAGAGTCTAGGGAGAGAGAAGGAGAGTGATGATGGCAAAACGGTGAATAGAAGTGATACGAAGGGTATTTTGGGGAGGTTAGAAGGTATAGAGAAGCAACTTGAGCCAAAGATTCATAGTCCTTTTCCAGGTCGTGAGAGTCTGCTGAAGAAAGTGATGAACAAGAAGAAGTCTCAATGACAACTTCAAATTCTGTTTCTCTTGTTAAGCCTTTTGACATTTCAGAGATTTACTAAAAGCACAGAAAAGCAGTTCCTTTATGAGTTTGTGTAATTGAAAAATACTAACTTTACTTACTCATCTCAAGTTTCAGCAACTTCCTACTCATTTACATATTCCTCAGCATCCAAGATCAGAATCCACAATCTGTAAAACCTTTCGCACAATGAGTTTTGATTATAAAGACCAAGACTTTTACAGTGCACGCTTATTTCCATTTACATGCGAATAGCCGCATGCTAATCATAAATCACAGTACATATTGCGTAGGATTGTCTCCAATCACAAGAATGTGAGAATCACTACAACAGAAAAAACGAGTAAGAAGTAACTTGAACCGTCAAATAGTAGAGAGAGAGGCAGCCTTTTTAAGCAACCGGAGGACGAAGGACATGGTCCTGTGAGGTATCAACTGTAGCAGGAGGCATGAACTGCCACATCGCAAAACCAGGGTAAGTCGTAAAAGGGACAAGCTTGCTTCCAGGAGCTTGAGCTTGAGAGAGTGTTGGCGGATTTGGTAAGAAACAAGGCTGAGGCAGAGGCTGTGTCTTGATCGCTTTCAGCTGCTGCTCGATTCTCTCTTTCTCAATCTTCAGCTTCTGTTTCTCATCACGCAGCTCGTTCTTCTCATCCTACATATTGACATACTTACAGGATTAATGGACAATCTAAAGATCTCGGTTCCGAGATTTATAGTTGTTTTTTTACCTTCAACTCCTTGATTTTCTCCTGGAGGCCTGAATTCAAGTCCTTCAATTTCTGTGCTTCGTCTCTAAGTTGATTCACCATGCGAATTGCATCATTGATAATAGCAACCTTGTCTGTTTTTGGAGCTCTACCAGGTTCCAATATGGAACTCAATTCCGTAAACCTATAGTTAATTCACAAAACAAAAAGACTTAAAGAACTCAAAAGATAAACGATTGAAGAGAAGGAAGAAAAAGCAAGAAAATACTTGTCATTTAGCCTATCACGTCTTTGTTTCTCCCTACACGCTTTCGAGCTAGAACCAGCGCAGGATTCCGATTTGATCCTGAAGCAAAGAGAAAAATCAGCAACAAGATAAAAACAGATCAACTACAAATCAAGAACCACAAGTAAAAGCTAAATCAAGTCTCATACCTCTTCCTTGAGCCTGGTTCTTTGATCACATCTGAATCACAAAGGAAGCCATCAACTTCAACACTGTGAAAACAGATCACATCAACATAAGTGGAAACAAAAATACATAACAAAAAGGAAGGACCAATTACAAAGATTGCAAGCAATTCGTAAGATAGAAAACAACATCACACTGATCACACCTGTAACAGAACTTTCCTATCCCAACTTGTAGAAAACCTAAAGTAGAAGTAGAGATAAACAGGGGAATAAATGCAAAAAGCTCCCAACTTCAAACACAACAAGACCATCTCAAAAACAAAAAGTCCACCTTTTTATAAGAACTTTCTCCAGATACTACGAACCCTATAACACCAAAAGTCCAAAGCCGAGAAACATAATCGATGGTGAAGGAACAAAACTCAGAATCTCAAAATCCCAAACATGACTGAAAAGGTACCTGACACTAGCTGAGCCATCGATTTGGTCCATCTGCCAAGGGAAAGTTGGGTTCTGATCAGAGAAAGCACCATCAATCAAAGGATAATCACTAAGCCAGTTCGTGTTCTCCGGAGACACCATTATTTCTCCAATTTCTCCAAATTCTCAAACAAAACCCAAAACGCGGCGGCTGTCTAAAAATTTCCGAAAAAGAAGAGTCGACGAATCTGAAAAGACAAAAGAGTGGAAAAAGGGAAGAAAGAAGAGATATTGGTGGTGGTAGAGACTCTCTCTCTCTCTCTCTCAATCGATCGGTTTCTATTATATATTTCTCATCTCTCATTTTCATGGATGTCGTACACTATTGGCCCACCAATCATTGTCAATCCTTCAAATCTCATATAATATGTGCCATAGTTGCTCAATTATACACATCTTGTGATGTCATTGACATTGCCTTTTCACATTTTTTAAATCCAAAAACCATATCTTTACGCAAATCTTCGTCATCTTCAAACAAACCCAAATCCAAATCTAAATTACAATTCTGGGGTTAACTCTACTCGGAAACCCTGAGGAAAATATTGAAGAAGAGATAATCGTCTGAATTTAGGTTTTAATCAAGCAATTGAACGATATGAACATCCAATTTAACAAATATGTGTTTCTTGAAGAAGTAAGAATCGTCTGAGTTTCTTGATTTCATCGGAAATTGAAGCATATGAACATCAAATTTAAAAAACCGTTAAAGAAAGTGAGAGAGATTCTTCACAATATATGATGAAGAAACACGCTAATCTAAGAAAAAGACCAAAAAAAAAAAACGAAAAGGAACGACAAAGGGATAGTAATTTGATTAGTCTTCGTCAGCAGATGGCTTCGATGAAGCACCAGTCTTCTTGGGAAGAAGATGGTTGTGGATGTTCGGCATCACGCCTCCGTTAGCAATGGTCACATCGCCGAGCAACTTGCTCAGCTCCTCATCGTTCCTCACCGCCAGTTGAATGTGCCTCGGAACAATCCTCGTCTTCTTGTTGTCTCTCGCCGCGTTTCCGGCCAACTCCAAAACCTAATTTTTCATTTTCAAAAATTAGGTGTTTTTTTTTCTTCTAAAAATCGAAAAATTCGATGAGGAGATAATTTACCTCGGCGGCGAGATATTCGAGGACGGCGGCTAAGTAGACCGGAGCTCCGGCACCGACACGTTCGGCGTACTTGCCTTTCTTCAAGAAACGAGCGATACGACCCACCGGGAACTGGAGACCGGCTTTGCTACTTCTCGATGTGGCCTTCTTCACTGCCCCAGATCCGAGGGTTTTGCCACGTCCCGCCATTGAAATCGAATTTCTGAGAGGGAAAATATACGAATTGGTGATATGAACTTATTTAGATCTTCCGTGGAGTTTATATACAGTTCTTGATTCGGTGAACGATAGTTAACTAATAGGAAGAAAGTACGCGGATCGCCAATTATCACCGTTGGATTAGTTTCTTATCAACGGTACAGGTTCGAGTTTTAAGGATGAAATACCCTCACTTACATTTTACAGTTTGGTTTTTCTTTTGAGGCCCAAAGTTTTACAATCTCGCAAAAAGAGCCCAATGATTAAACCGTAGGGAGTAAAAAACTGAAATCAGGGTTCTTCGCCTCCCCTCTCGGAACGTAAACATCTAAGTGAATTTGAGGGTGAAATTTTGAAAGAAAAAAAAATCCCTCGCTGCTCTTACCAGACAGGACATCTGAGTTTGTCTGTTTTCAAACTAATTCTCGGTTTTTGTTATGAAACGAGGATATCCCGAGTATCCTGCAAGCTCTGATTTTCCTTCCTCATCAAGATTCAAACCAAATCCAGAAGGTTTTGTTCCCGCTTACGCTCATCTTCTTAATTCTCTAGACTTACTTTTATCTTTTGATTTTTTTCATAATCCAAGTTCTTTTTTTTTTTTTTTTTTTCAATTCATTCGATTTTGACTCTAACTGGGTGCTTATCACTCTCTCACCGATAAAATTTGTATTTTCTTCTTTAAAAAAGAGAATAAAGTTTGTATTTTTTGCTTTCTCAGTCGAATTAAAAGTATTTCATTTTTATCTAAGTTCTTAAATGTGTTCTTTGGTTTCTCATCAGGTGATTCACAGTTTTTAGAGGATGATAATTTTGCTCGTAAAGTCGCTGATCATTACAGTCGAAGAACAAATCGAACTCTAGAAGAGCGAGAAGCAAGTCCCATCATTCATTTAAAAAAACTTAATAACTGGGTTAGTTACTTTAGTATCTGATCCTAATCTCCTCTAATGAAATTAAGTTAGTGACTCATTCAGGTCTTTGTTTAATTTTTTTTGTCCAGATTAAAAGTGTGTTGATCCAGCTTTATGCTCGTCGTGATGATGCTGTCCTGGACCTTGCTTGTGGGAAGCTGACTATCTCTAAAAGAAAGACTCTGTATTGATTACTCCAGATGTTTGTTTTCTTGCTTAATGCTTACATACTACTTTATTATATATATATATAAGGGTGGTGACTTAGGCAAATGGGATAAGGCAAGGATAGGGTACTATGTTGGTATCGATATTGCTGAAGGATCGGTAAGTTGACTGACTAAATGAATTAATTAATTTAGTTCACCTTCTTGATTTTTTTGTATCTCTATGTGTTTTAATTTAGTTCACCTTCTTCATTTTAATTAGCTTGTTTTCAGTCGCTACTTTGTGTTCAAGATTCTGAATTATAAGTTGTTTCCCCTAATACCAACTGTCATATATACCACAGTTGCGTGTTACTATCATCGCCAGAAGTAGTTACCATGTTTTCTCTTAGTTTTATCTGAGCAAGTTTTTTCATGGTTAAATTGTAGTTTGCTATGCATTACTCTTGGACTACGGAGACACGTGCACGACGAGCCTTGGCAAATGTTTCAGCTTTACTTCGTCCTGGAGGCATCTTTATTGGAACAATGCCAGATGCGAATGTTATTATAAGAAAACTCAGACAAGGTTCATTTCTTGCCTCCACAAGCTAGTGTAAACATAAAAAACCATGATCTTGCAATTTATATTCTTCTCAGCTCTGAGAGATAGGAACCTCTTCTTGTTCTAATATATGCAGCCCAAGGTCTGGAGATTGGGAACAGTGTATACTGGATTCGTTTTGATGAAGAGTATTCTCAAAAGGTTACGATTTTTTTCTGTCTACTATCTTCAGAATTAGAATACAATAATGTCCTTCGGAGGTTTCCCCTGTTATGGTTTCGGATGATGATTCTTGTTTATATGGTTCAGAAGTTTAAAGCTAGCAGCCCCTTTGGTATCAAGTATGTATTTCATCTTGAGTTACTAAGATTAATCTACAATGCTTAAGATTAATCTAAGATTATCTTCTGAGTTATTTAACTATTACAGAGAGGTTTAATATTCTTAAGGTGATCAATTAGATGCAAGTATGACCCAACATTGTGTAATGCAGGATGCTGTTGACTGTCCTGAATGGGTTGTTCCCTTTCACGTCTTCAAATCTTTAGCAGAAGAGGTATCTTGTGTCTTTGTACACTCCTGTTCTATGAAAATAATGATCAAATTGTAGACAAAAAAGTCTTTTAAATTGGAAACCTTAGCATAGTGAAAGGAAATCTCTCGATGATGTGTCTCATTCGTTTGTCATATGAAACTTTGGCAGTATGATCTAGAGTTGGTATTAGTGAAGAACTCTCACGAGTTTGTGCATGAGTACATGAAAAAGCCTGAGTTCGGGGAGCTCATGCGAAAGCTTGGTGCTTTAGGTGATGGTAATCAAAATCAAAGTGAGTCTTGTTATGCATCTTCACCATATTCATCTCCGGTTTGTTTGTAAACAGAAAGAAATATATTAATCTTACCTATTGTCAGGCACAATATCAGCGGATGAATGGGAAACAGCGTATCTCTACCTCTCTTTTGTTTTCAGAAAGTTTTGGTTCTTCTCATTTCACATTACTATTCAGTTTGTGTCTGCACAAACTAATCTTTCATTGTTCATTGGGATTGGTTGATTTTACAGAGAGGGCAACATTCTGATGGGACTGAGACAAGAAGGAATAACAACGGGAAAATGAACATATCGAAAGACGATATTTTGTATATAAGCAACGAGGTCTAAGTCCACAACAATGGCTCTTTTGGATTTGTCTTGTTTTGTTTCAGTGAGGAATCTTGGAACATACTCCCTTTCTTGCAGCCGACGATAGTGGTCGCTATGAAAAAAAAACCCTTACGATAATAAGTTGTGTTTCGTTTTCTTTCTTTATTTATGATTTTGTCGTTTCGTGGTTTTTTTTTTTTTTTTTTTTTTTTTTTTTTTTTTTTTAGAAAATCATTACTTTTATTAATTTTAAAACGATTACATATGGTTCGTTCTAACCATTCGAAGAAATTACATAACATGTAAAGATTTAAATACTCATACTACGAAATAATACTCGACACCAAATGATCGAATAAGCTACAAGGAACCTTCGATGACACAACTAACCTCGGCCACCTCTCTTACCTCGGCCACGAGTGTTACGTCCACCGGGTACTTCTTGCCAATGCCTTTCCTTAACCTTTTCCGACGGTTTAACTGGCCTTTCCCGAAGAATTCTTTTAGCAAATGGGGTCAAGAATTCTACGGGAGCAGACACATCGTTTAAACCTGGAGATTCAATATCATCATCTGAAAATCATCATCCGATGAATGTAAAGAAGCAAACCTATTTGCGGACAAAGCCAAACTGGACAAAGATCTGCGCATATCCTTATCTGCGTTCTCAGATGAAGGAGTGATATGAGTGTAGATGTTGGCTTCGTTCGAGGGGCCCTTAGTAGTTGGAGAAGTGGTACTAGTAGTATTTTTTGGTTCCGGAAGAGAGAGAGTAGTGGGAGAATTAATAGGAGTACCTACTTGAACGGGGGAAGTAGTTTTCTCCTCACTAATAGGAGATACCAGGACCTTTGTCTTTTCAATTGATTTCAGAGTTTCTTTGCACAAAAGTTCCCCGAATCCCTTGTAGAAGAAGAATTTGAAACATCAGCTTCCTCTACCCTTGTTTGTGCAGACGATTCATGTTTGCTTTCAATATCATCGTCTTGAATGTTGTCATTCTTTTGAAGACACTTGGAGCCCAAAGGTGGTGTTTTTTTTGAGCTGAGAAGTAGACAACGCGATGCTTTATGGCCCAATTGGCCGCAACCACTACACGTTGACGGGAGCCATGTGTACAACACATCCACCATTGTGATTGAATCACTCTTATCAAGTAAAGCCACTCTCTTAGGAAAGGGTTTATCAAGCTTTACCTCAACTAGTATCTTTGCTTTACCCATTTGAGTTGGGTCCAGCCACGGTTTTTCAGTCAACAGTGGTTCTCCAATACCTGAAGCAATCCACTTAATACCCAATATCGAATAGAGTTGATCAGGGATATTGAGGAGAGTCAACCAAACCGGAACTGTAGTTATTTCAGGAACTGAGATAGTCTCTGACGGTGACCAAGAAGAGACGAACATCAAGCAATCATCAACATGCCATAGCCCTTTCTGGATAACCCAATTTCTGGTTGATTCATCCGGAATGTGGAACAAGTAAGTTGATTCTCCTAATTTGCGAGTGAATATCCTACATTTTCTTCCCCAAATCCTAGTAACAACCGCCTGAATCTGCCCTCCCGACGGAGCCAAACATCTATAGAACTGGCCAACCACAAATTCTTTCTGATTTTCTAAACCACCAAGAAGGACATGACTCGGAATTCGTACCTTTGGGGTACCGTCCTCCATGTATTCAGGGATTGTTACTCTGTGAAGATTCCTCAAAGATTGATTCATCCTTGCTGCCCAGGGATAATCTTTTGAGTGAGCCTTCAGAGAAAGTAGCTGCGCATCTGAATTTTCAGAAAATTTTGCCACATCATTAATCAAAATAGCAGGCTTGCCACCGCTCTTATTTCCCCTCATGTCACGAGAGAGAGGAGGCCAAGCTGAGTTGTTGTTGGGCTCGTGCAAATTCATTGCCTCTGATTCTTGGTGTGAAGCAGTAGAAGGAAACGTTAGCGGTCTCTTCCAAGCTCCCAAATAAGAAGAAAACGTTGGATGTTTCAGGGGATCCCTGTCTCCAGGAGAAGGTAAATGAACATTAGCAACTTGATTTTCCTCTACAATAATCTCATCCTCAATCACCTCGTTGACTCCTACGTTATCAGCGACAAGAGATGAGGAGGAGGCATCAACATCTTTAGGTACGAATGGAGGGATCTCAGCCGTTGCAAACTTCGAATCTTTCGGAACTGACCATCGATTTAACAAGGGCCATCGAGGGTCGACAGGAACAGATGTCTTCTCTCCGGATGAGGCTCCATTGACGACGGTGAGCTCCGGGATGATCTTCGAACGAGAGCCAGAAGCTTCCATGGCGAAGAAAGGTAAGGTGGTAAGAGGACTTTAATGGAGAAGGCTCTCCAGTAGTCGGCGAAGAAACAGCCAGCGATTGACCGCGACCACGGAGGAGCAGCCAGTGGCGGACCTCGACGGCGGAGTCGTCGAGGAAGAAGATCTGGTTTTTTTTTTTTTTTTCGCCTTTGGATTCGCTTTTTAGCTTGACTGACTCATTTCGTGGTTTCAAATCGAATAACCATTAGCTCTGTATAGGGATTTTAGTAACTTTTTTATTCCTTTATCTGAACAATGTCTCATCAATTCTAGCATCGAACTGGACCATCGTCCATCGACCTTCAACCTGTAAGTGTCAGAAACATAAAAAAGCGCTTTGGTAATGTAAACGATTCGAAAGATTCAAATTAAGAAATGATAAAATTAAGAGAAGAAAGCCCATATATATTGTCATGATATTAAAAGATAAAAAAAAAACCCACATATTATAAAGTTGCATAAATCAAAAGAGAAAACAAGTACAAATTAAGACATGATAGTATCAATGTGATTGGGAAAAAGTTGGAGTCCACACAAAGGACTGTCTCCAAGTCCATGGCGTCGTCTAAAACCATCATCCGTAATTCCTCTGTATGTGACTCTTCTGAGCGTCCGTTTCTTTGGGTCAATATATATAACATCCAAACTTTTGAGCAACGTTTCTGGTGCATAAATCAACTCACCATCATCAGTTATACCAATTAGTTTGAAATGGTTTTGCAAATCCTGACCATAGTGAGAAAGAGATGGATAAATATCCTGTGACCATTTGTGCCTTGTTGCACCCTTCAAAACCCGCATTGAAATTTTTTTCCCTTTTTTACAATAACTAACACAAGCTAACTTTCCTTCATAACATGTCATCATCATCCGCCAATAATTATCATATGGTAATATTATCACGTGAAACTTTTCAGATCTTACATCAAATCTCATTAGAACCCGATCAGAACCACGTTTAGCATGATAATACAGAACCCCGTTGATGCATCGTCCACTAAGACCAGTGCAATTTCCATCTAAAGTGCTATTACCATTTAAAGGACAATGCTCATGGTTGGTTTTGACCCTTCTCCATAGTTCTGGAACTGATCCCAATGTTAAAACCTGACACACATCAGATGCATTACCACTAGACATGCACACTAGTTTGTGTTTACACTCGATTGGGTCGTACCCTAAAAAGAATGTTAAACCCCAGCCGGGGTGTGGTATAGTTCTGAACCTTCTAATGGTAGGGTTCCAGACCATGAGCTCTGCTGAATATAGGTAGCTGATCATCAATATCATCAAGCCGTGCACTAACTCTGTTTTAATGGTGATAGGAGAATCTTTTGGGTATGTCTTCATATTGTAACTAGCAACAGGCTGAGAAGAATAGTAAGAATAAGCCTTGTTCGTGTTTTGATTCTGATTGTGTTGAGGAAGCGAGAAGAAAAAGAGTTTGTCACCTTCTTGGAAGATGACTACTAAAAGCCTCGGACGTGTATTAACATATGATGGATCGCTGGTGATTGATGACCAAAGCTTAGAAACACTGCGAAACCTCACGACGGATCTTGCAGACAGCTTTGAGAGTATGATTGAGGCTAGATCGGGAGGTAATGTTTGTGTTGTTCGTCTTGTGCAGACTTCTCTCTTCTCCTCGTCGGGCTGCTCCATCTTTTGTCAAAACCCTAATTTGTTCAGCTTGTGTTCTTTCGACTTTATTTTTTTTGGTATGTAATTTACAAATTACGATAAATCTTACTATATAAAACTTGATTATATAAAGTTTATCTATATAAAGTAACAGACAAATGTCAATCAACTGATATTTTTTTAAAAAACGTTAAAAAAACATTTTTCGATTTAGTTCAGATATAAAAAAGAAAACATTATACATTCTTGACATAAAAATTATTTAGCTTTTATGTATATAAATAAAATTGTAAAAATGATATATTTCGATAGAAAAGTAAAAGCTTATAGAGATAAAATGGTAAAAGCTTATAGAAAAGAAAATGTAATAAACTTATCAGTTATATAGATAAAAATAGCAAAATTATATATGATACGGAAAAAGATTAACGATATACATTTTTGATTAAGTGGAAACATTATTTAAAACAAGTACACCATCCCATAACTTATCAAAGGTAGATATTGTCTTGATTTGAGCCAAGCCAATGCAGCTCTTTGGTTATGTTTTAAACAATTCATATACAATTTAGTTTTGCAGATCAAGTAAAATCTGAGATGCCTTGAGCTTGTCTCGAAACTCCCACTGCTTGAAGAAGACCTTTCGTTTGAAAGCTCGAGGCCTTTCTTGGCCACTTCATCAAGATTCGAATTATTCTAATCTTCCCGCTTCACTCTAATCTTCCAGACTTATTTAGCTGTCCAAAGTTGTTCTTTCTTAATTGTCTACTTAAATATATTTTAGCCAATAAATTTTGTATTGGAAAATGAAAACGTCAACTAATTTCTAACAAGATTTTAACTACTATAAAACGACAACTAATGAAACCGGAAGGAGTATTATTTTTTCTTAACTCATTCGTTTTGGATTCTAATTGAGTTTTCATATCCCTTGATTTTATTGTGGACGTCTATAAAGTTATCCAAGAAAAGTATTAACTTCTTGGATTCTCAAGTGGCACAAAGTATTAACTTCTTGAATTTTGCTCGTAAGGGTGCTCTAGCAAGTCCCATCACTCTCATTCAAATAAAAACCATAACAACTGGGTTTACTGAGTTATTGACTGATCCTTTAATGGAATAACGATTCGAAAGATTCAAATTAAGATGATAAAATTAAGAGAAAAAAGCCCGTATAAAGTTGCATAAATTAAAAGAGAAAACAGTTACAAATTAAGAGATGATAGTTTCAATGTGATTGGGAAAAAGATGGAGTCCACACAAAAGTCTGTCTCCAAGTCTGTTGCGTTGTCTGAAATCATCATCCGCAATTCCTCTGTATGTGACTATTCTGAACGTCTGTCTCTTTGGTTCCATATATATAACATCCAAAGTGTTGAGCAACGTTTCTGGTGCATAAATCAACTCACCATCATCAGTGAGACCAATTAGTTTGAACTGGTTTTGCAATTCCGGAATATAGTGAGAAAGAGATGGATAAATATGATAAGACCATTGGCGCTTCTTTGCGTCCTCCAAAACCCACATTGAAATTCTTTTCCCTCTTTTACTATAACCAACACAAGCTAACTTTCCTTCATAACATGTCATCATCACCCGCCAAAAGCTATCATATGGTAATGTTATCACATGAAACTTTTCAGATCTTACATCGAATCTCATTAGAACCCGATCATAACCACGTTTAGCATGATAATAGAGATCCCCATTGATGCATCGTCCACTTAGATCACCAGTGAAATTTCCCTCTAAAGTGCTATTAGTTAAAGGACAATGCTTATGGTTGGTTTTGATCCTTCTCCATAGTTCTCGAGAAGATCCCAATGTTAAAACCCGACACACATCAGATGCATTATCACAAGGCATGCACACTAGTTTGTGTTTACACTCGATTGGATCGTACCCTAAAAGGAATGTCAAGCCCTTCCACCCCCATCCGGGGCATGGTATACTTACGAACCTTTTCATGCTAGGGTTCCAGACCATGATGTCTGCTGAATCTAGATAGAATGCTGAATCTAGAGAGAAGATCATCAAGATCATCAAGCCGTGCACTAGCTCTGTTTTAATGGTGAAGGTAGAATCTTTTGGGTATGTCTTTATATTGTAAAAGTCAATAGGCTGAGAATAATAGTAAGAAACAGCCTCGTTCGTGTTTGGATTCTGATTGTGTTGTGGAAGCGAGAAGAAAAAGAGTTTGTCACCTTCTCTGAACATGACTAAAAGCCTCGGACGTGTATTAAAATATGCTGGATCGCTGGTGAGTGATGACCAAAGCTTAGAAACACTGCGAAACCTCACGACAGATCTTGCACGCAGCTTTGAGAGTATGATTGAGGCTAGATCGAGAGGTAATGTTTGTATTGTTCTCCTTGTGCAGACTTCTCTCTTCTCCTCGTCTTGCTGCTCCATCTTTGGTCAAAACCCTAATTTGTTCAGCTTGTGTTCTTTCGACTTTTTTTTGGGTATGTAGTTTACAAATTACGATATATCTTATTATATAAAACTTGATTATATAAAGTTTATCTATATAAAGTGACAGACAAATGTCAATCAACTGATATTTTTTTTTAAAAACGTTAAAAAAACATTTTTCGATTTAGTTCAGATATAAAAAAGAAAACATTATACATTCTTGACATAAAAATTATTTAGCTTTTATGTATATAAATAAAATTGTAAAAATGATATATTTCGATAGAAAAGTAAAAGCTTATAGAGATATCTTGGAGAGCTGTAGCTTGCGAAGTGAACCCTGCCGAAAAATATTTTCATATATATTTTATTGTGATAAATATTAAGAAAATTTACATTATTTGATATTATCAATATGTTAATGTTGAACTTTATATATATGTGTCTTATGATTTTGTATCAAACACAATTCATTAATATATCTTATTCTTTTATTCTAAAAATGAAAATGTAATAAATCAGTATATAGATAAATATAGCAAAATTATATATGATATGGAAAAAGATTAACTATATACATTTTTGATTAAGTAAGCAACACTATTTAAAACAATTACACCATCCCATAACTTATCAAAGGTATTGTCTTGGTTGAACTCGAGATAACAGCATGAGAACCTAATTCGTGCTTCTGAACTACAGAGAAAAAAGAAGAAGGATATTTTGACTTTGAGTCTAGGTTAGTTTATTTTAACATATTTGGCGTTTACTTGTAACATATTTGGAGTTGACTTCTCGATGCCTTGTTGCAGATACTGTATCAAGTCGTACCCATACGTGGTCCATTTGTTGTAGGCATCGGTACATACATGGATCATGAAGTGTGCGGCTTCACGCTCACTCATCTCAGGGTGAAAATCTTTTGCGAAGTTTTTCAATTGGATCTCCTCTGCTGAACCAAGGCAATCCACTTTCCACCATCATTTCCACTGTACTGATGATCCCCTCCATATACCGGCGAGCAGCCAAGTAACCCTTCACGCACAAGCTTCACGAGAGAGAGAGAGAGAGTATAGAACAGTCTCAGAATGCCAAGTGGTTTCATTGAAAAGGTCAAAAAGTAAACTAAAGTGTTGAGAATGTTTACCTCACAAACTGATGCCAATCTTCGCTCTTCATATCCCCTGATGGATCAAGCAACTGTGTCATCTCGTGGCTCAGTTTGAAATGTGCGCTCTCAAAACGCATGTTTCCACCAGGGGAAGTCTCAAAAATGAAACCAAAATCAATGTGAACAAGCCTTCCCATGCTGCATTTCGAAAAAACATGTTACAATTATTTCCCACATAGAGTCAGAAGAGGGTTGCAAAGGTGTGCTGATGTTATCATATACTTGTCGAAGAGGAGATTGCCGTTGTGTCTGTCTTTAGGCTGGAGTAAAAGACTTGCCTCTGCTGGTGAGGAAATTACCCCGTGCTGTTTCAAAGGAAGGTGAGCCAAAGGGTCCAAAATCCTGTTGAAAGATCTCATACAAGCCGCCATCCGTTGATTCTCCCATTTGACTTCTGCTTCGCGTATTTGGTACTATCTGTTGTGAAATGGAGAGAAGACAAATAATAAAACACACAACTCAAGTTTTTATAACATTTGGAGTGAGAAATGCGAATGAGTTGGAACATACCTCAATTATCCCCCTCCCAGATCCAGCTGGAAGTACTCCATATGGAAATAGAAAAGATTAAGACCAACCGCTTGAAAAATGTATCAAAGAAGAGATATCACTTGAAGGTCAAGAACATCTTGACGGCAATCATCTCCAACCTATATACAAAGAGAGAATTCTATTACACTAAGCACCAACCGGTGAAACAAAGAAAGTCTGAGCTAAAATTTTGAGGATGAGTGCCATAAGTATTCACCAGGAACACATGATTCCTCAGCTAACATTGTCATAACAAAGGAGTCTATAGAACGCTAATCTACAAAGCACTGGCTACGTTTGCTCACTTATGTTTGTCTTAGCTATATCTATTTTCAAAAGTGGAGGCAAAAGATATACGTAATGATTTGTTTTCTTGTATTACTACTGTGGAAACATCAAAGGATATCAGTTTTTAGATCGGTCCACAAACTTAAAAAATGTATATGCGAAAGCTTACCCTGAAAATACAAGCCTGTGGTTTCACATCATTCTGTCTACCATCACGATCGACAACGTTAAAAGTTATCATGATAGGGACTTTGGCAGCTGATTGAAGGGGTATTCCACTGTCTATCTGGATACCTTTAACGAGCTTGCTAGGAGCCGTAGGCAGATAAAGGTCTTCTCCTTGCATATTGATTTTCTCCAACTCCCTGCCAGAGGAAATATTATAGATTATCTTGTATTCTAACACGCAGATTCATTTGTACCAATCCAATTACACAAATTAAATATTAGAATGCTACCTCCTGATACCAGCTTTCCCTTCTTCCTTTGGAACAGGAAATAATGACCCAGAAATAGTTGTAACCTTTTCAAAGAGGTCAAACTCTCTATTGAATAAGTCCAAGGCCTTGGAGTAAAACCATCAATGATATGCTGTCGAACCTCTGACACGATTGCTTGGAATGATGCATTCTAAACTATAATAGAGACAAGCCCATGAGCACAAACTGTTACAGCCAACAATATAAAGCTACATTTTTTCTGAGATTATATTATAGATGAACATACTATTGGCCTTTTCATGTTTTATGACCTAGTCTTATCACTACTATTTCCAAAAATAAATTTCAAGAACAAGATCATGCAAAAGCAGAACTATAGACCATCGTGAAACCAATTTTGAAACATATTGAAATAATTTTCATGATGTGAAAAATTCAAATCTCATCAGGTGCATAATTCCACACTAGAGTTGACACCAATACTATAAGTACAAAAGGGGTAGGTAATAGTGGACAAACCTTATCGAAAGCACCATCTTTCACTATTTCCTCAACAGACTCACCCTGGCAAGACAGAGTTTGGAAATTTAAGAAAAAAGGTTTATTGGTTCCAATAAAATTGATATCTTAACAAACACCACGAAATTAAACCCACCTGCAAATGCCAAGTGAGGATATGAGCAAATATGTCACTTATTTGGGCAGCTCTAAGTAGATAGCCTTCAACCAGCCTCTGTTAGCAAAAACGTTAAAAAATATGAGCCAATTTTTTGAAAGCCTTATAAAACTAGTCAAGTAACATATCACACAACATCAAGCCCCTGGAGATATGCAATTTTTCACACTTTTTGAAGATACTTTTTGAAGATCAATTAGAAAAACATACAACTGAGAGCCTAACAAGAAGAATACCAGACTTGGTTTCTGAAAAATGTGTGGCTGATAGATCGAACACAAATATGAGATATATGGAAAGAAAGGGTGATATAGCGATTTTCACTTTACGACTTACCCCTTCATCATAGCGCAGAGACTGCACTAATTGTGGTATGAAGAAAGTGACTCGCTCAGCGGGTAGGACTCTAAAACTCGCAGGACATATGCCATGACACGCGGATGCCCCTTGTAAGTAGGAGTGAGGAACTCAATAGCCTGTGTAATTGAACAAGCAGCCCAGTGTGGCAGCTGCTGCAACAGCACTGAGTTCTCTTCAACATTTTTAGGTGTGACAAAATATGGCAACGCCTCAGGAATTGAACGAAGATCTACTATATGAGCCTACAAAAAATTAGTACCGGTGAGAAATTGAATCTAAAATCACTCAAACAAGACAAAAAATTAGTCACAAGATCTGAACCATGTACAATTAACCAATCTAATTGTCAAAAATTTTAGTAACTTCGATAAGTTAGTCAAATAAAAGTAGCATGTAAGATATTTGTTTGGTTTTCATCATGCCTCACTGGTTTTGTCGATATCATCCTCTTAACTTACTAACAAACTTTCTATATAGTTAACCTCTAACCACATGTGTTTATTCAAGTTTTAAATGAAGTAACCACTATTAAACCGTACCTGAACTAGCTGAGTGACTTCGGATTTCACAGCACTATTTGCTGGAAATCTTGATGCTAATGATATAGCAATCCTTGGATCCACTGAAAAGGCAGTTTTAGCATGTTCCGTCCATTTCCCAGAGCTTACTTTTAGCCGTGAATATGGACTGTCCCTGTTCATTAGTTGCAAGTTATAAGACTGAATATCAACAGTGTAGGTAAACAATTATATTAATAAGTGGAACACCATAAACAGAGTATCTGTTACTTTGGACTAATAGGTTTTTCCCAAACGTCAAGCCTATCAGATTCATGTTGGCAAAGAATAAGAAGCAGTTGCCTCCTCTTCTCCTTTCCCACTGCATAGTTGTCCATTTTACCCCAGACAGGATGATGCTGATCAATCTGTAAACGTCCATCCCAACTAAATATCGTGATTTGCATTGAAATGAAGTACCACATACTGCGTATACCAGCATGAAAATAGAAAATAAAGAAGACAGTTACCATACCACATCAGTTAATTTCCCGTTTTCATGAGCTCTTCCTTCGGAATCAGATTGGCTAAAATCTGATCGCTCGGTTAACAAACACTGAGCAAAAATTGAAACAGAGTGAGCCTCACTCTGAAAAAAGTTCGGAATGTTTACATCATACCACTCTGGTTGACGAGAAAACCAGCCTAAGGTTGTCCTGGAATAAGTGGAATCGAAAAATTCTTATTAACACATAGTTAAATAAAACAAGGGTAATCAGAGATGATGGTTCGATGTCTAATATTTGATAAATTTTAAGAAATGATTAGCATAAAGCTACTATCAATCTAAACTCCACATATGCTATAACTACCAAACAGTTCAATATTTTGCCAAGTGGATCTACGATGTAACCACAAACAGGGGGAATAACAAAAAGTCACCTATAGATTCGATCTTCCAGCAGTTCGAGTCCATATCTAAATTTTTGCACATTGCCTTGTCTTTGGCATGAGCAGAACTTCAGTCCAAGTAGCATCAAAGTAAAAAAGGTACCAGCTGCTGCCGGGTGGTGGGTAAAGCACCAGTCAAGATTTGTACTCCGTTGTAACATCCGACCAAACAACAAGAGTTGCTCCACGCTGTTGTGTCGAACAACCTAAAGAAATATGGAAGGAATAAGAAATACAATCACTCATACAGCTTATCTGCATCAAATGTAGCCACTAGTAGGCAAAGTCCCTAGTGATTTTTATAAATTGTTTTTAGACTGCAATATTTACCTAAGGCCTTTAGCAAAATAACGATAAATTCAACTAAGATCACACAAAAAAAAAAAAACTCAGTTACTCATAGCACTTTCGATCGGCTTATCTTAGTTCAAAGCACAAATATGGTAAACTTCCTAGTCATACATAAGATTTTTATGCATAATTGTTTATAGAATAAAGCCTAACCTCAAAGCGATCTATCAAAAATCCAAGCCATAGTCTGTGAGCGACTATATGATCAACAAGGTTACTATCAGGTGGACCTTCCGGTTCTCCAGGGGAAAGTTGGGGCTTTAATTTTGCAGCTGGGCCATGGTATCTCACATCAGATGCAAACAGTCCTTGTTTTGTATCAATTGTCCATGTCCATGCATCAACAAGTTCGGAAAGGACAAGAGATCCAAGTTGTGGAGCAGCGGAAACTAACCAGGTCCAAATGAATACTCCAGTTTCCATAGCGTCTGGAGTTAATATGTAAGCTGGACACCAACAAAGCAGACGTAGTAATTGAGAAAATCCCTTGATATCTGTTTTAGGCTCACCAGCCTGCTGCAACAAAAAAAGGAATAGTAATGTAAACTTAGAAGATACTAATTAGCTGGAAGATATGTCAGACACATGTGTTCTTGCTTACCAAATTTGACAGAAGTACTGCAGTAGCATGGGAACAAGTTTCTCGGAATTGCGACTTGTCAGTGCCTCCTCCTTTCTCAGCAGTATTAACAAATTGTTGAAGTCGCTGTACAGAATCGTTAATCAACGTGTCATTGCCAATACTGTTTCCCAATCTTAGCAAGCCAGCAATTTGTCCGGTATGGCTGCACTTTAACATTGCATCAACTACACCAGTACCAAGTATCTCCAAGTTAAAGGCTTCAGAAGCTTTTAAAAATTTGCACCAGAAGCTGCAACTGCTGCAGCCATCACATCCGGAATATTTGTTGTTTTTATACCAGACCAAATTTTATTTTTCCCAGATGCAATCTTTATCTCAGTTAGAAGAGAAAGCACATCAGTTGTAGTTTGTGTTCGCTGCAATGTGTTTGCCTTACACAGTTTATCCTGAGTTGCAAAAACGAAACTCATTAAATGCATGCAAAAAAACGCTCTGGTGATTCAAGAAAATATAAACAATAAAAAAGACCACTCAAAGTAACAGAAGACTAGATCAACAATTTTATGTGCAATGCATAATCATGAATAAAAAAGAGCATTCAGAAACATCTTTGAGTCACCAGTGAATCAATTCAGAAAGATTAAGCAATAACAGTGGGATTAAAAAGAGATTTGGAGACAGAACAAGGAAGTATTAATGCACTTCGACAGAACAGAGACAAAAATTATTTCACTGCACCAGGTTTCTTGTATCAAAGTATTAATAATTATATGAACTGGCGTAAAGAAGGAAACCTGAAGCAAACCCTGACTAGTGCATGGAGCATATGAAAGTGATATTATAATCCACTCTCGAATAATTTTCTGGTATAAAGATCGAACGGCAGCAGTCCAAGCAGGATCGTTAACAACCATTGAAGATGTATCGTGATGAACAGAGAATAACAAACTGTCCAGACACGAAGAACTCCAAAGGACCTGCATATATCCTTGTTAGCTGGTTCATGTTGCATAAACTAATTGCCAAAAGGACAAGTTGATAAAGGAAAAATTCCTACCTGGGGAAACTTGTTCCTGACCTGGATCAACAGGTTGACTGAGATATTTTGTATGTGTTCATCTCTCTGTGACATATTATTTATAAGGAAGCATGCATGTGCGTACATAGTCGATCCCCTAATACTAGCATCTTTCCCAGTAAGAGATATCCGATCTTCCTGAAACGAGATGAAAATGTCCATAACATTCATTTACTGCTAGAACGCTTACAAAAGCAGAGGAAAAAACACAGAAAACCAAAGCGAATATGGTGACTGTTGACATAACGAAGTAATCAATATAACCAGGAGATTACATACCAACCATGACACTGCTGCTTCAAAGGCTTTATGCACAATTGCTCTCAAACATTGGGAGCAGGAGTAAGGTTTGGAGAATTCATATATTCAAAGACGCAACAGAAGGCACTTCGAGAGGCAGACACACTTGAGTCACCATTAGGATACCCCCATTGCTAGTAAAACGTATGGTCTCCAAAAGGGCTACTGCCAGTAGATAGGTAACCTTCACCCCTGAAAGAAGTCATAGAACTGTTTCAGTCATTATACTAAAACGTAGGATTAACAACATTGCTATATATTTAAAGCGAACAACATTCCACGTAGGACATCAACAACAAAGCCATATTTCTGGATATCAAATTCAGACACATCAGATATATTTCACCTGAGATAGTGTTCATTGCTGAAACATCAACTCGACCACCCAAGGCAATTGAAAGAGCAGCTCTCTGGGTCGAAGCTACTTTCTTATTTTGATTTCCTCGATAACTATCAGAATTACGAAGCACGTTGAGCTCTAATTCGTCTTCAAGCCATTTTACAGAACTGACGACCTAGAAAGAGCACATACTGAATCAGTTAAAATTGAGAAACAGACAAAGTTTCTCTTGGAAGATGTAAACCTCAGTATCTATAAGGCTGATATGGTTTTAACTTACAAGAGGAGGAGTGCCCTGAGATATCCTCTGAACAGCAAGAGACCACTGAATGTTCCACATGTAAGGCCCTCCTACAGCTTGTAGAGAAAATGTACTAATTCTTCCAGTATTGCTCACAGAATTAGAGGTTGTCTTCATCTCCGGAAGTGGAGGTTTCAGAATAGGAGGTGCTAAACCAAAAAGGGCTATATAGAACCATAGATTGCGAAACAGTTTCAAAAGTGATGGTCCCACATTTGAAGTAGGATCGAAATCCGAACATATTTCCGCAACAGCGGGAAGAAGAGGACCTAAAAGGTCTGCACCACTCCTATAAAAAAATAAAGCACATCACAAACGTTTATTGTCAATAATCAATCCCTCAAATTGTTTCTCTTTTTGTTGAGTCTAGTATTAGTATTTTTCTATATTTTTTTGTTTTAAATCATAACGAAAAAACGATCGCTTTATAAAATCTAGGATTATATAAAATAGTAATTACCCTCCACTTTTGGACTCAGAAGACAGGCCTACATCCGAACATAAGGAAAGCAGCCGATGGCGATAGTCTGCATGCACTTCTGTATTCATAAGACCACTAGCAATTGTAAGAAAGCCTGCAGCAAGAATCTGCAATGCAATTGGAAATGTGAACATTAGTGTAATAGGAAAATTCAAAAAGACAACCAAAGGAAAATGAACAATGTATCAGATTGCATTATACCTCTACGTGCTCAGTTTTAGATGTTGGTGCTGATGCTTTGCTTTCCTCAGATCCTACCGTCGATATTTTGCTCAAGTAACCTCTAGTCATCAGAACTACTGTGTCGCGGTAAGACTTTTCTAATCCTAATGTTGCTATCCGAGAAACAGCATCAAGAAGCTACATATAAATGGCAATAGATGTATAAGTAATTAGGCCAAATTAAAAAAAAAAAAAAAGTCTAATCGAAAAGGGTATACATGGTCGTTCCATTGCCAAAGTTTGAGAAAGTGAAACAGATTGAATAATAGCCAACAAGTTAATTATTACTTGAAAACGGAGCCATACTTCGCAAAGAGTAAGGAGTTGAAGTATCACCCTCTTCTAGGCTTTCAATTAAAAATGGGCATACCATGTCCGCTACTTCAGGCTTTTTAATAGCAACGCTGATATCAGCAAGCAGCTGTATAACATTCAGCTGTACAGCAGGAACTTCCTTCTCTCTATCAACCTGAAAGGCGGAATGATTAGGCTTATTAAGAACACAACACAAGAAAGATGAATAAGCCAGCTAAGGGAAAGGTTTAGAGTAACCTGCTCTTCGTAATCATTCTTTTCACCAATATTTGAAGCTAACCCCAGGATGAAGGTATCCACTAAAGCTCGATCCTTGGCCCAAAAGAGATTCAATAATCTCACAACAGGTTTTACATACGCTCTCAAAGATATTGTAACGACCCTGAATTTCTTAAGGCCCATTAAAAGCCCAATTACCTAAACTTGTGATCGTGTGTATGTGATCGTGTGTGTATGTGTATAAAGCTATACACATCTCCCTCTCCGTAACCTAACGCGCAGCCACCAAAGAAAGAGAAAGAGAGAGAGAGAGGACATGAACGTTGCAGATCCTGGGTGCCACCGCCGAACCTTGTCGTGATCTCGTGTGCCATCGATCCTCCATTTCCTCCCCGTGAACGTTCGCATGGGAGCTTCACCGTGTCGTTTTATCCTCCGCCACCACCGTCGCTCCTTCTACACCAGCCATCACTAGAGAGATTCACCGGAGCCAGCACGAGTCACCTGATATTACAGATAGGATCGAGAAGTACAGTGGCGCGTTCTCGAGTGTCGATGAGATGGGTATTACAGATATTCCCCTGATTTCTCACCCAAGTATCAGGCTGTTCCAAGAAAAGAAATTCTCAATCAGTCACTTAAAACGTGGTTGAACACATCATGTTCAACCATACTTCCATCTAAAATACATCAGTAGCCTAGACTATGCATGTTGCTCATATATATGAGTTACTAGAAAACCAAATTACCTGAGAGCAGACAGCTAGTAGCAGTGGTATAAGTCGGATAAAAAGACCACGTGGTGGACATCCTCCCTTTGCGACTGCCATTTTTGCAATCCCAGAAAGCAGAGATATGAACAGTTCTTTGCGTCATATTCCACCACAGGGATGTCAAGCAAGCTTTGGCAGCATCTAGTAGCAAGTTTTTAGATGTCTTTCCGTGTGTTTCAAGGGACACGAGACTCTTGATTTTCAATTTAGCTGCAGCTTGATAAACAAACAGTTTGGCATTGACTCTAGTTTTCAGAGCCGGACCTTGGTCATTTCAGTCTTGCCTTCTTGACTGTGAAACCAAAAGGTAGAAACAGAACCATGATTCCTCAAAATTTTGAGAATAAAAAGGATTATCGAACAAAAGATCTCACAGCCTATTCCGTTATCCCACCCACAACCCATAACATAATCTATCACCATATCTTAAGTAGCAATAAAAGTCACTACCTTGAGAAATGCAGGCATGGACTGGAGATGCCTTTTAGCTACGGAGGTCATCTGATGATAGAGTTTAGAATCAACTCTCACTTTATCAAAAACATGGGTCATCAATTTGAATGTAATCTCTTCTCCAAACTCTCGATGGATTCACTATGAAAAGAAGCCACTTTCAGCCTAAATACAGGGTTAGAGCCGAAACTGATCACCTGATCAACATCAGTCTTCCACACGAGAATCGAAAATATTAGGGGACAAAACCTCATTCTGGCATGAGGAGTAACAATTGGTGCTAATGGACGACAGAGGAGGAGGAGCTTGGTTCTGATGGAGCAGCATTGTAATCAATTTATCCTCATGAGACTGTTGAATGAGTGGCAAATATGTCGAGAAAGAGCAACCAAGAAGGCCCAAGAGATCTCTTGGGTCTCTAACAATAAAATAAATACATAACCAAAAAATATTGTGATATATTTTTTATATACATTACAACACATACTAATACTATTCTATTTTTAAAATTGTCACATCAGTATATTTTTTTTCGGGCAAAAGGTCACTTCATATAAAATTTAAGATAGAAGCACAAAAGCTAGTTACAGAGAGGCTAAAAGCCATGAAGGAAAGAAAGAAGAGCTGTAACAGAAACCAGTGTAATCGACTTGATGTAAGGCTAAAAGATGAGCAGTTGTATTGAGAGAATGAAGAACAAACTGAAAAGTGAAAAGTAAATTTAACTTGTCATCTTCCTGAAACCAATCATTTTCAAAATGAGTACTTTCATCTTCTCAAACAGTTTCTCCCTCTCCATCCTCATGTCATTAAGTTTGGCAGTTCCCTCTTCAATTAGTTGTACTGCATTTTGAGGAACAGCTTGACCACCAATTGGTTTATGCAGAAGCACGATATCCATCCTCACGTTTTCAAATTCATTTTTAAGAGATGAGTTAATATCTTAGTTAAGAGGTCAGACATATCCACGTTGTTGATGAATCACTTCTGCAAGAAAGTAAAGAACACAAAGGTAGTACGTTGTATTGTTAGTTGTTTATGAATCGTCTTCTGCAAGCAGTGCCGGTGCAACGTTTTGGACTGTCTTAAGCCAATTCAAAAATTGTGCATTTTTGTTAAAGATCATGAAATGATAACAATATAAAAAAATATCTTAAAGTTTCATAAGAGCAACCTCATTGGTTAGATACTCACTTATGTATCTCATTCATATAAGATAATCCAACTCCATAAACTTTTTATAAAAAAAAGTAAGAAAAAACAATTATTATTGAAATCTACTATTTTTACATTTTTTTGCAAAATCAATTATTACATTCTAATAGTCAAGTTTTTCAACCATAGTTGTCTCAATTGATAACAAAGTCAACTCATTTAATTTATTTTGTGACAAGGTAGGTCTCAAATGATTTTTTATTAGTTTTAACTTTGAAAAACTTCGCGACTGATACTAGAATCAACCATTTTTTTGGGACAAATAAGCAATTAGTTTAATATACATAAATAACTAGGTATTTAGGTAGGTAACTAAGCAAATTTTGGAAACTAAAATCTATGTAACATTTTGGTGTGTAAAAATTGGTTTACCCCTCAATCATATATATATAATACACTATACCACTACTTTATTTTATTTTTTTTGTCAACATATGACTACTATATTTTTATTTTATTATCTAGAATAATAATAATTATTATTATTATTGCAAAATTGAAAATTAGTTATTAAATTTCTTAATATATAATCAAAATCAGCATAAAATTGTCTTACTACATATAAGAAAGTGTAATTTAACCCAAAAAAACAGAAAAGTGTACTTTTCAAAATTTTAAATTATAAATGGGGTATTTTTCAAACTCTCTCTTATTTAATAGGGTAATAATTATTTCTTAAAATCAAAATCCAAGTATTCATTTTTATTCTATTAAAATCATGGATTGATTATCCTTATAAGTATGGGATCTATAAGTATTCACTAACTAACTTATAAGGATTAAGATGATTGTTAAGTATAATTCGTGTAAACTCTACATTAACAGGCCTTCTTCTTTTACAGCGTCTCTTGGCCCGCAAGGCAATTGATTATCTTCTTCTTTTTTCTAGAATCAACTTCTCGTTGAGACAAAACTCTTTATGGATTTTGACAAGGACTTGACAAAAGATCAAGCAAAGAGACTGATTTTCATGTCTTCCTCTGTTTTGATCTGAGATGCGTAAGGGGAAGAAGAAGAGAAGGAACATTTACTCTTGACTCATAAAATAGAATGCACAGTCTATATATTATCTTAAACTAGAAATAGAATCATATTATCTTTGCAGAAGCAAAACTCATCGGAGTTTAGAGATATATAGAACAATTTTTCGATTGTATAACTACACGAAGAGAGTTACAAGAAAAGTAACGTATATAAGAAGAGAATTAACATTAACTTATCGCTCTGGTGGGTTTCAACTAAGGAATAACTCTTAACGCAAGCAATGAATTTGGGTGGCGATATCTAATTTAAGACCAATGGGCATCATCTTACATTTCCATTACTTCATCATCAAGAAATCTCTTCAAGATTACCCATTAATGAATATCATGTGATCCTTGTTTATAGGAGACGGGGACCAACAATATGTTCAAAATGAAACCTTAAACGCTCTTACATTCTTCTGAGTATTAAACTACAACCATGATTTTTCAAACATATCTTTAGCGTGAATCCAAAGATTCCTCTGTAATTCCTTAAATGTTATGAAAAAAATGGACTTTGCAACTTGTAAGGTTGATGTGCAATCATGTGTCTATTGACAAGAGTATAAGATTGCTGAATATTCTGTGTTATTGAATTCTTTGATATCGATTACAATATATACACAAGTCTAAGCTAACCCCTCTCACCAAAAAAAAAAAAAAAAAGCTAACCCCTAGTTGCACATTATGCTGATATTACATCATTAGTCCCTATATCTATAAATCAAGTTCCGATCCTTCTTCTTTTCCCTGTCTAACCCCAAAAACAACCCTTTCTAATGGCTCCAATAGGGTTATACGAACCATTTATAGCTTTGTTTTGTTTTCTCATATTCTGTTTCCTTTTTAACAAGAAATCTTTTAGTTACTTACTTATCCAGAAATCCCTTAAAAGCTACCCTTGGAACTGGCCGGTTCTGGGTATGCTTCCCGGTGTGCTGGTGAGGCTCCACCGTATATATGACTACAGTGTCGAGGTTCTCGAGAAGTCTAACTTGACGTTTCAATTCAAAGGCCCATGGTTTGCTGGAATGGATATATTGGCCACGGCTGATCCGGCTAATATTCATTATATAATGAGCTCAAACTTTTCAAATTTCGTCAAAGGTTCTGAGTTCCAAGAAATTTTTGAAGCTTTTGGAGACGGGATCATCAACTCAGACTCAGAGCTATGGAGAAATCTGAGAAAGGCTTCTCAGGTCATATTCAGCCACAAAAAGTACCAGAACTTCTCAACAAGTACAACGAGAAGTAAGCTCAAGGACGGGCTCTTACCTCTTTTAAGTCATTTTGCAGACGAGGAGATGGTTGTGGACTTGCAAGATGTGTTCCAGAGATTCATGTTCGATACAACCTTCATTTTCATAACCGGATGCGATCCCAGAAGTCTCTCCACTGAAATGCCTGAAGTTGAGTTTGCTAAAGCTCTTGATGATGTTGGAGAAGCGATTGTGTATAGGCATATCACACCGAGATTCTTGTGGAAGCTGCAAAAATGGATTGGAATCGGAACAGAGAAGAAGATGATGGAAGCTGATGCCACTCTTGACCGTGTTTGTGCAAAATATATATCAGCCAAGAGAGAAGAGATAAGATCACAAGGGATTACTCACAGTTCAAGGGGAGAAAGTGAGGATCTTTTGACATCCCACATAAAGCTAGATACAACCAAGTACGAGCTCTTGAATCCTGAAGACGATAAGTTCCTCAGAGACTTCACAGTAGGTTTCATGGCAGCTGGGAGAGATTCAACAGCCTCTACACTCACCTGGTTCTTCTGGATTCTGTCTGAAAATCCTAACGTATTAAGCAAGATTCTCCAAGAGATCAACACAAATCTACCAAGAACCGGAAGTGATCAAGACATGTCACCGTACTTGAACAGACTGGTGTATTTGCATGGCGCGCTGAGTGAATCAATGAGGCTCTATCCACCAATTCCATTTGAACGCAAGTCTCCAATCAAACCAGATGTGCTTCCAAGTGGGCATAAAGTCAAATCAAATATCAATATTATGATCTTTATTTACGCGATGGGGAGAATGAAAGCCGTATGGGGAGAAGACGCAATGGATTTCAAGCCAGAGAGATGGATTTCAGAGACAGGAGAGTTGAGACATGAGCCTTCTTACAAGTTCTTATCGTTCAATGCCGGTCCAAGAACATGCCTGGGTAAAAATTTAGCTATGAATCTAATGAAGACAGTGATCGTGGAATTATTACAGAACTTTGAGATTAAGGTCGTCAATGGACAAAAGATTGAGCCAAAACCTGGTCTTATTCTTCACATGAAGCATGGGCTTAAAGTCACAGTTACTAAGAAATGTTCCAGCGTGGAGCGTAATGCATGCTAAAGTTAGCTTTTAATTTCTTTTCGCAAAAAAATGCAAATAATAAGGAGATCACAAAGCATGGTCCTAAGAAGTTGGTAATTAACCTATGATTACTGCTATGTACTTTATTTCTTAATCAATGGTCAGATTGTATTAAAATCTTTCACATATTCGTAGAATGTATCATTTAATACTTTAAAAATGTTTTGTATTCACTTTGCAATGGGTTTAATTTTGCTTAACTTATAAATTTGTAGTCTTCTTGCAATCATAGACTAAACCATCACGATATATTATACAAAATGATCAAGGATAAAAACAGAAAAAAAAAAAAAATCAGTTTAGGCATGCTAGTGAAGAGGCCCCTCTTGGCATTATAAGTTAATTAACGTTTATAAGTTTTTTTTTCTAGTGAAGAGGCCCCTCTTGGGAAAAAATACATTGAATGCTGAAAGTCAGCTCATTGAGATTTACAACAAAAGGTAGGTGAGAATTTAATGGACTAGTCCAAAAAATGATCAGGAAGTTTTTTGTTGTTGCAAAGGAGGAAGCAGTCAGTGGATCCTCGGACGCACCGAACCAGATTTGAAGCAGAAGTTGTAGTATAGTATATGCTACTAATTCTTAGTATTATTAGCCCACTGGGCAATATCTTTATTGGGTCCATATTTAATATTTTGACATATCAAAGAGCTCAGGATTCTTCTGCGACCATCTTTTCATTTGATCAAAGCAATATGTGAGATCGGCTATTCAATATATAAATTTTGGACTGACAAGGAGGATGAGACCCTTGATCCAGAAGATGTTGTTGAAAATTGGAGCGATTTCGACAAGATCAAGTGATGAACAAAGAAAGCGCAAGTCTGGTTGATTTCGAGAAACCTTAAAAGTTAAATCAAGAATCAGATCGGGCTTAAATATTTTTCTCCAGGGAATAGAGAATTGGAGCAACAAAAGCTTCATCGATAAACCGTCACAAAACCGGGAGTGAGCCAAACCCACAAGAACGAACATTGGGACAAAAAAAAAGGGAAATTAACTTAACAGATGGAGATCAAGATTCAAATTTCATGATTAAACGCGTAAAACAACACAGACTGATGATGAGGAAGATGCAAAAGCCCTCAACTCGTTTCTGATTTTGTGAAATTATTTAGCTAACCGCTCTTAAATTGAGAACCCGGTTACTATTTTAGTGGTTAAAGAAAATTAAAACAATAGGTATGCCACCAATTCGAACCCAGTATACGTGGTAGAGGCTCTGCATGAAAAGTGAGTCTCATCAGGGTTCGAGCTAGAAATTGGTATAACCGAGGGAACGAAACTGAATTTCGCTTCTACTTACAGAGGAGAGTCCTGATCAAACTGCTGCCTCTGTCCCAGAATCTTCCCTGAAGTGAAGATCTGTGGTCGGGATTTGCTATCACAGATAATCATGCTATCTGAGTTGGTAGCTGATATAAGGTAATCTAAATTACCTTTTTTTAAAATAATTAAGCAAACGTTTTTAAAAATATTGTTAAACAAGTCAAAAAAGGAGGCCATAAAACGTCAACAAAAGAGGCAGTGGAGTCCAATTCACGTTTCTTTCCTCTATATATATGAATGCAATCGATCGTTGTAGACACACTCATTCAAAAACAAATCTCACATTCTCTCTCGCTTCTCTTTCATTATCGGTATTCTAAAATTCTGCGGGTATAAAATTTCTCTTTTTATTTATTATTATAACACGTTATCAGCACGATCACTCTATGATACGGCTATATTATAATGGTCGGGATACCCACCTATATAATAATCTATTATTATTGTAATGATTGTTTAACGCACTATCATTTACTTAATATTAATATGGGAGCGGTTTTGTCGCCTCGTTATAATGGATGGCTGACCCACCTGTATAATTTTATTGTTAATGTTATAATGGATGACTGAGCCACCTGTATATTTTTATTGTTAATGTCATAATGGATGGCTAAGCCACCGCATATTTATTTATTATTTCAATGTGGATGATTAAATCACCATAATATTCTGATTATATATCTGTTTATATTATAATCGTTATAAATTAAATATGCATATTTTTGTGTTTAAAATAAGATTGCGGTCTCATTTATTCCCCAGGCGAATAAATCTAGACTCATATCAACGTACATCTCCAGGAACCCATGTTCCATTAAAGAGCACATTCTTGTCCAACTGGGAAGAAGTAGTACGGATTTAATCAAACATTCAATTCTTTCGGTAGCCTTTTTCATAACGGTCACAAAGAATTTTTCACAAAATTTTTACTCTCCAACGGCTACATCTAACGGCTAATGAACAGTATTTCAATCTATAAATACACTCATCTCTCATTCATTCACTTCACTCAACAATTTCTTCTACTCCCAAACATCTTTCAAACAATTTTCTTTAGATTTTGCTTTGTAAGAATAATGATCTGTTTGCTTTAAATTTTTTCTGCGATTGTAATTTCTGCATCGATTTATGGTCTTTGCATAGGAGATTTTAATCAGGCAGATTTTGCCACAAATGTTGTTTTACTTTTTTATGCATTGTTTTTCTTTGTAATCACTTGTATTATTCATGTAAACGGCTCATTTTAAATGAGTTATTATTACCGCA
Source organism: Isatis tinctoria (assembly GCA_010577795.1). Lineage (NCBI taxonomy): Eukaryota > Viridiplantae > Streptophyta > Magnoliopsida > Brassicales > Brassicaceae > Isatis > Isatis tinctoria. The sequence continues at coordinate 33,899,036 of CM021244.1, read as the reverse complement.
CTAATAAAGTTTTATGATTTTGTTTTAGAAAATCAAATGACAAATATTGAGAAACTCCAGTTTCCAACTCTCAAAGTCACTGGTTCAAACTACATTGCATGGACCACCGATATCGAGCTCCACCTGCAGTGCGAGAAAATCTCTGACACCATAATGGAGAAAAATATATCGCCTCCACACGAAAAAGCTAAGGCGATAATTTTTCTAAGGAGACACCTCGATGAAAATCTAACGCATGACTATGCGAATGTAAAAGATCGCAATGAACTCTGGAAAGCTCTTAAAGAAAGGTTCGACAACCAAAGGGAGATAACTCTTCCCCACGCACTTGATGAGTGGACGAACCTGAGGTTCCAAGATTTTGAAAAAGTTGAGACATATAATTCTGCTATGTTGAGAATAGCAGCGCAATTAGAATATTGCGGTAAACCAGTCACAGAAGCAGAAATGCTTAATAAGACCTATCTCACTTTTCATAAAAATCATTATGTGTTGCAAGAGCAATACAGGAACCGGGGATACAACAGATTCTCAGAGTTGATTGTGGCGCTAATGATAGCGGAGAAGAATAATGAACTTCTCATCAAAAACCATAACTCTCGACCCACAGGAACCAAAGCATTCCCTGAAGTGAATGCAACAACAACTGTGGAAATACCCGAAGGGAATTACCAAACCAATCGGGGTTATGGTCGTGGTCGTGGTCGTGGTCGTGGTCGTGGTCATGGTCTTCGATCTAATCGCGGACGAGGGAATCCTTACAACTCAAGGGGGAGAGGATCTAATAAATTGATCCGATCTGATCAATTTAAAAAGAAAGAAACACAAGACGACTCCACCCAGAAGAGTGAGACAGTCTGTTACAGATGCGGATCTAAAGGACATTGGTCCCGTGTGTGCCATACTCCTCCACACCTTTGTAAGTTGTACAAAGAGTCCTTAAAAGGAAAAGCAAAGGAGGTGAACCTCACATAAGACTTTGCTGGTACATCGTACCTCGACTCTTCAGACTTTATGAATGAGCTCGACTGAGACCACTCCTGAAGAGAAATAATAAAATGCTTGTAGTAAGACTACTGAATAGTCTCCAATAATGCCATGTATAATTATTACATTTTTTTCAGTTTTTAAACAAATAATGTTGTTTTCTTATAATTACTAATGTATAATTATCATGTGTGTTTCTATGAATATATTTCACTTTCTCTTTATTGATCTTTGTCTTAATTACATAAATGGATCAAAATGCGGATGGAACAAAATCCAAGAAAAAGATTCAAGAAATTTGCATAATAGATAGTGGAACAACGCACACTATTCTAAGAGAAAATAAATATTTCTCTGATATAAAACCGAGAAGGATAATTGTCAATACAATCTCAGGTCCTGCAGACGTGATTGAAGGAATTGGCAAAGCCAATTTTATGTTGCCTAATGGAACAAAAATTTCCATAAACAATGCCTTGTATTCTCCGAATTCCAAAAGGAATTTGTTGAGTTTTAATGGCATATACCTTCACGGATATGATACTTAGTCTGCAACTGAGAATGGAAAGAAGTATTTGTATATAACTTCTGATATATCTGGGAAAAGGCATATTTTGTAGAAGTTCCCAAAACTCCCTTCTGGTTTGCATCATACTTATATAGATGCAATAGAATCAAATCTCATGATTAAAATAAATCCAGAAGATTTCACACTATGGCATGATCGCCTTGGACACCTAGGCACCACAATGATGCGGAAAATCATTGAGAGCTCACATGGTCATTCAATGAAAATCTAGGAGATATATCAGGGGAATAAAATGACATGTGCAGCATGCTCTCTTGGTAAGTTGATCATAAGGCCATCGCCAAGTAAAATTGATAAAGAATCACCAAAATTCTTTGAACGAATTCAAGGTGATATTTGTGGACTTATACATCCACCTTGTGGACCATTCCACTATTTTATGGTATTAATTGACGCATCCAGTAGATGGTCACACGTCTTACTATTATCATCTCGAAAATATGGCATTTGCGAGATTTCTAACTCAGATAATCAAACTGCGAACTCAGTTTTCTGATTATCCCATTAAAAGAGTTATATTAGACAACACTGGTGAATTCACATCCCAAGCATTCAATGATTATTGTATGGTGACGGGAATTGAAGTTGAACATTCCGTTGCTCATGTCCATACACAAAATGGCTTGACTGAATCATTAATAAAACGTATGCAATTGATTGCAAGACCGTTGATCATGAGATCAAAACTCCTAACATCAGTATGGGGACATGTTATTTTGCATGCATAAGCACTCATTCGGATAAGACCAAGTGCATACCATAAATATTCCCCAATACAATTAGCATTTGGTCGAGAACCAAATATTTCCCATCTCAGAATCTTTGGTTGTACAGTGTATGTGCCTGTAGCACCACCACAACGCACAAAGATGGGACCACAAAGAAGGTTGGGAATATATGTTGGTTGTGATTCTCCATCAATTATATTATACCTAGAACCACAGACTGGTGACATTTTTACGGCGCGTTTTGCCGATTGTTACTTTGATGAAAAAGTATTCCCGGTTCTAGGGGGAGAAAATAAACAAGTAGGCAAGGAAATCAAGTGGAGTGTACCATCCTTGTTACACCTTGATCCTTCTACTAAAGAGTCAGAACTAGAAGTTCGACGAATTGTGAATTTGCAAAGTATAGCAAATCAGCTACCAGATGCATTTGCGGATACCAAAACCGTAACAAAATCTCATATACCAGCTGCAAATGCTCCTGCTCGTGTTGAAATACCACAAGAACATGGAAAAGCAGATAATACACGTGAGTCTAGAACACGCCTGAAGCGTGGCAGACCTGTGGGTTCTAAAAATAAGAATCCTAAGAAACAAAAGGAAGCTGAAATGCATGAAAACCCCAAAGTAGCAGAAAGTACTTTGGAGGAAGTAAATCGCGAGACTCAAAATGATGTAGAACATCAAGAGCCAGAAGAAAATCATGAAATTTCTATCAATTACATCCATAACAGAAAAATATGGAAAAGAAAAGAAATAGAAGATCTCGATGATGTTTTCTCATACCTCGTATCAAAAGAAATAAATGAAGAAAACGAGGATCCAGAGCCAAAATCTGTATATGAATGTCAAAAGAGACATGACTGGAAAAAATGGAAAGATGCAATACAAGTTGAACTAGATTCACTTAATAAACGAGAAGTATTTGGATCTATTATGCTCACACTTGCAGATGTGAGACCAGTTGGATACAAATAGGTTTTCGTTCGAAAAAGAAATGAGAAAAATGAGATTATGAGATATAAAGCTCGTCTTGTGGCTCAAGGTTTTTCTCAAAGACCTGGAATAGATTATGAGGAAACATATTCTCCCGTTATGGATGCAATAACGTTTATATTCCTGATGAGTCTAGCGGCTGATGAAAATCTAGAGATGCGACTTATGGATGTCATTACAGCATATCTATATGGGTCATTGGATACTGATATCTACATGAGAGTTCCCGATGGATTTAAGATGCCAGAAGCATTAAAATCTAAACCAAAAGAGTTATGTGCAATCAAATTGCAAAGATCATTATATGGGTTAAAACAATCTGGACGTATGTGGTATAATCGTCTCAGTGCGTATTTAACAAAAGAAGGATATGTAAATGATCCTATATGCCCATGTGTTTTTATCAAGAAAACAACATCTGGATTTGTGATAATCGCAGTATATGTTGATGATCTAAACATTATTGGAACTCATGAAGAAATCCAAAAAGCATCAAATTATTTGAAAGGATAATTTGAGATGAAAGATCTCAGGCAGACAAAGTATTGTCTTGGCCTTCAGATTGAGCATTCTGAAGAGGGTATATTTGTGCATCAATCCACATATACCAAAAGAGTGTTAAAAAGATTTAACATGGACAAGGCAACTCCACTCAGTACTCCCATGGTCGTGAGGTCACTTAATATTGAAAATGATCCATTCCGACCACATGAGGAAAACGAAGAGATACTTAGTCCTGAAGTATCATATCTAAGTGCAATCGGAGCTCTGATGTACCTTGCAAATTTCACACGGCCTGATATATCATTTGCTGTTAATCTTTTGGCAAGATTCAGTTCGTCCCCTACGCGAAGACATTGGAATGGAATTAAGCATGTTTTTCGTTACCTTCAAGGGACTACTGACTTAGGATTATTTTATCCTAAAAATTCAAAAGGTAAAATGGTCGGTTTTGCAGATGCAGGATATCTATCGGATCCACTCAAAGCCCGATCACAAACGGGATACGTTTTCACGAGCGGAGGCACTGCTATATCTTGGCGTTCTCAGAAGCAGACACTGGTGGCTACTTCCTCGAATCATGCCGAACTTATTGCACTCCATGAAGCAAGTAGAGAATGTGTCTCACTGAGATCAATAAGCCGACACATCCGGTCAAGCAGTGGGATTCTCAGAGATACGGAGCCAACAATCTTGTATGAAGATAATGCTGCATGTGTTGCTCAAACGAATGAAGGATATATCAAAAGTGATAGACGAAACATAAACCTCCGAAGTTGTTCTTGTAATAAAGAGATTGAAGTAAGATATGTCAAATCATGCGACAACGCAGCTGATCTTTTCACGAAATCATTACCCACCACTATGTTCAGGAAGCATGTACATAGTATTAAAATGCGTCATCAACAAGATTTATAAGACAACCTTAATCAAGGGGGAGCTTGCACAATTGTACTTTTTTTACCTTACTATGGTTTTTCCCGTTGGGTTTTTCTGGAAAGGTTTTTAACGAGGCAACAAAAGCGTTGAGCAAAATATAAATGTGACATTGGTCTCCAAGAGGGAGTGTTAAACAAGTCAAAAAAGGGAGGCCATAAAACGTCAACAAAAGAGGCAGTGGAGCCCAAGTCACGTTTCTTTCCTCTATATATATGAATGTAATCGATAGTTGTAGACACACTCATTCAAAAACAAATCTCACATTCTCTCTCGCTTCTCTTTCATTATCGGTATTCTAAAATTATGCGGGTATAAAATTTATCTTTTTATTTATTATTATAAGAAATATATCAATTCTATTTGTTGAATAGATCTGTAATATTCATTTCCTTTATGATATTGTACCAGACGCATCTGAGAACTATGCAATTGAATCAAAATTGGTTTTTTTTTTTATATTAAATTGACCCTTATACAAATATGAATTTTTTTTACAATTTATTCTCTCGCTTAAAAATGGAAAAAAAAAGAAAAAAAAAAAAAAAGGGAAAACAATGTAAAGGGATACTGAAGAAAACAAATTCCGAACAGGATTCACATTGAAAATTGAAAATTCTATAAATCCAACAAACACAGACTGCAAAGTTATGTCAATAAAGAGAAAGTAAAATCGTGAATCTGTGATAAGGTCAAAGGACGTTTCACCGATTGAGTTTAGGGTTTCTTCCTGAAAGTATGGTTATTATCAAAACAATGGATAATGAAATTCTTAGGAGAGATACAATCAGTGAGTTTCCAGATGAATTGCTGTTGAAGATACTGTCTTTGCTTCCTAGTATAGATGTCGTAGCCACGAGTGTCTTGTCGAAACGGTGGCGTTCTCTTTGGAAAGAGTTGCATACATTCAGCTATGATGGTGAATCTGTAGGTAGAACTTACTGGAGGTTTGTGCTATTTATCAGAAAATTCTCAAAGGTAGAGAGCTTGCAGCTCAGACTGAGCCCATATTATGACGCACCAGACATCGCATGTTTGGTTAACAGTGCAGTTGCTCGCTCTTTGAGAGAGCTGAGAATCGTGGTGGTTTACAGGTCCTTCGAGTTGCCCAAAAGCTTGTATTATTCACAACTTGAAACCCTTACGCTCAACACACTTTGTCTGGTGGTGGATGTTCCACCTAATGCTTCTTTGATTGGACTCAAACATCTCCACCTTTTATCGGTTAGATTCTCATGCGACGAATCTGTGAAAACACTTTTAAGGATATGCCCACGTCTTGAAAGCTTGGTAGTGAGAAGAAGCTCATATACCAATGTGATGAAATTTACTATCGATGTGCCTACGCTAAAGAGTCTATCTATCGATAACTCATCTGGGAAATCTCGGCCTAAAGGTGTTCACGGGTTTGTGATTAATGCACCTTCTTTGAGGTGCTTTAGCATTAGAGACAGCTTCAGCAACTATTTACAGTTTGGAAATATGCCCGAGCTGGTCAAAGCGAGTGTCAACGTTGTTTGTGACAACATTCTAGGATCTCTTGCCTCAACCAAATATCTTTCTCTGTGTTTTGTAACTTCACAGGCTCTATATCTTCCTGCTGCCACTAGGTTCATGTTTCTTCACCATCTACAGCTATATTCATGTTCTCCCAAGTGGTGGAATCTACTTACGCGTTTGCTGAACGACGCTCCGAGACTTCAAGTTCTCAAGATCAAGTTGTATCAGAAACACTGTGTCCAGTACGACGACGCGACGGATCCGTGCAACCAACCGGATTCTGTTCCTGAATGTCTATCATCCCATCTCGAGATCTTTGAGTGGAGAGAGTACAACGACACAGAGCAAGAGAGAGAAGCTGCAAAGTACATCCTAGCAAATGCGACTAGCCTAAAGAAGGCGACATTCTACCCAAAATCTGAAGAGAAACATGAGATGCTGAAGGAGTTGGAATGCCTGGCCAGAGGCTCAAAGACTTGCATGCTTGTGTTTGTGTAAACGCTTCGGTCATTGAAAGATTGATTGTCTTTTTTATTTCGTATGTTTCTCTGTCTAATACTCTAATGTATAGCAAAAAGGAAAAAACATAGCTTTACAGAATCTATGATATGGCGATAGTTTGCACGCACCTTTATTGTATTCATAGGACCCGTAGCAATTGCAAGAACGAGTGTGCAATGTACAACAAGATCTGCGAGTATTAGCGTCGTAGGATAACTAAAAAAAGACAGAAAATGAACCATGTTGGTCATCCTAATAAGTTTGAATATAATTTTTAACAGAGAAATTGTTTTGTGTTTGTCTGTGGTATGTAAAGTCTGAATATTTATTCTTTCAAGACAGCTACCGATGGAATCTGAGTAGAAAGTTTTTAATTTACATTGATTCTTTTATTTGATTAATCTTTGCAAAGAAAACACTTTATGTGAAAAAGGCTTTTTGACTGAATAAAAACTTAACATTCTTTCAAAAAAAAAAAGTCAGAATATTGTGTATATATAATGAGAGAGGTTTTCATTTAAAGCTTGGAAAAAAAGCAAAAATTTACACTAAAGCTAAAAAATGCAAGATTAATAAATGTTAATTTAAAGAAAATTAGAAACTCAATCAAATTGTCAGAGAAAATGTTGGATGTAAGAAACTTTCTAACGTATTGTTTTCAAAAAAAAAAGTCAGAATATTGTGTATATATAATGAGAGAGGTTTTCATTTAAAGCTTGGAAAAAAAGCAAAAATTTACACTAAAGCTAAAAAATGCAAGATTAATAAATGTTAATTTAAAGAAAATTAGAAACTCAATCAAATTGTCAGAGAAAATGTTGGATGTAAGAAACTTTCTAACGTATTGTTTTCAAGAAAAAAAAAATTAACGTAACCTATGACAGAACGCTGTCGTTTTTCATGTCTTAACAACACATGTTAAAGTTGCGACTTACGATTCTCTAAAATGGATTTATAACTTCTCGCCCAAATTCTAGGATTAATGGTACGATATCGGAAGAGATTTTGGTGTTACTGATTGGTGAGAATCGATTTCGGTATATGGAAATATTCTTTGTGTCGAACTTGATTATGGATCAGGAGTGAAGATCGGTTGGGAGTGTTCTGGTTTTTTCTCTGTCTCTTCAATTTGGTGTTGTTTTTGAATTCGATTTCTGATCGAATTGAATTAATGATGATGAGGAGGAGGATCAACGTTTATGCTTGAAAAATTATTCACAGATTGATTCTGCGTATCTAGAAATTGTCAGCAAATATCACCAGAAGAAAAAGCATGGAGAATGAGATTCGGACAGCAATCAGTGAGTTTCCAGATGAACTGCTGTTGAAGATACTGTCTTGGATTCCTAGTAAAGATGTTGTAGCCACGAGTGTCTTGTCGAAACGGTGGCGTTCTCTTTGGAAAGAGTTGCATACATTCAGCTATGATGGTGAATCTGTAGGTAGAACTTACTGGAGGTTTGTGCTATTTATCAGAAAATTCTCAAAGGTAGAGAGCTTGCAGCTCAGACTGGGCCCATATTATGACACACCAGACATCGCATGTTTGGTTAACAGTGCAGTTGCTCGCTCTTTGAGAGAGCTGAGAATCGTGGTGGTTTACAGGTCCTTCCAGTTGCCCAAAAGCTTGTATTATTCACAACTTGAAACCCTTACGCTCAACACACTTTGTCTGGTGGATGTTCCACCTGATGCTTCTTTGATTGGACTCAAACATCTCCACCTTTTATCGGTTAGATTCTCATGCGACGAATCTGTGAAAACACTTTTAAGGATATGCCCACGTCTTGAAAGCTTGGTAGTGAGAAGAAGCTCATATACCAATGTGATGAAATTTACTATCGATGTGCCTACGCTGAAGAGTCTATCTATCGATAACTCATCTGGGAAATCTCGGCCTAAAGGTGTTCACGGGTTTGTGATTAATGCACCTTCTTTGAGGTGCTTTAGCATTAGAGACAGCTTCAGCAACTATTTACAGTTTGGAAATATGCCCGAGCTGGTCAAAGCGAGTGTCAACGTTGTTTGTGACAACATTCTAGGATCTCTTGCCTCAACCAAATATCTTTCTCTGTGTTTTGTAACTTCACAGGCTCTATATCTTCCTGCTGCCACTAGGTTCATGTTTCTTCACCATCTACAGCTATATTCATGTTCTCCCAAGTGGTGGAATCTACTTACGCGTTTGCTGAACGACGCTCCGAGACTTCAAGTTCTCAAGATCAAGTTGTATCAGAAACACTGTGTCCAGTACGACGACGCGACGGATCCGTGGAACCAACCGGATTCTGTTCCTGAATGTCTATCATCCCATCTCGAGATCTTTGAGTGGAGAGAGTACAACGACACAGAGCAAGAGAGAGAAGCTGCAAAGTACATCCTAGCAAATGCGACTAGCCTAAAGAAGGCGACATTCTACCCAAAATCTGAAGAGAAACATGAGATGCTGAAGGAGTTGGAATGCCTGGCCAGAGGCTCAAAGACTTGCATGCTTGTGTTTGTGTAAACGCTTCGGTTATGTTTTCCCTTTTTCCTAAAATCTGTGTTTCTTATTATTGAGTCATTGAAAGATTGATTGTCTTTTTTTATTTCGTATGTTTCTCTGTCTAATATATATAGCAAATTAAAAGGAAAAAACATAGCTTTACAGAATCTATGATATGGCGATAGTTTGCACGCACCTTTATTGTATTCAATATCTCTCTAGGTTTCTACTTGTTTTTCACTTAGATCAAACACAAAGAAGAGTGAAAACATAGAGCTAGAGAGAGTGAGAAAGAAAGAGAGCGGTTCCAGAGAACAAGAGCTGCAACAAACAAGGAGAAAGAGTGAAAGTTCAACATGCGGAACAAACTGAAAAGTTAACGGGTCTTCTTCCAGATACTGATCATCTTCAAAATCAACACTTTCATTTTTTCAAACAGCTCTTCCCTCTGGATCCTCAGGCCATTAATTTTGGTAAATCCCTCTTCAATTAGATGGTCGGCGTTTTGAGGAACACCTTGTCCACCGATCGGTATATGGAGCAGCACGATATTCATCCTCAGCTCGTTAAACTCGTTTTGAAGCCGCGTCATATCTTGATCCGCTGCTGTGAGATGATTGAGAATCTTAGTTAAAAGGTCTGGAGAAGTAGTCTGATTTGGCATTAAAGGCCTTATAAGCTGAGGTCTCCAAGTTGAGCCACGGTCCGTAGGTTGACCACTCCTAGGAATCTGATTAAGACTTTGATTATTAGTAAACAAGACTTCCAACATTAATGGCGGAGCAAGAAGCAGAGCAAACAGAGACAATAACCACTTAAGGTTCTTGATCATCACAAAGTTTGGGATTTACCATGGTAGAATCTTCTTGACGATTCTCATTCCTTTCTTCCGACTCTTCGTCGAGATTAAGAGCAGAATCAAGAAGGCTCTCAATAGCTTCTTCCCTGGGAGCATCTTCGTCCGTTCGCACTCCTTCTTCGTCCGTGGTTTTGGCGCGATCAGCCTCCTCTGTTCGCACTCTTTCTTCTTCGTCGGTGGTTTTGACGGAATCATCTTTCCCTGTTCGCACTTGTTCTTCTCCGACGTTTCTGACGAGACCAGCCTCCTCTACTCGCATTTCTTCTTCGTCGGTTGTTTTGACGGAATCGTCTTTCCCTGTTCGCACTTGTTCTTCTTCGACGTTTCTGACGAGACCAGCCTCCTCTGCTCGCATTTCTTCTTCTTTTTCGGTGGTTTTGCCGGAATCGTCTTTCCCTGTTCGCACTTGTTCTTCTTCGACGTTTCTGACGAGACCAGCCTCCTCTGCTCGCATTTCTTCTTCTTTTTCGGTGGTTTTGCCGGAATCGTCTTTCCCTGTTCGCACTTGTTCTTCTTCGACGTTTCTGACGAGACCAGCCTCCTCTGCTCGCATTTCTTCTTCTTTTTCGGTGGTTTTGCCGGAATCGTCTTTCCCTGTTCGCACTTTTTCTTCTTCGACTTTTCTGACGAGACCAGCCTCCTCTGCTCGCATTTCTTCGACGTTATCAGATAAAAACCCAGCCATGGCCAGAGATGAGAAAGATAGATAGAAGAATTAATGAACAAGGAAAGTGAAAGAAACTTATAAAGACAGGCGCCAAGGATGAAAATGATTTACGCCCTATGAAGTCTTATATAGTCTCGAGGTGATAATTGTAAAAAGAGAAAAAGAAAAAAAGGACTTAAAAGAAAAAATGAAAATGTGGGGGTGGTTAGACCGTTAAGTATCTCTTCTTAAGGCCATGGCAGCTACAGCGACCAATCTCTCTGCATCTCTGCAGAATATCCAGTGGTCTCTCGTGCATAAATTGGTTCGTTTCTTCCTGAAAACCCATGGAACCAACCTCAAAAGCTAACTGTTCCATGATCATAACCGGTATGAACAGAGACAACCTCATCGTTGCCAAATTCGTCGAGGCGTGTTCACTTGTGTGATCTCGGGGTATGCAAAGAGCGGATGAGCTAGCGAAGCCATGCGAGTGTTTAAGAGAATGATGATGGAGAATGTTGAGCCAGATGAAGTTACGCTTTTGCCAGCACAGAAAAACCAAATGATGTTTAACCGTATAGTCAAAGCTGGCGTGAAACCAAATGATGTTACTTAATTTCATTGAGGCTAATGCTGCAATATGGGGATCTCTTCTTGCTGCTTCGAATGTTCATCATGATCTTGAGCTCGGAGAAAGAGCTCAAGATCAGCTGATTAAAGGCTGATGAGGAGGATGATGAATGATGTTGAAAGGGGTTGGTGTGAAGAAGTTGGCTGGTGAAAGCTCCACAGAAGTTGGAAACAGAGTATATAGATTCATCTCTGGTGATCTCTCGCATCCTCATGTCGAAAAGATTCATCAACTTCTACAAGAGATGGATTTGCAAATACAGCGCAATGAAATCTGAGAAAGAGAGAGAGAACAAAAGATTTGAATTTTTATAAGATTGAGGATGAACAGAAGCTTCTCCGTTTTGGTTTGGTTTAGTCTGGATTATTGGGCCTCCATTGATTAGTAAGTGTACTATGTTTCACACCAAGAATCCAGCTCTCACAATCATCTTACATTTCCATTACTTCATCATCAAGAAATCTTTTCAAGATTACCCATTAATGAATATCATGTGATCCTTGTTTATAGGAGACGGGGACCAACAATATGTTCAAAATGAAACCTTAAACGCTCTTACATTCTTCTGAGTACTAAGAAATGTTCCAGCGTGGAGCCAAATGCTAAAAGTTAGCTTTCAATTTCTTTTCGCAACAAAAGGCAAATAATAAGGAGATCACAAAACATGGTCCTATGAAGTTGGTATTTAACTTATGATTACTGCTATGTACTTTCTTTCTTAATCAGTGCTCAACTTGTATTAAAATCTTTCACATATTCGTAGAATGTATCGTTCATTTAATACTTTACAAAATGTTTTGTATTCACTTTGCAATGGGTTTAATTTTGCTTAACTTATAAATTTGTAGTCTTCGTGCAATCATAGACTAAACCATCACGATATATTATACAAACTGATCAAGGATCAAAACAGAAATGAAAAAAATCAGTTTAGGTGACACGTGACAATTTGGTCAATTAAGTTAACATATCAAAGAGCAATCTGTGAGATCGGCTATTCAATATATAATTTTTGGAAGGACATGGAGGATGAGACCCTTGATCGAGAAGATGTTGTTGAAAATTTGAGGGATTTCGACAAGATGAAGGATTTTGAGGGGTCTCCAATTTACGTGATGAACAAAGAAAGCGCAAGTCTGGTTCAGGAATTTCGAGAAACCATAAAAGTTGAAACAAGAATCACATCGGGTTTAAATATTTTCTCCAGGAAACAGAGAATTGGAGCAACAAAAGCTTCATCAATAAACCGTCACAAAACCGGGAGTGAACCAAATTGAATGAACCGTGGGAGTGTGGGACCAAAAAAGGAAGGTTAACTTGACAGACGGTGATCGAGATTAAAATTTCATGATTAAACGCGAAAACAACATAGACTGATGGTAATTGGTAAGGAATAAGGATTAAGGAAGATGCAAAATCCCTGGAATCGTTTTCTGTGAAATTATTTAGCAAACCGGTTTTAAATTGAGAACCCGGTTATTATTTTTGGATTTAAGAAAATTAAAACAATACTTATGCCACCAATTCGAACCCAGTATACATGGTGCTAGACACTCGGCATGAAAAGTGAGTCTCGGCAAAAAAAAATCAACGTAAGAATCAAAGAAATTCAAATTAGCAGAACGCTGTCGTTTCGTGCCTTAATAAGCAACACAGGTTAAAGTTGCGACTATTCTCTAAAATGGATTTATAACTTCTCGCCCAAATTCTAGGGTTAATGGTACGATCTCGAAAGAGATTTTGGTGTTACTGATTGGTGAGAATCGATTTTGTTCTTCGTCTCGAACTTGATTATGGATCAGGAGTGAAGATCGGTTGGGACTGTACAGGTTTTTTCTCTGTCTCTTCAAGTTGGTGTTGTTTAGAATTCGATTTCTGATGGAATTGAATTAATGATGATGATGAGGTTATTCACAGATTGATTCTGCGTATCTGGAAATCGGAAGCAAATATCACCAGAAGATAAAAGCATGGAGAATAAAATTCGGACAAGAATCAGTGAGTTTCCAGATGAACTGCTGTTGAAGATACTGTCTTGGCTTCCTAGTGAAGATGTCGTAGCCACGAGTGTCTTGTCAAAACGGTGACGTTCTCTTTGGAAAGAGTTGCATACATTCAACTATGATGGTGAATGCGGAGGTAGAACTTACTGGAGGTTTGTGCTATTTATCAGCAAAGTCTCAAAGCTAGAGAGCTTGCAGCTCAAGCTCGACCCATCACATTATATGAAATTGATGAATAGAGACATCAAAGCTTTGGTTAACATTGCTGTTTCTCGCTCTTTGAGAAAGCTGAGGATCAATATGATTTGCGATTCCTTTGAGTTGCCCAAAAGCTTTTACATGTATTCACAGCTTGAAACGGTTATAATCGAGAAGCTAAGTCTGGGCGGATGTTCCACTTGATGTTCGTTTGGTTTGCCTCAAAAGTCTCCACCTCTTATCTGTTAGATTCTCAGGAGACGAATCTGTGAAAACGCTTCTGAGCAGATGCCCACTTCTTGAAGATTTGGTTGTGAGAAGAGGCTATTGTCCCAATGTGATGATATATACTATCGATGTGCCTACGCTAAGGAGTTTATCTATCGATAATACGTCTGGGAAATCTCGGCCTAAAGGTGTTCATGGGTTTGTGATTGAGGCGCTTTAGCATTAAAGACAGCTTCAGCAACTATTTACGGTTTGAAGATATGCCCCAACTGGTCACCGCGAGTGTCAATGTTGTTTGTGACCTGACATGTTTCTAGGATGTCTTGCCTCGACTCAAAATCTCTCTCTGTGTTCTGTCACTTCACAGGTGAATTTTGTTTTTGTCGTTTGTTGAGTGCCTCACCTTAATCATTGTAATCCTTACTCTCTATGTTTTGCTTCGGTTGCAGACTCCATATCCTCCTACTAGCACTTCCTTCCTCTCTCTTAACCATCTGGAGCTGTGTTCATGTTCTTCCGAGTGGTGGAATCTACTCACCCTTATACTCAACGAGGCACCAAGCATTCGAGTTTTCAAGCTCAAATTGGTATGTGGCTTCCTCCTTTGAATCCTTGACAACCTTTCTGTAATGTTTTTCCACTTGCTTAGCACTAACGTAAATGTATTTGATCTCTATCCTTTAGTTTCAGAAACACTGTGTGCAGTACAACAACGCCATGGATTCCTGGAACCAACCGAATTCTGTTCCTGACTGTTTATCATCACATCTTGAGATCTTCAAGTGGAGACAGTACAAGGACACGGAGCAAGAGAGAGAAGCTGCAGAGTACATCCTAGCGAACGCGAGTAGTCTAAAGAAGGCGACATTCTACTCGGAAGAATCTGCAAAGAAACATGAGATGTTGGAGGAGCTAGAATGTGTGGCCAGAGGTTCAAAGACTTGCACGCTTGTGTTTGAGTAAACGCTTCGGTTATTAATAACTTGGAAAATGTTGTTTCCAACATATTTCTCGTGATTGGTAATCAATTCCTCAAATCCATTAGCTGATCCCTTTCCTCGTGTCCTGTTTTCTCTCCATAATATATGCTCCATTCTCTATCTTTTCATTTGATCAAAGCAATCTGTGAGATCGGCAATTCAATGTATAGTTTTTGGAATGACATGGAGGATGAGACCCTGAATATGTTGTTGATAATTTGAGGGATTTGGACAAGATGAAGGAATTTGAGGGTTCACAGATTCAATGAACAAAGAAAGCGCAAGTCTGGTTTAGGAATCTCGAGCTTTTCGAGAAACCCAATACAAGAATCACATCGGGTTTAAATATTTTCTCCAGAAAACAGAGACTTGGAAGCCAAAGAGCAACAAGAGCTTCATGAAGAACCGTCACAAAACCAACAGTGAGCCATAACCCACAAGAACGAACATTGAGCCCCAAAAAAAGAGATTCAAATTTCATGATTAAACGCGGAAAAACAAATGATAAGAAAGAGATGCAAAATCCCTCGAATCGTTTTATGTGAACTTATTTAGCGAACCGGTTTTAAATTGAGAACCCGGTTATTATTTAAAGTTTAAGGAAATTAACACATTAGTTCTGCCACCAATTCGAACCCAGTATAAGTGGTACAGACTCGGCATGAAGTGTGAGTCCCACCAGGGTTCCCAAACCATATATGTGCTATGAGAATCTGCGATCAGTGAGAGCAAAACTCGTGTTGGTTTTTGGTGAGAAGATTCATAACCCTTATATCTTCTACATGCTTGTGATATATCTCTGCATTACATCTTGTAATTTGCGTAGCGCACAGATCCGACCAGTCTTGCGAGTTGGTCTGTTTGGATAGCCAAATCAATCTGGATTGGCCTAAAACTTTGCACAGACTCTCAAGACACATATACATGTCTATCGGCTGAAGTATAACCGGTTTGAGCTTTAGGAGCACATGGCAACATGTTGTCAAAGCATGGACGGCGAATCTGTCCAAAAGGAGAGAGGTGTTGGTCTTTGTCGTCGAGTGGCAAAGACGAGGGAGTGTTCTGTGTATTTAAAACACTCTGTTTACTTTCTTACCTTTTGTGATTCACTTAGCATATGAATAGTTGCTTGTTTCTTGCTAGGCATGAGATGATATGCGATGATTAGGCTTTCTTGCTAGGCATGAGATGATATGCGATGATTAGGCTTCAGCTAGGAATATGCTTCGGTCAGGAACACACTTCATCCAAGAAAAGGCTACGGGTTGGTTATGTTATGAAACATGTGTAGAATTTCTAGATTGTATGATGCATGAGTTTTTTCTTTTGTTAAGAGTTGACCTTGGAGTAAGTTGTTAGAGTATGTGTTGCTGATCAGAGGAAGGAGGACATATACTGTTTTAAAGATGTTGTTCTACCAAGCCTAGGATCACTTCATGATCTCTGTTGATGAAAGGAATGGTATACTAAGTCTCTTATCCATGAAGACAATATGATCTTGCTAGGTGTTTGCGACATTTTGGGCGTCTGTTATTTCCATCCTTGAGACTTGCGTTCTCTGTTGAACATGAACAAACCAGTAATGCTTGTTTAAAACAAAGTGTGTTCTTGTAACTTGTAACTAGACTACAATCTTCGCTAAGAAATATATTATTTAATTCGGTTGCTTTGAAATGAGCTATTACAAAAAAATGGATGAGAAAGTATACTAGAAACAGATCTTGCCTTATGCATGCATTGAAGAGTTTCCTTAGAGAAAAACACTTCCTCAAGCTAGTGCCTGCATTTCCTCTCCCGTAAAACAGCTGCTCTTGTCAACACATTCTTGCTGCAGCCGGATTACTATCACTACCCAGTGGCGGTTATGTTTTATCAACTTCTGTATTAAAGCAAACAATCTATGATTTAATGTCACTGTTAAATTTTATAAGGTACATAAATGTGTTGAAATTTACTTGGTGGATGCAATGTCTTATTATAAGGGGTGAAGGCGAAAACGCTCTTTAAATTTAAATTTAAATTTATGATTTAAATTTACTTGGTGGATGCAATTAGGTCCCTACAATCATGATGTAATCATGTTACTAAAGGTCGGAATAGGGAGAATAATACATGGACTCAAAGTAAGAACGGTGTTATTGGTTTTTGTATTTACAATATCATCATTAATAAGTTTCAAATCTGTTGTTACTCAATTAAAGATTTGGATATAAGAATTGAATTATTGTGTTATTCATGTTTGAAAGATTCTTAGAGTTCATTTGATTTGAAAAGTTTGAATGGATTTAAATCTAATTTCATGTGTAAATTATAGTAATCAAAATCTAACCATTTATCCTCATATTTTGAAATCCTTCACTATTAACAAAGATTTTTGCTCTTCCAAAAAATCTCATGGTTAATTTTTCTAAAAGAAACATCTTTTTAAAATACAAATGGTTGAAATACATATTTTCTCAAGAAAAGTTTACCTCAAATTGATCAAACTCAGATTTTATCCATCTAACATATTTTTTTTTCTTTGGAATTTCAAAGAAGACACAAATTCCACTTGTTGAAATACATATTCTCTTAAGAAAAAATTACTTACAAATTAACCAAACCCATATTTTTTCCATATATCTCTCATTTTTTTTCTTCTTTGGAATTTCAAAGGAAACACAAATTCCAATTTTTAAGTTTTTGATTTCATTATTTTGATTACATGAATTGGCTGATTCATCATGTATCTATTTAATTCTAAAATTTTTAGGTTTTTTTTCTTATTCTCTTTTGTTTTGTTTGAATACCTACATAATTTGACTATTCGAGTTAAATAACTGATTTTGCAGAAAAAATGCAAAAATAATTATATTTCAAAAATAATTTGTCATTTTTTTTATAAATAGTTTATGGAATTGAATTATCTTA
Organism: Isatis tinctoria; assembly: GCA_010577795.1. Taxonomy (NCBI): domain Eukaryota; kingdom Viridiplantae; phylum Streptophyta; class Magnoliopsida; order Brassicales; family Brassicaceae; genus Isatis; species Isatis tinctoria. Next base: position 33,881,358 of record CM021244.1, on the reverse strand, counting down.
TGAAACTTTAACATATTTTCTCTATATTGTTATCATTTTATGATCTTTAAAAAACTGCACAAATTTTGAGCTTGCTTAGGGTATTCCAAAACGTTACATCGGCACTTGTTGTATTGTTAGTTGTTGATTAATCGTCTTCTGCAAGAAAGTAAAGAACACAAAGATAGTATCCGATTGAGATTACACCGAGAACCCTAAGCGAATCTAACCCCAAAGAATAAACCCAACTCACATTGAAAAGTTTACCTCAAATTGATTAAACTCAGATTTCATCCATCTAAAATCTTTTTTTTTCTTTGGAATTTCAAAGAAGACACAAATTCCATTTGTTGAAATACATATTCTCTTAAGAAAAAATTACTTCTAAATTAATCAAACCCATATTTTATCCATATATCTCTCATTTTTTTCTTCTTTGGAATTTCAAAGGAAACACAAATTCCAATTTTTAAGTTTTTTATTTCATTATTTTGATTACATGAACTGGCTGATTCATCATGTATCTATTTGATTCTAAAATTTTTAGGTTTTTTCATATTTTCTTTTGTTTTGAATGGATACCTACATAATTTGACTATTCGAGTTAAATAACTGATTTTGCAGAAAAAAATGCAAAAAGAATTAGATTTCAAAAATAATTTGTCATTTTTTTATAAACAGTTTATGAAGTATAATTATCTTATGAAACTTTAATATATTTTCTCTATATTGTTATCATTTTATGATCTATAAAAAACTTTTGAGACTTGGGCTTGGCCAGCTTGAGGCCCAAACCAAATGAATTCTTCTGGCCCAACTTAAGCCGAGTCAAGGTATCAGTTGAAGTCAATACGACATTAATGATGATGGAAAATAATACATTAAGATATTAATTACATAATAATATATATGTTGTGATATTTTTTTTATATAAATTACAATATATACGATTTTATTTTCAAAATGATCACATCATTATTTTTTTATTTTCTCTATATTGTTTTGTATATGAAGCAATTAGTTTAATATTACAAATTTGAAAATTAGTTATTAAATTTCTTAATATATAATCAAAATCAGGATAAAATCGTCTTATTACATATAAGAAAGTGTAATTTAACAAAAAAAAACAGAAAAGTGTACTTTTCAAAATTTTAAATTATAAATGGGGTATTTTTCAAACTATCTCTTACTTTAATAGGGTAATAAATATTTCTTAAAGTATCACATACACAGAGGTAAAAATCAAAATCCAAGTATTCATTTTAATTCTATTAAAATCATGGATTGATTATCCTTATACTAGATGATAGCTCGCACCCTGTGCGGGTATAATATTTGGTATATAGTTGATTATTATAAAAACTGTTATAATAGTTATCATATTTTTATGACTAATATACTATTTGTAGTTGTTTGTTGTATGAATTTTTTTTGTTGATGTCATAAGAATTGTATTATGTGAGACTATATATTGTGTTGATTGGTATTTTTGAATTGTATTATGTGTGTATTATATTTTGTGTTTGTTTAGTAGGTTAAAATTTATAAATATTTTATATTGCTTGATTATATGTTTTTTTGTTTAATAGTTTTTAAATATAATCAAAGAAATTCATAGTTGAATAACTATTTTTAAATATGAACTATTTTAATATGACATTTTAATAATTATATTTAAATTTATATTAGAATTAAATTGATATATCTTTGATTTTCACCAAAATATAAAACTAAAACAAATAAAATCCATTAAATTTAACCAAAACGAATTAGAAAAATATATATATATATATGGGTTGTATTTTTTAAAATATTTTCATAAAATATTTACATATTATAAAGTCCTAGGATTTTTATAATTTTTCCAAATGATAGTCAATCTAATATATCTTAATTTGTAAAAGTATTTGATATATATTTAACCAAATTAGAAAAAAAATTCATAACTTTATTTGGGCTATATTAAATTCAGTTTTGTAACAGAAGCCCATTAAACATGCCCATTAAGGGTGAACTTTTTTAAATGAGATGTAAAAAAGAAATGTTCTGATTGGTTACTTTCTCCTTAAATTGCTCTGAGTGAGACACGTGGCAGAAGTGTCTTCTCAATTAATATATAGGGGAAGTATGGGATCTATAAGTATTCACTAACTAACTTGTAAGGATTAAGATGATTGTTAAGTATAATTTGAGTAAACTCTACGTTAACAGGCCTTCTTCTTTTACAGCGTCTCTTGGTCCGCAAGGCAATTGATTATCTTCTTCTTTTTTCTAGGAATCAACTTCTCGTTGAGACAAAACTCTTTATGGATTTTTACAAGGACTTGACAAAAGATCAAGCAAAAAGACTGATCTTCATGTCTTCCTCTGTTTTGATCTGAGATGCGTAAGGGGAAGAAGAAGAGAAGAGAAGGAACATTTACTCTTGACTCATAAAATAGAATGCACAGTCTATATATTATCTTAAACTATAAATATAATCATATTATCTTTGCAGAAGCAAAACTCATCGGAGTTTAGAGATATATAGAGCAATTTCTCGATTGTTTATCTACACGAAGAGAGTTGCAAGAAAAGTAACGTATATAACTACATAAGAAGAGAATTAACATTAACTTATCGCTCTGGTGGGTTTCAACTAAGGAATAACTCTTAACGCAAGCAATGAATTTGGGTGGCGATATCTAATTTAAGACCAATGTGCATCATCTTACATTTCCATTACTTCATCATCAAGAAATCTCTTCAAGATTACCCATTAATGAATATCATGTGATCCTTGTTTATAGGAGACGGGGACCAACAATATGTTCAAAAGGAAACCTTAAACGCTCTTACATTCTTCTGAGTATTAAACTACAACCATGATTTTTCAAACATATCTTTAGCGTGAATCCAAAGATTCCTCTGTAATTCCTTAAATGTTATGAAACAATGGACTTTGCAACTTGTAAGGTTCATGATGTGCAATCATGTGTCTATTGACAAGAGTATAAGATTGCTGAATATTCTGTGTTATTGAATTCTTTGATATCGATTACAATATATACACAAGTCTAAGCTAACCCCTAGTTGCACATTATGCTGATATTACATCATTAGTCCCTATATCTATAAATCAAGTTCCGATCCTTCTTCTTTTCCTTGTCTAACCCCAAAAACACCCCTTTCTAATGGCTTCAATAGGGTTATACGAACCATTTATAGCTTTCTTTTGTTTTCTCATATTCTGTTTCCTTTTTAACAAGAAACCTTTTAGTTACTTACTTATCCAGAAAGCCTTTAAAAGCTACCCTTGGAACTGGCCGGTTCTCCGTATGCTTCCCGGCGTGCTGGTGAGGCTCCACCGTATATATGACTACAGTGTCGAGGTTCTCGAGAAGTCTAACTTGACGTTTCAATTCAAAGGCCCATGGTTTGCTGGAATGGATATATTGGCCACGGCTGATCCGGCTAATATCCATTATATAATGAGCTCAAACTTTTCAAATTTCGTCAAAGGTTCTGAGTTCCAAGAAATTTTTGAAGCTTTTGGAGACGGGATCATCAACTCAGACTCAGAGCTATGGAGAAATCTGAGAAAGGCTTCTCAGGTCATATTCAGCCACAAAAGGTACCAAAACTTCTCAACAAGTACAACGAGAAGTAAGCTCAAGGACGGGCTCCTACCTCTTCTCAGTCATTTTGTAGACGAGGAGATGGTTGTGGACTTGCAAGATTTGTTCCAGAGATTCATGTTCGATACAACCTTCATTTTCATAACCGGATCCGATCATAGAAGTCTCTCCATTGAAATGCCTGAGGTTGAGTTTGCTAAAGCTCTTGATGATGTTGGAGAAGCGATTGTGTATAGGCATATCACACTGAGGTTCTTGTGGAAGCTGCAAAAATGGATTGGAATCGGAACAGAGAAGAAGATGATGGCACTACAAAAGAAAGGGCATGTTACAACGTTTTTTTTTATTGGTTGAATCGTTTATAAATGATGCAAACACTTTTTAAATCAATTGTGTAAACGAATTAATATTCGATGATGTAAACTTTTTACACCACTTAAATCAAATGTTGTACTTGTGTGTCATTTATAAGAAGTAATGTTACTTTTTGCAACATTTTTTAAAGATGATGCAAAGTTCGAATCGGTTTAGTAAAACCGATGTAAACATTTGCGACAGTTGTTTAAATGTTGTTTTTTTTAGTCGGTTTTCTAAATCGATTCAAACTTTTGAATCAATTCTATGTAATGGTTGTATAAAATTAAATCACATAAGTTTAACCATGGTTAATGTATACGTCAGTTAATAGAAACTTTGTGATTTTTTAATTCACTTAAACATACCGATTTAAACGATAGAGTCACTTCAATAAATGATTCAAAATTAGTAATCATTTGCAAGAAGCGTTCTAACATTTTATTGCGTTTTTACAGGAGTTGTTTTAAAATGATTCATAAAATTAAATCATTTGCTACAACCGATATATTTGAAAATTAGTTTTTTTATTGATAAATCAAAAATGTTTTACATAAACATAATAAAAGACAGGCATCTACAAAATTCTAACATATTCCTAACATTAACATTAGTTTCTTCAACACCTGAGTTGCTTCCCACCTGGTCTCTTCCATCCTCGACATGATGATCCTCTGGCCTTCTACGATGTAGTCACTTATGTTGCTGCATCTCACGCCTTTGCTTTGCCCTCTGATCCTCTTAGTTCACTTGCGATGAGGGTTCAGAACCTGTGGATGAGTTCCTAAGAAGGTTGAAGACGATATCAAAATACATTCAATGGCAAAATCAAATTTTCAAAGATTTCAGCTCAACTATAAATACAATGATTATGTTCCATAATGAACTAGAAGAAAAGAGAAACCTTAATCAAACCTGTTGTTAGATTAATATAGGTTTTGTGGCCTCATGTTTTTCCGTAAGAGGCTTTAGCTTCTTGCTTGCGAATTGGCTTTGGGAGCTTAGGAGGGTAAGTAGGAACAGGTGCACAAGTAGAGTACCTAAAGCAAATGAAAACAAAGGTGTGAGCACATAAATAGACAAACTTTCCATTTCCCTTCTTGCTTCCATTTCCATTCTTCTAATGGCTATGCGGTAGCTTGGGTCAATGTCTTCATCCTCAATGCGGATCCTTAATCTCCACGACGTCATCATCTGCTTCTTCTTGCTGCTGTTGGTTAAGCTGCGCTTCTTCTTGCTGCTGTTGGTTAAGCTGCGCTTCTTGTTGCTTCTGTTGGTGAAACTGTGCTTCTGGTTTTGGCATGAGTGGTGGTATGATTCCATGTGCAGAGAGTCCGAGCACGATTGGTTTCATTTCTGAATCATAAAAGTAAAGGAAAACTGAAATTAATAAATCTGAAACCATATCAAAAAGTGAATTACTTGATATATTACCACAACAACTGCAAGCTGTGATTCTATTTAGTTGCATGTGAACAGAGAAGATTTGGTCTCAGTGGCATCTAGCTCAGATTTTGTAGCTTCGATAATATCAAACTCTATTCAAACCAGGTCATTGAAATCAGCTTTATACTAGCTACCACAATCATTTACTAAAAAGCAATAAAAACAACAGTGATACCACAAGAACACAAACATCTTCACAAATTCAATTGATGTGCTCTAAACTACACGGGGAGGCAGAGCTAATAAAAAAAGCACCACTACATTGACACTCGGTAAAATGTACTTGCAAACGAAAATACTTGCGTATAAAAATGGTTATACACATAAACAGGTTTACACGATACAACTAAACTATCACATAAAGTAGAGCAATCTAGTCGCTGTGTCTGCAATACGGAAAGGGGTCAGTCTTAGGCCTCAACTTCTACACTAATCAAAAAAAAAAAAAACTTCAATGCATATTAACACAGTGTCCGTAAGTCCACACTTTTTGCTAAGATAAAAAAAAAAAAAAAGATTCCATGACTAGTTGAATTTAAGCTAGAACAATCCTGTATATGCAAAGAGAATGTGGGAGAGAAGAAAAGACAGACCTTGAAAATCAAACCGACGATGGTTGTTCCGGTCTTGAGAAAAGAGGGAGCTTCTGGGCATTCTTGACTGCTCCTACATAGAAATGCAATCTCCATAGCATTATGTTGTCCTGCTGAAACACACAGTTTGTTCAAAATGCTATTCATGTTCCAGTTTTACTTACCGGACCACAAATTATGCATTATTGTGTCTTACCGACTGATCCAGGTTAAACTTGAGTGGTATAAGGCAATTGTTCATTCAAATCTATAGGCAGAAATTTTTAATGGAAAGATGTGTAAAGCAAGAAATCAGGTTTTGGCTTTCGAAATTCTGAAAAAAAACAAATCAAGTAGGAATCGATACCCGGATTCATCAGGGCGAGACTCGAGCCAAACGAGACGGTCGCGAGAATCAACGGCGGTGCCGCCAAGACGCTTTGAAGCACCGGAGAAAACGTCGGCAGTGATCAGAAGATTCAATCTCTTCTCCGCATCCATGTCGTCGAGCGTTCTCAATGTCGTCTATTTCCGGATCCGGCGAATGATCAATCTAGGGTGATAAGACGAAGACGAGATGCAAGGAGAGGAAGAAGGAGGATGCCACACTGAGGGCAGAGAAGAGTTTGCTCAGGCGTGTTCTTCAACCACCATCTGTAAACGGTTACGTCGAGAAGCAAAAGGGATCTCGAAGCAAAAGATAAGAGAGGAGGAGGCGATGCGGCGAAGAGAAGGAAAGAAAAGAAAAAAAAAGGGTTAAAATGTTTAAGCTATTGTGTCCGTTGGATTTCGTTTTATCAACGGTGGATATTAAAAAAAGTGTGATCCACACCTCTTTTAGTTAGCCAATGAAAAGCGAGATCTTTTATTTTTGCTTTTTAAATGTCAATTTTGAAATATCAGCATTTTGTTATTTTTTCTTAATTAGTAGCTTAATTTTAAGATATGAAGTAAATTAATAAAAGACAGATTACATATTCTATAAAAAAAATTTAATCATCTGATGGTTAATTTACTTATAATCAACTTTTTATATTTTGGTTTTATAGTTCTTGATTTAATTTTATGTGTGAGTGTAAAGTTAAGGGTTAGTAATAAAATTTAGGGTTTGGATTTAAAGTTTACAGATTTAGGTTTGGAGTTTAGAGATTAGAAAATGATAACATACAATGATTCAATTGTTGGTTTTAAGCTTTCCATAAAAATTTAGTTTTAATTATTTAAGGGTTAGAAGTTTAGGGTATAGGGTTTGTGTTTGAGCTACAAATTTTAGGGTTTAGAGTTTATAATATAGAAAATAAATGAAGTTAAATTTTTTTATTTGATGTTATATTTTTTGGTATTATTGATGTTTGTGTTTAATAATTAACAATTAAAATTAGAGTTTATGATTTGGAAATAATTATATTTCAAACAATAATTTGCTATATTTTTTTTTCATTGAGAAATAGCCAAAAAAAAAAAAAATCTTAAGAGGGAAAACGAAATAAAATTGGTAATTTGTGGAGCCAGTTTTTTTCGACAAGTTCATGAGGCGGGCAAAAAATTTGTGTCCCGCTCTCGACATTGGATAGCGTTTCAATGGTGTTCGTGCTATTAAATAGCAAGCGGAAACTTAAAAAATTAATGCGTCAATTTTTTTAGTATGGCCAATAAAATGATAGCGTTTACTAATATTCAAACGCTATCTAAAATATGTGCTTTAGTAAATTATAGCATAAACAACCAAAACGCTATCTGCAACTGCTATCAATATTCAAAAATCTTGTAGTGCTTCACCAGTTTGTCGGTAAAACAATTATATGGTTGGTGATTCTGGAGACAAGTTTGTGGTAAAACTCAATGCTGAAAAATTCAAGCGCGGACCGAGGTTCAGATTAACAAACGGGATGAGAGAATTCTTTGAAGCCAATAACATCAGAGAAAATTTCTATAAGTTAATATGAATTTGTATCATTTACAAGCAAATGATGTTAAACATGTTAATTTTAGCATCACTTTTAATAAATGATGTTAAGTTACTTAGTTTGCATCATTTATTAAAAAATAATTTTAAAAAGTATCACTTATTTTTCTGACGTATTTTAGTTAATTTTTTGCATCATATGTAATTGACGTAAAATATTATATCACTTAGAAGAAGTGATCTTAACATTTTTACAAAATACATTAATTACGAAATTGATGTAAACTTATATTTTGTATCACATGTTTCTAAGTGATTCAAAATAAAATAGAATTGTATCATTTACAATAAAATGATGTTAAACATGTAAATATTAGCATCAATTATCATAACTGATGTTAATCCACTAATTTTGGATCACTCACTAATAAGTAATTTAATAATGCATCACTTACCTTTCTGATGTTTTTTAAGTGATCTATTATGACCTTTTTTTTGTAGTGTGGAAGCTGATGCCACTCTTGACCGTGTTTGTGCAAAATATATATCAGCCAAGAGAGAAGAGATAAGATCACAAGGGATTACTCACAGTTCAAGGGGAGAAAGTGAGGATCTTTTGACATCCCACATAAAGCTAGCTAGATACAACCAAGTACGAGCTCTTGAATCCTGAAGACGATAAGTTCCTCAGAGACTTCACAGTAGGTTTCATGGCAGCTGGGAGAGATTCAACAGCCTCTACACTCACCTGGTTCTTCTGGATTCTGTCTGAAAATCCTAACGTATTAAGCAAGATTCTCCAAGAGATCAACACAAATCTACCAAGAACCGGAAGTGATCAAGACATGTCACCGTACTTGAACAAACTGGTGTATTTGCATGGCGCGCTGAGTGAATCAATGAGGCTCTATCCACCAATTCCATTTGAACGCAAGTCTCCAATCAAAGCAGATGTGCTTCCAAGTGGGCATAAAGTCAAATCAAATGTCAATATTATGATCTTTATTTACGCGATGGGGAGAATGAAAGCCGTATGGGGAGAAGACGCAATGGATTTCAGAGACAGGAGAGTTGAGACATGAGCCTTCTTACAAGTTCTTATCGTTCAATGCCGGTCCAAGAACATGCCTAGGTAAAAATTTAGCTATGAATCTAATGAAGACAGTGATCGTGGAGTTATTACAAAACTTTGAGATTAAGGTCGTCAATGGACAAAAGATTGAGCCAAAACCTGGTCTTATTCTTCACATGAAGCATGGGCTTAAAGTCACAGTTACTAAGAAATGTTCCAGCGTGGAGCGTAATGCTAAAGTTAGCTTTTAATTTCTTTTCGCAAAAAAATGCAAATAATAAGGAGATCACAAAGCATGGTCCTAAGAAGTTGGTAATTAACCTATGATTACTGCTATGTACTTTATTTCTTAATCAATGGTCAGATTGTATTAAAATCTTTCACATATTCGTAGAATGTATCATTTAATACTTTAAAAATGTTTTGTATTCACTTTGCAATGGGTTTAATTTTGCTTAACATATAAATTTGTAGTCTTCTTGCAATCATAGACTAAACCATCACGCTATATTATACAAAATGATCAAGGATAAAAACAGAAAAAAAAAAAAAAAATCAGTTTAGGCATGCTAGTGAAGAGGCCCCTCTTGGCATTATAAGTTAACGTTTATAAGTTTTTTTTTTCTAGTGAAGAGGCCCCTCTTGGGAAAAAATTAGCCCTGGGAATATTATCCGGGATCCGGATCCGGATCCGGGATCCGCTCCGTATCCGCTCCGAAAATCCGGATATCCGGAGGGCCGGATCCGGATCCGGATAATAAAACTTCAGATCCGCCTAAGCCGGATCCGGATCCGGATATCTAATTTTTCAAGTCCGGATATCCGGATCCGGATCCGAATCTTTTAAAAATATTATATTTTTTTATTTTATTAGTAAAATTTTAGATATATTAACATTTATACATAAAAAATAAATTTAAAATTACTTTTCTAATATTCTATTTTTATTTTTAATATTATATTATATTTTCTTATATTATATATTTATTTTAAATGTATATAAATAATTAATTTAATATTATTTTTAAATTTAATATATTTTTAACGGATCCGGATCCGGATCCGGATATCCGCGGATATCTGAATATTTAGGCGGATATCCGAAATCCGGATATCCGGTAACCCCGAATCCGGATCCGGATAATAAAAATATGGATCCGGCCGGATCCGAATCCGGATCCGGATACCTCAAAAAAACCCGGATATCCGGATCCGTCCCAGGCCTAGAAAAAATACATTGAATGCTGAAAGTCAGCTCATTGAGATTTACAACAAAAGGTAGGTGAGAATTTAATGGACTAGTCCAAAAAAATGATCAGGAAGTTTTTTGTTGTTGCAAAGGAGGAAGCAGTCAGTGGATCCTCGGACGCACCGAACCAGATTTGAAGCAGAAGTTGTAGTATAGTATATGCTACTAATTCTTAGTATTATTAGCCCACTGGGCAATATCTTTATTGGGTCCATATTTAATATTTTGACATATCAAAGAGCTCAGGATTCTTCTGCGACCATCTTTTCATTTGATCAAAGCAATATGTGAGATCGGCTATTCAATATATAAATTTTGGACTGACAAGGAGGATGAGACCCTTGATCCAGAAGATGTTGTTGAAAATTGGAGCGATTTCGACAAGATCAAGTGATGAACAAAGAAAGCGCAAGTCTGGTTGATTTCGAGAATCCTTAAATGTTAAATCAAGAATCAGATCGGGCTTAAATATTTTCTCCAGGGAATAAGAATTGGAGCAACAAAAGCTTCATCGATAAACCGTCACAAAACCGGGAGTGAGCCAAACCCACAAGAACGAACATTGGGACCAAAAAAAAAAGGGAAATTAACTTAACAGATAGAGATCAAGATTTCAAATTTCATGATTAAACGCGTAAAACAACACAGACTGATGATGAAGAAGATGCAAAAGCCCTCAAATCGTTTCTGATTTTGTGAAACTATTTAGGTAACCGGTCGACAAAAAAAAAAAAAAAAAATTGAGAACCCGGTTATTATTTTAGTGGTTAAAGAAAATTAAAACAATAGGTATGCCACCAATTCGAACCTAGTATACGTGGTAGAGGCTCGGCATGAAAAGTGAGTCTCACCAGGGTTCGAGCTAGAAATTGGTATAACCGAGGGAACGAAACTGAATTTCGCTTCTACTTACAGAGGAGAGTCCTGATCAAACTGCTGCCTCTGTCCCAGAATCTTCCCTGAAGTGAAGATCTGTGGTCGGGATTTGCTATCACAGATAATCATGCTATCTGAGTTGGTAGCTGATATAAGGTAATCTAAATTACCTTCTTTTTCAAAATAATTAAGCAAACGTTTTTAAAAATATTGTTAAACAAGTCAAAAAAGGAGGCCATAAAACGTCAACAAAAGAGGCAGTGGAGTCCAATTCACGTTTCTTTCCTCTATATATATGAATGCAATCGATCGTTGTAGACACACTCATTCAAAAACAAATCTCACATTCTCTCTCGCTTCTCTTTCATTATCGGTATTCTAAAATTCTGCGGGTATAAAATTTCTCTTTTTATTTATTATTATAACACGTTATCAGCACGATCACTCTATGATACGGCTATATTATAATGGTCGGGATACCCACCTATATAATAATCTATTATTATTGTAATGATTGTTTAACGCACTATCATTTACTTAATATTAATATGGGAGCGGTTTTGTCGCCTCGTTATAATGGATGGCTGACCCACCTGTATAATTTTATTGTTAATGTTATAATGGATGACTGAGCCACCTGTATATTTTTATTGTTAATGTCATAATGGATGGCTAAGCCACCGCATATTTATTTATTATTTCAATGTGGATGATTAAATCACCATAATATTCTGATTATATATCTGTTTATATTATAATCGTTATAAATTAAATATGCATATTTTTGTGTTTAAAATAAGATTGCGGTCTCATTTATTCCCCAGGCGAATAAATCTAGACTCATATCAACGTACATCTCCAGGAACCCATGTTCCATTAAAGAGCACATTCTTGTCCAACTGGGAAGAAGTAGTACGGATTTAATCAAACATTCAATTCTTTCGGTAGCCTTTTTCATAACGGTCACAAAGAATTTTTCACAAAATTTTTACTCTCCAACGGCTACATCTAACGGCTAATGAACAGTATTTCAATCTATAAATACACTCATCTCTCATTCATTCACTTCACTCAACAATTTCTTCTACTCCCAAACATCTTTCAAACAATTTTCTTTAGATTTTGCTTTGTAAGAATAATGATCTGTTTGCTTTAAATTTTTTCTGCGATTGTAATTTCTGCATCGATTTATGGTCTTTGCATAGGAGATTTTAATCAGGCAGATTTTGCCACAAATGTTGTTTTACTTTTTTATGCATTGTTTTTCTTTGTAATCACTTGTATTATTCATGTAAACGGCTCATTTTAAATGAGTTATTATTACCGCACTAATAAAGTTTTATGATTTTGTTTTAGAAAATCAAATGACAAATATTGAGAAACTCCAGTTTCCAACTCTCAAAGTCACTGGTTCAAACTACATTGCATGGACCACCGATATCGAGCTCCACCTGCAGTGCGAGAAAATCTCTGACACCATAATGGAGAAAAATATATCGCCTCCACACGAAAAAGCTAAGGCGATAATTTTTCTAAGGAGACACCTCGATGAAAATCTAACGCATGACTATGCGAATGTAAAAGATCGCAATGAACTCTGGAAAGCTCTTAAAGAAAGGTTCGACAACCAAAGGGAGATAACTCTTCCCCACGCACTTGATGAGTGGACGAACCTGAGGTTCCAAGATTTTGAAAAAGTTGAGACATATAATTCTGCTATGTTGAGAATAGCAGCGCAATTAGAATATTGCGGTAAACCAGTCACAGAAGCAGAAATGCTTAATAAGACCTATCTCACTTTTCATAAAAATCATTATGTGTTGCAAGAGCAATACAGGAACCGGGGATACAACAGATTCTCAGAGTTGATTGTGGCGCTAATGATAGCGGAGAAGAATAATGAACTTCTCATCAAAAACCATAACTCTCGACCCACAGGAACCAAAGCATTCCCTGAAGTGAATGCAACAACAACTGTGGAAATACCCGAAGGGAATTACCAAACCAATCGGGGTTATGGTCGTGGTCGTGGTCGTGGTCGTGGTCGTGGTCATGGTCTTCGATCTAATCGCGGACGAGGGAATCCTTACAACTCAAGGGGGAGAGGATCTAATAAATTGATCCGATCTGATCAATTTAAAAAGAAAGAAACACAAGACGACTCCACCCAGAAGAGTGAGACAGTCTGTTACAGATGCGGATCTAAAGGACATTGGTCCCGTGTGTGCCATACTCCTCCACACCTTTGTAAGTTGTACAAAGAGTCCTTAAAAGGAAAAGCAAAGGAGGTGAACCTCACATAAGACTTTGCTGGTACATCGTACCTCGACTCTTCAGACTTTATGAATGAGCTCGACTGAGACCACTCCTGAAGAGAAATAATAAAATGCTTGTAGTAAGACTACTGAATAGTCTCCAATAATGCCATGTATAATTATTACATTTTTTTCAGTTTTTAAACAAATAATGTTGTTTTCTTATAATTACTAATGTATAATTATCATGTGTGTTTCTATGAATATATTTCACTTTCTCTTTATTGATCTTTGTCTTAATTACATAAATGGATCAAAATGCGGATGGAACAAAATCCAAGAAAAAGATTCAAGAAATTTGCATAATAGATAGTGGAACAACGCACACTATTCTAAGAGAAAATAAATATTTCTCTGATATAAAACCGAGAAGGATAATTGTCAATACAATCTCAGGTCCTGCAGACGTGATTGAAGGAATTGGCAAAGCCAATTTTATGTTGCCTAATGGAACAAAAATTTCCATAAACAATGCCTTGTATTCTCCGAATTCCAAAAGGAATTTGTTGAGTTTTAATGGCATATACCTTCACGGATATGATACTTAGTCTGCAACTGAGAATGGAAAGAAGTATTTGTATATAACTTCTGATATATCTGGGAAAAGGCATATTTTGTAGAAGTTCCCAAAACTCCCTTCTGGTTTGCATCATACTTATATAGATGCAATAGAATCAAATCTCATGATTAAAATAAATCCAGAAGATTTCACACTATGGCATGATCGCCTTGGACACCTAGGCACCACAATGATGCGGAAAATCATTGAGAGCTCACATGGTCATTCAATGAAAATCTAGGAGATATATCAGGGGAATAAAATGACATGTGCAGCATGCTCTCTTGGTAAGTTGATCATAAGGCCATCGCCAAGTAAAATTGATAAAGAATCACCAAAATTCTTTGAACGAATTCAAGGTGATATTTGTGGACTTATACATCCACCTTGTGGACCATTCCACTATTTTATGGTATTAATTGACGCATCCAGTAGATGGTCACACGTCTTACTATTATCATCTCGAAAATATGGCATTTGCGAGATTTCTAACTCAGATAATCAAACTGCGAACTCAGTTTTCTGATTATCCCATTAAAAGAGTTATATTAGACAACACTGGTGAATTCACATCCCAAGCATTCAATGATTATTGTATGGTGACGGGAATTGAAGTTGAACATTCCGTTGCTCATGTCCATACACAAAATGGCTTGACTGAATCATTAATAAAACGTATGCAATTGATTGCAAGACCGTTGATCATGAGATCAAAACTCCTAACATCAGTATGGGGACATGTTATTTTGCATGCATAAGCACTCATTCGGATAAGACCAAGTGCATACCATAAATATTCCCCAATACAATTAGCATTTGGTCGAGAACCAAATATTTCCCATCTCAGAATCTTTGGTTGTACAGTGTATGTGCCTGTAGCACCACCACAACGCACAAAGATGGGACCACAAAGAAGGTTGGGAATATATGTTGGTTGTGATTCTCCATCAATTATATTATACCTAGAACCACAGACTGGTGACATTTTTACGGCGCGTTTTGCCGATTGTTACTTTGATGAAAAAGTATTCCCGGTTCTAGGGGGAGAAAATAAACAAGTAGGCAAGGAAATCAAGTGGAGTGTACCATCCTTGTTACACCTTGATCCTTCTACTAAAGAGTCAGAACTAGAAGTTCGACGAATTGTGAATTTGCAAAGTATAGCAAATCAGCTACCAGATGCATTTGCGGATACCAAAACCGTAACAAAATCTCATATACCAGCTGCAAATGCTCCTGCTCGTGTTGAAATACCACAAGAACATGGAAAAGCAGATAATACACGTGAGTCTAGAACACGCCTGAAGCGTGGCAGACCTGTGGGTTCTAAAAATAAGAATCCTAAGAAACAAAAGGAAGCTGAAATGCATGAAAACCCCAAAGTAGCAGAAAGTACTTTGGAGGAAGTAAATCGCGAGACTCAAAATGATGTAGAACATCAAGAGCCAGAAGAAAATCATGAAATTTCTATCAATTACATCCATAACAGAAAAATATGGAAAAGAAAAGAAATAGAAGATCTCGATGATGTTTTCTCATACCTCGTATCAAAAGAAATAAATGAAGAAAACGAGGATCCAGAGCCAAAATCTGTATATGAATGTCAAAAGAGACATGACTGGAAAAAATGGAAAGATGCAATACAAGTTGAACTAGATTCACTTAATAAACGAGAAGTATTTGGATCTATTATGCTCACACTTGCAGATGTGAGACCAGTTGGATACAAATAGGTTTTCGTTCGAAAAAGAAATGAGAAAAATGAGATTATGAGATATAAAGCTCGTCTTGTGGCTCAAGGTTTTTCTCAAAGACCTGGAATAGATTATGAGGAAACATATTCTCCCGTTATGGATGCAATAACGTTTATATTCCTGATGAGTCTAGCGGCTGATGAAAATCTAGAGATGCGACTTATGGATGTCATTACAGCATATCTATATGGGTCATTGGATACTGATATCTACATGAGAGTTCCCGATGGATTTAAGATGCCAGAAGCATTAAAATCTAAACCAAAAGAGTTATGTGCAATCAAATTGCAAAGATCATTATATGGGTTAAAACAATCTGGACGTATGTGGTATAATCGTCTCAGTGCGTATTTAACAAAAGAAGGATATGTAAATGATCCTATATGCCCATGTGTTTTTATCAAGAAAACAACATCTGGATTTGTGATAATCGCAGTATATGTTGATGATCTAAACATTATTGGAACTCATGAAGAAATCCAAAAAGCATCAAATTATTTGAAAGGATAATTTGAGATGAAAGATCTCAGGCAGACAAAGTATTGTCTTGGCCTTCAGATTGAGCATTCTGAAGAGGGTATATTTGTGCATCAATCCACATATACCAAAAGAGTGTTAAAAAGATTTAACATGGACAAGGCAACTCCACTCAGTACTCCCATGGTCGTGAGGTCACTTAATATTGAAAATGATCCATTCCGACCACATGAGGAAAACGAAGAGATACTTAGTCCTGAAGTATCATATCTAAGTGCAATCGGAGCTCTGATGTACCTTGCAAATTTCACACGGCCTGATATATCATTTGCTGTTAATCTTTTGGCAAGATTCAGTTCGTCCCCTACGCGAAGACATTGGAATGGAATTAAGCATGTTTTTCGTTACCTTCAAGGGACTACTGACTTAGGATTATTTTATCCTAAAAATTCAAAAGGTAAAATGGTCGGTTTTGCAGATGCAGGATATCTATCGGATCCACTCAAAGCCCGATCACAAACGGGATACGTTTTCACGAGCGGAGGCACTGCTATATCTTGGCGTTCTCAGAAGCAGACACTGGTGGCTACTTCCTCGAATCATGCCGAACTTATTGCACTCCATGAAGCAAGTAGAGAATGTGTCTCACTGAGATCAATAAGCCGACACATCCGGTCAAGCAGTGGGATTCTCAGAGATACGGAGCCAACAATCTTGTATGAAGATAATGCTGCATGTGTTGCTCAAACGAATGAAGGATATATCAAAAGTGATAGACGAAACATAAACCTCCGAAGTTGTTCTTGTAATAAAGAGATTGAAGTAAGATATGTCAAATCATGCGACAACGCAGCTGATCTTTTCACGAAATCATTACCCACCACTATGTTCAGGAAGCATGTACATAGTATTAAAATGCGTCATCAACAAGATTTATAAGACAACCTTAATCAAGGGGGAGCTTGCACAATTGTACTTTTTTTACCTTACTATGGTTTTTCCCGTTGGGTTTTTCTGGAAAGGTTTTTAACGAGGCAACAAAAGCGTTGAGCAAAATATAAATGTGACATTGGTCTCCAAGAGGGAGTGTTAAACAAGTCAAAAAAGGGAGGCCATAAAACGTCAACAAAAGAGGCAGTGGAGCCCAAGTCACGTTTCTTTCCTCTATATATATGAATGTAATCGATAGTTGTAGACACACTCATTCAAAAACAAATCTCACATTCTCTCTCGCTTCTCTTTCATTATCGGTATTCTAAAATTATGCGGTATAAAATTTATCTTTTTATTTATTATTATAAGAAATATATCAATTCTATTTGTTGAATAGATCTGTAATATTCATTTCCTTTATGATATTGTACCAGACGCATCTGAGAACTATGCAATTGAATCAAAATTGGTTATTTTTTTTTTATTAAATTGACCCTTATACAAATATGATTTTTTTACCATTTATTCTCTCGCTTAAAAATGGAAAAAAAAAAGGAAAGAAAAAAAAAAGGAAAAACAGTGTTAAGGGATACTGAACAAAACAAATTCCGAACAGGATTCACATTGAAAATTGAAAATTCTATAAAACAAACACAGACTGCAAAGTTATATCAATAAAGAGAAAGTAAAATCGTGAATCTGTGATAGGGTCAAAGGACGTTTCACCGATTGAGTTTAGGGTTTCTTCCTGAAAGTATGGTTATTATCAAAACAATGGATAATGAAATTCTTAGGAGAGATACAATCAGTGAGTTTCCAGATGAACTGCTGTTGAAGATACTGTCTTTGCTTCCTAGTATAGATGTCGTAGCCACGAGTGTCTTGTCGAAACGGTGGCGTTCTCTTTGGAAAGAGTTGCATACATTCAGCTATGATGGTGAATCTGTAGGTAGAACTTACTGGAGGTTTGTGCTATTTATCAGAAAATTCTCAAAGGTAGAGAGCTTGCAGCTCAGACTGAGCCCATATTATGACGCACCAGACATCGCATGTTTGGTTAACAGTGCAGTTGCTCGCTCTTTGAGAGAGCTGAGAATCGTGGTGGTTTACAGGTCCTTCGAGTTGCCCAAAAGCTTGTATTATTCACAACTTGAAACCCTTACGCTCAACACACTTTGTCTGGTGGTGGATGTTCCACCTAATGCTTCTTTGATTGGACTCAAACATCTCCACCTTTTATCGGTTAGATTCTCATGCGACGAATCTGTGAAAACACTTTTAAGGATATGCCCACGTCTTGAAAGCTTGGTAGTGAGAAGAAGCTCATATACCAATGTGATGAAATTTACTATCGATGTGCCTACGCTAAAGAGTCTATCTATCGATAACTCATCTGGGAAATCTCGGCCTAAAGGTGTTCACGGGTTTGTGATTAATGCACCTTCTTTGAGGTGCTTTAGCATTAGAGACAGCTTCAGCAACTATTTACAGTTTGGAAATATGCCCGAGCTGGTCAAAGCGAGTGTCAACGTTGTTTGTGACAACATTCTAGGATCTCTTGCCTCAACCAAATATCTTTCTCTGTGTTTTGTAACTTCACAGGCTCTATATCTTCCTGCTGCCACTAGGTTCATGTTTCTTCACCATCTACAGCTATATTCATGTTCTCCCAAGTGGTGGAATCTACTTACGCGTTTGCTGAACGACGCTCCGAGACTTCAAGTTCTCAAGATCAAGTTGTATCAGAAACACTGTGTCCAGTACGACGACGCGACGGATCCGTGGAACCAACCGGATTCTGTTCCTGAATGTCTATCATCCCATCTCGAGATCTTTGAGTGGAGAGAGTACAACGACACAGAGCAAGAGAGAGAAGCTGCAAAGTACATCCTAGCAAATGCGACTAGCCTAAAGAAGGCGACATTCTACCCAAAATCTGAAGAGAAACATGAGATGCTGAAGGAGTTGGAATGCCTGGCCAGAGGCTCAAAGACTTGCATGCTTGTGTTTGTGTAAACGCTTCGGTCATTGAAAGATTGATTGTCTTTTTTATTTCGTATGTTTCTCTGTCTAATACTCTAATGTATAGCAAAAAGGAAAAAACATAGCTTTACAGAATCTATGATATGGCGATAGTTTGCACGCACCTTTATTGTATTCATAGGACCCGTAGCAATTGCAAGAACGAGTGTGCAATGTACAACAAGATCTGCGAGTATTAGCGTCGTAGGATAACTAAAAAAAAGACAGAAAATGAACCATGTTGGTCATCCTAATAAGTTTGAATATAATTTTTAACAGAGAAATTGTTTTGTGTTTGTCTGTGGTATGTAAAGTCTGAATATTTATTCTTTCAAGACAGCTACCGATGGAATCTGAGTAGAAAGTTTTTAATTTACATTGATTCTTTCATTTGATTAATCTTTGCAAAGAAAACACTTTATGTGAAAAAGGCTTTTTTGATTGAATAAAAACTTAACATTCTTTCAAAAAATAAAAAGTCTGAATATTGTGTATATATAATGAGAGAGGTTTTCATCTAAAGCTTGGAAAAAAAAGCAAAAATTTACACTAAAGCTAAAAAATGCAAGATTAATAAATGTTAATTTAAAGAAAATTAGAAACTCAATCAAATTGTCAGAGAAAATGTTGGATGTAAGAAACTTTCTAACGTATTGTTTTCAAGAAAAAAAATTAACGTAACCTATGACAGAACGCTGTCGTTTTTCATGTCTTAACAACACATGTTAAAGTTCCTTAAAGTTGCGACTTACGATTCTCTAAAATGGATTTATAACTTCTCGCCCAAATTCTAGGATTAATGGTACGATATCGGAAGAGATTTTGGTGTTACTGATTACTGATTTCGGTATATGGAAATATTCTTTGTGTCGAACTTGATTATGGATCAGGAGTGAAGATCGGTTGGGAGTGTTCTGGTTTTTTCTCTGTCTCTTCAATTTGGTGTTGTTTTTGAATTCGATTTCTGATCGAATTGAATTAATGATGATGAGGAGGAGGATCAACGTTTATGCTTGAAAATTTATTCACAGATTGATTCTGCGTATCTAGAAATTGTCAGCAAATATCACCAGAAGAAAAAGCATGGAGAATGAGATTCGGACAGCAATCAGTGAGTTTCCAGATGAACTGCTGTTGAAGATACTGTCTTGGCTTCCTAGTAGAGATGTTGTAGCCACGAGTGTCTTGTCGAAACGGTGGCGTTCTCTTTGGAAAGAGTTGCATACATTCAGCTATGATGGTGACTGCGGAGGTAGAACTTACTGGAGGTTTGTGCTATTTATCAGCAAAATCTCAAAGGTAGAGAGCTTGCAGCTCAAGTTCGGCCCATATTATGTGAAATTAAGGAATAAAGACATCAAAGCTTTGGTTAACATTGCTGTTGCTCGCTCTTTAAGAAAGCTGAGGATCAATATGAATTACAGTTCCTTTGAGTTGCCCAAAAGTTTTTACATGTATTCACAGCTTGAAACGGTTGTACTCGAGAAGCTAAGTCTGGTTGATGTTCCACTTGATGTTCGTTTGGTTTGCCTCAAAAGTCTCCACCTTTTATCGGTTAGATTCTCAGGCGACGAATCTGTGAAAACCCTTCTAAGCAGATGCCCACTTCTTGAAGATTTGGTTGTGAGAAGAGGCTCTTGTACCAATGTGATGATATATACTATCGATGTGCCTACGCTAAGGAGTTTATCTATCGATAATACGTCTGGGAAATCTCGGCCTAAAGGTGTTCATGGGTTTGTGATTGATGCACCTTCTTTGAGGCGCTTTAGCATTGAAGACAGCTTCAGCAACTATTTACGGTTTGAAGATATGCCCAAACTGGTCACCGCGAATGTCAATGTTGTTTGTGACCAACCTGACATGTTTCTAGGATGTCTTGCCTCGACTCAATATCTTTCTCTATGTTCTGTCACTTCACAGGTTAAGAAAACTTTTGTTTTTATTGTTTGTTGAATGCCTCACCTTAATCATTGTAATCCTTCCTCTCTATGTTTTGCTTCGGTTGCAGACTCCATATCCTCCTACTGACAATTCCTTCCTCTCTCTTAACCATCTGGAGCTGTGTTCAGGTTCTTCCGAGTGGTGGAATCTACTCACCCTTATACTCAACGAGGCACCATGTCTTCGAGTTCTCAAGCTCAAATTGGTATGTGGTTTCCTCCTTTGAATCCTTGACTACCTTTCCACTAACGCAAATGTATTTGATCTCTATCCTTTAGTTTGAGAAACACTGTATCCAGTACAACAACGCCATGGATCCGTGGGACCAACCCAATTCTGTTCCTGACTGTTTATCATCCCATCTTCAGATCTTCGAGTGGAGACAGTACAAGGACACAGAGCAAGAGAGAGAAGCTGCAGAGTACATTCTAGCGAACGCGAGTTGTCTAAAGAAGGCGACATTCTACTCGGAAGAATCTGCAAAGAAACATGAGATGTCGGAGGAGCTAGAATGTGTGGCCAGAGGTTCAAAGACTTGCACGCTTGTGTTTGAGTAAGCTGCTTCGGTTATTAATAACTTGGAAAAGGTTGTTTCCAACGTATTTCTCGTGATTTGTAATCAATTCCTCAAATCCAAGGATTGTCAAACCCGTGTGTATCCCATTAGCCAGAAGGCCCAGAACTGATCCCTTACCTCCTCGTCCTGTTTTATATCCATAATATATGCTTCTCTTGAATGAACTTTACGTTCGCTCAGGATTCTTCTTCGACCATCTTTTCATTTGATCAAAGCAATCTGTGAGATCGGCAATTCAATATATAATTTTTGGAATGACATGGAGGATGAGACCCTTGGTCCTGAACATGTTGTTGATAATTTGAGGGGTCACAGATTCAAGTGATGAACAAAGAAAGCGCAAGTCTGGTTCAGGAATCTCGAGCTTTTCGAGAAACCCAATACAAGAATCACATCGGATTTAAATATTTTCTCCAGAAAACAGAGACTTAGAAGCGAAAGAGCAACAAGAGCTTCATCAAGAACCGTCACAAAACGAACAGTGAGCCATAACCTACAAGAACGAACAGTGAGACCCCAAAAAAGATAAGGGAACGTAACTTAACAGAAGGAGATCGAGATTCAAATTTCATGATTAAACGCGAAAAACATAAGAAAGAGATGCAAAATCCCTCGAATCGTTTTCTGTGAACTTATCTAGCGAACCGGCTTTCAATTGAGAACCCGGTTATTATTTTAAGTTTTAAGGATATTAAAACATTAGTTATGCCACCAATTCGAACCCAGTATAAGTGGTAGAGACTCTGCATGATGAGTGAGCCTCACCAGGGTTCGAGCAGAGAATTGGTATACCCGAGAGAAGGAAACTGAATTTCGCTTCTACCTCTCTCGAAGAGAGGATATCAGAGGAGAGTTCTGATCAAACTGCTGCCTCTGTCCCAGAATCTTCCCTGAAGTGAAGGTCTGTGGTCGGGATGTTGTGCTATCCCCAGATAATCATGCTATCTGAGTTGGTAGACGATCTAAGGTAATCTAAATTACCTTTCTTTTGTCTTTTTTTCTTTTTACAATATATTATTCTATTTGTTGAATAGATTTGTTACAAATGGACATATCTGATTAGAATGATATGAACATCCCCAACTCTCTAGTCTAGCCAATTCGGAGTTGTGATATGATGTGTTCCCAAACCATATATGTGCTATGAGAATCTGCGATCAGTGAGAGCAAAACTCGTGTTGGTTTTTGGTGATAAGATTCATAACCCTTATATCTTCTACATGCTTGTGATATATCTCTGCATTACATCTTGTAATTTGCGTAGCGCACAGATCCGACCAGTCTTGCGTGTTGGTCTGTTTGGATAGCCAAATCAATCTGGATTGACCTAAAACTTTGCAGAGACTCTCAAGATACATATCTATCGGTTGAAGTATAACCGGTTTGAGCTTCCGGAGAACCCGACAACATGAGCTTCACTTCATAATGTATATGAGATTAGAGTATGTGTTGTGGATCAAGTGGGCATAATGAGATTGTATTGAAAAAAGAATTTTTATGAGTATGTTAGGCTGGATATTAGAGAAAAGAAGGACATATATTGTCTTAAAGATGTTGTTCTACCAAGCCTAGAATCACTTGTTGAAAGAAAATGGGATATTATATTCAGTCAGTGTTTGTGACATTTTAGGCGTCTGCTTATTTCTGACATTTGCTTGGCATCTGAACATATTAGCATAGAACTCTGGTCCAAGTGATGATGCCAGCTGCACAAAGATTTTCAATCAAAAAGGTGATGCATCTATAAAGTTGGCCAAGGCTTAACCGTGTTAACCTGTCATTGGCAATAGCTTTAGCTTTAGGCACAGTTCAAAGTTCAAAAAAGAATTTACTAGCATCAAGTAGCATAAACATCTATGATAGATCTGCGGAGCAAAATAGATCCGGTCGTTCGTTTCCCCCATTCGATTTTCTGTGCCAAGGTATGAACTTGGTACGGTTTGTGTTTAAATTTCAGAAATCATATAACTGGCCGTTCTTACATATCAACCGGACCGGTTTAATCATTGACTGGTATTAGTTGAATGGCGCCGTATTTAAATCACAAACAAAAAAAGGCTGGTATCGCATCACCTAGGCCCATTATAATGTAAACCTATGGGTAGGGTATTGATGTTAGGGCCCATTCTAATTTGAAAATACTTACCTGGACCTATTTTAATTATTACTTATTGATCGCATATTGATGTTGGCCCCAATCTATTTTAAATTTAATTAAAAAAATGTTTCGGATATTTGCTAATCAAAAAGGACCTGGTTGGTTGCTAGAGAAACGCCGAAAGTAAAATAAACAAAAAAGTTGTGAAACGAAATTGTCAAATCAATAAAATGGAAAAAGGTAACCTGTTATGAAAGTCAAAATAAGGAGGAAGAAAAAGTGATTGTGGAGCCCAATTTTCTTCTATATAAACAACCAAACCCCCTCATTTCAAAATACACCTTCTTCTCATTACAATCATAATTTCTCTCACATTCTCTCTAATTTCTCTCCTTGTATCAAGACTTTGTGGGTAATAAATTTTTTCTTTATTTATTATTTCCGATATAATAAATTATCATTATTATTATAACACGTTATCAGCACGATCGTTCTACGATATGGGCTATATATATGTGTAATATTTACTCTGTTATAATGGCCGGGATACCCGCCTATATAATAATTTATTATTATTGTAATGGTTGTTTAACGCACCATTATTTTCTTAATATTACTGTGGGCGGTTTGTCGCCTCGTTATTTAATTTACCTGCACTATATCATGGCTGCTAAAAGCCATAATATTTATTTACTGTTAATGTTATGATGGATGGCTGAGCCACCTGTATAATTTTATTGTTATGTTATAATGGATGGCTGAGCCACCTCTATAATTTTATTGTTAATGTCATAATGGATGGCTGAGCCACGCATATTTATTTATTGTTTCAATGTGGATGATTAAATCACCATAATTTTCTGATTATATATCTGTTTATATATAATCATTATAAATTAATATGCATATTTTTGTGTTCAAAATAATTGCGGTCTCATTTATCCTCAGGCGAATAAATCTAGACTCATATCAACGTACATCTCCAGGAACCCCTGTTCCGTTAAAGAGCACCTTCTTGTCCATTGGAAGAAGTAGTACGGATTTAATTAAAAACTCAGTTTTTCCGGTAGCCTTTTTCATAACGGTCACAAAGATTTTTTCACAAATTTTTTACTCTCCAACGTACGCTACATCTAACGGCTATGAACAGTGATTTTCAACGGCTATGAACAGTGTTTTTCGATCTATAAATAAACTCATCCCTCACTCATTTCATTTCACTCATCGATTCATATCTTCTCTCTTCTTCTCTCAAATATTTCACAAATATTTTTCATCTAATTTTTGTAAGAATGATGAGAATGATGATCCGTTTGCTTTTAATTTTCTGTGCGATTGTAACTTTTACATCGTTTATGGTCTTTGCATGGGAGATTTTACTCCCAGAATTTTCCTTAATCGTTGTTTACTTTTTGTGCATTGTTTTTTCCTTGTAATTGCTTGGATTATTCATGTAACGGCTCATTTTAAATGAGTGATTATTACCGCACTAATAAAGTTTTATGATTTTGTTTTAGAAAATCAAAATGGCAAAAGTTGAGAAGCTACACAATTTCCAGCTCTAAAGATTACCGGAGCAAATTACATCGCATGGACGACTGATGTCGAACTCCATTTAGAGATGAAAAAAATTCCAAACTCTATAAAAGAAAACATCGAATCGCCTGCCCATGAAAAGGCACAAGCGATAGTTTTCCTCAGAAAACATGTCGATGAAAATATTAAGCATGATTATGCTAATATAAAAGACCCAGCACAGCTGTGGAAAGCTCTGAAAGAGCGGTTTGATAACCAAAAAGATATAACTCTCCCTCATGCACTCGACGAGTGGAAATACCTGAGATTTCAGGATTTGAGAAAGTGGAAGATTTAATTCCGCTATTCTAAGAATTGTGACACAATTAAAATATTGTGATAAACCTGTCACTGAGGCAGAAATGCTAGAAAAAACCTATACGACATTCCATAAAGAACACTGTGTTCTTGCAGAACTCTACAGGAGTCGCGGATACACTAGGTTTTCTGAGCTAATGGTAACGCTCCTACTAGCTGAGAAGAACTGTGAACTTCTCATAAAGAATCACAATTCTAGGCCAACAGGAAGCAAGGCATTTCCTGAAGTAAATACCACGGATGTAAAATTTCCGGAGAGAAAGGATCAACCTATCATGGTCGTGGTCGTGGCAGTGGTCGTGGCCGAGGCCGTGGCCGTGGTCGACGATTTAATCGAGGACGTGGGAGAAATTATAACCCACAAGAGAGGAATTCATACAGATGGGTCCGATCCGAACAATTCCCAAAGGGAAAAGAACTCCAAGGGAGTTCCACCCAGAAACAAGAAAATGTATGTTTCAGGTGCGGATCGAAAGGGCATTGGTCCCATGTATGTCGAACTCCCCCACATCTTTGCAAATTGTACCAAGAGTCAATTAAAGGCAAAGGGAAAGAAGTGAACCTTACAGAACACTTCGAGGGTACAACTTACCTCGATTCCTCCGAATTTGGGGACGACTTCGATGAGACCATGATAATGGAACATTGATATGCTTGTAATATCTCAAAATAAGCCATGTATAATTATTACTCATCTTTGCTTTGTTTTAAGAATAATGTTGTTTATACAACAAAATTAATGTATAATTATTGTGTGATTTTATGAATTAAATTTACTATCTCTTTTTCTTGATGTTTATGTTATCTGCAGAAAATGGATCACACACAAATAGGACAATATCCAAAAAGATGGTTAGAGAGATTTGTATACTAGATTGTGGAACAACCCACACTATTCTGAGAAACAAACAATATTTCTCTAACCTAAAACTGACAAATGTTATTGTCAGTACAATATCAGGTCCTACAGACCTGGTTGAAGGAATTGGAAAAGCCAGCTTTATGCTGCCAAATGGAACAAATTTTTCCATAAAAAATGCTTTATATTCTCCAAATTCAAAGAGGAATTTGTTGAGTTTCCAAGATATATACCTTCATGGGTATGACACTCAGTCAGCAACTGAGAATGGAAAGAAGTATATGTATATAACTTCTGAGAAATCTGGAAAAAGGCTTATACTTGAAAAAATTCCAAAGTTTCCTTCTGGCTTGCATCATACTTATATAGATGCAATTGAATCAAACCTTGTGATCAAAAGAAATCATGAGGATTTCACATTGTGGCATGATCGCCTTGGCCATCCAGGCACCACAATGATGCGCAAGATCATAGAAAGCTCACATGGTCATCCACTGAAAATCCAAGAGATATATCAGGGAAATAAAATGACATGTGCTGCATGTTCTCTTGGCAAATTGATCATAAGGCCATCGCCAACCAAAATCGATAAAGAATCACCAAAATCCTTGAACGAATTCAAGGTGATATTTGTGGACCAATACATCCACCTTGTGGACCATTCCACTATTTTATGGTATTAATTGACGCATCCAGTAGATGGTCACACGTTTGTCTATTGTCATCTCGAAATATGGCATTTGCGAGATTTCTAACTCAGATAATCAAACTGCGAACTCAGTTTTCTGATTATCCTATTAAAAGAGTTAGATTAGACAACGCTGGTGAATTCACATCCAAGCATTCAAAGATTATTGTATGGTAACGGGAATTGAAGTTGAACATTCTGTAGCTCATGTTCATACTCAAAATGGCTTGGCTGAATCATTATTAAACGTCTGCAATTGATTGCAAGACCGTTGATCATGAGATCTAAACTTCCAACCTCTGTATGGGGACATGCTATTTTGCATGCTGAAGCACTGATTCGGATAAGACCAAGTGCATACCATAAGTATTCCCCACTTCAGTTGGCATTTGGTCGAGAACCAAATATTTTCCATCTCAGAATCTTTGGTTGTGCGGTATATGTGCCTATAGCACCACCACAACGCACAAAGATGGGACCACAAAGAAGTTGGGAATATATGTTGGTTGTGATTCTCCATCAATTATACGATACCTAGAACCACAGACAGGTGATGTCTTTACGGCACGTTTTGCCGATTGTCACTTTGATGAAAAAGTGTTCCCGGTTCTAGGGGGAGAAAATAAGCAAGTAGGAAAGGAAATCAAGTGGAGTGTACCATCCTTGTTACACCTTGATCCTCCTACTAAAGAGTCAGAACTAGAAGTTCGACGAATTGTGCATTTGCAAAGTATAGCAAATCAGCTACCAGATGCATTTGCGGATACCAAAACGGTAACTAAATCTCATATACCGGCTGCAAATGCTCCTGCTCATATTGAAATACCACAAGAACGTGGGAAAGCAGAAGATACACGTGAGCCTGAAACACGCCGAAGCGTGGCAGGCCCGTTGGTTCTAAAACTAAGATCATAAGAAACAAAAGAAAGTTGAAACTCATGAAACACCCAAAGTAGCAGATTACTTTGGAGGAACAAATCATGAGACTCATGATAATGTAGAGCATCAAAATCCAGAAGAAAATCATGAGATTTCTATCAATTATATCCATAATCAAAAGATGGAAAAGAAAAGAAATATATGATCTCGATGATGTTTTCTCATATCTTGTGTCACAAGAAATAATGAGGAAAAGGAAGATCCAGAGCCAAAGTCTGTATATGAATGTCAAAAAAGACATGACTGGATAAAATGGAAAGATGCAATACAAGTCGAACTTGATTCGCTTAATAAACGAGAGGTTTTTGGACCCATTATGCTCACACACCCGAAGATGTGAGACCAGTTGGATCTAAGTGGGTTTTCGTTCGTAAACGAAATGAGAAAAATGAGATCACGAGATATAAAGCTCGTCTCGTAGCCCAAGGTTTTTCACAAAGACCTGGAATAGACTACGAGGAAACGTATTCTCCTGTTATGGATGCAATCACGTTCAGATTCTTGATGAGTCTGGCGGCTGATGAAAATCTAGAAATGCGTCTTATGGATGTCGTTACGGCATACCTATATGGATCATTAGATACTGATATCTACATGAGAATTCCTGATGGTTTTAAAATGCCTGTAGCATTAAGTTCTAAACCAAAAGAGTTATGTGCAATAAAATTGCAAAGATCATTATATGGGTTAAAGCAGTCTGGACGTATGTGGTATAATCGTCTCAGTGAGCATTTAACGAAAGAAGGATATGTAAACGATCCTATATGCCCATGTTTTTCATTAAGAAAACAAACTGGATTTGTAATAATCGCAGTATATGTTGATGATCTAAACATAATCGGAACTCATGATGAGATACAGAAAGCATCAGATTATTTAAAAGAGAATTTGAGATGAAAGATCTCGGGCAGACAAAGTATTGTCTTGGCCTTCAGATTGAGCATTCTGAAAAGGGTATATTTGTGCACCAATCCACATATACCAAAAGAGTGTTAAAAAGATTTAACATGGATAAGGCAACTCCACTCAGTACTCCCATGGTCGTAGGGTCACTTAATATTGAAAATGATCCATTCCGACCACATGAGGAAAACGAAGAGATACTTGGTCCTGAAGTACCATATCTAAGTGCAATTGGAGCTCTGATGTACCTTGCAAATTGCACACGGCCTGATATATCATTTGCTGTTAATCTTTTGGCAAGATTCAGTTCGTCCCCTACGCGAAGACATTGGAATGGAATTAAACATGTTTTCCGTTATCTTCAAGGGACCACTGACTTAGGATTATTTTATCCTAAAAATTCAAAAGGTAAAATGGTCGGTTTTGCAGATACAGGATACCTATCAGATCCACACAACCCGATCACAAACGGATACGTTTTCACGATCGGAGGCACTGCTATATCTTGGCGTTCTCAGAAACAGACACTGGTGGCTACTTCCTCGAATCATGCAGAACTCATTGCACTCCATGAAACAAGTAGAGAATGTGTCTCACTGAGATCAATAAGCCGACACATCCTATCAAGCAGTGGGATTCTCCGAGATACGGAGCCAACTATCTTATACAAGATAATGCTGCAGCATGCGTTGCTCAAACGGGAAAGGATATATCAAAAGTGATAGAACGAAACATATACCTCCGAAGTTGTTCATGTACATCCAAGAACTCGAGAAGGATAAGGAGATTGAAGTGAGATATGTCCGTTCATGCGACAACGCAGCTGATCTTTTCACGAAATCACTACCCACCACTATGTTCAGGAAGCATGTACATAGTATTGGAATGCGTCGTCGACAAGATCTCTAAGACAACCTTAATCAAGGGGGAGCTTGCGCAGTTGTACTCTTTTTACCTTACTATGGTTTTTTTTTCCCATTGGGTTTTTCAAGGTTTTTAACGAGGCAACAAAGGCGTTGAGGAGAGTATGAATATGACATTGGTCTCCAAGGGGGAGTGTTATGAAAGTCAAAATAAGGAGGAAGAAAAAGTGATTGTGGAGCCCAATTTTCTTCTATATAAACAACCAAACCCCCTCATTCCAAAACACACCTTCTTCTCATTACAATCATAATTTCTCACATTCTCTCTAATTTCTCTCCTTGTATCAAGACTTTGTGGGTAATAAATTTTTGTCTTTATTTATTATTTCCGATATAATAAATTATCATTATTATTATAACATAACCAAATTATTTTTTTTTTAAACATGATCCCTTTGAAGAATTGGTGGTACTTTTTTTGCTGTCTTTTTATTTTATTGGATGTCCCCAAACAGACATTTTTTTATTTGCCATTTATGCGCAAAATGACAAAATGATTGAATGATATGATGATGATTCATTATTTCACCATTTTATTAAAGTTTATATGCTTGGCTTACGTTGCTTTCAAAAAAAAAGAAACAAAAAATTAAAAAATGCTTGGGTTACGTCAATCTCTTTGAAAGCATAGTTCAATCTCTTTTTTTCTTTGGGTGGGCATAGTGCTAACCACATTAGCTAACTAAGCCGGGTAAGTTAGTTAATCTTATCATCAGTATTCACAGTTGATCATATACGTACGAATTAACCTAACCTAAAAACAAAAGAAGAAAATGTTGTTACAAGAGAAAACTTGTAACAGAAATATGAATTATATATAGAACATTATTTTTCTTACATTTATTATTATTGCCCCTTGTGGTTTGACCATAGATGTTAAAACTGGTAAATTTGAGGAATAGCAACAACGAAATGACAACATTAGAATTTAAGTTTTTAACCTCTCTATCAAAAGGTCAAAGAGATGGATCAAAGGAGAAACCTAGACAAGCCTACCTTATCACCAGTTTCTTTAACATCACGTTCACTCTGCTCTTTGTACTCTCTGAAACTGAATCTTCTATACTTCTTTGGACTCCCTATGCATTCGATCTCGGTTTCAAGATAGGGACATATGAAGAAAGCGATCGACAATCTCTCCATGTTTACAGGAGATATCACTCTATGTCTCACGCTCTGGTACACTCCATTACTCAATGCCTGTAGCATAGATAGGATTAGTTAGAATGTGAGGAAATCAGTTACCTAATTGTAAAAAACAACAAAAGCAAAGTAAATGGCACTATCTATTAGATTTTGAGTCGGTTTGATCTTATCTTATAAATCTCGGGGACTAAAATCTTATACATAATTCTATTGCCACAACTCCAAAATCGTTGTGTAAAGAATTAGGGTTCCCCTGCCCTGAATGTTTGCTTATGATCCAGATGATTTACAGAGAATGTAAGAAAATAAAATAAAACAAATCTTTATCATAACTTATTTAGTAACATTCATTATTTGTTTTCCTTGGAATGTGCATGAGTTATAACTAGATTAAAAACATATATGAATAACTGAAATTTTTTATGTGATCAGAAAAATTGAAAACACAAACCTTTTCTTATCATTCCTAGAATTTTATTGCACGACTTCCATATATCATCATACCAAACCAGATATCATCATATATCATCATATTTTATTGAATTTTATTATCATATATCATCATACTAAACCAGATAACTCCCATTGGAGTTTTGGGGTGTACTTTATGACTTCCGTAGTCTAAGTCATAGGGTTGCGATTACTCATTATCTAAATTATAAGTTTAGAAAATAGTAAAGCAAATAGAGACAACATTTAACCTGAAAACCAATGTTTGAAGTTACCTGAAACATATCACCGATGTTCACAGTAAGAGCCTCCGAGCAAGGTTTTACGCCAATCCATTGTCCATTTCTTTTCAATTCTAATCCTCCTGTTTGATCTTGAGAGAGTATAGTGATGAAACTTGTATCGGTATGAGGAACCAAACCAAATACTTCCGAACCAAAGACACGAGGATGATACTTGTTCAGCCTTAGAAAGCTGTTTTTGAGCTCCCAAATATTTTCCAAATACTTCGAGTTCACGTTCACTTGATTCTCTAGTATTCCGCATATCATTTGTACCACTGGGGCTATCTCTTGCACGTAAATTGCAATGGTTGCTCTGTAAAAGAAAGGAAATATATATATATATATATATATATATATATATAATTTAATGTTTCCTCATCTACAATTCTACATTATATGATTTATGACCGATCTCTCTATAAATGGAATATTATATAAGGTTTCCTAAAATATAAAAGGAATAAGAGTGTTGCTATATATATATATATACTACTAGATACACGCTTCTGACTGAACCTTGAGCTTCCAACGAACCATAAAAAAAAAAAATCATTCCAAAAATCAAAATAAACATATATACTCATAACAAATTTCACAAAAAGGTTATAAAACTGAAGGAAATCGACTAATCAAGACTTGCCAATAATTTTTCCCTGGAATGAAATCACTATTTAAAATTCAATAATTTTCTCCACTAAAAGTAAAGACAATTCAAGATTAGTTAGGGTTTCATCATACGACAGATCTCAAATCAAACAAACTAATTATAAAAGCTTGTAAGTTTTGAAACCTGAGGTTGTTGCCATCATCAGGAAAACTTGATATCTCTGCAAGAGTGATGTGAAACGCTTCCGAAAAGGAGTACTGAGCCGGCGAAGTGGCGTTAAGGTTTCCCCACCGGTAACAATTCTTTGATAAGCCCGAAAACTTCTCTCCGACTTTCTCTGAAAAGGATCGGTTAAAAAGTTTCTTCTCTTCCCAAAACATCATCTCAAATACTTCTTTGGGAATCCCATGGTTTACAACTTGAAAAAAACCCCACTCTTTCGCTGCATCAACCATTTGTTTCACACATCTTTTGCGCTTGACCTCCTCGCCACTGGTTAGATGGCTGAGATCGATCACCGGAAGCTTTACACCTGTGGTTTGGATGGTTGGTTTAGCCATATTGTTATCACTAGTTGATCTAGGAAAGGAGCTTCCGAAAATGGAGGAAAAATTTGTCTCAAAGGGAGGCTGAGAAGCCATGTAAAACAATTGTTAAGAAGAAGAAATGGAATTTTGAGAAGTGATTCTTTTCTACGATTCTTATATTTTGCTTTACATTGATATATGAGGAAAAACCCTTACCCTCTATATATAGATATAAAATTTCATTTGTCGCTGTCCTATCTTCTGTAGATGGAAGGAAATTATTAAAGGAGTCGATAGTGTAGACAAATGATTAATATTATTTAGGGTTGATATATAACATCTACATGTGCGTTTCAATAGAAGAACTGAGATTTGTGTATAATATGCTCACGAAAATTGTAGCCTAGATTATCTTCTCAATTCTCTATTTTCATTTGTGTAACTAGTCGTTCACGATGTGCCTCCCTCCTCCCTTTCCTTTTTAAAGTATTTTTATTCTGTTTTGTATAAGACTTTTATCTATTTCAATATGAAGGCCCTTTAAAAAAAAAAAAAAAAATTGTAGCCTAGAACTCAGAATAGTCAAATCTGCGATGAAACGTAGATTTAGCGTTTGATCTTTCACGTAAAAAAAAAAGGTCAATAATAATAATACATTACATCAGGCATTAATTACAATTTCCGTAATAGGTAGCCCATATACTTGTTTTTGTCACAATTCTATGTTAGCCATATATGCCGTAAAGAGAAAGGAAAACGAAAATGATTTATATGGTGCATTTTACTTGTACGTGACATGCCGTTCAAACAAACAGAATAAGGGAAAATATAAATATAAATGGGCCGGCGACAATTTCAACAAGAAACGGAAAATGTTTTAATTATTTTTGTATGGATCCCATAAATATTTGATGGCCGGTGTGTCTTGATAAAGTCCATGGTGAGTCTATGAACCATCGTTACGACTTTTTTTTTGGTACTAACCATCGTTACGACTTGATCGAGCATTTATGATCATTTCTCAAGCTCTGAAACCATGTGCCTATGTCTGTCTCTATTCTCTTTCCTCGCCTAAAGAATTTTCTTTTTTCTTTTTAGAACAGAACATCAGAGAATATCTCGAGAGAACTATTGAAAGACAAAAAAAACGATTTAAATACTCATATGCGTAATTTTTTATATCGTCTGAAATATTACAATTTTATTGTAAATTTTTAGAAATAATCACAATAATATTTTTCTAACAAATGTTTTTATCCATTTCATAAATATTTACGAAATCTAAAATTTATCTACAAATTTTTTGTAAATTTATATTTATTAATTAGTAGAAATCATATTCTTTTAGAGAATCGAATAATGATGACATAGAAACATTAATCAATTCTTCAACACTAATTAGGACTTCCACAAATATATGTGTTATTATAACGCACATGTAATCTATGCACCCTATAAAATATACACAAAAAATGCCTTTAAATGATTATCATTTATCCAAGTCTTACCGTTTCTTTCTGCTTGTTGTCTCTCATGTCGACAAGTCTTTTGCTTGAAATTCGGGGGAATCCTATATATTCATAAAAATATAGAGGAATACCTTCAAATAACACATTTTGATGTTTTTTGTCACAAAAATAGCACATCAAGAGAAAAATGATAATAACACATTTTGATCATTTTTAAATGTATTACACTAATGGGTTTGGGTTCGCAAATCATTAGTTAGGGTTTAAATTTTTGGATTTAGGGTTTACGGTTACAAAATTGAGAAAAAACTAATGAGAAATAAATGTATAATAGTCTTTTTTCTTCGATAAATGTTATTTTGTCATTTTTACTCTAGTGTGCTATTTTCATCACAAAACCTAAAATGTGCTATTTTTGAGAATTTTCATTTTCAATAAACTTGCCAAATTAAATGAACGAAAACTTAAATTTGAAAAATCGGAAATACTACTAGCATCAGTTTACTCGGGAGTCATTTGCAGGAGGCAAAATTAGAACTGGAATAAAAGCTAATAAAAATGGAGTTTCTGCTTTATCATAGCCGGTTAAACTGGACCGATCGGGTTTGATTTTTAATGAGGATATTTTTAAATTTATTTCTAAAAAAATTGTGACTTTCTGAGTTTCGTTCGGATGAGATTGATTTTCACAATTTAAAATCTTTAAAAAAAACTGTGACAGAAACTATACTGAAATTAGTTTTTTTTTTCTACTTTTGAATTTAAATCGAATTAATTAGTTTAAGCCGGTGAAAAACCAATTTCCTAATATTAGTTAAGAGTTAGTTATGTCAAGAGAAGCTTTAACTTACTCTCCAAACAAAATTATAGCAGAACTTTGATGTGTGATATAGAGGCTTCAAAATATTTGTGATTTGCACCTCACGGATTAAACAATAATTTCTCAGAGCTGGTTTGTTGTTTCCATCATGGCTTAGGCAGTTGATCTCTAAAACTGAAAACTTTGAAATCAAACAATATTTTTAGGAAACTTAAAAATCTATCCTCTAAAAAAATAGATGCTTTCAATCATATCTTGTTTTAAAAGATTTTTACATGACTTCATAATCCGCTACAGGGGGTTGTTCATAATAGCATCTAGTATTTTATTTTTATTTTTTTCATTAGGAGTTTTGAAGTTGTGTTTCATTTAGTTCTCATTTTGCTTTTGAACCTCTGTTTTTTTCTTATGTTATTTTGTTGGTGAACTTGCAATCTACAGTAAATTTATTAGATGACAGAAACTGGGGTTTAAAATATGAATTCAAAATAATAATTATACGATAAATTTACTTTTTAACCATTTTGTGAAAGCTTCCCCAAGCTCAAATAATTGAAATTACTATTAAATATGTTAAGTAGACCATTCTCTATAGTCCTAAGTCCTAACTGCAACCAATTTTCTTATTTTTACATCTTTCTCCATCATTTATTATCTTTTTTTTTATTTTTTGCTGTTTAGAAAAATCCATCACACATATTAATACAAAACATCATACTGGATAAAAATATAAGGTAAATTATATTCAAGTTTATTTTCAGAGTTACAATTAACGCACCACAAAACAACCAACAACTAGATTTAGAGCGTAACAGAAAATAATTTGGGTGCAAATAGTGTGTAAAAAAATCAGAGGAATAAGATAGATAAAAACAAAAAATGGAATTGGTTACTTTTCCTCTACAATTTTCTTCACTCTTTCGTAGAAGAATGATTTTTTAGCGTACCTAGACTTATTTGTTCACTTTATAGCGGGTCCATTATAATTCAAAGGAATTTAAATTTATACTATTAAATTAGGTTACAATCTACTTATAAAAGGTTGTTTGGACCTCTTCATTAGCTAATAACTTGAGATATATATTAAATCAAAACAAAATCTCAGAATTTCCTTTTAATCAAACTGAATCTAAATTTTATATTAAACATATTTTAAAATATTAGAATCTAAATTTTGTGCAAAAGTAAATCTTATGAAAAAAGATTTGATTAGTAAATTTTAATTTATAGTTTCGAAAACGAAAAGTCTATTCATATTTTTGTCCTTAAAACTATTTTTATTAATCATAAAATAATTTTTAAAAACATACACCAATTGATTTTCAACATATTTTTCTAAATGTGAATATTATGAAAATAATATTAAAAATTATTCAAATTAATAATTTTTATTTTTGAAACTACCAAAAGAAAATTTTACTTTGTTAAAAATTAAGAATACTAGAAATTAGTCTAATGTATTTTAAATTTAATAAAAATACAAGTATTAATAATTATTCAATATTTATATTATTTGATTATATTGTTGACGGGTTAAGATTAATATTTTTGTGATTGATGTCTATTTTGGATTATTTTCCCAAATGTGTTAGAAAGAATATTTTAGTTACCAAACAAAATTTTGAATATTGTAAGATGATTAAAAGAATTGATTAACCTGATTTATAAATGATACATATAAACCTTTAATTATTTTTCTATAAAATTATTTGAAATTAGACTGGTCTATTTTCTATTTAAGAAAAGTATTAAAAATATTATATATTCATGTTTTTAGTAAATTAGCATGGGTTAAAATCCTGAACCAAGTAAATTAAGTTTCTTCGAAAATCAACATATCTAAAATTTTGACTTTGTATTTAAAAAATAAAAAATACTATTCTTCTAAGACTGGTCTATTTTCTATTTAATAAAAAATATTAAAAAATATTATATATTCATATTATTGATTCGAGTTGGTTTTTTCGGGTTTCAGGTTTTTAGGATTACACAAGTAGAAATCGTTTGAGATTTAAAAAAAAAAAAAATTCAGGTTGGGGTTAGGAAACTGTGAATATCAGTTTTCTTGTCTTCCAGATTTAAAATATTTTTAATATGGAGAAAATGTTTTAATCCAAATATCTAAAAGCTAAATTTGAATAGGTCCGATAGTCTCAAAATTGGTTTATCTTCCATATTATCTTCTAAAAGTTATTAATTTGTTGTATATTTGCTGGATAAATGGGGCATACCATTTTTATAAATAAAGGAGTAAATCCAAACATATGAGAGTTAGATATTTGCAAAACAATAAAAAAGAACAATAAATATATAAAACGTTATTTAAATTTTATTTTTCAAATTTCTAACCGGTTTCTGTAAAGTTTTGTCCCTAATTATTAATAACTTTTATATTATATCAGTAAAAGTATGTAAATAGTTTAATTTTAGTGATATGTGATTTATTTATATTAGCGCAGATAATATTTTTAAACAGTTAAGTGATATATATATAACATTATTAAAACCATCAATTATAAAATTTATTGGATGTTGATGTTTTGATTGTAGTATTTTTTTTTCAGTGTCACCGGAAGAGAAAAGAGATAACCAAACGAGGGGAAAGGCGAAAATCGAAGCGTGCAGTGTTTTTAGTATTTTATTATATATAAAAATTATTTTAATTTAGATGATTTAAATTCATATTTATGAAAATAAAAGGCTATCCCATCAATTTAATATAATTCGTATCAAATAAATATATTTAGCAACATTTGAAAAAACAATCGGTAGAAAAACAAAGTTATTTCTAGAGATCTCTCTTTACAAAACTATTACATCGCTTTTAATTATTATTTTTTATCAAATAATTTTTATTAAAAGAAAAATAAAAAATTATAAAAAGTGG
Organism: Isatis tinctoria; assembly: GCA_010577795.1. NCBI lineage: Eukaryota > Viridiplantae > Streptophyta > Magnoliopsida > Brassicales > Brassicaceae > Isatis > Isatis tinctoria. The sequence continues at coordinate 33,843,210 of CM021244.1, read as the reverse complement.
GATTTAATATTTTTAGATTGTTTAAAACATGTTTGATTGGTATATTATCTACAAACATGTTTAGTTAATAAATAACTGTTTTCCTAATTATGGCTAATGAAATCATAGTAAATCTATTAATGTCTAATGAAATTTTATTTAATATAGCATATGAATTTTGGTAATAAACAGGAATGATTATATTTAAAAGTATATATTTTTTCTAAAAATATGATTAAAATAAGGCAAAGTTATTTTTTTTTAAGAATGAAGTGTAAAACTGAAAGAAGTATATTTGCATTGGAGTTCGGAAAACTGTGATTATTAATTTTTATAGCTATAATATATTTTGTATAACAGTTAACTGAAAGTCATAAGAAGACTCATAACTCACGAAATCGGACTCTCAATGTCGACGATTTATTGTAGTAATCTAGTGATATTTACTGAATAGGATTGAATTGAATTTGAATTGACTTGACCGAATAAAATAGTATAAGCTTTTTTTGTGCCAAAACATTTCAATATAGTCACGAGTAAGAAAGATTAAGAATTTAATGTATGGTATATTGGTATGTAAATGTCGGCACCAGTTGTACATTGACACGTTGCAAGGTCGAGATCATCGACATTATATTATATTGTTAACAATAAAATAAAGCCCATTCGTCTCTCTAACTACTTTTGGGCCTCTCTCTCGCGACTTATCTAAAGAACATTATTTCTTCCCCTCATTCTTTCTCACTATCACTATCAGTCTATCACTATCTCTCTCATTATCGTTTCTCACTTTCTCACTTTCTCACTTTCTCACTTATCATTATCACTATCATTAAATAATCATCATACTATTCTTTCCTCCTTTTCAGAAAATGTTATAGTCAATCAATCATTACTATTATTTTTTTGCTGGGGGCTTAGGTTTTGTTTCTCTTGTCGACATGCTTACAAAAAAAAATTGATTTCTCTTGATTTATTACGATGGATCATGGATGTAGTAGTGAGTTATGTTAGGTATTTTATATGATTTATTACAAAAAAAATAATTGATTTCTCTTTTAGTGCGGACCTACAGCTAGTGAAGGCATTACATATTGATATTATATATATTTTCTCTACAAAACCTTTTGGATCGAGTTATATATATGAGATTTTATTTTCGTTTTTGGCCAAATGTGGGATTTTAACGAACTTATCTATTAGACCAATATCAATCCACCCATAATTGAATAAAACCGAATTGGATCCAAATATAATTTTGAGTTCAACTTAGGTTCCGAATAGAGAAAGGGGATAAATGTTGCGGATCAAGCGGATCAAGCGAAACAAAGGTTCCGAATGCTAAAATGCGAACCGCACCGCACCGCACTCAACAGTACCAAAAATTTCTACATATACCATGTATATATAGATTTTTATAACTATAAAAACCGCACCGCATTAAAACTGCTGGTTCCGCACCGTCCGATCCGCACTAAAAGTGGATCTAGTGTATCTAGCAGTACAAGTGTGTATCAAGCGGATCCAACAGTTTAAAATAATGTTTGAATGGTAAAAACAGATAACAAGTGGTTCAAAATTCTGTATATATTTATAATTATTTATATGAAATTTAAAATTTATTTAAAAGTATTTTTATTTATAAGAAGATATTATAAAACAAAAAAATGTTGATTTATAAAAAAGTAATGTAAAACTATTTAAAATATCTGATAAAAATATTTTTAAAAATAATTGTCATATATATAGTGTAACTAATATGATGGCAGTAATAATAAATTTGGTTACTGGTCCAGTAGTCGGTCAACTCATAGTTTTTATTTATAAAAAGAATTCTAACCAAATTATATTGTTTTATACTAAACCAAACCAAAACCATATCTATAATTTTAAACTGGACTAACCGAATCCAACAGAAATATCTGAAATTTAACTAACATTTAATCAAAATTTGGGTTCAATTTAGCAAAATTTTGTTAATCAAACTAATTAATTGAGAACCCAACCGAATTTTTATTTGGTCTAATTAAAAAAAGATTATGCAAATTGAATTATCCAAATCAAATAAACTGAGTTATCTCAACTGCAGTCCTACTTACACGTAATCACAATAATTATTTGTTATTATTATTTTAAAAATATTTTTTAATTAAATTTAATTAAAATTTGAGTTTATATATATAGTAAAATATTCAATTTATTTATATATATACTAGTTTTGTTAAACGATATAAATGATTTTCTAAAAAAATGAACAGCTTTTAAGGTTAAAATTCGACCCCTAATAAAATAATATTATTAAAAGTATAAATTTTTTATCAACATCTCAAATAAACAGACAATTATTTTTAAATAGATAAGTTATATACTCCAAAACAGCTTTCAAAAATATCACTAAGAAACACAAAAGATGTATCAATAGATAACTTAACATGTATGTATATAGTATATACTAATCTTTACAAATAAAATAATGAAATATAAAATAAAAACAGAAAACAAAAATATTACACTTGAATAAAAAAGTTCTCGTTTCTCTCTCTTCTTCTCTGTTCATTTCTCTCTCTAGAAACCAGATCCAGTTTACTTCTTAGCGTTCTTGCTTTTCTTTCTACCGTCCGTCTCCGACGGCGGTTTTTTTGTCCGGCTTGTCCGGTTGTAATTATCCGAGATCTTCAGCTTTATTTTATTTTGTTATGTTTGGTTTTTAAGCTTTCTTCCTTCTTTGTGTCAAATTTAATCCTGAGTGTGTAATATGTTTCCTGAAGCGGTGGTTGAAATTGTTTCACTTGGTTCTTGCTTTGTTTGAAGTTATCTTCACTGTCGTAGGCCTTGTCTGCCATGGAAGACGGTTCTCTCCTTTTGGAGAGCGAAGCTGAGAGGAGTGAACAAGATTAGATCAATGGCTAAGGAATCATCTTATGCATCGGCGAAGAAAGAAGGAAGATCTCAAGCGGTGGTGTTTGTTGAAGTCCGGCGACGGAGCTGTGTTAGATCGTGGATCTGCCGGTGCCGCTCGTTTCTTTTGCTCCTTCTCATGTGTTCTTGAATTACACGTGGCAATTTTTGTTCTTATCCTTATCTTTAGATTTGGGTGGGATAAGCTGTTTTTAATTTTAATCAAATTGCAAATGTGGGAGTTTTCGGCTTCTCAGCATCATCACTGTAATGCCCATCTGGGCCTTTTCATTATGAAATGAAAAGTTGTCGGAAAAAAAAAATATTACACTTGAATCACTCGTTACGATCCAAATGTGGAGTGTGAATACTGTTACTAGCAGATCAGATTATTTCTTTGTTAAATTGATACGCTTGTGGTTCATCTACTTTTTCAAATAAAATAATCACTTACTTATAAAATTGTGAATGGAGAACAAAAGCAGCTCTCCCATCTTTGTGTGCCATTCAGCTTTTTTCCGCTAACCATTCACACCCTTAATCATCCTAAAATAAAGCTGAATGGAGTTCAGTTATAGATTTGAGAAAATTGAACCTAAATCAAGTTTAAATTAGTTTATGACATATAGGAGGTTACTTTAAAATATTTTTCATTCAAATAGGAAATACATGTGAAGACATGATAATATATAAGTTTTAGATTTTAGATTTATATATTTTATCCAACCACAAAAAAATTCATATATTTTATCGACGACAATTTTTTTGAAATAAATTAAACCAATCATAATCGAACCAAAATTAATTACTTTTGTTAATTAAGAATCATGTGAAGTTTTGTGAACTAACTCAATCGTACCGGACATCGAACCAAATTCGAAGCGAACACTTACACCATTAATGTTCTCTAAATTTGACTTACTAACTTTAGTTGTACAAGTTTGGACTCTCACAGTTTAGTTTGGACTCTCACAGTTTAGCACTCTTCTGTGAAGAAACGAAATTTTCTGATTCAAAAGAAGGAGAGAACAGGAGATCGGAAGAGATTTCCAATGGAGTAAGACAGTAAGCAATGACAGTCTAACTGTCTCTGGTTAATACACTCTCCTAAAACGCATTCTGAGATATGTTAAAGGACAATCATAATGGGAATTTCCTTAACTAAAACCTTTGATTGTCTCCTCTGAGCCTGCAATGACAGTGATAAAGATACATGTTCTAGACATTAGGGTTTCCATCTCTTTGTATAAATATGTTGTTAACTTGTTACCATCGTTGTAAACTTTAAGAGAAATCAATAAAAAAGGATTCAACTTCATCTCTATTTTCTTTGCTATCTTATAAAATGTACATTGTTTTCTCATATCATTCGGCTTACTTGTAGCCTCTTACACTGACGATGGAGTGTTTGCTGTACTAACATCACAAGATTCGTATTTCGATTTGACGATCTTTGTGCTATGATGTATGTAAATGTAATCGAATGTATATTCTCAGGTAATCCCAAAAAGCAATATAATGAAGAAGGCAAAGAAACAAAAACCATTAAGATAAAGTCACCAAAGATTCCAAAACATTTATTCTTTCCTTTGCTTTTGTTCTCAAGAAACCAAAAGGAGTTTAGAGAATCTGAACTCTGAAGACAGGTTCGTTAAAAGCCTTACCTTTCGTATAAACTCTCTTGCCTTTTACCATCTATTCCTAAACACACATACATACAACCTTCAAAAAAACTTAAGAGACCAAAACAGAACAAAGATGCTTCATAGGTTCAGTTTTGTTGTGTGTCTTCTCGTCATCATTGACACTGTCTGCGCCAGAGAGTTCGTGGTAGGAGGATCAAAAGGTTGGACTATTCCCTCAGATTATCAACTATACAATCAGTGGGCAGAGCAGAGCAGATTCCAAATCAGCGACTCTCTGCGTAAGTTCCTAGTAAACTTACTCTGCTCGGTTCGATATGTAGATCTCATGGCATCAATCATCATACTCATGGTCTAAAATAATGCAGTGTTGTCTACCAACCAAACAAAGACTCAGTGCTTCAAGTGACAAGAGACGCTTACGATAGCTGCAACACAGAAGCAGCTAGCGCCACATTCAAAGACGGACACACTTCCTTCACGCTTGACCGATCTGGACCATACTATTTCATCAGTGGAAACAAAGACAATTGTAACAAGAACCAGAAGCTTGTAATCATTGTCATGGCTGATAGAAGCAGCAGCAACACAACAAGCCCATCTTCATCACCGCCTTCACCTCCAGTAGAATCCTCACCCTCTCCCCCTTACACAGGAACCTTTGAAATAACCCCGGCGCCTTCACAAGAACCTCCCAGCAACGCAGCTTCAACTCTTTCTTCCTCTGTTTTACCTTCTGCTTTCATTATTACTCTGTTTCTTTCTCTTCTCAGCTAAGTTGGTAAATTAGTGTGTGTCGTTCTTTTCTCTTTTCAGATTATGTAAATGATATTAAAAAAACTCATATAACAATTAGACCTGTAAATGTATATGAAGGATAAAGAAACATGATGGAAAAACAAAATGCATCAAGAATCATGAAGATGTTGCACCCAAAATTGTTTCTTTATTCTCTTTGAAACTGTTATTCCAAAACAGAGTCGACAAGGTATGTAAGAACTAAGGTTTTTTCTATGATCCTGAAAGAGAAAAAAACTAATATCTGACCACTCGCTCGTTCTTGATCAAATGTTTTTCCCGAGCTCGATCTTTTTCACCATTCTGACTGTGCTTTGAAATATCGAGTCTAGTATCCCGGCGACCTGAAATCCAACAACTAGAATCATACTTTCACCATAGATGACAGAAGCGAATGAAACAAAGCTAGACAGCGAGAGAAAGAAATACTATACCGTGAAAACACCACCTATGATGGCGCAAACATTTGTGATGAAGTGCGAGAATGACTTTGGGTTCTCGCTTATTAAGACCTAGAGAAGAAAACAGAGCAAAGATCACAATGTTAAGTTACGAAAAGGGGAGAATAGGAATTGAGAATGGTGAGAGATATAATGCGGGAAGAAACCTGCATAGGAGAGAGGTCAAAGTGAAACTTTGCAACGGGGTAATAGTAACCATGAGCCACGTTGCTATGAGCCGTATATTCATATTCCTCAATCAAAGAGTGTTCTTGACCGAATCTTCTTGAAACGACCTCTGTTTTGACTACTTGAAGATAATGTTCGATCTGTGTTTTTTTCCCACGTTAAAAGAGAGAAACCACGAGTAGGAAGGAAAGCTTAACTTCACGTTAAATCTTTTTGAAACTTACAGTAACATTAGCAGCAAACTGTCCTTGATTTATGAACCATTTATCATTAAGCCTGTCATGGCTTTGGCCAAGATAAGGAAGTAAGCGTTTCATATCAGTCAACAACCTTTCTGAAATCATTTTACCAAACGAGAGATGGGAAACAAAATGCGACATGTTCATTCGAGAAGCTTCGAATGAATGAGCTTCTGAGCGAGCTGAGATTATGAGTTCTCCAGGAACCTGAAAACAAACAATGTATATAACAAAATGGCACCAATATAAGAAAAAAAAGAACATTTGAAAACCTCATAATATTGGATATTCGACACTTGTTTACCTTCTTCGCACGAACATAGCCTACAATTCGACAACCTCCACTAACTGGTGCCTTCTTAATACTTGAAATCACATTATCAGTTTTACCATCTAAAGCTAACTTATGATCTTCCTTTTTGATAGGTTCGAGCAGTCCTTCCACCATCTGCAAGAAACAAATCATTGTATATGGAATATTCTCAAAGAACACACAGAATTTTCTTTATGCAAATATACAAACTGGTGCAAGGACATAACAGTTCGACTCATATTTTTACCTTGAGTAGGCTTTCTGTGTCCCTATCTCCATAGTAAGATTCATGTTCGTGGTGCCCATGGTCCTCCCTGAACAAGATTAGATAGTGATCACCAAAACGGATTTGAAGTTCATAAGAGAGGTGCATAATTGGTATTTATAAGTAGACGCCATGAAGAATCATTGGTGAAGATAATTTTCTCACTTAAGATCACTGCCTTTGCGGAAAATCCGGATAGATGGGTAGCCTTGTACATGGTTCCTGAAGAATTCATTTGATAAATTATGGCTAAGTTGAAATTTAAAGAAATATAATCTGAATAATACCTGAAACCAACAATAAATAGGTGAGAAAACATTCAAACTTGTTAAATACCTCGTACATAGAGTAGGTTCTTCTGTGCAATCAACACTTCCTAGAAGAACACGCCCATCAGTTTCAGGATCATATCTGCAACAACAAAAAAAAAAGAAATCATCAGAAAAGCGACATTTGATGGTTCTTTAAGGTTTAGTAACAAATAGAAAAGAACACAGTAGACACCTCTGTCTTGTTATTTCAGCTGCTTTCTCCCAAGATGGTCTCTGAAGAAATTTTAGCAGAGATTACAAAACAAACAATATAAAGACTAAGCATACGTACAACAAATTTGATTCATCCACCAAAAGGATATTGTTAGGTAGCCTTTATAACATTTACCCCAAAATTGGAGAAATCTAGAATCTATTTTCATGAAAAAACAATAACAAAATTAAAGAAGTAGACAAGTTCAATAAAAAGAAGACAAAAGAACATTACCAGACGATTACTCCAGTAGCACCACGGTGCATAGAAATTGACAACCAAGATTTGAAAACTGCATAAAGAAAGTCCGGTTTCAGTCATTCATCATCAAAACCTTGAACATGTACGCATAGTAGTATACACAATATAAAGAAGTTGCCAGCTTACTGATGTGAAAACTTGTCAAAAGTAGCACCAGTTAATGGTATAGCAGCATAAAGATTTTCGTCATGACCTTCGTCTCCATGGTTGATGAGATCTAACCCAGAGGTGGAGTGGAATTCCGCACCAGTAGCTCTTAAATGAGGATCAATGGGAACTTTCTTAATCGTTTTCGTTAGATTCAACCTGTTCTGAAGTATTACTAACAAAGTTTAAGCATAGGATATTTTGACATAGTTAATGTCATTGCACAAACAGAACTTAAATCATATAGCGTGAGTACTTATAGCATACAATCTAAGAACCATACCTTGTCATCAACGAAAGTGTCAATAGCTTTGTTGTTTTCTTTTCATCTCATGTTTTTTTTTCTTTTAGTTTTATATATTGAGTTTATACAATAATCATCAGACATCGCAGAAACCGAAAGACTGAGAAATGGAGAGAGAAACTTACAGTTCCCAACACGTCGCTTACATCAACCGAAGCAAATTCACATGAGAGAGCAGGAAAGCTATGTAAAAAAAAAAAAGGTTAACAATTTATCAAGAAACCACCAGCATTATAGAGAAGACTGAAACATCAGTACATAGAAAAAGAATGGTACTGATAAAATGGCATGTTGGTGTTGTTCATTCTACCTGACGTTGAAATCAATGCGTAAGAAGTCCCCATCAGAGCTCTTATCAACTATAACAGATGTGTTGGTGCTCACTGCCAGATAATTACTCAGCTCCTGCGAGTTAAACCATTTAGCTAGAATCACTGGTCAATGCAAAAGCATATAATAGTCTTTTTCGCACAAACCGAAAACATGAAACTGTGAAGAAGAAAACAAGGCAAAGAGAATTTTTTTCTTTTTTACCATTCCAAACAAAAAAATCATAGCGAGGGCAGCTACAATGGATAATCCAGCACCAGAGAGAGATGCCTCTGTCAAATCTCTTGGGATTTTCCTGAAGAGCAACGCAAATTACACTACTCAGTCTAAGTCCAGACAAGACGAGTATACATAATCTTCAGAGTCAGGATGAATTCCTAGAGAACAGGACCAAATTTCCAATGCTCACAATGCCTAATCTAGAACATGTCCAAATATATAAAAAAAGGTATAGACCTTATGCATGTGCATCTAAAGCCAATATCGAAATTTGATCATCAAAACTGGGACATGATAGAGGGAATGCAAGAGAGGGTTACCTGTAGAAATCAACGGACTTGATCTTGGTGGTGGAAACCATGGCTGCGCGAGACAGAAGAAAGGAAATTAACAGAAGCAGATCTCGACGATGAGCTCTCTCTCTCTCTCTCTGTATCTTTTCCTTCGTGATCCCACTTAAGCTAAACCAAGGGAAGATTCTCAACAATACTCAAATGTCATATTTTGTTTGAAGAAAGATTTTTCATCATTTAAAGTTTAGATTTTTTTTTTGTTTCCTTCTGTTTCGTCTGAAGAAGGAATCATCATATATATTCATACTATAAAGTATAAACTTTAGAACTCTAATTATGGTATGTAATCCAGAATGGAAGTGAAGTAATCAGTTTTGATCATTCAACTTTTGACCCTTTTTTTAATCAAAAAAACTTTGACCTTTTTATTATTTCATAAAATAATTAAAAGAAACGCCGTCGTTTGTTTTGGGAGACTCAACCAGAGAAGAAGTGACGTCGTTCGAAATCTGACGGAGAGAACCAATCAGAAGAGGAAACAATGACGAGAGCTGTTCTACTCAGAGCTCTGTCGAAGAAGAGGAAGCTCGTGGCCTCGAATGCTCCTCGATCCATCTCCATCACTAACCTCTCTCGATGCGTATGCCTCTTATTCATCAACCTTTTTTTTATCGTGCAAGAAGATCGATTTGCAGCTATGATTGGTTTCGCCTTATTGTTCTTCTGAATTAACAAATTCCAATATTTTCATGTCGAAGATGAAATTGGAAATGGTAAAATTGTTTGTCTAAGTGGTGATTTCAATTGATTCAATCATGGAAAATAAAAAAGGTGTGAACTTTTTTAATCTTACTCCAAAAATTGTGAACTTTTGGTTTGAGAAATAGTCAATTTGTGAAGCATCTTTTTTTTGTTGTCGTTCTTATGCTGAGAATTTCAGAATAACACTGCGTCTTTTACCATTTTTGGGTCATTTAGATTAGCACCCTGATCCTAGCGGAACATGAGAGTGGTTCTATCAAACCTCAGACAGTGAATACAGTAGTGGCGGCAAATGCTTTGGGCGAGAGCTCTTCAATTTCTTTGTTATTGGCTGGCTCTGGATCTTCTCTTCAAGAAGCTGCTAATCAAGCTGCTTCTTGTCACCCTTCTGTTTCCGAGGTAACTACATTCTCACTTCTCCATGTGCTTTCTTCTTTTGCTTGTGGGTCTCAGTGTTTGTATTTTTACAGGTACTTGTTGCTGACTCAGATAAATTTGAGTACCCTCTAGCTGAACCTTGGGCTAAACTGGTTGACTTTGTTCGGCGACAAGGACATTACTCTCACATCCTTGCTTCCTCAAGTTCATTTGGCAAGAACATACTACCCCGTGTCGCTGCTCTTTTAGATGTTTCTCCTGTTACTGATGTTGTCAAAATCTTAGCATCCAATGAATTTGTCAGGTACATTCCTAATCTTGTTATCCCAACTCTTGACTTTTTCGTTTGGACTATGACGTGCTAAGAAGACATGTGTTGCGAAACTTTCTGGAATTGTGAAACCGAGCTTAAATCTTTGACAGGCCTATATATGCGGGAAACGCTTTGTGTACAGTTCGATACACTGGTGAGGGTCCTTGTATGTTGACTATTAGAACTACATCTTTTCCTGTTATCCCAATAACTGCAGACTCCGCCGAGTCAAAGAAAGCTACGATCTCTCAGATTGATCTCTCAAACTTCAAAGAAGGTTCGTTAAGCATTCTCTTGTGCATTCCTATTTTTAAGCCTTTTTACAAAAGGAAAAAAAAAAGTGAGTATGCTATTCTCCATTGCAGACTCTGCCGGTAGATCTAGATATGTGGGACAATCAACGCAGGATACAGAACGGCCTGATCTTGGAAGTGCACGTGTTGTGATTACTGGTGGAAGGGCGTTGAAGAGTGTGGAGAACTTTAAAATGATTGAAAAGCTTGCAGAAAAGCTTGGTGGAGCAGGTTAGTATGTATGCTAGTTCTCTCAAATGAACTTGCCTTTCTTCTCCATCTCTGTTTGTCGGATGTTTCAAAGCTTACATGCATAAATGATTTTTCAGTTGGTGCTACTCGTGCTGCTGTTGATGCTGGATATGTTCCTAACGATCTTCAGGTAATAGTTTTGGATCTTCTCTTGATTACACTCCTTCCATTTTAATGGCTTTTAAACTCCAGTAAGAGTTTGTTTGTCTGTGTGTGTGTGTCAGGTGGGACAAACGGGGAAAATAGTAGCACCAGAGCTATACATGGCGTTTGGTGTTTCAGGAGCCATTCAACACTTAGCTGGAATTAAGGATTCTAAAGTGATTGTGGCGGTTAATAAAGACGCGGAAGCACCTATTTTCCAGGTGACAAACACACTAATGAAACCCTTCTTCTCCTCGTCAATCTAAGTACGAGCTAAAACGATTGGCTATGAAAATGTAGGTAGCTGATTATGGACTTGTGGGAGATCTTTTTGAGGTGATACCTGAGTTGCTGGAGAAGCTTCCGGAAAAGAAATGAGAACCCCGAGAAACCCTAAGCTCATAGGTGCAGACCACAGTAAGTAGTGTACATAGCAAAACTGTAATAAAAGGTCTGAAGAATCATTGTCATAAGCTCTCTCTCTCACTTTTGATTCTCTGCTACGAATATGACACTCACGAAAAGAAACCCATTTGCAAAGTGTTTTAACCTTCAATATGAATTCGATTTTCTATAAATTTTCTTTCAAGATTTTACATCAAATGATCAGAAGAATGAAAAAGAAAAATCATCAAGCAATAATTTAAATAACATCGATAAAGGAACTATGCAGAGTCCTCTCTTCTTCAATTCATAATTTCATTTATCTTTGATTCTATGAGAGTCCTCTCTTCTTCAATTCATAATTTCATTTATCTTTGATTCTCTGTCTGTTATGCATCATCTGTAAATTCCCCAAGTATGAAAACTAAACAAGATATTTTTGTCTCCGAGATTTTAGTTCCTAATGTAACCCCGTGAGTCCCTTTCATAAATCCATATTTCTTGGTTTATATATGATGATCTATATCACATGATGGATTCAGACTGTACCATTTACACTTCGTCCGAGTATGAAGCTATCTCGGTAAGAAAACTCTGATCTGACACAAACCAAGAAGCTATTATCATAACTGAGTTCAAAACTACAAATGAAACCCTTAAACCAAACCAGTCATCAAAAGAAACTAAAGCATAAACAGATCACACAGTTGATTGATCTTTGATATTCTTCTACTTGTATTTGACTACCCAAAACAGCATTGAACTTGCCTATATCAAACGAGTTGCTGCAATTTTTCTCTGTTTTAGGGCTTTCCTTTCTTTCAACCATGCCACATTTCTTTGAGCCTTGATAATACGCTCCTCTATCGACAATGCCAGCACCTTAACATTGTGCAAACTCTTTTCATAACCAACATCTTCGTTTCTCTTTTCTAGATTCTCTAACATTTTATTGGATATCATAGTTTCTTCACTTCCGAGGGCAATATCATGAAACAAGCAATCATGTCCCAGGGTTCTATCACCTACACCGATGTCAATGTTTGACTCAGCAGATGTTGCATCTCTTTTAGGGCCTTCAGAAGCAAGCTTTTGATGAGGGGTTAATTCATTGTTGTCTGCATTTAATGCTAGCTTCTTTTGAATCAAACTATTATCGTCAACAACGTCATCTTCCTTCTCATCTGAGCTCGCCTTTTCTCCAACCATGGCACCATCTTCATGGAGCAGACACCCTGGCTCCTTGCTGCCATCATCGGGCATAGTCATGTTCTCTACATTGCCTCCATATACGTCAAGCTCAAGAGGAGGATCTGAAGAGTTGTTTTCATCAATTGGACTCATAACCATAGTCTTCCTTGTTTTGCTGCCAGTTTCATCATTATCTTCATTCCTTTGCTCTATTTCTGGTGGTGGTACATTTTCATTTCCATCAGCTCTTATCGAACCAAGCTTTTGATGAGGTCCCGAATCATTGTTATCCGCCTCAAACCTACATTTCTTACCAAGCGGTTCAGAAGCATCGTTTCCATTATTCGGTAAATCACTATACTTCTTATTATTAAGTCTCCTAAATTGAGCAATGGTGAGGCTAAAACCTTCTTCATCATTGTCTCGCTTCTGACAATGATCCATAGTACTCTCATTGCTCTCACGAACTCGCTTCCTGCGCTTCCGTCTCTCAGAACCTGAAGTAGATGTACCATCATCACCTATGATGTTTCTTGATTTCAGTGTTCCAGATGATTCAAAAATACCTTTTTCCTTCGAAGAATAATGGAGTTGTAGAAACGACTTTTTCCACCATTCGCAGAACATTGGAGTAACACGAGGTATCGCAGAACGGGAAGGGATGAATAATGTCAAATCCTCAATTGGCTTGTTGTAATCCGTCCAAGCTTCCTTCTTTGAAAGGTTTTTCCAGTTAACAGGATAAGGGACATCCTGAAGCAATCCGAACTGTGAAACCACTCGATTGGGAAAGTAATGCTCCACACAATCAATTCCAACAAGCTCAGACACTTTGATGCATCGAGCAAAGGAGATGACTTCACCATCAAGATCAGGACTAACAGGAACCAACAACGCTCTCTCCGGATAAAACTTGGGAAATTCCCAGTTCTTCACAGGTTTTGTGTAGGGACGCCACTCAAAACTGTCGATCTCCGAGTTTTTCAGAATCTGCCTCACATCGATGTTTCCCTGTTTCACGTTATCCCAAAGAGACAATCTTAGCTGACCCTCCTGTAGCAGAAGATTAGGTTTTGGCTGAAGTTCCCTGAATCTCTCCCATGTCCAAACTTGGATTAACTTAAACAAGGCACTCAGGTCAATCTTGTCGATAAACTTGGATATGGTGAAAGCTCTGGTGTGGTCTTTCAAGAGACTTAGGTCAGCATACAAGTGTGCAAGAACAGCTGGAGCCAAAGCAATCCTAGAACCACTTGAAAGATGAACAGCAACTGGAAAAACAGCTTCATCGATCTGATAATAGCGTGATGGAAACACAAAATAGCTTAACCACAAGACAAGGAAAGCCACATGTTCAAGCTCATCACCACTGTCCCTGAATCTCCTCATCCAAACTGCTTGAGTTACGTTACTGACTTGATCATTCTTAATTATGAGCAATTCTTTCTCCAGCTTTGCCTTAATCTTCTCTCCTGAGCTATCAAGGGTAGCAAAAACCGGTGAACCCAAAACAGAGAAACCTAAAAGCACCATTACGTCTTCAAGTGTTATGGTAGCTTCTCCCCAAGGGAAAACGAAAGTTTTGGTGTCAGGACACCATTTCTCAGCAATACCCATAACCAGATCTTTGTTTTTATGGATTCTCTTTATGGATGCCATTACTGCTTCGAAGATCCCAGCTTTTTCCCAAGTGGGTTTGTGCAAATCAGACATTTTTGTAGCCCAAGACTTGAGCTTTTTGTTCATAAGCCTCCACCCCATTAGGGAAACACTCAAAGACAGAGCCTTTAAATCAGGATGTGAAGATTCTGAACAATTTCGAAGAGGAAGCATAGCTTCAGATCCACCAATGGAGGTGGTGAAAAAGGGTTTTAAAAGATGGTTTTCTCGCTGCTTCTGGTCGACTGTTTTCAAAGGGAAACAACATGAAGTCTTCTCTCTCTTCAACAAGATCTTTAATTGCTGGAGAAGAAGATGAAAGAGAAAGTTTTGTTCTTTTTCTCTCCTTCTTTTTGGATTAAGTGTTTGAGGTTTGGATGTCAAGCAGAGAAACTACGTTTTCAGAGGGAAATACCATAAGCTCTTCTCTCTCTTCTACAAAATCTTCGTTAGACGAGGAGGAAGAAGATGAAAGTTTTGTTCTTTTCCTCATTTTTGATTTGATTGTACGTTTGAAATTTGAAAGAAAGTTAAGACGAAAACAATTATGGTGCAGAGGTGATGGAGCTAGAGCTGGAATGCAACAGTTCCTTTTTAAGGTAATTGGACAGAAACCCATTAATAAAAGGTCTAATCAATTAACGTCAAATCAATTATTTATCATCTTAAAATCTTAATAGATACACTAATTTGCATTTGGAAACGAGACAAAAACTGATAGTTACATAATTACATTATAGGCTTGCATTTGAAGTGTGGTACTCTTTTTGTTGGATCTGATTTTTGAAGTGTGGTATTGAACTTTGGATAGAGTTTAAAGGGTCTAAATATTCTCAAATCATAAACCGGACTCAAAAACGAAACTTAATGAAACCAAACTAAACTATAAACTAAAATTATATTATGAGTAAATATTATATGAAAAGTAAAATTTAAAAAGAGTCATCAAGCAATAAAGTTTCTTGTTCCTGGAATTGAGACAATGTGACATCTCAAAATTTCTCTGCATTCTAATTCAAAAGCAAAATTATTGATGTCCCCACAACAATTGGCATGGTTATGGACCTGTTGGATATCTTTTTGGGGTGATACTCCAGTTGCTATTTGCTAGAGAAGCTTCGGAAAAAACAAATAAGAAACCGAAACTCAACTTCGTTATCATCTCCTAAACCCTCTGTATTATCAGATGCAGATCATAGTAAGCAAGTAGTGTATATAGTAAAATTGTAGCAAGAAACGGTCTAAAGTACTATTAGCTTTGTCTCACTTACGATTCTAGAGTACACATATGCAAAATATTAAATTTTCAATATGAATTCAATTCTCTATACATTTACTTGTCAATAATAGTAAAGATTTTACATCAACGAATCAGAAGAATAAATAATAATGATTACAGTTAACTCATCAAGCAATAAAGTTAGATAACATTGATAAAGGAACTACACAAAGTCCTCTCTTCTTCAATTCTGCAGAGAAGAATTCTTCACTTATGACGTCATTTATCTTCGATCCTGTGTCTGTTATGCATCCTCTCTCCTATAAATTCCCCAAAGATATTGTTAGTACAAAATTTAATTTAGTTTTGATGGAAAAAATATAGAACATATATAAAGTAGATTTCTCTTGCAACAAAATGTTTCTTAAATATTACCTCGGATGTAATATTTTCAATGGATTTCCAACGTTTTGTATTATTTTCCGCACCATCCAACACACGAAAACCCTGAATAAACCCCCAATAACTGTTAGGAAACTAACTCAACAAAAAGAAAAGATCAATTCCACAATATACACTCATATGTATCTAACCTTAATTTTATTAGAAGGAGAAGAGGCTGTGTCTTCCTCTTCTTCTTCTTCTTCATTTCCTTTTTGTTGTTGTTGTTGTTGTTGTTCTTCTTCGTGTTGATGGATGATACGTCTCTTTTTAGGGTTTATATTAATGTTATTAGCCTTTTGACGAGCAACCTTATTAATCTTTGTGGGGTGGACAGGAGATGCAGCGTCTGATATCATCGATGAATCATTATCGTAGTAATGACTCATGTCTTCTCTGGTTTCGACCATTTCATCTTCATGATCAATATCTTCAAAGTAGATTATCCAACTACTCTCCTCTTTTTGATCTTCTTCTTCGTGTATCGTTATGATTTGGTGACTAGTGAATACTCTTTGTTTCACGCAGTTGTTTGCGGAGTTCTCCATTGAAGTGTTGGGGGTATGCAAAAGAAAGATGGGTATGAAAGTTGAGACTTTTGTTGCCAAATGATTCTGTAATAAGATAGGCTCTCATTTATATAGTAAAAGATAGAGAAAGAAGGAGATCATGGAAGTTGTAGGTGTGGCACATTTTGGTCTGTTTGTCCTTTATTATTTTTTAAGTATTTTATTTAGTTTTAAAATTGTATTAATTCTTTTTTTATATATCAATTAGTGTTATTGGATCTTAGACATGTACACTTTAAATTCGGAGATAAAGTGGATGGCAAGATTCACAACACCATCTAGGTAAAGATGTGCTTACGTTTATATATATGTGAAAATATTTGTCTTAATTTACGCTATTTACATATGAAATATTTTAAAGCATTCTTTTGTCAAGTATTTTCTACAAATTGAAAATGCATATACGAAAACAAACAAAATAGTTTACGCAATTTTAATATATTTTTTCATTTGCATTTCACCTTTGCATTTACATTTAGTAAATAATCGATGGGAGAGGCTAAGATAAATATAGATACACTATGTTAACATATAAATTTAAATTCAGAAAAGCCACACACAAAAAAAAAAATCACATATCAGAATATTTTAAATTATAAAGATCGAGTAGTTTGGTTTCTTGATGTGCAAGGACAAGAAAAGGAGGGAAAGTGGTGGACCTTCTTGTGGGTTAGTGGATTATGTGATTGTGCACGTTTCACAATTCTCTCGTTGGTCTCTAAGTGAGTTTGCTAAATCTAATGCTCCTCAGATTATATTACATTATCATCATAAAATTAGAAAAAGGAACAAATATATGGTATCAACAATTTCCATTATAAAAGAAATGTACATGCTAAGCCGTGACATAATTAATCCACAAGATTCACTCATTGAGATCGAGATTATCTGAGAATATTAAAATAGGTAACATGGTCATACCAACGGTAAAAATCCATGATAATGGTCTAACTAAGATCTATATAATCTTTCCTAGATAATGTATTTCTATTTCTTCAATCAGTTTTTTTTTTTTTTTGTAACCAGAGATTTTACATTGGAACTTGATTATTTATTTCCTTTTCTTGTTAAGTAATAAACTGTCACATCGATGATTTAAAATAGGATTTCTTATATATTTAAAAATCCACTATTGTTAAAATTAATCACTAGCTTCGAGCTGAGCAACAAAGTGGTGATTGTTGTACTATTATCGTTTAGTTTTGTCGGTATAATACTATTATATCAACCATATATCATATTCTAAATGACTATCATCTCTCCTACATTACAAAACTTATATATTTTAAAATGATATAAAACAATTCTTTTGATAATTATCACACGATAAGTAGTTATGAATATTCGCTAGTGGCAACCACATATTAACATCAATCTTTTTCACCATGACGAAATACAATCTAGGTCAAAATTTCGACACCTTAACATGATTACGCATCATCTAACGTCACACATTTTAAGCGTCACTAAAATTACGAAGAAGGAGAAGATCTTCTAGAAGAAGAACGGGTACAAAATATAGAGTTAGATTTTTTTTTTTTACAGTCATACATTTCATTTTAATATTTCTTGAAAAGTGATATTGACAACCCAATTAAAGTAGGTGTTTACATCAAACTATGCTGTTTTAACCAAACAAATTAAAATAAAATTTGTTCTGCCGGATTTAAAAGGTTCAAGTAGCGTGGACCAACTATATATGTAAACTATATATCAAGTATATATGTCGCTTTTTTTGTTAATTTGGCCTTAACCACACTATTATCTTCATCACGTTTCGTTCATTTAATTATTTATTTGCGTGTTTTTAAAATCAATGAAGACTAATTTCGCCTGCTTGCCACGTTATAAACCACATTCTCGTTGAATCTTTATTACCACTTCCCCACGAATTACATGTCTTAATCATTGACCATATTTATTTATTTCAAGAAGTAAGAACCAAGTACTTTGCCGTCTCTCTTTAAATCATTTTATTTTGAAATTTGTTTTACACACATGTCATCTAGTCTCTTCTAGTTCGTAGATCAATCTAATAATTCAATTTCTCGGAGAAGAAGAATATGTTTACTGCAAATCTAGAGTATAAGTAGAAAGCTAAATTTATCTTAAACCGATTCATTTTACGTTGTAGGCTAAAACGGGTTTTAAATTCATATATATATATATATACGTTCGTAAATTTAATAAGAAATTAAGATACATACATATATATATATGTTCATAAATTAATATAAGAAATTCTCTTTAATACTCTAAAATTAAAAATATAGTAATTTATACAGTTCAAAACTATGTTCTTTAAAGAAAAAACAATTCAAAACTATGTGGGAAGGAAATTAAACAACATACATGATAAGATTCTCGAATTTTGTTTGTCAAACAAATTATATAAAATAACAACTATTTGTCGACTGATGTATTTTAGCTTCTCTCTTGTCACAGTGTGCTTGCGCAATATCTTTCGTCACATTAGTTTGCTTACGTAATTTCTTCGCACACTAAAATTTTGAAAAGAAAGCCTTTTTTACGAATTTAATTTCTAAGTTTTCTTTTGATAAAAATTTAAATATTTAAGAAACGAGATTGAAAAACAAAGACCACTACGATGTAATTTATAATTTTTGGTTTTACTAAAAAGAGTATGAATATTAAAATGACAGGAAAAAAGTTTGAAGTTAACTTGATACGTCATCGAAAGCCTATTGCCTAATGGGTATTTTCGGAATTACCTTTATTTGTCCATCTTTCCATATAAACTCTCGGCTCGGCTCGGTTCGGTCCGGTTCGGTCCGGTCCGGTAGTGCTGAACAGATCGGTTTGAATTAAACAATTAAACCCTAATTTAAACTTCCCTTTCTTTCTCCCTGCGTGTGTTCTGACTTCTGAAACTTCCCGACAGCTAAACTTTTGTTTCTTGTCAACCATCGATTCAGCTCCTAGACCCGACGGCGACCATATCGATTCATTTATGCAATCATAGAATCTAGTAGAGGTAAGGCTTCTCAATTTGCTTATAATGTGAGTAGTGGAACGAGTCACGCTTTCGAGCTGAGTCGCCTCGTGTCAGGGCTTGTTGTTGCTTGTTGGTTTGAACCGAGTCTGTTTCTTTTTCAAATATAATTCGTGGCAATGTTGTTCTGAGTTTTTTTTTTTGTATATTTGTTGCTAGGTTGAATCGAATTTGTATCATTCTACTCGTCTCTAGTTCGTTCTTTTGTGAAGTTTATGAATCTGAATTTAAGTTTGTAAGTCTGAGTTAGTGAGTTTGATTCAAGTATGTATCGTTGTTAAACAAAATTGAAACTTTTATGGCAGGGCTGAATAAAAGGTTTAAGCACATAGAACCCTAACTTTTTTTTATCCTTGTCCTCTTCGATTTTTGGAGCAGTTTCCAGAATCGCAATCCGTTAAACTTTTCTGGAAGAAAACACCATGGATAGTATACAAGCCAAAGCTCTAGAGGAGAAGCTGAAGAGTCAGCTTCGTCAGCTTGAGCTTGAGCACGCAGTCTTCGAGAGAATGGTTTACAAGAACAAGAATCAGCATCGGAGATGCTCCTATTTTCAGTACCTACTCAAGGTATCTACACCTTTCTCTGTTCGTTTGGTTTCGGTTGTTTCTGTAGAACGTGAGAAAGGAAGTTTTGTATAGACAACACTGAGATGAATCTGTGCCTTAATTTCAATCGGGGACTTAGTTTTTTGGGAATTTCTTTCAGCTATAATCGGTTTTTATTGCTCAGGTGAGAAGGGATTTGAGACTTTTGCGAACAGCAAACGTGGAGGAGATTCTGAGACCCTGCTTTCATGTTATTTCTGGGAAAGGAACTAAACAGAAAATCCATGTTTTGGAGAGGTAGGCTTTTCTTTTCGGTATCTATTACTGATATATTGAGAATGGCATTGGATCTTAGCGGGACATTTTTGGGGTTTATCCAGCTTAAAGTTGAAGAAATCTGTTACTGGGAAACCAAACACCTTGGAACGACTTCGTGGAACTCTTCATCTACTCTCACAGGTATGTACTAGTCTGTATTCTTATGGAGCTTTCTGTGTTGCTCGAGTAGAGAGAAGCTGGATGTGAACATAATCCGATTGTTCTGACTGGTCATTGTGTTTGGTGCAGATGACTGAACCCATCTTGAAGGCAGCTAGGTATTGATTGATGTATTAATGAAGCTATTTGTGTGATTTCTTAGAGCTAATGGCATTTTATTCATAATTGTTTTTGCGTTCAAATTTGTGCTTCAGTGGGATATCCATTCTGCTAGCTTGTTCATTTTTCATAGGATCTTCCATGACATTTTTGGCCCTGCTTGCTCGTCTCCGAGTGTTGATTCAACAAGTAAGTTGACTTTTTTTTTCTTTCTGTCTGATCTGAAGAAACTAAAAGAACACACTAGGCAGTTTCTGTAATCCATGATCTATTAAAAACATACCATGATTGATCTTATTGTTATTATAGTGTTCATAATGTGCTTAATATGTTCATCGTTTTGGTTCGTGCAGATATTACTTGATGCTGTTTCAGTTTTCAATTCGGTAGCCTCTACATCCATAAAAAAGCAGTCTGTAAAGATAGCACAGGATGGTGTTGAGGTTGGTCTTAGCTTCTTGGTTGGACCATTTGGTTGATTCTTACACAGTTCAATGATCATGTCAGTAAACTCTGTTTTCTTCTATTTGAAACAATACAGGTGTTCCGCGAGTTCTATCCAAAGGATGAAGAGTGCATCACCATGTTGGATTGTGTATGGAAGACCAATAAATATGTCTTACTTGAGACTTTACAGAACCGTGAGAGTAGTAAACCTGTGGAGGAAAATGTTTCAGAAGATGCTACTACTAGGGATTCGTTGGTACAGTATCAAACATCTGTTTCTTCTCTCGGGGGTAAGAACCTTCTCATAATTACTATTTGGTTGTTATTTTGGTTTCGTAGTTAGAATGCTGGTTGTGTCCCTAGTTCCTAGATGTTGAGACTTGAGAGAACCACTTATATTGCTCACACTTGTTTGGAATCCTACCTTTGGAATTTAAACGCCTCAATGGTTGTAGAGTTTGGATTTTAGGTGGCTTTATTGGTTAAAGCGTAGCAAGATCCAAAATTTCTGTGTTTTTTTTGTACTTAAACTGAAAGATTTGTTCTTTTGGTTGGAATGTCCCACTTGCAGAAGATCTTTCTCCTTTGCCTGAAGCTGACAACGGCGGGGTTACTGTGAGAGGAAGTCCGACTCCCATTGCCGAAACAGCTTCGTCCAAGACTAACATTGCGTTTCAACCAGAAGTTTCAGAAAACCCAGAAGATGCTACAACTCAGGATTGTTCAATTCAGGCAGAAGATGTTACAACTAAGGATTGTTCAATTCACCCAGAAGATGCTACAACTGGGGATTGTTCAATTCAGGCAGAAGATGCTACAACTAGGGATTGTTCAATACAGTATCAAACAAATGTTTCTCCTCTAGGCGGTAAGAATCTCCACAGAATTACTGTTTGGTTATTTATTTTAGGTGCCTTAAACCACATGCTGGTTATGTCCTTACCATCTACCCACTACGTCGGCTTATCTATACTTGTTTTGATATTCCATAGTTTTAGTGATTCAAATTCTCTGCTTGTTATATATTACTGAAATTTTCGTGCTATTGATTAAATTGTCCAATTGCAGAAGATATCTCTCCTCCTCTGCTTGAAGCAGACGAAAACGTTGGTGTTACTGCTCCAGAGAGTTCGACTCCCCTTGCCGAGACAGCTTCTTCCAAGACTAACAATGGATCGCAAACAGAAGATTCAGAAAAACCAGAAGATACAAATCTTGCGAGCCCCGCAAAAATCAACACAGACACAATTAAACCGAGTTGCAGAGCAACCAAGGTGGCGTTTCTACCCGTGAAAAGACCGTCCTCTGCAGTAACACCAAACGCCATAGAAGAACCCCCAAGGAAGAAACAAGAAACAGGCGAGAAAGACAACAAAGAAGAAGGAGGTGGATTTTATAATCTACTTATCCGCGGAACCCATAAAGACAGTTTGTTCTAGCACAACAAACATTCCAGAACCCAAGAACATAACTTGCATGGTTCCTCTGTGTTTAAAGGAAGCCGCGGAGTCAAGCCTTCTGCGTGGAGTAGCCAAGGATCAAGTCACGGATCTCTTCGCTGTTGGCTCTGTCGAGAGCGGTTCTTCCATCGGCATCTTTGACCGTGTAGTTAGCACCAGCTCTGAGTAGCTCCTCAATCTTAGGTTTGTCACCTTCTGTGGCTGCTAACATCAATAGGATATCGACGGGATGAATGTTTAGGTTAAGAAGAGCTTCCATCTTTGAATAGGTACCTTCAACCGCAAGCATCCCCATGTAATTGAAATACTGCATAAAAAAAAACATCAAGAACTCGTAAACATTATTTATTTATACATTATTCAATCTTTTCTCTTCAACACTTATTCACGTCTACAATGAGTTCCGATTAAAGAAGGTAATTCAAGAACCAAAGTGAAGAACTCAGCGGAATGCAACTAAAGGCTCTTCTTGATCGAAAATTTTAAATGGATAAATGGATTCGAATTAAGTCGAGAAGAAGAAAAACCTGTTCAACATCGTCTTTGTCGAAGTCATCGCGAGTCTGACTGCCATAGATTCCGGCACTTTCAGCATCGACGCCGTTCTTGCCGAACTTGAACCAGCAAGTGGTTCTTGACCCGTTGGAGGGTCCGAGTCTGTTGGGTCGGACCCGAAGCTTTAAGTTTCGGGTTCCGAGAAATCGAGAGGACAGCCTTGGTGAAGAGGAAGGACAATGGTTGATGGATTTGGTGTAGACAAGTGAAGGTGCGCATGAGAACGAGATAGAAGAAGACGCCATTGCTGTTCTGTCTCCTTATGCTTCAAGTTTCAACTAAAGCAAACAGATTCAGTGGTTTTATTAGCCACTCATTTTCCCCACTTTTATCTGAAAAAAAACAAACCAAATAATTTTTTATTGATTAAATCCTCACCGTTAGATTTCAGATACTCGTGTCCCTATTTTCCTTTAACTAGTTTTAATGCTAAACTCAAATCATTATCTGGCAAAGGAAAATAGTTTCTGGTTTTTAAAATTCTTTGATATATTGTCTATTAGATTTTGTTTCCTTAAATTCTAAAATAATTTTTTTGGTCTTCAGAAATCTACAAGCTATTTAATATCAGTTTTTATTTCAAAGAACAGCCAAAAGCAAAAATTCAAAACCTGAACCCGATATTCCTAACCTTTTGAGGTAAATGTTTTTCCTATAAATTTCAAACAGAATATCTGTATATAATTAGTTGGAAAAAATAAAAACAACAACAAAGCATGACATGGCAAAGACGTGGTCCCAAAAAAAAAAAAAAAACAGACGTTTTCTTCCTTCCTTGTCTCCTATTTCACTCCTTTCCATGATAATAACGACCACCTAACTCGAAACCTAAATCATATTGTGGCAATAAAAATAAATCATATTGTGGCAGTAAAAATAAATAGATAAATCACATCGGATGAATCGCGAATGCGTTTACAATTATCTTTAAAACCATATTAATTAGTCCATCGAATCAACCAAGTTAAATCGGTTAAACTTGGAGTTGAAACAAAACTCTTTAATATATATAATTTATATGTTATGAGTTACACAAAAACTGAAAGGAGGCTTAATAAAGTTGTTAGGACTTGGCCGATTAGTTACCTTAAGAAAATGCTTTGGGTCGGAAGCTGATTATACACCATTAATCTGGAAGATCACAAGAACATTGATATATATATATATATACATATGTATGTATGTATGTATGTATTTATCCAGAGCACGTAGAAGTTGAAGCTGCTAATGATCAGTTTGGATGTACGTGATTGTGTAGATTAAGCAACACAACCAGATCACTTATGGATTATCAGTGAACGAGAAAGCAAATGACTCAAGTCTGTGTTTTAATGAACTTTCCATTTATGAGAGTAGTAATGTATGCAAGAGATACCCAACAAGATATGTAAGATCTTAATTTCTTACCCAAAATCCTAATTGTCCCCCAAGAAACTCTATTTCTTACTAAATTATAAAAGACGAAAATTGAACCAAAGCGAAATCTTCAAAAAGATAAGAAGATACCATGCATGCAGAAATAAATAAAGTCACATGTATAAACCCTAATCGTGAACTATGAAGAGATATGTTTATAATAAAAAAGAGACATGATATTCTCAATGTAACCTGGAAAACACAACATATCATGATCACGCTTACCAATTCCATGGATACCGGCGGTTCCTTCAACTTGCGCACTACAGAAACTCTCTTTGATCACATCGTAATAAAAAAACAGAGAAAAGCTTAGATGACTCTAACCGGTGAGAGACCAACATAACTTCTCCCGTATGAATAGTAGAAGATGGTCTCATATCTCCCAACTCACAGGGCACAACGCAAGTCATCATACTCCACAACTTTTCTTTCTCTTGATGAATCCACACTGGCATCTCATACTTTAAGTAATCATACTCTATTGCTCCAAATTTTTCCTTGGTGATTTATAAATTTCCAGCTTGTGATATCGTGGTTTTTGGGTGCATCAATAAACATCATCATCTCGGATCTAAGATCGAATCTAGCTATCTTTTGTATGTCCGACTCCGTAGTATATATATATAGCACCACTGATGCAAATTCCGCCATGCACATCCGTGTAAGGTTCTACACGCTCTCCTTCGGTGGTGGTGATGTTGATATCTCTCCAATATCCCAACTGTAGTGTGAAAACGAGATGCTGCTGTTTTATATCTGTTCTACCGCGGCGTTGGAACATCATCACACACAACACTTTGTATTCATCTTCCACCGGCCGGATCGTACCCGAGACGTGCATGTGCCATTCTTCCTTTGGGATTGACATCGGGCAGTATCAGCCCCTGTCTCGTGGTGGGATTAAAAACAGCGATTGTTGAGCCACGTGTGCAACACATGGCGTAGCGTAGGTGTCACGAAACTTATTGTTTGTTGATTCTACGAATACCCAAACAAGAAGTAGTACTTGAAACAAAGATCTGTCACGATCGTTTCAAGGAAAAAGAACAAGATGCTTGAAAAACTCTGTTTTATTAATCAAAATCCAAGTGAATCCTCATAACAACACACGGATCCTTTAAATAGTAGTTTAAAGATAAAAGCCACGATAACACCAAATTCTTCTAATTGATAAAGTTGAATCTAATAATATAAAGGACATAAAATAATTGATGAGATACGAGAAAACACCGGAGTCGCATCTAATATCCTAAGATGCGCTGCATCAAGACATGAGGCCGTTCACGGGGGGAGATGTGATGTAGAAGCCGCGGGAATCCGAGATCGTCATGTCGTGTCTAGCGGCAACTGTGTTGTCCTTCTCTTTGGCGTGTTTAGGGGCTGAGATGAAACTCTTCGGGGAGGAGTAGTCCAAGTGTTCGAAGGTGAAAAGGAGACGAGGCCGAGTCGTTGACCGAGTCAAATACGCCTCGACGAATTTTGGGCTACAGATGATAGAGTGCCACAGCTTCGACACGGATTTGAATCGGCAGAGATGTTTCGCCGGAAGTCTTAAGAGTATCTCGAAGGTGACTTTAAGAGGAAGGGCTGTCTTGGAGTTTCCGGCATGACCTAGGTTAGACGACTGTGAATCTTCCATGGCTGCTGCTTAGTACGTGATCAACCCTAGAAACGTTTAAACTATATATATATATAACAACATGTCTCTTTTCTTTTTCCATAAATAAAATTACCTTTTTCTTTTTCTTTTTTTTTAACAATAATAAAATTACCTTTTTCTATTTTTTTTTTTTTTTTTGTCAGAAAAGGGAAAGTTTCCCCACCCCACCCCCCCCCCCCCCCCCCCCCCCCCCCCATCCCCCCCCCATTCCGTAATTTACTTTTGTTCAACCTTTTTTACCTTTGGTGTTTGCAGGGTTCTTTGAAGGATCTCCTCTTGCCAACTTCAGAAGAGCGATATGAGTCACTTCGGCAATGCATGAGAACGAGATAGAAGAAGCCATTGCTGTTCTGTCTCTTAATGCTTTCAGCTAAAGCAAACAGATTCAGTGGTTTTTTTTTTTATGATCCAAAATTTTTTTATTGATTAAATCCCCACCGTTAGATTTCAGATACTGTGGTGTCCCTATTTTCCTTTAACTAGTTTTAAAGCAAATCTCAAATCATATCTGGCAAAGGAAAATAGTTTCTAGTTTTAAAAATTCTTTGATATATTGTCTATGAGATTTGTTTCCTTAAATTCTAAAATAAGGTCTTAAGAAATCTACAAGCTATTTAATATCATTTCATTTAAAAGAACAACCAAAAACAAAAATTCATAACCTAAAACCAATATTTTTCATCAATTCAAAATCCACTAAGCTTTTGGGGTAAATGTTTTTCCTAAAATTGATTTCAAACAGAATATCTGTAGATAATTAGTTGAAAAAAAGATAAATTAATTAAAAAAAAACAACAACGAAGCATGACGTGGCAAAGACGTGGTCTCCACTACCCCAACAGAAATTCTCGCCGGAAAAACAAAACAGACGTTTTCTTCCTTCCATTGTCTGACCTATTTCTCTTCTTTCCAACGACCATCGAACTCGAAACCCAAAGATTAGGCATTGCAATGTCTCTGTGACACTCTCAAAGTCAAAAAACCTCCGATGAAACCTTCAAATGCATCTTCCTTCTCCGTGAGATCCTCCGTGGCTCTCTCGTCACACTCTGCAATGGTGGAACTGAAGCAGAGGATCTTAACATCCCTCGCGAGAATCGGCGATCGCGACACTTACCAGATCGCAGTGGACGATCTCGAGAAAGTCGTCCTCTCCGTCTCCGATTCTCCCGAAACCCTCCCGGTGCTTCTCCACTGCCTTTTCGATTCCTTCTCCGATCCTAAAGCCCCCGTCAAGAGAGAATCGATACGGCTCCTCTCGTTCCTCTGCCTCTCTTACTCCGATCTCACCTCCTCACAGCTCGCCAAAATCATTTCCCACATCGTCAAGCGCCTCAAGGACGCAGATAACGGCGTGCGTGACGCGTGTCGCGACGCCATCGGCTCTCTCGCGGAGAAGTTTCTGACTGAGAAGGAGGAGGGAAATGGGAATTCTTCGTTGGTGGGTCTCTTTGCTAAGCCCTTGTTCGAGGCCATGGCGGAGCAGAACAAAAGCTTACAGTCTGGTGCTGCCATTTGTATGGGGAAGATGGTGGATTCAGCAGCGGATCCTCCCGTTGCAGCTTTTCAAAAGCTGTGCCCTAGAATCTCCAAGCTTTTGAATAGCCCCAATTACCTTACTAAGTCTTCCCTCTTACCCGTTGTTGGAAGCTTGTCCCAGGTTTGTGCAATGTGGCTAATCTCTTTTCTGCTTTCTTCATTGCCCCTTATTGTTCAGCTGCATTGTCTTTCTGCTACTTGTGTTTGTAATTGGGATTGGCTCAGAGTTTTGGAATCTTGGTTTATGTAATCTAGAAATGTTTCTGTGGCATTGGACTGGAGACAAGCTATGTTTTGGTCTTAATTGCTAGAGGAATGTCATGAAAGTAGATTGATGCGTCTAAATTTCATTGTTCATCTACTGGGTCTTCTCTACGGACAATATATGTTGAGCTATGACATTCTTGCAGGTTGGAGCTATTGCACCCCAGAGCTTGGAATCATTGCTACACAGCATTCATGAGTGCCTTAGATGTACGGATTGGGTTACTCGTAAGGCAGCTTCTGATGTATTAATATCCTTGGCCGTCCATTCTACCAGTTTGGTTTCTGACAAAACGGATTCAACTCTTACAGCGCTCGAGGCCTGTCGTTTTGATAAGGTGACTCCGACTATCATTTAATCCTTGTAAAGCTTGGCTTATAACAGTTAGCAATATGCATGGGTTTTGTTTTGTGGTCTTTCTGGAAGAGGAAGTTAAGGTTAGGAAGACGTAGATATACAGTATATACAGGAAGTTGGTGTACGCTGTTAGCTGTGTTTTAGTTTTCCAATAAACTAAAAAGTGGTTTTAGTTGGATAGCGAAAGTAGATATCTGGTAGCTATAGCAGATGTTCGTTGTCCATTGTAGTTCCTATGTGGCAAAGAATTTGCATTGATATGTTTTGCTCTGCTAACAGATAGAACACAAAAAATATATTTTGGTTGAACTACTTTGATCCATATCACCATTTATTAAGAAGGGAAACTACTAGACTGGAATTTCCATTGTTACATTTTCCTACATCTTTTTTTTTTTTTTTTTGCATAACTCGGAAAAGTGACTATGTTTGCTTTTGCTTGCAGATAAAACCTGTTAGGGAGAGCTTGTCCGAAGCACTAAATGTCTGGAAGAACATTGCTGGGAAAGGTGAATCTGGAGCATCTGTCGACCAGAAGGATGTGTCATCTGAACAATATAATGGAGAAACCGATTCTGTCTCATGTGAGGGAGCAGGACCGGTGATACAAGGCTCGTCTGATGGTTTGAGCAGTAACTCAGAGTCCATTTCGAAAGCAGTGCTCATCTTGAGGAAGAAAGCACCTCGGTTGACTGGCAAAGATCTTAACCCAGAGTTTTTCCAGAAACTGGAAAAAAGAGGTTCTGGTGATATGCCTGTTGAAGTTATTATTCCCTATAGGCAAAAGAATTCGTCGAGCTCAAACACAGAGGATGAATCAGACGCCAATACTTCAGTATCGAGGAGTAAGTCAAAAGGTTTGTGCAGAGCAGCTGGTGCCCATTTAAAAGAAAGACATTTCGGAGATTTTGCAAGAGAAAAATGGGTAAATGAAAGAACGAACGGAGGGGAGTCACGGTTGAGAGCATTTGACGGGGATCAGACCGAAGTAATCGAGGCGGAGGCATCTGAAAACAGAGGGAATTGGCCACCTTTACAGAGACAGTTATTGCACTTGGAGAGACAACAAACCCACATAATGAACATGTTGCAGGTACTGTTCCGATTTGAAATCTATAAAATGATACGCTTTGAAGCAGTTTCACTCTTAAAAAGTAACTTCCTTATCGTTGCAGGATTTCATGGGTGGTTCACACGATGGCATGATAAGTTTGGAGAACCGTGTTAGAGGTCTTGAGAGGATCGTAGAAGAGATGTCAAGAGAAATGTCTATACAATCAGGTAAGTATAAGTAACTGCTTGATCTCTGCAAATTGTTGCATCCATTTGAAGAAAGATTATTTATTAGTTGAAAGATTATTTATTAGTTCCCAAAATGAAATGTGCTTCAGGTGCAAGGGGAAAGGCGGCTGCATCACGGCGGGCTGATGTAGATGGATGGGATAGTCCTACCTATGGAGTTTCTTCGAGAAACGCTCAGACCAGCTCTAGAAGGACACGTGGGACTGGTTCTATGGAATCCGAGCACTCAGGTAACAGCCGAAGAGCTTGGGACAAAAGCTCTGTACAAATTAGACTAGGTGAAGGACCTTCTGCTCGAAGCGTATGGCAAGCTTCAAAAGATGAAGCTACTCTTGAAGCAATACGTGTGGCTGGTGAAGACGGTGGAGGAACGTCAAGGAAAAGGCGAGTATCTATTCCCGAAGCAGAGGCAGTAATGGACGGATATGATGATGACCGTGGAGGACAAGAGCGGGACCCTGTCTGGACTTGTTGGAGCAATGCGATGCACGCACTCCGAGTTGGTGATACGGATTCTGCATTTGCTGAGGTATTATCAACCGGGGATGATCTTTTGCTTGTCAAGTTAATGGACAAAACCGGTCCTGTTCTTGATCAACTCTCGAGTGATATTGGAAACGAGGTTCTCCATTCTATCTCGCAGTTTCTCCCGGATCATACTCTGTTTGATATTTGTCTATCTTGGATTCAACAGGTGAACAAGATTCTCCGTTTTCTTTACAAGATACATTTGTTACCTCAAATATGTTTGAACTAATGCTTTGTTGTTTGTTTAAATATTCTCCAGCTGCTAGAAGTAAGTGTAGAAAACGGAGCAGACTTTATGGGAATACCATTGGAGTTAAAGAAGGAGATTCTATTGAATTTACATGAAGCTTCTTCAACAACGGATCCTCCTGAGGACTGGGAAGGTCCAGCTCCCGGCCATCTTTTGGTACAATTAGCATCTAATTGGAGCATCGAGCTCCAACATTTCGACCCGTAATTTTTTTAAAAACATTGCACTGTACAGATATGTGATTCTTTCACTTGTGAATCAGTGTAGAACAATGTTCTTCGATAGATTTGATTCAATGACAGCTACAATACATGTCATCAGCTGATATGCAAACAACTGGTAACCAATAAGACAGGAATATACTCAAATTAAGAAATGAAAAAGACATGAGACTGTCGATGTGATCCGGACAAGAATGGAGCAAACCCCTCCCCAAAAAAGAAATCATAAATATAGCATAAATTTGTTACAAGGACCTGAGACTCTCAATGTGATTTGGGAAGATATGGAGCTCAAATCTCTTGTCTGCAATTCCTTCATGTTCGACTTCTCTGAAGCTGTTTATCTTCGGATCATAAAAAAACGTAGAAAACGGTTGATCATACCAGTCTGCTGCATAGAAAAACTCACCAGCAGGAGTGATACCTCTTACATGGGAAATACGTGCCGAAGTGGGATCACGGTGAAAAATAGGTGCCTGAAAGTATTTACTCGACCACTCGTGTTTCTCGGCATCTTCCAAAATAAACAATCTAATACCACGGTTGGTGTTATTTCGTTCCACAAAAGCTAACCTCCCCTCATAAGATATCGTCACATTCCTATGAATATTCGACGGTTTTTCTATTATACCGAATTTTTCAGACCTAACATCAAACCTTATTATAACGTAATCATGCGATAACTTAAGATAGGCAAGATAATACAAAATCCCGTTGATGCATTTTCCAGAAAAGGCAGAAAGATGCCTGTGATTAGTTTCGACCGTTCTCCATGATTTTGGACCAGACCCCAACGTTAAAACCCGACACTTGTGGCTAGTTCTGTTGCGTGGCAAACACAATACTTTGTGTTTGCCTTCGATTGGATCGTATCCTAAAAATACTGTTATATCCATCCAGCTCTTTCTTGGTCTGCTTAAGGTTAAGAACCGCCTCATGGTAGGGTTCCAGAGTACCGGTTTTCCGCATTCCTCAAAGCAGATCAAGCCGTGTACTGACTCCTCCATAACGGAGAAGGGACTATATCTTCGGAATCTACTATCGATATGATAAGTGTAAGACACGTTGGAACTCCGATGATGTTGCGTAATCGAGAAAACACACAACGTGTCCCTTCTCTTGAGGCAGATTAGAAGACTCGGCCGTGATGATGACAGAGTTTCGAACGAGTTGATGAAGTATGGATCTTTGATGATTGATGACCATAGCTTCGACACGCAACCAAACCTCACGAGAGATTTTGCAGGCAGCTTCAAGAGTATATCGGAGATTACATCCAAGGGAAAGTACGAAGTTGATTTCGATTGTGTTACTTTTATCTTCTTCTCTTGTTGTTGCTCCATCTTTGGTCGAAAACCCTAGTTTGTTCAGGCTATTTTTTTTTTCCACTTTTTCTTATGTAATTATATTCTTTCACTTTTAGTACGGATTCATCTTTGTTTCTAAAACTATTTTAATTTGCAAGATATTACCACCGTTTTATATTTTTTACTTTCGGTTTCAAATAAATATAGTTTGATTTATTCACATACAATGTAAACGAAACCGAATAACTTGTGCTACACGAGACTAGATAATTTTCCTCCATCTTTCACTTGTGATTCAGTAAAAAAAAAAAGTTCTTCGACGATTCTCTTCCCCTGAAATGAGTTTCCTCTGCACTAAACGAGTTTTGTGGTTGTTTTGAACTTGCACAGCCCAATGTTTAGGGCTTTCTAACGTTTACAACAACAACAACAAATGTACACAAACCCTTTCTTCCATGATTTGTTCTTGTTTGACTTTCTACGCCTTGACAACATACCGATTTTGCATCAAAAGATACGCCGACTGAGAGAATATTCCTTCTGTTAAAAGGGTAATAGACTTATAATCCACAACTGTGAAGTTGGTCTGAAAGCCAAGTAGAAGAAGCCTCTAAGTGGAGCCCTTTTAATTCTCATAGAAGAAACCCTAAAAAAGAAGGTTCGAGTAAGCAAGATTAGATTGATCTCTTAAACATCAAAAAGGTCTATAATTAGTTTTTTCATGTGCATTTCATGTTTTGTAATTGATTAGTTTTAGTTGTAGTTATACAACTAACACAATGACAGATTAGGATCGACAGAAACTTCTCACAGTTTCTCAAGTACACTCATGGGATTCGAAGAACAGAGGAAACAGACGAATAGAGTAAGATGAAAAAGGCACACAAGCGTATTTAACGAGTTCCAGTTCTCTGTTCTCGGTACGTCTCGGCAAGGAAAAATATAGCAATCCACTATGATTGGAAAAACTTATACTATCACAATAAACTCTGAAACCTCGATCACAGGATTCACAAGTCACAACTTAATCTAAAGCAGCATGCAAGCTCTGCTTTTTTAAAACATAGTTTGTTACAGAGATAACCATTCCGGTTTCAGCTGCAATGCACCAAAATGAAGAGACACTATATTATAAGATAAAAAATCATAAATTGCATATAAAACTGTCTCAAGTGTTATGAAGACATGAGGCTTGCGATGTGATTTGGAGAAGTATGGGAACATATTCAGACTGAACTCGTCGTCTGCGATTCCTTTAAACTTTTTGAAGCTTTGTCTCTTTGGATTATAATATGAAGTGTAAAATTATTTGTGTTTTCAAACATAGTTGGTACGTAAAAAAACTCACCAGCATCAGTAATATCGCTTAATTTGAAAACTGTTTCCAAACTACGATCGTTGTGAAGTATAGGTGTTTAGACGACCACTTGTGTTTCTCTGCATCTTCCATAATCCACAATTTAATAATCTTTTTGTGTTTAACATAAGCAGGTGCGACTTAACCTCTGATACCATGTAGAAAACATCCAAAGACACATGGATATAAGCTCTAAAAGAGCCTATTGAGAATCAGTGTAGAACAATGTTTCTTCGATGGATACGATTCTTTTGCTACAAATACATGTGATTAGCTGATATATTAAAGCGCAAACAACTGGTAACCAATAAGACAGGAATAGACTCAAATTAAGGAATGATCAGAGCCGGTCTTGACCACAAGCTGGTCAAGCATCAGCTTGAGGCCAATGCATTTACAAATTTGTTGGGGCCAAATTTCCAAATTATTCTTCAGACCAATTGGTTAAATATCTTAGTGGAATATACTACAAATAAGTATATATGCCTCAAGTTCGAGACTTCTTCAGCTTGTTTTCGAGAATGCATTAACAGTAATTTAATCTAGTGATGACCACAACAACATTTTCTAAAGAAATTTCCGTTTCCTAATTATATTCTCCTTGCTTTTTCTATAGAATCTTTCTTTATACAATACACAAAATCAACTTTTTTATAAACATGGTTTTAAATGTATAAAGAGGGCCAAAAAAAATTCTCCTGCTTCTAGCCTCAAGAAACTCAGGACCGGCTCTGGGAATGATGAATTTATGAGAAAGCCAGAAAGCAGATCACACAAATTCAAACACAATATTGCATAAATCAAGTTAAACTAACAAAAATCAACTTGAGCTGTTACAAAGACATGAGACACTCTCGATGTGATCCGGACAATAATGGAGCAAACCCCCAACCAAACCAATAGAATCAAAGTAAGTAATGAGAAAACTGTAAGAAAAAAAGAATCATAAATTTGTTACAAGGACCTGAGAGTCTCAATGTGATTCAGGAAGATATGGAGATCACATCTCTCGTCTTCATTTCCTTCATGTTCGAGTTTTCTGAAGCTGTTTTTCTTCGGATCATAAAAAAACGTAGAAAACGGTTGATCATACCTGTTTGCTTCATAAACAAACTCACCAGAACGACACGAGGCAAAACGACTTTGATGCATTTTCCAGAACGACACGAGGCAAAACGATGCCTATGATTAGTTTCTACCGTTCTCCATAATTTTGGACCAGACCCCAACGTTAAAACCCGACACTTGTGGCTAGTTCTGTTGCATGGCAAACACAACACTTTGTGTTTGCCTTCGATTGGATCGTATCCTAAAAATACTTTTATATCCTCCAGCTCTTTCTTGGTCTGCTTAAGGTTAAGAACCGCCTCATGCTAGGGTTCCAGAGTACCGGCTTTCCGCATTCTTCAAAGCATATCAAGCCGTGTACTGACTCCTCCCTAAGGGTTAAGGGTCTATATTCTAGGAATCCATGTCAAAAACCCTAGTTTGGTGTAAAAGGTTTTCTTGTTTATTCCTATAGACTTTACAATCTTTATATACACGATTACAATGAGGTTAGTTTACATAAACGATCTCGTAAGATAAAGAAAGTCGAAATATGAGATTATCTCTCTCAATAGCCCCCTCAAGTTGGAATGTGCAGGTCACAAACACCCAACTTGGCAACAAATTCTTCAAACTCTTTGCGACCAAGAGCCTTAGTGAGAATGTCGGCGAGCTGCGTCTTTGTAGATACGTGATGAGGTGTAATAATGCCACGCACAATCTCATCACGGATGAAGTGACATTCCTTTCCCACATGTTTAGTCTTCTCATGGAACACCGGATTCTTATTCAAATATATGGATGATTGACTATCACAGTGTAGAGGAACGGAAACCAAACACTCCACGCCAAGGGCAGTAAGAAACCCACGTAACCAGAGAATCTCACTAACGGTATCTGCCAATGCCCGATATTCTGCTTCACAAGAGGACCTAGAGACCACATCCTGTTTGCGTGTTTTCCACGAGATAGGAGAATCCCCAGTTTGATGAACCATGCCGTTAGCGAGCGTCGAGATAATGGACATGCAGCCCAATCTGAATCACACCAAGCTGAAAGAGAGAGATCAGTGTTGGCGCGTAGAAGAATCCCTTGTCCAGGATTGCCCTTAAGATATCGAACAACACGCAATGCCGCATCCCAATGCTCAGTAGTCGGATGCTCCATGAACTGAGATAAACAGTGAATGGCATAAGAGAGATCAGGGCGAGTAACTCCAAAATAGATCAGGCGACCAACAAGTCGACGATAAGCAGATGGGTTCATAAGCATCGGCTCCTTTGATTTAGCGAGTTGGTGATTTTGTTCAATTGGATGAGACATCGGTTTGGCACCCAAGAGCCCAAGCTTCGAGATAATATCGAGGACATATTTCCGTTGACAAAGGTACATCCCAGCAGAGCTCATAGCGACTTCGATGCCCAGAAAATACTTTAAGGGGCCGAGGTCATTCATGTGAAAACAAGAGATCAAGTATTCTTTGAAAGCAGCAATGATATCAGAAGATGTATGATATGAGGCATTTTCACCTCATTCTAACCTTAGTTTCTAATCTTTTTCTAGAGTCTGAGTATGTTTTAGGTAATTTTAGGTGGCTATGGAGCTATTATTGGAGTTTGTAGCAGTTGGAGCCTTTGGATTAGAAAAGAACTAGAATTGAAGAAAATAAGGCGAATCTGTGAAGAATTACCAATTTCAATCCGAGCACCTGCTCGGCATCCTGCGAGCACCTGCTCGCGATTTCGGAGAAAAATAAGGAAGGCCGATTTGACATAATCCTTATCACGAAAATAAGAGGAGCAGCCGCCTATGAAGAGCCCATATATATACTCCCTTTAGTCTTAGGTTTTTAAGAATCATATCTATTATTTTCTACTTCTTAGCTTCTAGTTTTCAAGTTTTTAGCTTTCTACTTGTAAGGGAGAAGATCTCTGCTTCAATTCTGAGAAGATTTCTGAACCCTAGTACCCTTTTATTTACAGCTTTAATGCAGTCTTTTTTATTTTATTGTTTTGCTTTCTTCTTTCATTATGCTAGAGTAGATCTCTTAGTTAGGTTAAAGTTTTCAAAGGAATTCATGACTTAATGGATTAAACACAAATAGGCAAATAAAATCGATAGTCTTCATTAGGCCTGGGCAAAAAAACCGAACCCGAAAAACCGAACCGAACCGAACCGAAAAAAGTAGAACCGAACCCGAACCGAAATTTTTAAAATACCCCAACGGGTCCTAAATTTCAATATCCGAAAACCCGAACCCGAACCCGATCCGAACCGGGAACCGAATGGGTACCCGAAATAACCGAAATACAGTTATATTCCTAAAATATTAATAATATTTAGATTTGATATAGCTTATTTATCCTAAATTATATTTATAAATCTAAATATATGTATAACTTTTAGACAAAAATAACTAAAATATCAAAGATAAATAAAATATATGAAATTTTTAGCTATATTTGACAAATTTAATTGATTTAAACTTAAAATTAATTGAATTTTATTTTTTTTTAAAAAATTTCGGGTACCCGACCCGAACCCGAATAGAACCGACCCGAACCCGAACCCGAACCGAAATTCTAAAATACTCGAATGGGTCCTAAATGTTCAAACCCGAAAACCCGAAACCCGAATGGACCCGACCCGAACCCGAACGGGTACCCGAACGCCCAGGCCTAGTCTTCATCCTTGTTGATCTTATTGCTTGAGTTAAACTGGCCGCTTAATTCATGATCTTAGGTTAATTTAGACAACGACAGTTGCTAGGTTGCTAGAAGAAACATTGGTGAGCAATTTATTCATTACCTGCGACAGTAGATGTATTGGAGAATTGTGAACAAATCAAACCTATCCTTAATGCTTGTTTGCAATTTCTAGTACCAACGACAGTTAGGATTTCTAGATCACTAGACAAACTTATCGATGCCACGACAGTGGATTGATATTATCTTTATGTTTGAGTTCTAGACTTGTGCTTAATCATTGCATGAATAGTGGTTTGATCTGTTGCTCTGAATTGCATGCGAATTACCTTGACCTAACGCTTGTTATTATAGTTTTCATATCCGATTTCAGTTTAGTTGCTTGTTACAAACGAAACCAACTTTATTTGATTCGTCTTAGCTATAAATCTAGCTTATAAAACCATAGTGTGATACTTGGTCGTCGTGGGATCGACCCCTAAGTACTACTACGATTTGCTGTGCACTTGCAGTAGGAAAATAGGGTTTAAAACTCGTGTATCAAGTTTTTGACGCCGTTGCCGG
Organism: Isatis tinctoria; assembly: GCA_010577795.1. Taxonomy (NCBI): domain Eukaryota; kingdom Viridiplantae; phylum Streptophyta; class Magnoliopsida; order Brassicales; family Brassicaceae; genus Isatis; species Isatis tinctoria. Next base: position 33,805,621 of record CM021244.1, on the reverse strand, counting down.
TGACCAAATTATTACCTTTGGTTTTCGGCGAAATTTTTAGTCTAAGACACTAACTTTTACTAACTTTGAATTTAGATTTTTTGTTCTTGTAGTTGATGGCCATGGACTACAATGATTGGCCACAAGAAGAGGAGGTCATGTTTGAAGAATACATTCAAGATGAGTCATTTGATGAAAATGTACTTACGCCAGAACAAAGAGTGGAGTTGGATAAGCTTTGTGTGGAAAATCCAATGCTGACAAGGAGTGACCTAGCAGTAATGATCCGGTTGAACCTCATGTCACATCGGGCAGTACTAGAAGGAAGAGAGCTTACGTTTGATTAGATAATGGTAGCTCAGTCACTTAAGGAGGTAATATATTGGGTTCCACCATTCCAATTACAAGGTACATCCGATTTAGCCTTTGAATTTCAAGATTATGAGGATAGTCACATGCCTTGTATTGGAGATATAGCTTATGATTCACCTTCCTCCATACTTATTGATGAATGCTATGATTTGATATGTGAGACTCAAAGACTAGATGCCTTAAGAGTAGAAAAGTTTGCTAGAGATTATCATGAAATATGTTTTGATACTAGTTACCTTTGTGTTTTGAATGATCATAATCTCGAGCTTAACTGTTTAATGCTAGATGAATCTTTATCTCTTCTTGAAAAATCTGACCTAGGGGATGAATTTGATTTAGATAAGATCTTGGATGAGATAGAGAACCCTAAGGTTGAGAATGATGATAGGAATGAGAATGTTGTATTTTACATGATTGATGGAGATGAAGTTGACTGTTTCGTGACAAAATCGTTTGAAGCTAAGGTTGATTATATCTTTCCATCAAATGCATTTGATTCTCAACAACATCTCACTGTCAAGGAATATTTGAAGATACACGCTACATTTGTAGTAAACTTCCTTGATGAGAATATTGTCTATTTCCTTTGGACAATTGTGTGCCTTTTTGCACACTTTGTTTCTTGTCCTAATAAGAGAAGGACCAAAGGTGCATTGGCTCAGCCTTTTGATTCTCATGATTAACGCTTGTGCTCAGAAGTCAAGCTAACGACTTAAACCAAGCGCTTGGTGGGAGGCAACCCACCGGTAAGTGTCTCTAACTTTTATTTTTTCTTAGATACTAATTTTTGGTTTTGGTTTTCTTTGTTTCAGCTCTCTAAAAAAAAAGAAAAAAAAAAGAGGGGGCACCCGGTTCTGTTTCGGAGCACCTGCTCCGACCTGTCCACCCAGGTAAGTTTTCTGGTACTCTTCTCTTGATTTATTCTCACACCGGGATGGTGTGAAGTAAGTCTGGGGGAGGGTGTTGCTACTATTTCCGTTTTCTTTATTTCGTTTGTTGAGTCAGTCTGTTTTATTGAGCCAAAATTTAGTTGGGAATTATGATCTTTCTTTGGAACAAACTGTTTTAGCTGCCACTTTAGTGACCATTCTTACAACCATTGACAGCGGATTCTACCAAAAGGAAATTCCAAATCGGATTCTACCAAAAGAAAATTCCAAAGGTAAATTGAACTTCCATTATCCCCATACTGTTTGAGTGTTTAGATGATCCAGAGCTGGCCTAGATATAATGAACTTCATTTTTCTCATCTTGGGGCTTGGTATACTTTGGATCAGATTCCTTGCTTAAGTTTGATAGGATTAATCTGTGATTATGGTTTCCCTCTCTCTTCCCTTCATTGTCTCAAAAAAAAAAAGAATGAAAAAGAGATATTTCTTTGAAAAGAAGTTGAATCATTGGATACTGGTCTAAAAAAAGAGAAAAGAAAAAGAAAGAAAGAGAACAATCAGTCGATAAAAAAATAAAATGATACCCTAGTAGGGAAAAATCGACTGATTAGAAGCGAGAAAAGAGGAAGAAAGGAAACTAGAAGCCGGTTGTCCATAAATTCAGTACTTGGGTCCATGTGTCCTTTGATCGATAATCCCTCAATGAGACTGCACTTTAAACTTAATAAGGTCAGCAATGGGGATTTTAGATTACTCTTATGGGTTGTGGTTTGGTGATATTGCGTGTTTTTAACGTATTTTGATTCGTTTTTAGTATTCGGTTTGAGTTTTGATTTGCATCTTTCGTTGGTTTTTCGAGTCTTTTCTTTTGTTTTGAGTCTTTTACAGATTTCATGGAGTTCCGAAGGAGTTTGGCGTTTACGGACATGTTCGATTCGGGAAAACACGAGAAAAAGACCAAGTGAAGAACGACCGTTCTTGGAGTAGAACGATTGTTCTGGCCAAGCAATGGAACGACCGTTCTTTGGCTAGAACGACCGTTCCCACACTCACCTACCCTGCCGACATAAACCGAAGATCGATCGTTCTCTCCCATGTGCCCGTTCCACACTTCACCAACCATGCCGACAAAAGCACAACAGAACGACCGTTCTCCCCAACAGAACGATCGTTCCACAACAAATACACTTGGGAACGACCGTTCTCCCGAGAAGAACGACCGTTCCCCGACAAACACACTATGGAACGACCGTTCTCCTCACCAGAACGATCGTTCCCCGACTCCACATCTCACCTACTTCGATCGACCATCGAGAACGATCGTTCTCCACCTAGAACGACCGTTCCCCGTCTTACCTACTCCCCTTCACCTTGGCCTATATAATGGACTCACAACATCAATCTCAAAACACACCTTCTTCTTCCTCCTCTCTTCTCTAGCTTCAAATCATAGCTTCTTCTTTAGTTTTAAGTTTTATGTTTATGCTTTTATCTAGTTCTTGTTAAGTTTCTTTTAAGCTTTAATCTTATGCTTTTAATCTTATGCTTTACTTTCAGTTCTTATCTTTATGCTTAAACAAGTTTTACTTTCAGTCTTTATATTTATGCTTTACTTTTAGTCTTTATATTTGTGCTTTACTTTCAGTTATTTATATTTATGCATTACTTAAGTTCTTATTAAGTTATTTTCAACTTTCATTATCTATTCAAGCTTTTATTATGAACTCTATAATCTCTTTGTTTTCTTCTTTAATCATGTCTGAGTAGACCTCTTAGTTAGGTTAAGGTTTGTCAAAGGAATTCATGAGCTTTAGGGTTAAACACAAATAGGCTATTCAAATCAATATCTTCACCCTTGTTGTTCTTAATGCTTAGATCGAATTGATCACTTGATCTTATGAAATTTGGTTTAACTTAGACAGCGAGAGTTGCTAGGTTGCTAGAAAGAACATTGGTGAGCAATTTAACCATTACCTGCGAGAGCAGATGTATTGAGAATTGTGAACATATTAAACCTATCCTTAATGCTTGTCTACGATTTCTAGTACCAGCGAGAGCTAGGATTTCTAGGTTGATAGACAAAGATATTGGTACCACGAGAGTGGATTGATATTATCTTAGTGTTTAAGTTCTAGATTTATGCTCAATCATTGCCTGAAAGTTGTTTAATCCATTGCTCTGAATCTCCTGCGATATTCCTTGACCTAACGCTTGTTTAATATTATCTTACAACCGATTTCGCTTTCATTACTTGTTACTTACAAAAACCAAAAACATATTGAATTGTCTTAGCTTTTGATTTAGCTCAATATATCAAAGTGTGAAAACTGGTCTTCGTGGGATCGACCCCTAAATACTACTTCGTATGCTGTGCACTTGCAGTAGGAAATAAGGGTTTAAAACTCGTGTATCATTTGGAATCTGGATGGTTAGTAAGTCTGCGGAAAATTACTAGAGGTCTTAACTTAGGTTGGTACTGTTTGATGTGGCTTACTCTAGTGCTGGTTGATTCAAAGTTCTAAAAGATAAGTGAGTTCCCATGTTTGCAAACCTCTCTTCTGCGGCTTAAGCTTTAGTTTGTTTGAGGACAAACAAAGATCTAAGTCTGGGGGAGTTGATATGAGGCAGTTTCACCTCATTCTAACCTTAGTTTCTAATCTTTTTCTAGAGTCTTTGAGTATGTTTTAGGTAATTTTATGTGGCTATGGAGCTATTATTGGAGTTTGTAGCAGTTGGAGCCTTTGGATTAGAAAAGAACCAGAATTGAAGAAAAGAAGGCGAATCTGTGAAGAATTACCAATTTCAATCCGAGCACCTGCTCGGCACCCTGCGAGCACCTGCTCGCGATTTCGGAGAAAAATAAGGAAGGCCGATTTGACCTAATCCTTATCACGAAAATAAGAGGAGCAGCCGCCTATGAAGAGCCCATATATATACTCCCTTTAGTCTTAGGTTTTTAAGAATCATATCTATTATTTTCTACTTCTTAGCTTTTAGTTTTCAAGTTTTTAGCTTTCTACTTGTAAGGGAGAAGATCTCTGCTTCAATTCTGAGAAGATTTCTGAACCCTAGTACCCTTTTATTTACAGTTTTAATGCAGTCTTTTTTATTTTATTGTTTTGCTTTCTTCTTTCATTATGCTAGAGTAGATCTCTTAGTTAGGTTAAGGTTTTCAAAGGAATTCATGAGCTAATGGATTAAACATAAATAGGCAAATAAAATCGATAGTCTTCTTCCTTGTTGATCTTATTGCTTGAGTTAAACTGGCTGCTTAATTCATGATCTTAGGTTAATTTAGACAACGACAGTTGCTAGGTTGCTAGAAGAAACATTGGTGAGCAATTTATTCATTACCTGCGACAGTAGATGTATTGGAGAATTGTGAACAAATCAAACATATCCTTAATGCTTGTTTGCAATTTCTAGTACCAACGACAGTTAGGATTTCTAGGTCGCTAGACAAAATTATCGATGCCATGACATTGGATTGATAGTATCTTTATGTTTGAGTTCTAGACTTGTGCTTAATCATTGCCTGAATAGTGGTTTGATCCGTTGCTCTTAATTGCCTGCGAATTACCTTGACCTAACGCTTGTTTATTATAGTTTTCATATCCTATTTCAGTTTAATTGCTTGTTACAAACGAAACCAACTTTATTTGATTCGTCTTAGCTATAAATCTAGCTTATAAAACCATAGCGTGATACTTGGTCTTCGTGGGATCGACCCCTAAGTACTACTACGATTTGCTGTGCACTTGCAGTAGGAAAATAGAGTTTAAAACTCGTGTATCAAGTTTTTGGCGCCGTTGCCGGGGACCAAATTATTACATTTGGTTTTCGGCGAAATTTTTAGTCTAAGACACTAACTTTTACTAACTTTGAATTTAGATTTTTTGTTCTTGTAGTTGATGGCCATGAACTACAATGATTGGCCACAAGAAGAGGAGGTCACGTTTGAAGAATACATTCAAGATGAGTCATTTGATGAAAATGTACTTACGCCAGAACAAAGAGTGGAGTTGGATAAGCTTTGTGTGGAAAATCCAATGCTGACAAGAAGTGACCTAGCAGTAATGATCCGGTTGAACCTCATGTCACATCGGGCAGTACTAGAAGGAAGAGAGCTTACGTTTGATGAGATAATGGTAGCTCAGTCACTTAAGGAGGTAATATATTAGGTTCCACCATTCCAATTACAAGGTACATCCGATTTAGCCTTTGAATTTCAAGATTATGAGGATAGTCACATGCCTTGTATTGGAGATATAGCTTATGATTCACCTTCCTCCATACTTATTGATGAATGCTATGATTTGATATGTGAGACTCAAAGACTAGATGCCTTAAGAGTAGAAAAGTTTGCTAGAGATTATCATGAAATATGTTTTGATACTAGTTATCTTTGTGTTTTGAATGATCATAATCTCGAGCTTAACTCTTTAATGCTAGAGGAATCTTTATCTCTTCTTGAAAAATCTGACCTAGGGGATGAATTTGATTTAGATAAGATCTTGGATGAGATAGAGAACCCTAAGGTTGAGAATGATGATAGGAATGAAAATGTTGTATTTTACATGATTGATGGAGATGAGAGTTTCAAACGAGTTGATGAAATATGGATCCTTGATGATTGATGACCATAGTTTCGACACGCAACCAAACCTCACGACAGATTTTGCAGGCAGCTTCAAGAGTATATTGAAGATTACATCCAAGGGAAAGAACCAAGTTGATTTCGATTGTGTTCTTCTTCTTATTCTTCTTCTTCTTTGGACTTTTATCTTCTTCTCCTCCTCTTCTTGCTCCATCTTTGGTCGAAACCCTACTTTGTTCAGGCTATTTTCCACTTTTTCTTTATGTAAATGTATTCTTTCACTTTTAGTATGGATTCATCTTTGTTTCTAAAACTATTTTAATTTGCAAGATATTGCCACCGTTTTTTTTCTTTTTCTTTTTTAGTTTCATGTCAAATAAATGTATTTAATTTGATTTATTCACATACAAAAATACAATGTAAATGAAACCGAATAACTTGTGCTACATGAGAGTAGATAAATTTCCTCCATCTTTCACTTGTGATTGATCTCTATTCTCTCGTCATTAGGATCAACAGAAAATTCTGACAGTTTCTCAAGTACATTAATTTGAAAAAGTCACCAGCATCAGTAATATCACTTAATTTGAAAACTGTTTCCAGACTAGGATCGTTGTGAAGTATAGGTGCAAGAAAGTGTTTACAAGACCACTTGTGTTTCTCTACATCTTCCATAATCCACAATTTAATAATTAATGTCTTTATGTTAAACATAAGTAATAGACAGGTTTTAAACCCTATTTTCCTACTGCAAGTGCACAGCAAATCGTAGTAGTACTTAGGGGACGATCCCACGAAGACCAAATATTACACTATGGTTCTATAAGCTATATTTAGAGCTAATACAAATCAATATGGTTTGGTTCCGTTGGTAGCAATAAACTAATCTAAAATCGGTTGTAAAAACAATGTAAGGCAAGCGTTATGTCAAGGAATTTCGCAAGAAATTCAGAGTGACGGATCAAACAACTATTCAGGCAAAGATTAAGGACCAGTCTATAACTCAAACACGAAGATAATATCAATCCACTCTCGTGGCATCAATAACTTTATCTAACGACCTAAAATCATAACTCTCGTTGGTTTTAGAAATCGCATACAAGCATTAAGGATATGTTTGATTTGTTCACAATTCTCCTACACATCTACTCTCGCAGGCATATAACAAATTGCTCACCAATGTTTCTTCTAGCAACCTAGCAACTCTCGCTGTCTAAGTTAAACCTAATATCATAAAATCAAGTGATCAATTCGATTTAAGCATTAAGAACAACAAGGGTGAAGATATCGATTTTATTTGCCTATTTGTGTTTAACCCTAGCTCATGAATTCCTTTGAAAACCCTAACCTAACTAAGAGATCTACTCAAACATGGAGAAACAAAACATAGCAATAGATGAAGAGAAATCCATGAATGAAATATAAAATAAATAAAGAGGGTTCAGAATTCTTCTCCAGATGTTGCAGAGATTCTTCTCCTAAAAATAATACAAAGCTCCGTAGAGATGTTGAAAACTAAAGCTAGAAAGTAGAAAATAAAAGATAGGATGATTAAAAATCTAAGACTAAAGGGAGTATATATAATAGAGTCTTCTAGGCGGCTGCTCCCTTATTTTTCGTGATTACGGTTAGGTCAAAACGACCTCCCTTTTTTACTCCGGCCATGCGAGCAGGTGCTCGAAAAGAGAGCAGGTGTTCGGAGGTGAAATTGGTAATTCTTCACATATTCGCCTCCTTTTCTTCAAATATGATTTTTTTATGCTCCAAAGGATCTAACCACTCCAAACTTCGTCCAAAACTTCCTAATGACCTGAAACGACTCGATAAAGACTAAAATGACTCTAAAAGAACTTGAAAACATTGGTTAGAATGAGGTAAAAATGCCTCATATCAATAAGCAGGAGCGACTTAGTTACCATGTAGAAAACATCCAGAGACAAATAGGTTCAAGCTCTAAAAGAGCTTACTGAGATGAAAACGAAATTAATAATAAATAGATAGTTCGTACAGCCTCATCCAAATGGGCGAAAAAAACAAAAAAAAAACAACAAGAACAAAAGAAAAAACTGAAGAATAATGATTACACAAAAACACTTGTACGTTGGAAATCGTAAACAAATGGGTCTTCTTTCAACACTTTATCGACTGATAGGCCAAAAGATACTCTTTGCACTGTTCTACAAAGACATGAGAGTCTCTTTGTGATTCAGGAAAACATGGACATTAACCAGACGTCTTTCCCCAAGTCCATTCTTGAACCTAAATTCTTCGTTTGCAATTCCTTTAAATTCAACTCTGTGGAACATCTTTCTCTTTGGATCATAATATAAAACGTAAAACGATTTACATATCTGATACATGAGTTTTAAACCCTTATTTCCTACTGCAAGTGCACAGCATACGAAGTAGTATTTAGGGGTCGATCCCACGAAGACCAGTTTTCACACTTTGATATATTGAGCTAAATCAAAAGCTAAGACAATTCAATATGTTTTTTGGTTTTTGTAAATAGTAAGTAATGAAAGCGAAATCGGTTGTAAGATAATATTAAACAAGCGTTAGGTCAAGGAATATCGCAGGAGATTCAGAGCAACGGATCAAACAACTATTCAGGCAATGATTAAGCATAAATCTAGAACTTAAACACTAAGATAATATCAATCCACTCTCGTGGTACCAATATCTTTGCCTATCAACCTAGAAATCCTAACTCTCGCTGGTACTAGAAATCGTAGACAAGCATTAAGGATAGGTTTAATATGTTCACAATTCTCAATACATCTACTCTCGTAGGTAATGGTTAAATTGCTCACCAATGTTCTTTCTAGCAACCTAGCAACTCTCGCTATCTAAGTTAAACCAAATTTCATAAGATCAAGTGATCAATTCGATCTAAGCATTAAGAACAACAAGGGTGAAGATATTGATTTGAATAGCCTATTTGTGTTTAACCCTAAAGCTCATGAATTCCTTTGACAAACCTTAACCTAACTAAGAGGTCTACTCAGACATGATTAAAGAAGAAAACAAAGAGATTATAAAGTTCATCATAAAAGCTTGAATAGATAATGAAAGCTGAATATAAACTTATAAGAACTTAATTAAAGCATAAACATAAAGACTGAAAGTAAAGCATAAATATAAAGACTGAAAGTAAAACTTAATTAAGCATAAAGATAAGAACTGAAAGTAAAGCATAAGATTAAAAGCATAAGATTAAAGCTTAAAAGAAACTTAACAAGAACTAGATAAAAGCATAAACATAAAACTTAAAACTAAAGAAGAAGCTATGCTTTGAAGCTAGAGAAGAGAGGAGGAAGAAGAAGGTGTGTTTTGAGAGTGATGTTGTGAGTCCATTATATAGGCCAAGGTGAAGGGGAGTAGGTGAAGCGGGGAACGGTCGTTCTAGGTGGAGAACGATCGTTCCCCTTGGTCGATCGAAGTAGGTGAGATGCGTGAGAGGGGAACGATCGTTCGGCTGTGTAGAACGGTCGTTCCGTGGTATTTTGTCGGCAGAGTTGGTGAGGTTGGGAACGACCTGTATGGGAGAGAACGGTCGATCTCCTATTGTTGTCGGCAGGGTTGGTGAGTGAGGGAACGACCGTTCCTTGGAGGGAACGATCGTTCTCCATGGTCGTTCCATGGAAACGAACGGTCATTCCTTTGCTTGGCTCTCTTGTGTTTGGTCCTTTTCTCGTTTTTCCGTCTTAACTTGACTCGAACATGTCCGTAAACGCCAAACTCCTTCGGAACTCCATGAAATCTGTAAAAACACTCAAAACAATAGAAAAGACTTGAAAAACTAACGAAAGATGCAAATCAAAACTCAAACCGAATAATAAAAATGAATCAAAATACGTTAAAAACACGTAATATCAACTCCCCCCAACTAAAACCTTTGCTTGTCCCCAAGCAAAACCAGATATTTTACAAAGAGGAGAGGTTAGAAAAACGTGTGAAACTTGTAAAACTTATAGGACCATACTCTAAGTCAATTGCCCGTAAACCGCATTCGCAAAGTTCAAATCAAACCGTACTTCATTGTACTTCTCCATAACCGTAGTAAATGAGTGAAATCTCATGATCAAGCAGAACTCAATATTTAACATTCATTATCAAATGCGTGTACTCTCACAAAGGGAATATCTAACACGTTATGGTCCAGGTATCAAGGTTGGTATTTTGTGGCTCAAGTGTTTCGGTTTCTTTTAGCAATATAAACAGATGCAAATCATTATGCAAAATCACCGTGAGACACAGACCAATTAGGAGGTACACAACTCTCCTTAACTCTAATCCTTCTACCCTTTTTTAACAAGTCACAAATCAAGAACATGATTAATTTCTTTTAACATTTTATGGAATTTAACGATATTACCTAGACTTTCCCGGTTCCTTCCGTTTTCTTTTCTGTAATGCAAATAATTTTTATTCTTCTTTTTTCTTTTTTTTTTTTTTATATATCGGAGAATAGAACCGGTTAGTCTCTAAGATCTGCATCAAAAGAACATCAACAATGTAAGCTTATTTCTTGAATGTGAATAAAACCTTCTACCCTTTTTAAAATTTCACCCTCTTTTGAAACGAAAATTTTCAATGAATATGTTCAAAGAGAGAGATCACATTTCTAGACACATCCCATGAGTTTAATCAGAAAGAGACCACCTATCTAGACACAATCCTAAAGAAAAGTTGTGTCGGTCCGTATACTCCATAGTTTTTGCACATGAATGCAATGACAGTAACGAAGAAAAGTGGGTTTCAACATGGAAATGGTAAGGGTGTGGTACTAGACTAAGGATAAGTCTAGCCATTTGGAGTTAGCAAAGATTGGTAAAAGTTGATGCAAAGAAAACTCCAAATGTAAAATCCAATACATGATTATCAACCCCCTAAGTGAGATAAATTAAGTCCATATTAAGTTCCGATAATTCGATTAAGTTCAGATGATTTGAGAAATTCACTAAATGATCAAGTTATGGATTTTTCTGCGTTTCCAAACTATCCTCAAACAATGCTAAGCAGTCCTAAGGCAATGACATCGAACATGTTGCAATTCCAAAAAGTTTAACAAAATCACACACTGTTTTGACTCGATAAATATATATATATATATTTATATATATATTTTTTTTTGAAAATCTAAACACACCAAAATAAAATATAAGAAGTAAACATCAATAAAACACAATGTTAGTACACAAATAAATCCCTCCCCCAGACTTGTTTTTAACCGTCCCGGTTGAAACAAAACTGAAAGAGAAACCCGTAAAATAAAATAAAAGTAGCAAAAAATAAAAATGGATATAACAAGGGTGATAGAAATAACCACAAGCTCAGTGGTCGCTGGTGGAGCTATCGGTGCTGCTCTCTATCCGTCATCCGCTCAACACTTAATAAAAACCTGCAAAAACAATCTCAAACAAAACAAGAAACGTAAATAGAATAAGAAAAAAAAAAAAACTTCACGCTATTTTACATGTTACCAGGTGGGTTGCCTCCCACGAAAGCGCTTGTTTTACGTCGCTAAGCTTGACGTTGGTGCCATGTATCAATCAGTTTGGGCTTGAGAGCTTGCTCCAAAACAAGCTCCATAATCAGGCATCCTCATGTTCAGAACCGTACTCAGCATTCCATTCACAACACCAATACCCTTCTCTTTAAACTCTGATGGAAGAATAGCTCTAACTCTAGAGAAAGATTTAGGACGACCTTTGCACTTCACCTTGTAGTCAACCGAGTTTCCATCATATCCTTGAGGGATCAAAGTCATTTGAGAACCTCCCGTAATTCTTTTGCACTGCATGTTCTCTTGCGTCTTTATCTTCTCCCTAAATTTCCCGGGTGGTGGAACAGGTGCTTGCGGAATCGGAGTACGTGATTCCTCTCTATCCACTGCTGAGATGCAAGAGGCGCGTGTGGTTGTTCCTATGGGAACGGCTTCGTAGAAGAGATTCTTGTCAATCTTGGAAAAGCAGACTTGCTTATTTGGCATATCGATGATTGCACCCACAGTAGCCATGAACGGTCTTCCAAGAAGTAAGGGCATGCCATAACCTTCTCTCATCTCCACAACCTGAAAATCGGTTGGAACTAGGCAATCCCCTATTCGGACAGGTAGATCGTGAATGCTGCCAGACGATGTTGTTGAGGAGGTGTTTGCAAATCGAAGAGTCATATGACTAGGCTTTACCTTAGAAATTTTCAACTTCTCTGCAATTGCCTTTGACATGAGATTCACAGTAGACCCGGAATCACAAAGAGCATCCTTGAATTCAATTCCAGCAACGGAGCATGGGACTAAGAATTTTTCGGGATCTTCAACCTTAGGCAATACCCTCAGTGCTGGTGGTGTACTCCTTGCTTCTACAAAGATTGCCTTAATCTCTTCTTGAGTTATCTTCTTAAAATCAGCTGGTTTCTCTGCACTGATGGGCTCCCTCTGATCTTTAGGTAAAACTGGATAAGGCACTTTAGGAATGTATACCCTTGCTGGAAGATTTTCTGATGCCTTAGAAGTTTGGCCAATCTGAATCTCAAGCTTCTTCATGCGAGTGCAAACAGCTTCAAACTTATTGTTGAGATCATTGTACATGCTGTCCACCTTGACATTGACCTCATCAGCAGATTTTTGTTGGTTGAGTAAAACCAAATGCATAAGAGACTTCAGCTCGTCTTGAGAGTTAGACGCTGAAGCTTGCAAGCTCTGATTCTCCACATGGCCTCCATTCACGTAGTTCACCTCTGCGTGAGTCCCTGATGTCCTCTTAACTGATTGAGCGGTTTGTGCAATCTGAGTGTCAAGCTGCTTCATGTGAGTCTGTACTGCTTCGTACTTCCCATTAAGGTCCACATACATGGTGTCAATTTTTGTATTGATCTCAGCCGCGGCTTTTTGCTGTCCCGTCAGTAGCTGTTGCATCATGTTCTTCAGCTCGTCTTGGGAGCCGGTTGCTGAAGATGAAGGCTGCGGATTTGTGAAAGGTTGGGGCTGCGAGTTTATTAAGGGCTGCTTTTGTTGATTTCCTCCTTGGAATCGGTTCTGATTTGGGACGAATTGTCTACCCTGGTAGTTGTTGGAGTAGCCTTCCTGCAAGCCCATCTGATTCTGTCCTCCTTTCTTAGGGTAAACCTGGTCTTGAGGATTCTCCACATTAGTGCTCCTATAGGACAAATTCGGATGGGTATTGAAACCTTGGTTGTTGAAACTGCGGTTCTGTCCGAATCCTTGCCCGTTCACATAATTGACCTCCCTCCGATCATCACCGGTTTCTTCCTCATGGACTTGAGCGAGGGCGGACTTTTGGTTCCCCTAAGGAGAAGGTTAACCTTGGCCGTGAGCTCCGCAATCTGCTTGGACTCCACACTGTTGACCTTCTTTCTGTCGTACTCTGGGTTTTTGTTGCTGGAACTTGCGGCTAGGTTCTCGATCAGCTCCAGAGCTCCTTCCTTTGACTTAGTGTAGAAGTCACCGTTACTAACTGCATTCAGGGCGTTTCTGTAGTCCCAATCAACTCCGTCATAGAAGGTGCTTAGCAGCTGCTCATCACTAAACCCATGGTGAGGGCACTCGCGTTTGTACTCCTTAAACCGCTCCCATGCTTCATTGAAGGATTCACCGGACTGTTGTTCGAATGAGGAGATCTTGTTCCTCAAGGCTGCGGTCTTGGATTTCGTGTAGAACTTATCCAAGAAGGCTGATCTTGCATCAGACCAAGTCGGTAGAGAGCGTGGTGGTAAAGATTTTAACCACTGTGATGCTTTTCCCGCAAGAGAGAAAGGGAAAAGCTTGCACTTCAAAAAATCTGGGGGCACACCATTGGAGCCAGTTGTGCTACAGATCTCTTCGAAGTTCTCGATGTGATCCATCGGAATCTCAGCAGGCAGACCGTGGAACAGGTGTTGCTTCACGAGGGCGATTAATTGAGCCTTGATCTCGTAATCTTGCCTCTGGATGGTCGGGGCAACGATCGCAGATCGATCCTGGTAGTATGTGTGGGCTGCATCTTTGTCCCCGAAAGCAGGTTGTGCAACGAGTTGCCTCTCCTGTTGCAAACGAAGCTGCTCCATGGCTGTCTGAAGTTGTAGCAGCTGAGCTGCGATGTCTATTTGTCCGCCCATCTCTGAGTTGGCGGTGTCAGTTGTTTCTGGTTCCGGAACAGGTATGTTACGTCTCTGCCTGTTCCCTCGTTCTGCTCTTGCTAACTCTTCGTTTGATAAGCTAACAAGATCCTCGTTGTTTCTGCTTCTTGTGCTCCTTGGTGACATGCACCTGAAACACAAAAACAAAGAAGAAAAGAAAACGAGTTTAGTAAAGTTCTTAGTCTGATAATTCAGCCGTAAACCAAAGACGAAAAATTTGGTCCCCGGCAACGGCGCCAAAAACTTGATACACGAGTTTTAAACCCTTATTTCCTACTGCAAGTGCACAGCATACGAAGTAGTATTTAGGGGTCGATCCCATGAAGACCAGTTTTCACACTTTGATATATTGAGCTAAATCAAAAGCTAAGACAATTCAATATGTTTTTTGGTTTTTGTAAATAGTAAGTAATGAAAGCGAAATCGGTTGTAAGATAATATTAAACAAGCGTTAGGTCAAGGAATATCGCAGGAGATTCAGAGCAACGGATCAAACAACTATTCAGGCAATGATTAAGCATAAATCTAGAACTTAAACACTAAGATAATATCAATCCACTCTCGTGGTACCAATATCTTTGCCTATCAACCTAGAAATCCTAACTCTCGCTGGTACTAGAAATCGTAGACAAGCATTAAGGATAGGTTTAATATGTTCACAATTCTCAATACATCTACTCTCGCAGGTAATGGTTAAATTGCTCACCAATGTTCTTTCTAGCAACCTAGCAACTCTCGCTGTCTAAGTTAAACCAATTTCATAAGATCAAGTGATCAATTCGATCTAAGCATTAAGAACAACAAGGGTGAAGATATTGATTTGAATAGCCTATTTGTGTTTAACCCTAAAGCTCATGAATTCCTTTGACAAACCTTAACCTAACTAAGAGGTCTACTCAGACATGATTAAAGAAGAAAACAAAGAGATTATAAAGTTCATCATAAAAGCTTGAATAGATAATGAAAGCTGAATATAAACTTATAAGAACTTAATTAAGCATAAACATAAAGACTGAAAGTAAAGCATAAATATAGATAATAAAGACTGAAAGTAAAACTTAATTAAGCATAAAGATAAGAACTGAAAGTAAAGCATAAGATTAAAAGCATAAGATTAAAGCTTAAAAGAAACTTAACAAGAACTAGATAAAAGCATAAACATAAAACTTAAAACTAAAGAAGAAGCTATGCTTTGAAGCTAGAGAAGAGAGGAGGAGGAAGAAGGTGTGTTTTGAGAGTGATGTTGTGAGTCCATTATATAGGCCAAGGTGAAGGGGAGTAGGTGAAGCGGGGAACGGTCGTTCTAGGTGGAGAACGATCGTTCCCCTTGGTCGATCGAAGTAGGTGAGATGCGTGAGAGGGGAACGATCGTTCGGCTGTGTAGAACGGTCGTTCCGTGGTATTTTGTCGGCAGAGTTGGTGAGTGAGGGAACGACCTGCATGGGAGAGAACGGTCGATCTCCTATTGTTGTCGGCAGGGTTGGTGAGTGAGGGAACGACCGTTCCTTGGAGGGAACCATCGTTCTCCATGGTCGTTCCATGGAAACGAACGGTCATTCCTTTGCTTGGCTCTCTTGTGTTTGGTCTTTTTCTCGTTTTTCCGTCTTAACTTGACTCGAACATGTCCGTAAACGCCAAACTCCTTCGGAACTCCATGAAATCTGTAAAAACACTCAAAACAATAGAAAAGACTTGAAAAACTAACGAAAGATGCAAATCAAAACTCAAACCGAATACTAAAAATGAATCAAAATACGTTAAAAACACGGAGCATAAACAAACTCACCAGCATCCGTGATACCAACTAAATTGAATTTTTTTCTCTCTCTCTCATAATAGTAAGGTACAGGTGCAGGGAAGTATTTAGGTGACCAACCATGTTTCTCTGCATCCTTCAGCATCCACATTGTAGCGGCAAGACCTTCATCGTTACTTTTGACGCAAGCTAACCTTCCCTCATATGTTGTGAGTATACCTCTACCACTACTATAACTCCATGGTAGTTTTATCATATGGAACTTTTCAGATCTTACATCAAAACTCATTATATTGGAACCATACTCTGTCTGATGAGTATATGCTCTATAATACAGAACCCCCTTGATGCATTCATGACTGAGAGGGAGAGGATGATGCTTATGGTTAGTTAAACTAACTTAGTTTTGACCCTTCTCCATGATTCTTGAGCTGATCCCAATGTCAAAACACGACACTCGTCAATGGTTTTGCCTTAAGGCATGCACAGTACTTTGTGTTTAACTTCGATTGGATCGTATCCTACAAAAGCTGTTACACGGTTCCAGCTCTTTTCAGGATTGGTTAGTGTTAAGAACTTTCTCATTGTCAGGTTCCAAATAATGGGTTTTGCTGCTTCTGGAAAGCAACAGATCAAGCCATGGACATATTTGCTAGTTGAGAAAGAACGGTGGTTGGGGTCTGTCATATGATAACTATCAACAACAGGCTGACAAGAAATCGAATAAGGCTCGTTTGAATGCTGATGATCTTGCCCAAGCGAAAATACCAACAACTCGTCCTTTCTTCTGATGCAGAGTACAAGACTCGGCCTCCTTCTTATGGACCAAGTTTCAAACGAGTTGATGAAATACTGATCCGTCGTGATTGATGACCAAAGCTTGCAAACACAACGTATCCTCATGAGAGATTTTGCAGGCAGCTTTGAGAGTATCTCTAAGGCTACTTCAAGAGGAATGAACAATGTTGATTTTGACGACGATGAATTTTTTCTTCTTTCTCTGTGGATTTGTACACTTGTTTCTTCATGTTGCTCCATTGTCTGAACCTTATCTCCCTTTTATATGTTACATACATATATCGGGTCCCAACATATATATAGGCTCTCTGTTTTTACTTTTTAATTATAAAATTTGAAAGTAAGTAAATATCATCTACCCAAAATTTACAAATAAGAATATTTTCTTTTCTAAAACCTAGAAGATAAAGAAATTATCAACAAATTATTATTAACAAAATAATTAATTATATATTACTTAAGAAATTTTCTTAATCTATAGTATTTTTTGGGAAGCGATTTTCTCTCTACCAACTCTCACATTAAAAGTAAAAACATAGATTAGTTACAATAGTTTAGATAAACTTAATATTTATTATTATTAGAATAGCTTAGATAAACTATAAATATAGATTAGTTAGAATAGTTTAGAGAAAGCTACATCTTCTGATATCAGATTGATCTCTTAAACTTCAAAAAAAAAAGGAATATCCTCAATGTTCTGATCTTGTGGATTCATGTTTTATTGCTTGTCCACTTTGATTAAGATCACAAAAGAACTTTGGTGATTAAAACGATGGGATCAAATCAAACTAAGGAATATGATAATATTATGAACAAAAAAAAAACCCCAGAGTAGTATAAGTAAAATGTGATGACGAAGCTGCCTAAAATTAAATGTCATTCCAACAGAAAAAAAGATAATAAAAACAAAATTGTTGCAAACTGTTAAAAAAACATGAAACTCTCTATGTAATTCGGAACAGCATGGATATTACACAGACGTCTATTTACAAGTCCATGCTTGAGCCTAGACTCGTCGTCTGCGATTCCTTTATACTCAACTCTGTGGAACCTGTTTCTCTTCGGATCATAGTATAAAGTATAAAACGATTTATGAAATTGAGGTGGTACATACACAAACTCACCAGCACCCGTGCAACCAATTAAATTGAATACTGACTTTAAAATCCGATCATAGTAACATACAGGTGCACGGAAGTTTTGACGCGACCAATCATGTTTCTCTGCATCCCTCAGAATCCACAATGTAGTGCCATATCCTGCATCGTTACTTTTAAGACAAGCTAACCTTCCCTCATATGTTGTGAGTATACCTCTACCACCAACATTATTCCATAGTAATTTTATCATATGGAACTTTTCAGATCTGACATCAAAACTCATTATAACGCCATTGTACGCCATCACATCAGTACATGCTCTATAATACAAAACCCCGTTGATGCATACATGACTGATAGGGATAGGATGATGCTTATGCTTGGTTTTGACCCTTCTCCATGATTCTTGAGCTGATCCCAATGTTAAAACACGACACTCGTCGATGGCTTCAGCAGAAGGCATGCACAATACTTTGTGTTTAACTTCGATTGGATCGTATCCTAAAAAGACTATTACATCCGTCCAGCTCTTTTCGGGTTTGGTTAGGGTTAACAACTTTCTCAATATAGGGTTCCAAATAATGGTTTTTCCTGCTTTCGGATAGCAGATCAAGCCGTGGACAGATACCTTAGGTAAAAAGGAACAGTGTTTGGGGTATGGCATATGATAACTATCAACATGCTGAGAAGAAATCGAATGAGGCTCGTTTGAATTCTGACGGTCTTGTGGAATCGAGAAAACAAACAACCTGTCATCTCTTTTGAAGCAGACCAGAAGACTCGGGCTCCTTTTTGTGGACTGAGTTTCGAACCAATTAATGAAATATGGATCGGTGATGGTTGATGACCAAAGCTTCGAAACACAACGAAATCTCACAAGAGATTTCAAAGGCAGTTTTGAGAGTACCTCCGAGATTAGATCGGCTGGAAAAGAGAATGTTGATACTTGAAATTGTATTATTCCTTTTCTGCGGACTTGTTTGGATGCTTCTTCTTGTTGATCCATTGTCGTTTATTGTTCCCTCGACACGCTCTGTCTTTTTATCTATTATAAATTTTTAAAAGTACATCAAGATAGCTTCTGTTTTCTTTTAACATAACATAACATAGCTTCCTTGTTCTTTGTGAAAACGGAAGAAATTAAAGAAACGGTAGAATGTTTTGCTTTCTGTACGATTTTTGTTTTCTGTTTTTTTTTTTTAATTTCTTGATATACTAGGTTTTTCATCCAAACATAGCCTAGAGTTATCTTAATCTTTCTTCTATAAAAAAATATATTATCAATAATATTAAATTGAAATACTATTTTCATATTCACAATGATAATAGTATATATATATATAGGCAATTGTCAAAAATTGCACACTCTTTGAGGTTTTTGTCACAAAGTAGTACACTAAGGTGAAAGTAACGAAAATAGCATTCATTAAAGAGGAAAAAAACTATTATACTTTTACTTTTCTTTCGTTTCTTCCCAATCCCGTAAGCCTAATTACCCAAAATCTAAATCTAATTAGTGACTTATAAACCCAAATACATTAATTTAATTGTCATTAATCCATTTAAAGAATGCTAATTTTGTCATATTTCACCATTGGTGTGCAATTTTGTGATAAAAATATCAAAGTGTGCTATTAACTAATCATAGTATTCTTAATTTTTTGAGTTTACATATTATCAAATAATCAACTATTTTAAGTAAAATATAATATTTAAAAACATTATATAGTTATGGTTTTAAAAATAAATTATTATCAATAGTCAATAATTATTTAAAATATTTTTTCAATTTATTGGCCACTTGTTATAAGTATGGAAGTTTTTATATATTAAAAATGTTTTGTTGGTACTATGTATGATAAATATTTTAGATATTAGCAAATTTTTGACTTTTTCATTTAAAGTTTTTATAATTGTTTTTTATGAAAAATTTATAGCTTATTTTAGTATATTTAACTTTATATTTTAAATTTTTACTCGCTATATAAATATATCTATACATTTTTTTTGAGGGGAATTTAAAAAATGCACTTTCTTTGGTACACTTTTTCAGTTTTGCACTTCTAAAAAAGACATTTTCATTTTTACACTTTTTTATAAAACTTTATAAACTCTTAAATTTTTTTAGGGCAAATCTTCCTTTATGGTTTACAATTCAGAGTTTAAAGTTTTAGGGTTTACGATTTAGGGTTTAGGGTTTAGATTCACAAATCCTTAAGATTTAGGGTTTAGGGTTTAGATTCACAAACCCTAAACCCTAAACCCTAAACCCTAAACACTAATTCGTAAAACCTAAACCCTAAACCCTAAACCCTAAACACTAAACCCTAAACCCTAAACAATAAACCCTAATTCCTAAACCCTAAACCCTAATTCGTAAACCCTAAACCCTAAACCCTAATTCGTAAACCCTAAACCCTAAACCCTAAACCCTAAACCCTAAACACTAAACCCTAAACCCTAATTTGTAAACCCTAAACCCTAAACCCTAATTCGTAAACCCTAAACCTTAAACACTAAACCCTAAACCCTAAACACTAAACCTTCAATCGTAAACCCTAAACCTTCGTTTTTGTAAAGGATGAAAATGAGTGTATTTTTGATTTTTTTTTTTTGGTATAAAGTATAGTTTTGAAAATGTGTATGATGAAAGTGATATTTTTAACAAATTCTCTTGTTTTTGTTCTTTTCTTATGATGCAAATAAAAATAGAATATAGTTTTTAGTTTCTGACTTTCTGTTAGATTTGGTATTTATTTTATTCTTTCTATTCATGATACATTAATTTAATTGTCATTAATCCATTTAAAGAATGCTAATTTTGTCATATTTCACCATTGGTGTGCAATTTTGTGATAAAAATATCAAAGTGTGCTATTAACTAATCATAGTATTCTTAATTTTTTGAGTTTACATATTATCAAATAATCAACTATTTTAAGTAAAATATAATATTTAAAAAAATTATATAGTTATGGTTTTAAAAATAAATTATTATCAATAGTCAATAATTATTTAAAATATTTTTTCAATTTATTGGCCACTTGTTATAAGTATGTAAGTTTTTATATATTAAAAAATATTTTGTTGGTACTATGTATGATAAATATTTTAGATATTAGCAAATTTTTGACTTTTTCATTTAAAGTTTTTATAATTTTTTTTATGAAAAATTTATAGCTTATTTTAGTATATTTAACTTTATATTTTAAATTTTTACTCGCTATATAAATATATCTATATATATATATTTATATCATATACATTTTTTTTGAGGGGAATTTAAAAAATGCACTTTCTTTGGTACACTTTTTCAGTTTTGCACTTCTAAAAAAGACATTTTCATTTTTACACTTTTTTATAAAGCTTTATAAACTCTTAAATTTTTTTACGGCAAATCTTCCTTTAGGGTTTACAATTCAGAGTTTAAAATTTTAGGGTTTACGATTTAGGGTTTAGGGTTTAGATTCACAAATCCTTAAGATTTAGGGTTTAGGGTTTAGATTCACAAACCATAAACCCTAAACCCTAAACCCTAAACACTAATTCGTAAAACCTAAACCCTAAACCCTAAACCCTAAACCCTAAACCCTAATTCGTAAACCCTAATTCCTAAACCCTAAACCCTAATTCGTAAACCCTAAACCCTAAACCCTAAACCCTAATTCGTAAACCCTAAACCCTAAACCCTAAACCCTAAACACTAAACACTAAACCCTAAACCCTAAACCCTAATTTGTAAACCCTAAACCCTAAACCCTAAACCCTAATTCGTAAACCCTAAACCCTAAACACTAAACCCTAAACCCTAAACACTAAACCTTCAATCGTAAACCCTAAACCTTCGTTTTTGTAAAGGATGAAAATGAGTGTATTTTTTAATTTTTTTTTTTTTGGTATAAAGTGTAGTTTTGAAAATGTGTATGATGAAAGTGATATTTTTAACAAATTCTCTTGTTTTTGTTCTTTTCTTATGATGCAAATAAAAATAGAATATAGTTTTTAGTTTCTGACTTTCTGTTGGATTTGGTATTTATTTTATTCTTTCTATTCATGAAATTGATAAAGTAGTTGCTAAATTATAATTATATTTTCTTACACCAGTTCTGTTGTGTGCTATTTTTTTTTTTAGTTTCCGTTTGTTATTATTTTGTTGCTGTGTCTAGTTAGAAACAATGGGGGTGTATTGAAGTAGGAATTTTAGAAAATTTTAGAGTTTTATTAAAATGGGGAAAAATCCAAAAAATACCCAACTTTAATTACATTTGTCAGATAAATACACAAATTTTTAAGGTTGCCCAAACAATACCTAATGTAAATTGTATTGCCCAATTAAAACCCGAACATTCAAAATCGATAAGTTTGACACGAGAATTTTAACGACGTTAATTTTTTTGATGGGAACAGTATACCGTCGTTAGTATCGTTAATGACACGAGCGGATTTGACATTTTTACCCTTCTTTTATAGTCGATCTCCCCCAAATTGATTGTTTATAACTTTTGAAGTAAAAATCCACCAAATATGTCCCAGCTCTCTAAGTACATTCCTGAAGTAAATTCTAGCTCGAAGTATCCTTCTCAATCATTACAGAATCTAAGCATTACGATCACCACTTTACACAACATTTGGTTACGATACAAAACACACTCCTCTTCTCTATGATTGTTCAGCCAAACCAATACGAATCAAACTTACTCCAAGTTAGAAACTAAATCCCCAAGCTAAAACCTCGTAATTTACAGAAAATAAAAAAAAATCATATCAAAAAAAGATCGGACAAAAAAAGAAATTACCTTTTCTGACGTAAAGGACACGAAGGAAGACGACGGCGGAGATAAGGAAGAGGAGCAACATGCCCACCTTCTTACGACCGGCGAATTTGCAGATCCAATGTACAATACCTTCCCTCTCCTTCTGCATCTTAGATGGTTTGGTACGCGTCGTAGTCGCCTGGATAGGCAAAACGACGTCGTTGAGTCCCGTCTTCTCCAAGGAACCATAGCTACTGGATCGAACGCCCAACCCAGTCATCGTTCCCCTTTGCTTCCCCACTCCTTTAATCATTCCATCAAATCTTCCCAAAGCAAAATCACTCAAAAGTCAATTCCAATGTTCTCACTCAATCTCAGATCAAGCTTTTCAAGCTTAACTTTGCCCAATTCAGATTCTCGCTTGTCCAAATTGCAATCTTATCTACGAAATTTCAGCTCACACAGATTCAAATCGAAAGAATCTGATTCAGACAAACTAGGGTTCATCAGTCAAATTGAAATCGATTTGGGGAGATTGACATAAGAGAAGGGCAAAAATGTCAAATCCGCTCGTGTCATTAACGATATTAACGACGGTTTACTGTTCCCGTAAAAAAAATTAACGTCGTTAAAATTCTCGTGTCAAACTTATCGATTTTGAATGTTCGGGTTTTAATTGGGCAACACAATTTACATTAGGTATTAATCAGACAACCTTAAAAGTTTGTGTATTTATCTGACAAATGTAATTAAAGTTGGGTATTTTTTGGGTTTTTTCCCTATTAAAATCTCCTGTTATTCAACTAAGGATTTTAAAAACTCTTTTCAAATCCTGTATTATTGAACATAGAATTTTATGTAAAACTATTCAAATCACTTGCAATCTCCTGTTATTCAATTAACAATTTATAAAAACTCTCTCAAATCCACTCTTATTCAAAGTTAAACAGTATTTTAAAAGTGCAGAGATCGACTTAGATTCTTGAGAGACATGGCGAAAGAATCGTTTGAAGCTCACCGGGCAAGCCGGGTTCATGGGGGGCAAGTCCACCGCGAGGAGAGACAGATTGCGTGGACCCCACCGTGCTCTGGGTGGACCAAACTGAATACCGACGGTGCCTCCCATGGTAATCCTGGACAGGCTACAGCTGGAGGAGTTCTCAGAGATGGGGATGGTACGTGGATAGGAGGATTTGCTTTGAATATAGGGATCTGTTCTGCACCCTTAGCTGAACTTTGGGGGGTATATTATGGATTGTGTTTGGCCTGGGAGAAAGGCATATCGAGAGTTGAGCTGGAAGTGGATTCAGAGATAGTAGTGGGTTTCTTGACAGCAGGGATCAGCGGTGGTCATCCGCTGTCTTTCCTAGCACGTTTGTGCTATGGCTTTTTATCAAGGGACTGGTTAGTCCGTATTCGTCACGTATATAGGGAGGGCAATCGTCTTGCAGATGGATTGACGAACTATGCGTTTACTTTACCCTTAGGGTTGCATTTCTTTGATTTTGTTCATGAATTTGTTGATTCTTTGTCTAAGGACGATTTAGAGGGTCTAGCTGTTGCTAGACGAGTTCGTGTGTAATTGGTTTCTTTTTAAAATTTTAATAAAACATCGGGGGCACTAACCCGGCCATTCACCAAAAAAAAAAACAGTATTTTAAAAGAAAATTTTGTAAAAGGGATTTTAGAATACTTTGCATCCATTTATAGTTAAAAATAGTCTCCATCGAATACACACCTCTACGGGTGTTATTTGAAAAGATTTCAGAACATAAAAAACATTTCAGAAAACTGCAAATTTCTCTCTTTCTCTCTTTTTCTATAAACAGATTCTGGAAAAAAATATCTCAATTTCGTGCAAAACATCTCCTTTCTCTTTCTGGGTCCATTTAGAACGCTAGAGAAATTTCAATCCTTTCTCTTTTCGACGAGGAATTGAAAGGGAAAAGACTACAAAAACCCATTTGTTTGATTCCTTTCATTAATTCTTCACTGGAATCTGACTCAAATTCTTTTTCATTCTTTCTAAAATCATCGTTCTGTGTTTTAAATGGGGGTTTCTCTCTCAATCTATCTGCAGAGTTTTATTGAATTAAAACTGTTTGTAAATCTGCTGAAATCAGTGTCACATTATATCGCTTTATAAAATTGGTGTTGCAAATGACCAGTTCATACTCTTCATTTTTGCAATGTGTACTCCCATTTTGTGTACGTCAATTGTTTTAATAACACTAGTCTATCCTGATTAATGTGGAATATGAAAGTAACATAGAATCATGCAATCCCAAAAGGTTGCTTCATACTCCAGTGTGTTGCCATAACAACATGACTTCGAGAGTTTGCTCGTTACAAAAGAGAATGAGATAGCAATGTACTTGTGCCATGATGTTTTAAGCTGCTTTGTGTTCTCTGCGTAAACGACATGTCTTGACTCTCTTATTTGCTCCTTGTTCTCTACGTCTACAACATTTTTAACTCTCTTATTTGCTCAAGCTACAAGTGTGAGAACTGTTGTTTCGATTTTATGATGAGAAGCCATGTCGTCCCACGATAACGTCCTCTGTTGTCAATCTCGTTTCTGCTCATCTAGTTGTAGCGTTTCTGACACACTTTTCTCCAATACTGAGCAAACACCTCCTCCATGTCTTGTTAAGCTACTGCCAGGGCCGGCTTAGGTGGGGGGACAAAGAGGGCGACGGCCCTGGGTCCATTCTCTTTTTAAAAAAATTTACGGAAAAAAGGTCCATATTTTATTTATTTTATTGTTTTAGTTAAGAAAAAATAAAAAAAAAAATTTTTGCCCAAGGCCCCTTATAAAGTTAAGCCGGCGCTGCCTACTGCCTACGGGTAATATAACTAAACTGCTTCAAAAATCTCAGCAGTTGGATGCTCTTAATCAAAGCCAATGATTGAAGCTATAGAAATAACAAGGATTTATCCTGTTTTAACCTCCTCTACGAAAAAATAATTTTTGAAGCAATCCCTGCATATTCCACTATCTTCAATTTCCAGTTGAGAAAGTCCTTCAGCAATCCGTTCTTATATTTGAAGGACCAATATCTGTAAAACTTCTTCTTCTTTCTTCCACATACTCTTCTTATGTTGAGATATTACATAACAGTGTTGTTTTACATCTCTTACAGCTTTCTTGAACGGAACTTAGTTTAGAATTATTCAAGTTTCAATGATATTAAGTTATCAGAGTAGCTACAATTTTGCTGCTCCTTTTTAGCAAAATCAGTGAAAATCTTGATGAAGTGTTATGAGTTCTATCCTAGAAGGTATCAGGCAGTTCTATGTCCAAGTTGAGAAAGAAGAGTAGCTCCCCAGACACTTCGTAAGTCTGGTTTTAATTATTTTTTTTTTGTTTACCATTGTAAATCATCTAAACTATTCTGAAATTTAGAAGAAATATCTAACCAAATCACCAACAGATTCTTTTATTTTATTTTTAAATCCCACCAAAATCAGCCAGTATCCTAGAAACCTATCTAAATCCCCTCAAATTTAAAAACAACCCAAAATCTCCTCAAATCTTTAATTCAATACACCCCCTAGAGAGTTTGAGTGTGCTTTTAACCAATATTATATAATACAATAATAACTACTGGTGATTTTTCAACTTCAAATTTGTCAATATTATTGAACTTATTCAAACTCGGATAATAGTGATGGAAAGGTGCAGGAAAGAAAGTTTTTCTACAGTTTCGTCTTTTTAAGGTTTTGTCTTTTTCTTGTAAGGTTTCGTTTTCTTTTTTTTTTTAAGATTTTGATCGTCATTCTGCCAATCAAATCACCTTTCAACGACCTAATTCTTTGTATATTTCGAACAAGACTCATAAGAAAAAATATTGGAGGAATAACAGTTCAACAACAATTGAGGATAGGTTTGAGTTTTCACATCTTGATCAAAAGAATTGGTAATGTAACGAGATAGAATCAAAGTAAGGAATGAGAAAACTGTAAGAAAAATATCACAAGTATAGCATAAACTTAGTGTCATTCTAAGAGCATGTGCAGCCCAGGATTTGATAAGGTTTTTAAGCAAAAAACAAAAAACATTTGTTATAAGGACCTGAGACTCTCAATGTGATTCGGGAAGATATCGAGCACAAATCTGATCTTGTCTCCAATTCCTTCATGTTCGACTTCTCTGAAACTTTTTTTCTCCGGATCATATAAAAACGTAGAAAACAGTTGATCATAGCTGTCTGGTACATAAACAAACTCACCAGCAGGAGTGATACCTCTTAGATCGAAAAAACGTATCGAACTGGGATCACGGTGAACAATAGGTGCATCAAAGTCTTTACTCGACCACTCCTGTTTCTCTGCATCTTCCAAAATCAAAAATTTAATACCACCGTTGGTGTTATTTCGTTCAACAAAAGCTAACCTCCCCTCATAACTTATCGTCACATTCCTATAAATATTCGACGGTTTTTCTATTATACCGAATTTTTCAGACCTAACATCAAACCTTATTATAACGTAATTATGCGATAACTTAATATAGGCAAGATAATACAAAATCCCGTTGATGCATTTTCCAGAAAAGGCAGAAAGATGCCTTTGATTAGTTTCGACCGTTCTCCATGATTTTGGACCAGACCCCAACGTTAAAACCCGACACTTGTGGCTAGTTCTGTTGCGTGGCAAACACAATACTTTGTGTTTGCCTTCGATTGGATCGTATCCTAAAAATACTGTTATATACATCCAGCTCTTTCTTGGTCTGCTTAAGGTTAAGAACCGCCTCATGCTAGGGTTCCAGAGTACCGGTTTTCCGCATTCTTCAAAGCAGATCAAGCCGTGTACTGACTCCAAGGAGGACCTATATTGTGGGAATCTACCGATATGATGAGAATAAGAGTAAGACTCGTTGGAATTTCGAGGATGTTGCGGAGTCGAGACAACACACAACGTGTCCCTTTTCTTGAAGCAGACTAGAAGACTCGGCCGTGTTGATGACAGCGTTTCGAACGAGTTGATGAAATATGGATCCTTGATGATTGATGACCAGAGCTTCGACACGCAACTAAACCTCACGAGAGATTTTGCAGGCAGCTTCAGGAGTATATTGGAGATTACATCCAAGGGAAAGAACCAAGTTGATTTCGATTGTGTTCTTCTTCTTCTTCTTTGGACTTTTATCTTCCTCTCCTCTACTTGCTCCATCTTTGGTCGAAACCTTAGTTTGTTCAGACTATTTTCTACTTTTTCTTATGTAACCCTAATTTGTTTAGGCTATGTTCCAAGAGTCCACAAAAGAATTTAAACAACCAATAAGAAGTTGTCAAGTCAGCATTTTAATTAAATATTTTCAAATATATCAAGATTTCCATAAAAAGTAAAAATTCTAAATAAAATAGAAATTAATATTAGGTAATTTAAATTAGTAAACGAAAAAATTATTAAAATGAAAATTAGGTTGATGTAATGAATATATATTTTTGGAAAACTAACATAAAAAGTTTAAATAACAAAAAAAAATTATCTATTAATTAACATATAAAAATTGAGACTAAATGCCTTTAAAACTATCTACATAAGATTTAACCAATAATATGATTCCATATGAACATTATTAATTAAGAAAATTTATAATATAATTTTTTGTATATTATTTTATATTGTTTATAGAAAAAGGCATAAGATAAAGAAATTATTTATAAGTTTTTAAACAAAAAAATTTAATATTAGATTAGCAAACATTCTTTAAGATAATTGTCTCAATTAATATCAGTAATAATTTGAAAACTGTTTCCAAACTACGATTGTTGTTAAGCAGGGCCGGCTCAAGTTTCGTTGTGACCGGGTGCAGTAGAAGAAATAAAGCCCTTACATACACTAATTTTTTTTTTTTCACAAAATTTGGATCCTTTGGCTAGAACCGGGCCTGTTGTTAAGTATAGGTTCAAGAAAGTGTTTATACGACCACTTGTGTTTCTCAGCATCTTCCATAATCCACAATTTGATAATGTCTTTATGTTTAACATAAGCAGGAGCGACTTAACCTCTGATATCATGTAGAAAACATCCAAAGACAGATGGATTCAACCTCTTAAAGAGCTTATTGAGATGAAAACGAAATTAATAAAATAGATAGTTCGTACAGCCTTATCCAAATGCAAGAACAGAAAGAAAAAAAACGAATGCAAGAACAAAAGAAAAAAGCTGAAGAATAATGATTATACAAAATCACTTGTACGTTGGAAATCCTAAACACATAGGTCTTCTTTCAACACTTTATCGACTGATGGGCCAAAAGATACTCGTTGCGGTGTTTTACAAAGACATGAGAGTCTCTTTGTGATTCAGGAAAACATGGATATTAACCAGACGTCTTTCCCCAAGTCCATTCTTGAACCTAAATTCTGTTTGCAATTCCTTTAAATTCAACTCTGTGGAACCTTTTTCTCTTTGGATCATAATATAAAACATAAAACGATTTACATATCCCATACGGAGCATAAACAAACTCACCAGCATCACTAATACCAATTAAATTGAATTTTTTTCTCTCTCTCTCATAATAGTAAGGTGCAGGTGCAGGGAAGTATTTAGGTGACCAACCATGTTTTTCTGCATCCTTCAGCATCCACATTGTAGCGGCAAGACCTTCAACGTTACTTTTGACGCAAGCTAACCTTCCCTTGTATACTGTGAGTATACCTCTACCACTACTATAACTCCAAGGTAATTTTATCATATGGAACTTTTCAGATCTGACATCAAAACTCATTATATTGGCACCATACTCTGTCTGATGAGTATATGCTCTATAATACAGAACCCCGTTGATGCATTCATGACTGAGAGGGACAGGATGATGATTATGGTTGGTTTTGACCCTTCTCCATGATTCTTGAGCTGATCCCAATGTTAAAACACGACACTCGTCGATGGCTTCATCAGAAGGCATGCACAATACTTTGTGTTTAACTTCGATTGGATCGTATCCTACAAAAGCTGTTACACGGTTCCAGCTCTTTTCAGGATTGGTTAGTGTTAAGAACTTTCTCATTGTCAGGTTCCAAATAATGGGTTTTGCTGCTTCTGGAAAGCAGCAGATCAAGCCATGGACAGATTTGCTAGTTGAGAAAGAACGGTGGTTGGGGCCTGTCATATGATAACTATCATCAACAGGCTGACAAGAAATTGAATAAGGCTCGTTTGAATGCTGATGATCTTGCCCAAGCGAAAATACCAACAACTCGTCCTTTCTTCTGATGCAGAGTACAAGACTCGGCCTCCTTCTTATGGACCAAGTTTCAAACGAGTTGATGAAATACTGATCCGTCGTGATTGATGACCAAAGCTTGCAAACACAACGTATCCTCATGAGAGATTTTGCAGGCAGCTTTGAGAGTATCTCTAAGGCTACTTCAAGAGGAATGAACAATGTTGATTTTGACGACGATGAATTTTTTCTTCTTTCTCTGTGGATTTGTACAGTTGTTTCTTCATGTTGCTCCATTGTCTGAACCTTATCTCCCTTTTATATGTTACATACATATATGATACTAGGTGATTGAATATTTACTAAATAACTTAACTAAAATTATTGGTTAATGTTATCTTTTATTTATTTATAAGTTTTTATTTGTTTTGTCAACTATATGTATTCATGTAAATAGAAAATTGTTGTAATTAATTTTAAGATGTTATATATCTTATTAAACATATTTTGATATAAAAAATTTACATAGGTACCTTTATTCATTTTTAGAATTATTATATGGCATAATTTTTTTTTAATTGAAATACAATTAGTTTTTTTTGTTCTATTTAGGCTAAAGTTGAGTCTTTCACCTTTGATTTGTAAAGCTATTTTTGTGAAATATGTCTATTTATATATGTTGTTTTTAATATGATTTTAAAAACACTTTCCTTTATGTAATTTTCGTTTTTTTTATATATACAAAAATTATTTCTCTTTATTAATGTGATTTTGAAAAAAAATATCATTAAACAAAAAATTAAATCAAAAAGTTTTAGTAATGGAAATTGTCTTAAAGTTATTTCTTATTTAATATGATTTTATAAAAGACTTTCCTTTTTTGGAATTAACGTTTTTATATCTAATAGAAATATCTCTGTATTTCAATGTTATTTCCTTTTTAATATTATTTTTTAAAAAACTTTCCATTTTTATAATTTTCGTTTTTTATATATACACAAAAATTATTTTATGTTTTAAAATTATTCTCTTTTATTAATGTGATTTTTTTTAAAAAAATCATTAAACAAAAAAGTATATTAAAAGGTTTCAGTAATGACAAACTAATATAATAATTGGAATTCATTAAGGGTATCTCTGTAATCGACTTCGTGAGAATTAACATGAGCGCGACACGTAGGAAACTGACTTATCAAATAATATTATAGAGATATCGGGTCCCAACATATATATAGGCTCTCTGTTTTTACTTTTTAATTATAAATTTTGAAAGTAAGTAAATATTATCTACCCAAAATTTACAAATAAGAATATTTTCTTTTCTAAAACATAGCAGATAAAGAAATTATCAACAAATTATTATTAACAAAATAATTAATTATATATTACTTAAGAAAATTTCTTAATCTATAGTATTTTTTGGGAAGCGATTTTCTCTCTACGAACTCTCACATCTTAATACTATTATAAATGAAGTACAAATATGGAGATGCCCAAAAATTATAGCTAAAATTACACAAAATACCAGTGCCATTACGATTTTTTATGATCAAATAAAAGGGTACAATCATATTAAAAATATAAAAACCGAAGGTCTCAAACCAAACGTTCCGGGTATAACCCGACTGAATGTGGTAAAAAACGCGGATCTTATGAATTTTAAAATCTCATCCGTTGAATTTTAATTGTTCTAATCTTAGCCGTTCAAATAATAAACCAGAAAATGGATTACCAAAGTGCATAGTCGGATAAACACGCGGATCTGAAATTTAAAATCCTGACCATTCGTTTTCTTATCTTCTAATCTTGAGCTTTGATTTATACCCATAATATAACCCAATTCGTTTTCTTATCTTCTAATCCTGAGCGTTGATTTAAAAGCTGATCTTTTTAATTTAACCCGAAAAACTGAAAAAAAAGAAAGAAAGAAAAGCACGCCCTTTCTGGAAAAAAAAAAAAAAAAGACGCTGGGATTGTAGTTCTGCAGATTCGATTGCGGCAAAAAAGAGGCGATGAAATTAGGATTCATATTCGATTTCTTCAATGGTGATGTAAGACGGAATGAAAGAAAACAATGGCTGCCAGGTAACTAAAAAAACATATTCATTTGTTTCATCGTTTTCGTACCTACGCGATTTTATCAAACAATTATGGAAAGTAAATGATTTTGTTCATTTGTAGTGATATAGACACAGAATCTCCAGACGCGTCTTGAATCGCTGTGCTCAAACGATGGATTCAGGAGCTTCATCTTTAAGAATGATTAAGAAATTGTGCGGAATGATTAAGAAATTGAGCTTTATCTCCAGAAACAATTCGATTTGCTTCAGGTTTTAACATTTAAACCTTTTTTTTAACAGTTATCCATATGTGATTCTGTTATTGAATATATCCGTTTTGGTTTGTTTCTGAGTGGCAGCGGCGGGTGGGATTGTGACGGATTCAGCTAGAAAACCATTGGATCTATCAAGAAGTTGATTTGGACGCAGGTATTACGTCTCTCATAGGTACCAAAATCATGAATCAGAGACTCAAAACTGTTAAAATCTCACATGATTACTTTACTATATACTGCCAGATTAAATGAACAACGATTATATTAAATGGATACATCGATTACATTTGTAGTGATATAGACACAAAATCTCCACTCTTACTGATTGTGACCGGATCTAAAATTTTAAAACCTGAATTCAACTAGAGAGCATCCATAAGGACGGTTTAGTTGAAGCAAAAACTCTTTTAAAGCATATTCCTTTTAAATGAGGTATTAAAGAACGAAGACCGGAAGGTCCGAGGAATGGCTTAGATCATCATACTTTTTTAATTCTTCTCTTTCTCAATTTCCTATCTTGCATAATTTTTCCAACTCAGGCATTGTTTACGCGATGATATGGACTCATGAATCAAGTTCTCAATTGGAAACGGGAGCAGCTTTTAGTGTTCTCCTACCAAAAGAAGAGGTAGAAACGTTAAAAGTTTTAATTATCCTGAATGAACCAAAGTAAGTGGCCCCTCGGGTTCAAAGATGGGTCCAGTTCAACCAACCGGGTTTCGGATATACCAGCATCATCAGCGAGATGATTCTGTACCTGTAGCAACTCTTAGACAACACCGTGGAGGAGTTCCTCGGCCGAGTGATGCCTGATGATGTAACTTTCTTGCCTCATTTGTTCTTTCCCTATTTTCTTCACTTTCGTCGGCTGCTCAGTGATCTGTTTTTTTGGTTCACTCAATGTCTGTAGGAAGTTGCGATATTGGAGTTTGGAGACTTCCTTGGCGGTTCTGGAAATAATCACATCGACCATCATCGAGATATGCGATTGGACCTCGAGGAAATGTCTTACGAGGTGAGCCAATCATTACTCTTTAGTCTTTACTGGTGTTGTTAGCAGAGTGTGGCATTTAGCAGCTAAAAGTTGACGTTTTTAAATTATTTGTTCCCTGTGAAGATCTTGGCTTTAGCATGAGCTTGAGAGTCGACAATGCAATTTAATGTGATCACAATTAAGTTTCTGTTAAATCTGATTTGAATACTGGGGGTTTGAACAGGAACTTCTTGCGTTGAGCTAGCGAATTGGAACCGTAAACACTGGTTTGCCTGAGGCAGAAGTTAAGAATCATCTGAAAACAAGAACATGGTCTGGAATCAACCTTGCAGAAGAGTAAACTAAAGATAGAGAAACTGAACCTTGCATGATATGTTAGGTAAAATAAAGCCAAAGATCAAAGCTTTTAAAGGCTGCACAGGCTTTGATATTAAAGGCCTAAACAATTCTCTCAATTCTGCTTTTACAGGAAAGCTTCAAGAACGAAGAAAAGATTGCGACTTTGTATTGCGGGCATGAGTATCATGCGGAATGTTTGGAGAAATGGCTGATTGTGAAGAACGTTTGCCCAATCTGTAAATCAGAGGCATTGGTCATGGAGAAGAGAAACGTATAATAGGAAGAAGAATCGCTTTTTTAATCTATTGGGTTCCTATATTATATAAAAAGGAAACTTACATGGAGAGAAGAAAACAGAGTTTGGGTTTGTTTTCAGCTCCAAGAAAAATTCTGTAAATTTGTACCTTCTTTTTTGTTTGTGCACATAATATGTGTGAATGGTCATGTGTTTTCTTGGCTACGCGACGATGAAAATTGTACATGCTAATTTGGTTTTCATAGATTTTTCTCATTCTTTAATGTTTCTTCTTTCAATTGCTTAGGCTTCAAAATTGTGAAAAGCACATCAAATGCGTTATCCAAATCAAATTTACCGACAAAACTGGCAAAACAAAAATGGTTTCTAAAAACCTTCATTTCCATTACTTTGGTTTTAAATGTTAAAGGTTTTTCTCATTCTTTAATGTTTATTCAAATGTTTTGTTAACTTAAATACATTTATTGATTTTTGAAAGTATCTTGCTTTAGGGGTCTGATGTTCTACAAGCATAGAATTTGCAAGTTTTTTAAAAAGTTTGTTTTAGCAACCTTTTACAGAGAAGTTAAACCCGCAACGCTAAATATCGCTGCCTCCATTTTTAAAAGTTGGTTTTTAAAACAAGAGTCAAGGTTAGCTTATCGTTTTATCTATAAGAAAATATGGAAGAATGGTTAGTTAGTATTACAAATATGTTTGAATCGTTGTGTTTTAGTTGGGTCTAAAACATCCTAATAGAACATCCAACAAATTCGATTGGGAAATATTTAGTTGGCCAATTTCAATTAAAACTATTTTAAACAAATGCCCCGGTTTTCATAGCCATTTCCATAACATAAGGAATCAAAGATTTTTTAAAATAAATAAGGAATCAATGATGAGAAATACCCTCAAATACCACACTTTCATTTCATGTTTTTGTGACAAAAATACCACACCAAGGTGAAAATGACAAAAATAACATTTATTTAATGGTTTAAAGATAATTAAACTAATAAATTTGGGTTCAAAAGTCATTAATTAGGGTTTAGATTTTGGGTTTTACGGCTTAGGTTTTAAGGGATTGTGAAGAAATATATGAAAATAAATGTATAATAATTTTTTTCTCTCCAATAAATGTTATTTTTGTCATTTTCATTTTGGTGTGGTATTTTTGTCACAAAAACATGAAAGTGTGGTATTTTTGAGAATTGCCCATCAATGATTTTGTTAAACATATTCTTACTCATTATCAATCAAATATTTTGTTAACCAAATAAGGATTGAATCGAAATATTCCTAATCACTTATATAAAACCGATTTAAAAACCATGACCAAAATAAACCAATTGCAGATTCGGATGTGTTGGTTATTAAGCAAATCAATATTTTATTTATTATAATAAATCACATAACATATCTATATTAAAGTATCTAAAATTTCGGTAACTAATTAATGCATATCTAATCAAATATATTAATTAGTATTATTTTAATCGAATATACCCTGTCATATTTCATCGTTGGCTTGATTATAGAAACAATTAGATTTTAGAAATAACCATATATAAAACTAAAGATTTGACACCAACAAGAACATTGCCAATAAAGAGTTCATGTTCTTAGCAAATCTATGCTAAATAAATCTTATAATCTTCCACAGAATATATTAACTATCTAAACTAAATATTCAACCAAAGATGTTAACCACAAAAAGCGTGTTAAATATTTAATTCGAACCTAAGATTAATTCTTTCCAAATCCAATTCTATTATAATTTCCAGAAACTAATTAATACACTTATAATCAAATATACTAACCACCCGACTACTTATATCTGACTACTTAATTTAAATTTCAAAATTTTTCAAGTTTACCTACCGTATTAAATCAAACTAAATATCTCAAACAATCCTGATTTCAGTACTAACCTAACCGAATATTCTAGGGTTATTAAAAATTGATATAGTATATATATAGATACTCCATAAATACCAGAGCGGATAGACCATAATAATTATATTTTAGAATAAAAATAATATTCTTTTTAAATTGAATACATATATACGAAAACAATTTGTTTATATCCATATAAATCAATTTAAAGTTATTATATTAAATTATTTAATGAATATTAAATTAGTTTATATCCATATATATCAAATTAAAAATAATAGCTGAATATTAATTTTAATCCAATATAAATATTAAATATTTAATATTTAAAGAGATCTGATTCCAATATTCATGTTTTAAATGCTTGATACTCGATTTTAATGTAGCATTTATATTTTTCTTTTTAATTGTATTAGTTATCAAATATTCAGAAAGATATTCGATAATATTTTTCTCACTTGAAGATATTCAATAATATTTTTATTTTTAATTTTGAATAATTAAGAATTAATCTTTTATTCTCATTCTTTTGAGATTCTTTTTTATATAAATCAGTTTCAAATTATTATATTAAATCATTTAACCATACAGAATAAGTTTATATCCATATAAATCAAATTTAAAATAATAACTGAATATTTATTTAAATCTAAATTACTAAATTACGAAATTATTAGGAAATAGACATTAATCATTTATTGATAACTAAATTATTAATTCTCTCAATTCTGTTAAGTATGCTCATAACTAAGAGTAAAATATGTATCTAAAACGTGATTATTGGATATTAGCATATTCCTTATTTGCATTGAATTTTCTAAAATAATTGATACCAAAAATCTTAATGTATCGAATATATATGACAATATATTGTTATGCATTTATTTCTAAACGAAAATCAATCAGCATTAACTACCTAGAATATTTGAAAAGATTATACCTACATTGGGGCATTACTCCTTCCTGATCTATATAAATACATTTTAATCGTTAATGGAAAATTTGGACTGAAAATTTGTCTAAAAAATATCGGTCTCCCCCTTCGAGAGTATTCTCTAATTTCTCTATTTCGAGTTTTTGATCCTTCTTAATATGATTGTATTCTACAATAACAAGTTTGTTGGATAAAATTAATTTAAAGCTATATTAATTTTGATTTGGAATTATGTACTTCAAAGTTTTAGATGATTTTTTTATAGAATTACATTAAAAGTTAAATATACAATTTAGAATATATATCGTCAACAAAGAAGAGGAGACAAAGCGAAAGCTTTTTATTTTAATCAATATATAAATATGTAAGATAAAATATGTTTCTTATTTTGAATAAAGAATAAATAATATTTTAAATTAAAAAAATTTGAAAGAAAAATATTATTTCAATAAGTAATTTAATAAACTAATAAAATATCACAGTTTTTATATTATTAATTTATAGAATTTTTACTGTATTTATAAATGATCAACAGTTAAAATGTAAATACGTACATACCTATAACCATAACTGTGAAGATAATTAGCATGGTGACTGAAAGTTGAAGTGGCTTAGTCATCTGACTCATCTCATATGTTGTTAACGAGTCACATGATTGTTTGCTTTTTGTTTTTGTTTATGAAAGCAAATTGATGCTCCTCTAAATTTGAGAAAACAAATGAACAAATGTATACAAATATATATAGATGAATCCTATTTTTGGTACATCTAATTTAAGTCATCGACCGTCTTACATGTTGGTTTTCCATTGATTACTCGTTTATTTTCTATATATAGAATATTCACAATTATCTTGTTTTTTAATTAAAATGGCATATTTTAATTGGTGATTAAATTGTAGTAAAAATACTTGGTGATTATCCAAAAGAAATGTAAAATTTCAGCGAATTTATAACAGATTAAAACTGCTAAAAAGTATGTGTTA
Source organism: Isatis tinctoria (assembly GCA_010577795.1). Classification (NCBI taxonomy): domain Eukaryota; kingdom Viridiplantae; phylum Streptophyta; class Magnoliopsida; order Brassicales; family Brassicaceae; genus Isatis; species Isatis tinctoria. The sequence goes on along the minus strand of CM021244.1, from coordinate 33,768,329 downwards.
TTGCTCAAAAAAAAGATTATAAAAAAAAAACTACAGACCTATATAGGGCACAAAAGAAGTCATCTTTTTTTTTTTTGATAACTCAGGTGATCTTAAAGGGTTTCTAGGCCCAAAGACTAATCCTGAGACCTGGGAAAACCATGTAAAATTGCTCGAACCCCGGTGGCCAATGCTACTCGAATTCAGGTGGCGGAAAGTTACTAACTCCCCTTCCAAGGCGACTTGGTCAATGGTCACAAAAGAACTCATCGATCCAACATATGTGATATAACCACAAAATTTATTTTCTCTCTTTTATTTTAATGAATATGAGAGTAATATTTGGATTGGACCTTATTTAGAATGGCTTTGACCTCCAAAATCTACTCCAATTAGCCGAGTATACTAGTTGCTTCCTCACTCTATCAATATTATTTTCCGATGTCAGCAAGCAGCATCACCACTGAGTAGGGGTATAGACCATCGATATTAACTTGGGAAGGAAGGCTTCGTATAGCAGCCGAATCAGCTTAAGGATTAGAATATTTGCACAATGGATGCATACCGCAAATAGTTCACCGTGACATTAGGACAACTAACATCTTATTAAACGACAAGTTCCAAGCTAAGCTTGCGGATTTCGGGCTTTCGCGGTCTTTCCCACTTGGAACTCAAACTCATGTCTCGACCGTAGTCGCAGGAACTCCTGGATATCTCGATCATGAGTAAATATCAATCTCTTCCCTCAACAACGTTACTGAATATTTGATTTCTTGTTAAATTTTTTGACATTATGGGTTTCTATTTTTCCAATTTCAGGTACTGTACAACTAACTGGTTGACGAAGAAAAGCAATGTGTTCAGCTTCGGTGTTATTCTACTTGAGCTAGTAACCAAAGGGAAAGATCACATATAAGTGAATGGGTTGGTTTGATGCTATCAAGAGGAGACATTAATAGCATTGTGGATCCTAAGCTTCAAGTGGAGTTTGATCCGAACACAACATGGAAAGTTGTTGAGACCGCAGTGTCACGCTTGAATCAATCTTTTTCACGGAGCCCAACGATGACTCAAGTGGTTATGGGTATGAAAGAATGTCTTAACATGGAGATGGCAAGAACCATGTGAAATCGTATGATGGATTCAACTATCGATTCTTCAATCCAGACGTCAATGAATTTCACAACAGAGCTTAATCCTGGAGGTAGATGCAACAATTATGTATAAACAAATTTGTTTGAAACTGTAAATTTCTCTGTACACACGTTTCTTTGATATGTTTGTGCTGAAGTCTTAGTTGTACTCTGTTTGGCTTATGTGTTTATTAAAAGAAAATACATAAATTTGAAGCAATTTATCAGATTTCTACAATTTCTATATTAGTCAACCAACCAACTACGAATCATATCAATCAACCTCTTTTTTTACATTAATGACATACATGAAGAAAGTAATTGTAAATTAGTTCTGTAACAACCAATATTAGTTATTTTTTTTCTCTCTTTTTTTTTAGAGGTTCAAAAGATAATTCATATGCAAAAGCTAGCTATACAATTGTCAGATTCCTTTGCTGACCCGCAGAGAGTAACAAAATCGTATATACCAGCCGTGAATGCACCAATATGAATTGGTGTCCAAGATGGACCGCAAGTGGCTACAGAGAGTGAAACGTGGAAGACCTATTGGTTCCAAAGATAAGACTCCTCGGAAATTAAAGAAAGGTGCTGAAATTCAGACCGAGGAGATAGTGGATGTTCCGGACACAAATGAGCCTAAGGTACCTGAAAATGAAGATTGGGACGCCGAGCCTCATGGTCCTGAAGTTCTCGATAACAATGAGATCTCAATAAATTTTGTTATGTCCGGAATCCAAAGGAACAGAAAAGATGTCGACATTGATGATATATTTGCATGCAATGTAGCACTTGATGTAATTAGTGAGGATCTAGAACCCACGTCCATTTTAGAGTGCACTCGCCGATTAGATTGGCTTAAATGGAAAGATGCTATAAACGTGGAGTTAAATTCTTTAAAGAAGAGAGAGGTTTTTGGTCCCATAATTCGGACACCTCATGATATAATAACAGTTGGACATAAATGGGTCTTTGTGAGGAAGAGAAATGAACGAGGAGAAATCGTTAGGCACAAAGCACGGCTTGTTGCACAAGGATTCTCACAAAGACCAGGAATCGATTATGAGGAGACATACTCCCCTGTGGTGGATGCAACGACTTTCCAATTCCTGATAAGTCTGGCCATAAGAGAAAAATTGGATTTACGGTTAATGGATGTTGTAACCGCGTATTTATATGGTCCACTGGATAATGAAATCTATATGCGATTACCAGAGGGTATAGAGCTCAAAGATAAGAAAAGTTCTCGAGAAGAACACTGCATTAGGCTGAACAAATCCTTTTACGGACTGAAACAAAGTAGGCGTATGTGGTACAATAGATTGAGTGAGTACCTAGTCAAAGAAGGCAATAAAAATGATCCCATCAGTCCGTGCATTTTTATAAAGATGTTTGCAAACAAAGGATTTGTGATTATAGCAGTATACGTGGATAATCTGAACATCCTCGAAACCTCTGATGAAGTCGCCCAAACAGTTGAATTTTTAAAGGACGAATTTGAGATGAAAGACATAGGAAAGACTAAGTTCTGTTTGGGAATACAGCTTGAGTACATCAAAGATGGTATCCTTGTGCATCAAATGGCATATACAGAAAAGGTACTCAAGAGATTTAACATGAACCAGGCCCACCCATTTAGCAGCCCAATGGTGGTGAGAAGCCTCGGATTGGATAGTGATCCATTTAGTCCAAAGAAAAAGGATGAAGAAGTCCTTGGTACCGAAGTGCCATATCTAAGTGCCATAGGAGCGTTGTTATATTTGGCTAGTCACACTAGGCCAGATATATGTTTTGTCGTGAACCTCCTATCAAGATTCAGTTCTTGTCCGACCCAAAGGCACTGGAACGGGATTAAACACATACTTCGTTACCTGAAAGGAACGAAAGATATGAGTCTGTTTTACACTAACCATAACGATAAAGGTTTAGTTGGTTTTGCTGATGCAGGTTATCTATCGGATCCCACAATGGTCGATCTCAGACAGGATATGTGTTCACTCACGGAGGAACAGCAATTTAATGGCGATCCATGAAGCAGACGCTCACAGCCACATCGTCCAATCACGCAGAGATTTTGGCAATTCATGAAGCTAGCCGTGAATGTGGTTGGTTGAGATCAATGACTCAGCACATAAGGCGAGATTGTGGGATGACCGATGAGAAGGAAGAGCCAACCATACTATATGAGGACAATGCTGTGTGCATAGCTCAACTGAAGGATGGATACATCAAAGAAGATCGGACAAACCACATCCTGCCCAAATTCTTTTTCACTCACGATCTCCAGAATGCTGGAGAAATTCAAGTGTTTCAAGTCCGATCAAGCGACAACTCAGCTGACTTGTTCACGAAGTTGCTCCCAACCTCCACGCTCAAGAAACTGATGTATCAAATTGGCATGCGTCGATTAAAGGAATTTAGTGATGTCTAAAACAGGGGAGTAATACGTGCTATACTCTTTTTCCTAGCTAAGGTTTTTTCCCACTGGGTTTTCCTTAGAAAGGTTTTAATGAGGCAGCATCCTCAAGCGTATTACAAAGATCCTTGATAGCATCGGGCTCGGTTGTTTCGTCCAAGGGGAGTGTTGATAGTAGGATTTTGCAATCACTTTCAATTACTCAAACCTACTCATGTCATTGTAGTATTTGAGATTCAATCCAAAGGAATAGAGATTAACAACACCAAGATTATATGAAGCTATCTAATCTAAGCTCAATGATAAGGATGTGAATATATACTAACAACTTAAGTGAAACAAAAGAAAAAGAAACAAATGATAATGATAAAGAAGTAATAAGCTCATGGATCAAGGTCAATGATATTTAGGTGATCAATTGGTGATTAGAGAATGTTAAATACTAAAATGAAGAACCTTCCTAAGCCTAAGAACACTTATGCAAATCAATCCACTCTCATGGCAATGACTCTATGCAAGACAAGTAATGACATCAATTCTCATTGGAAACCACAAGTCTAGCATGCATTAAATCCAGTCCTAATAACATACTAAGCAGCCTAGCATCAACTCTCATTGGCTAAGCATGCAAAGCTCTCTAAAAATTTGGTTCAGACATTTCATCAAACACCTTTAGTGCAAGAGAAAACCTAAGTTCTAGAAAAGAGATTTTGCCTCTAATCTAGCATTAAGATCAACCTAAAGAGAAGGAAACAAATAATAAGCACCAACAAACTCTAAGCACCTCCTAATCACCTTTAATCTACCCAATCCATGAACTCAAAAAGGTTTACTCACTAATAGCCATGAAAACCCAAGAGATTATCTCTAATCCAAGGAGATTCATGTTAGAAGAAGAGAAGACAAGAAGAAATATAAACAATACTTATATAAAATCAAGATTGCAAAGAGTTTAGACAAAGAACAAAGAGAAATATCAAGAAAACTAAGCTTAGGTAGCTTCCCGTTTTTTCTCCCCTTAAGAAGTCTATTTATAGTTGAACATAAGAAAAACCCTAAATTTGGTTGGTGTATCAACACAGCGACCTATTTCCTCCCGGTGTATCACGTCGGTGTGTCACAGCGACCTATTTCCTCTCGGTGCATCACATCGGTGTATGCCGACGGAACCTTGTAGCCTTCGAAACACGCAGCGACTTGATTCTCTCGGTGTATCACGTCGGTGTGTGACAGCGACGTATTTCCTCCCGGTGTATCACCCCACTGTGGGAACAATGTGCTGAAAACTTCATCTTTCTTGGCTTATCTCCACTCTATCTCCTCCAAATCCACTAGATAGCCACTCCATGAACTAATAGAGACATATGCAAGAATGTACAACCTAATAATGCATAAATGCAAGCAAAAACTATAAAAAGCATCTACAAATGAAGATTAAAATCACTAAAATCTATACATATCAACTCCCCCAAACTTATCCTTTGCTTGTCCTCAAACAAAGCTAAAGAAAAGAATGAGAGAGAGATTTGAAGGTGTGGATTCAGAACCACAAAATTCACACAAGAGATTCAGCCTAAGGTCCTTCAAAGTAGTTATAAATTGCATGAACTAGAGATATCAAATGGAACTCATGCAATCAAGCCAAAGCAACCTTTTACATTCATTAAAGTGTTTAAGTGCAGTCTTGCTAAGGGAGTGTCAATCATTCTCCTTTGGTTTGGGTTAAGGCTTTTTTTTTTGGTGGCTTGAGAATTTCTCTTTTGGGTGGCTAACTCTCAAAACAAGGAGCATTTGACATTGCACAAAATCTATCTAAGAAAGGGAACAACTTATGCATACAAAGGTTGATCCTCATTGCTCTACCCATTCCTAGAAATGATCCAAATCTTCTACTCTTTTGAAGCATATCAATCTTTCACTAATCAAACCCAAACTTCCCAAAAAGAATATCTCTCACCCAATGAAGTCCCATTTCCTTTGCTAGCCATCTAGGGAATACTTTGATCATGCTTTCACTCAACTCTTTCTTCATTTAACTCTTTTTTTTTTATTCCCCTCTATGCTTCTTTCTTCCTTTGATATCTCTTAATACTTAGGGGGGGCTATCTCTTTCTCTTTTTTTTTTTTTAAATTTATTTAGAGCTTACTCTTCTCACTTTTCTTGAATGATTCCCTAGAGACTCTCTTTTCTTTCATAGACTTATTCATTTCCCTTCATTTCACTCCCCAAATCTCAATATAACACATCCTTAAACACCTTCTCATCTCACTTCCCACCTAATTGCTAGCTTAATGAGGTTCTATAGCTAGCCAAAATGAAGAACAACCTTTGTCATCCCCAATACTCTCAAGTTTTTGCACATGTAAATGCTATCAAGGAAAAGGCCTCACTCAAACAAATTAATGTTGGTCTAGAAAGGAGATTCAGGGTTCAAGGGAGAGGAGCAATGCTTGGGTTAGCATAAGAGTGGCAAATGGAAAAGAAAACCCAAGCCTTATCCAAGAAAATGCATTTCAAGCCCCTTAGCAAGAAAATTAGATTCAATTTAATGCCAATTAGTTCATAAGGATGCTTTGGAGATCATTCAAGGTTCACAATGATATGAGTTTTCAAGGCAAGCTTATCTAGCAATGAATTTTCCTTTTTCTTAAAGCAAGTCCAAGCAACTTATAACTACTAACAAGGGCATTATTCTCAATCTCCAATGTGAACTCCTACAAGGCAAATTCATCATCATCCACTATGCATATGCAAATGCAACCTAGAATGAAACTAGACTCAATCCTAAAATCAAAAGAAAGATGATGATCTAAATGCATTTTTTTTGTATTTTTGAAAACTTTTTTTTTTCAAATTTTTGGGGTCTTAAACAAACTTAACTATGTACAATGCAAATGAGACCCAATGAAGAAACCAAAAGAAAACACATGGTCAGATACTAGGCCTCTCCCCCAAACTTACTTCACACAGTCCCTTGTGTGAGAGTAGACTTGAGAGAGAAGACCTAAACACAAAAGAAAACAAAATGAAAAGCAGGGGATGGAGTGTTACCTGAAGTGGACTGAGCTGGAGAGGGCAAGTGAGAGTTGAGTGGAACTTGGAAGCTCCCCCAAACTTGGTGTTTACAGCATTGACCAACTCTACAAGACTGAAGAGATAAAAACAGCACTGAAAAGAAGATATAAAAAAAATTGAAAACTATGTACAAAAGGATATTCATGGGACTTCCTCCCAAGTGAGCTTGTTTAAAGTCACTAAGCTTGACTTTCCTTCCACTTTTTGAGAGAGAAGTGTGGCAAGGCCTTGGATCACCAGGATCATATTCATCATAGAACCATCCCCTAAACTCTTTCATCCTAACCTCCTCAAATAGTACCTTCCATAGATCATCAAAGCTCACTTCATAGGTGGCGAGTATACCAAGATGCTTGTCAAAGGGTTGTGCCATTGGAGATGCTTTTGTTTCACCCTCTTTAGTGACTTCCTCAATGTGAATCTCTTCTTTCTCCTTAGGCTTTGTACCCTTTGTTTCCTGCTGGAATATGAGTTGCATGTGCATCCTTGCATTGTTCATGCATTCAGCCACCAAACTATCTTCACAAGGATCTTCATACCTTATCACAAGATTTTCATCAACCTTACAACCAAGAAGCAATTCAAATTCTTCCACAGTCTTCTCAGCTTCTTGTAGGAATTCATCCTTGATTTTAGCATCTTCTTCATGTGTTGGTGAAGCAACATTTGAGCCTTGATTCCAATCCCTCGCATCAGCAGAAAACATACTCAAGCTCTTGTTAAACTGTTCTTGCTCTTCCAAAACCAACTTCAGCAAGTTGAGATTCTCTTCTTCTATTGAGATTGGGGAAGAATAAGCTTCTCCATGGGCATCTTCCATGTTCCAAGATTGGTGCCTCATACTCTTGGTCAACTCCTCTTGTCCTTCCAAAATCAACTTCAACAAGTTGTGATTCTCTTCTTCTATAGAGATTGGGGAAGGATATGTTGCTACATGGTGATCCTCCATGATCCAAGATTGGCATCTCTCACCATATCCATATTGGTTCACTTGAGAAAAGTTCTCAATGAGGAGTTCTCCTTGGTAAGTGGATGAGCTTTCAAAACCATGATGACTAGTGGGATTCCAAGCAATCTCTCTCTCTTGAGCTTCTAATACAGCCTTCAACATGGAAGTCATATCTGAAGCCATGCTTTCTCCCTTGTGATTGTGCCTAGCAAGAAGAGCAAACACTTGAAAGAAACTTAGTAACAAAATGCAATAAAGAAAACTTAGTCTCAAATAGATTCAAAATCCTAATGGCTAATGCTAAACCCCAATGGCAACGGCGCCAAATTGATAGTAGGATTTTGCAATCACTTTCAATTACTCAAACCTACTCATGTCATTGTAGTATTTGAGATTCAATCCAAAGGAATAGAGATTAACAACACCAAGATTATATGAAGCTATCTAATCTAAGCTCAATGATAAGGATGTGAATATATACTAACAACTTAAGTGAAACAAAAGAAAAAGAAACAAATGATAATGATAAAGAAGTAATAAGCTCATGGATCAAGGTCAATGATATTTAGGTGATCAATTGGTGATTAGAGAATGCTAAATACTAAAATGAAGAATCTTCCTAAGCCTAAGAACACTTATGCAAATCAATCCACTCTCATGGCAATGACTCTATGCAAGACAAGTAATGACATCAATTCTCATTGGAAACCACAAGTCTAGCATGCATTAAATCCAGTCCTAATAACATACTAAGCAGCCTAGCATCAACTCTCATTGGCTAAGCATGCAAAGCTCTCTAAAAATTTGGTTCAGACATTTCATCAAACACCTTTAGTGCAAGAGAAAACCTAAGTTCTAGAAAAGAGATTTTGCCTCTAATCTAGCATTAAGATCAACCTAAAGAGAAGGAAACAAATAAATAAGCACCAACAAACTCTAAGCACCTCCTAATCACCTTTAATCTACCCAATCCATGAACTCAAAAAGGTTTACTCACTAATAGCCATGAAAACCCAAGAGATTATCTCTAATCCAAGGAGATTCATGTTAGAAGAAGAGAAGACAAGAAGAAATATAAACAATACTTATATAAAATCAAGATTGCAAAGAGTTTAGACAAAGAACAAAGAGAAATATCAAGAAAACTAAGCTTAGGTAGCTTCACGTTTTTTCTCCCCTTAAGAAGTCTATTTATAGTTGAACATAAGAAAAACCCTAAATTTGGTTGGTGTATCAACACTGCGACCTATTTCCTCCCGGTGTATCACGTCGGTGTGTCACAGCGACCTATTTCCTCTCGGTGCATCACATCGGTGTATGCCGACGGAACCTTGTAGCCTTCGAAACACGCAGCGACTTGATTCTCTCGGTGTATCACGTCGGTGTGTGACAGCGACGTATTTCCTCCCGGTGTATCACCCCGCTGTGGGAACAATGTGCTGAAAACTTCATCTTTCTTGGCTTATCTCCACTCTATCTCCTCCAAATCCACTAGATAGCCACTCCATGAACTAATAGAGACATATGCAAGAATGTACAACCTAATAATGCATAAATGCAAGCAAAAACTATAAAAAGCATCTACAAATGAAGATTAAAATCACTAAAATCTATACATATCAAGTGTTAAAAACCATTTGGTTATGGACTCACGAAACCGGCCCAGTAGAGGTTATATCATAATTGGTCCTTATGTTTAGTCTTGACCATTCCTTGTTAGACAAGGAATAGGATAATGAAATATTTCCTTTTCTATCATTATGTAAACACTATATATAAGACAATTTGGTCTATGGAATAAACACACAATTTACAAAATTATTATATTTTATGCTATCTATACTTTATTACTAATCAAACAAAGAATTTAAAATTAATAAAGTAAGTTGATGATGTGTCATAATTCTGATATAGGTGTTGATGATCTATATATATATAATTGAAAATTATTTATTATATTTTATGCTATCTATACTTTAATAGTAAATAAGAAATAATTGAAAATTAATAAATTAAGTTGATGATGTGTCGTAACTCTAACATAGTTGTTGATGATTTATATATATAATTGAAGCAAATAATTGAAATTTTTTAAATTATGTTGATGATGTGTCATAATTCTAACATATGTGTTGACGATGTGGCTTCATGAGGAGAGAGACTATTATTTTTTATATATATGGATATATATATATATATATATGATGGAATTCGTCTAATCCTAGTTTATAAAATAGATGTTATCCGATATAAATCACGTTAAAAGAAAGTTTTTGTAAAACCACATCTTAATTAGAAAATCTACCAGATGGTTAAGTTTCATGCATATTTTAATAGGAAGAAAAATTAGTTTTACATTAATTAATTGTTTTATTAATAGAATAATTTTTTTATAATGAGAATTTATGTTTAAATGGTATAATATTATTTTGCTTCTTTAATGAATGCTATGTTTTCACTTTCACAATTGTGTGCTATTTTTGACATAAATATCAAAATATGTTATTTTAGAATATTCTTCGAGTAATAATACTAGTACAAATCATGATAATACTTGTAAGAATCACGATAATACATGTCATATTTTATTTATTTAGTCTTAGATAATATTATTATTAGAAATTATTGAAAAGGAAAATTAAAATTTTGGCCACCTCCAAGGTTGACCGATTTAACTTGGTAGATTCGATGGACTAATATGGTTTTAAAGACAATTGTAAACGCATTTGCATTCCCATGGTTTGCGTTGTTCGGGTGGAAAGTCTTTGCAAGTTCCAATCCCATTAGCAGTTTTCCTCTTCCAGGTACACACAGAGGCACAAGTGCTACTGTCGCATAATGCTGTATCAGAAGCTCCACATAATCCTTTTGGGTCTTTTGAACATAGATAATCATAATAGTCACTAAAGTCACGTTCTGTTAGATATTCAGAACACCTTTTTTGTCCTTGTGTTTCCTTCACCAACAGGCCTATAAAAATAAATATTAAAAATATATAACTTCGAAAATTAGATTAAGAAATGCAGCAGTGATATATATTAAAGTTAAAAATATGATGATTTGTGATTTTCGATACAGAAAAATCAAAGATATATCATATTATTATCACTTCAAAATACGATAAATGATCAATAATGAAAGATGTACAATAAATTTATGATTAATATGTATTAGTTAAACAATTTTTATTTATTTTTTTTAATGAAATTTTATATTTGTGTAAAATATTTAATTAATGAATAAATTTTGTGAAATGTTTTTGATTATCCCTTTAGGAATTGGTTTTGTGTTTTATTTATTATCTCTTTAGTTTTAGTTTAGATACGTTAAGAGTTGAATCTTTCCTATTTAATTTTAGAGCCAGTTACAAATTTTTATTTTTCTAATAGGATTTGTTTATGGTATTAAGCCTATATAAGCTATGTTTAGAGATCTTTCTATTCCGTTTTTGAAGTTAATAATAATTAAAAATTAATTTGTTTGGTGTTTTTGTCTTAAAAAATTGCATGTAGACAACTAGTTTTTTTTTAATATTTATTTGGCAAGGATTTTATAAAAGAAATTGTTGAACATCCTATTACATGGTTCTATAATTAAAATATTCTCGGTACATATATTTAACTCTGATGTATTTGACAAAACATAGTTACAATTATCTTTTATGGAATTATATGTTCCTAACAATGGTTCTACTTTTGAATGATTACATGCAGGATAAACTCTTTAGATTTCTTACTAGATAAATTAATTTTGTGTCAGATTGGTTCAATATATAACACAGGTTAGTTTAAATTATATAAGATAATAAATTTAATTGATATATATATATATATACACACATATATAATCCTATTAAAATTATAAATTAATATTTTCTGTATGTAAATAGTCAATGAACATAACTAAAAAAACAACTTACCAAAATATGATTTTTTATTGTTATTATATACTTCAAAGTTTTAGATGATTTTTTTATAGAATTACATTAAAAGTTAAATATACAATTTAGAATATATATCGTCAACAAAGAAGAGGAGACAAAGCGAAAGCTTTTTATTTTAATCAATATATAAATATGTAAAATAAAATATGTTTCTTATTTTGAATAAAGAATAAATAATATTTTAAATTTATAAAATTTAAAAGAAAAATATTATTTCAATAAGTAATTTAATAAACTAATAAAATATCACAGTTTTTATATTATTAATTTATAGAATTTTTACTGTATTTATAAATGATCAACAGTTAAAATGTAAATACGTACATACCTATAACCAGAACTGTGAAGATAATTTGCATGGTGACTGAAAGTTGAAGTGGCTTAGTCATCTGACTCATCTCATATGTTGTTAACGAGTCAGATGATTGTTTGCTTTTTGTTTTTGTTTATGAAAGCAAATTGATGCTCCTCTAAATTTGAGAAAACAAATGAACAAATCCTCTATATATTATTTGAGGATCCTTTTTAAAAGACTAACCTTTACTTCATGTGTTTATTACAACAGTGCCATCCTTACTTATATTAATTACATATAATGTTATTATATGATTTGATTACTTATATTAATTATCACTATTACATAATCAAAACTATGATATATCTCATAGACTCTAATTAAAATATATGTTATTTATTCATTCATAAAATATATAACTTTAATTATGTATTTGACCAATATAATCAAATAATTTTATATTAATATATATATCATGTTTATTAAATAACTTTTACATGAAAAAAATATATTATATTTCAGTATAGTTATTCGTTTTAACTTATATTTATGAATTACAATAATAACTATATTACTTCATAATAATTTATTTACATAATTTTATATTATATATATTTATAATTCTTTAATCTTTATTTAATATAAAACTTATATATACTTTTACTTTATTAATATTATATTATAATCGTATAATATAATAAATAGTATATATATTTTTCTTAAAGATTATAATATAATAAAAAGTATATATTATTTTTCTTAAAAAGCAATTTACAAGCAATTTTAATATATAAATAAAAATCACTAATTTATATCAACTTACCATGATTATCAGATATATTTATTATAGTATATAACTAAAGATATAATAAATTTCATTGTATTTAAACATAATTCAAATTTCCTAAAATAAATCAACATAAAATATTTGATTTGTATTAATACCAATCAGTAATAAAATTATGGTAATGAAAAATTATTCTGTTTCTAAACTTAACTAATAATATAGATTAAAATAAGTAACCACATATTTAATTAAATAAACATATAGTTGTTGAATTTATGCCTATTCATATAAGTTTAGAAATAAATTCAGATATAAATAATATACCATAATTTTCTACTCGATCAATAATGATAGAAAAATAACTGATTTTTTAGCAATGTTATATATCCTATATATGATTTAATTGTTTTGCATTTATTAATATACAATTTTGAAAAAAAATTAAAATGTTGAAATCACATTATATATCTATATAAATGACTATAAAATTATATTTAATTAATATTTATATAAACATTTTACTCCGCGCATAGCGCGGGTTACTACCTAGTGTATATAAATATATATAGATGAATCCTATTTTTGGTACATCTAATTTAAGTCATCGACCGTCTTACATGTTGGTTTTCCATTGATTACTCGTTTATTTTCTATATATAGAATATTCACAATTATCTTTTTTTTAATTAAATTGTAGTAAAAATACTTGGTGATTATCCAAAAGAAATGTAAAATTTCAGCGAATTTATAACAGATTAAAACTGCTAAAAAGTATGTGTTATTGCTCAAAAAAGATTATAAAAAAAAACTACAAACCTATATAGAGCACAAAAGAAGTCATCTTTTTTTTTTATAACTCAGGTGATCTTAAAGGGTTTCTAGGCCCAAAGACTAATCCTGAGGCCTGGGGAAACCATGTAAAATTGCTCGAACCCCGGTGGCCAATGCTACTCGAATTCAGGTGGCGGAAAGTTACTAACTCCCCTTCCAAGGCGACTTGGTCAATGGTCACAAAAGAACTCATCGATCCAACATATGTGATATAACCACAAAATCTATTTTCTCTCTTTTATTTTAATGAATATGAGAGTAATATTTGGATTGGACCTTATTTAGAATGGCTTTGACCTCCAAAATCTACTCCAATTAGCCGAGTATACTAGTTGCTTCCTCACTCTATCAATATTATTTTCCGATGTCAGCAAGCAGCATCACCACTGAGTAGGGGTAGACCATCGATATTAACTTGGGAAGGAAGGCTTCGTATAGCAGCCGAATCAGCTTAAGGATTAGAATATTTTCACAATGGATGCATACCGCAAATAGTTCACCGTGACATTAGGACAACTAACATCTTATTAAACGACAAGTTCCAAGCTAAGCTTGCGGATTTCAGGCTTTCACGGTCTTTCCCACTTGGAACTCAAACTCATGTCTCGACCGTAGTCGCAGGAACTCCTGGATATCTCGATCATGAGTAAATATCAATCTCTTCCCTCAACAACGTTACTGAATATTTGATTTCTTGTTAAATTTTTTGACATTATGGGTTTCTATTTTTCCAATTTCAGGTACTGTACAACTAACTGGTTGACGAAGAAAAGCAATGTGTTCAGCTTCGGTGTTATTCTACTTGAGCTAGTAACCAAAGGGAAAGATCACATATAAGTGAATGGGTTGGTTTGATGCTATCAAGAGGAGACATTAATAGCATTGTGGATCCTAAGCTTCAAGTGGAGTTTGATCTGAACACGACATGGAAAGTTGTTGAGACCGCAGTGTCACGCTTGAATCCATCTTTTTCACGGAGCCCAACGATGACTCAAGTGGTTATGGGTATGAAAGAATGTCTTAACATGGAGATGGCAAGAACCATGTGAAATCGTATGATGGATTCAACTATCGATTCTTCAATCCAGACGTCAGTGAATTTCACAACAGAGCTTAATCCTGGAGGTAGATGCAACAATTATGTATAAACAAATTTGTTTGAAACTGTAAATTTCTCTGTACACACGTTTCTTTGATATGTTTGTGCTGAAGTCTTAGTTGTACTCTGTTTGGCTTATGTGTTTATTAAAAGAAAATACATAAATTTGAAGCAATTTATCAGATTTCTACAATTTCTATATTAGTCAACCAACCAACTACGAATCATATCAATCAACCTCTTTTTTTACATTAATGACATACATGAAGAAAGTAATTGTAATAGTATAATCCCCTTACACGACGGGTGAATAGATGCATTAATAATATAGAAATGATTTTTTTAATCTAAAACTATTTCGTAAATCTTAACAAATATTTAAAAATGTCTAGTTTACTTATATATATATATATATATATATATATGTATTCTATATCACTGGCTGTTCCTATATTTTCATCTGAATATTCTGAATTTTTAAAAATAAAATAATATTATATATTAAATAGATCTTAATTATTAAATTATTTATAAAAATTATGAAATTATAAAAATTTTAAATTTTCTAAAATTATAATTTTATATTTTTACTATTAAACTTGTACATTTATATCCCTTATTAAATTTGTTGTTAAACAACCTTTGTAAAAAAAACTTAATGGCATATATTGTAAATAAAATAATTTTTCTGAATATCTCTATAAATGTACTTCTGATCAAATAATATTATAGAGATATAGAAATAGTTTGAATTAGCTGGTTTAGGGGGTTTACTATAACAGAAATTTAGCTAATAATGCTAGATTGAAAACAAATTTTCCTCTTATGCTTTCATAATCTCAAATTGTCCAATTATGCTTTGGAAATCTATAAATTCGATTTTACCCCTAATTTGGAAAATAATAATTGTCCCAAAAAACAAAATTATTATTATGCTATTATATTTTTAGTTTATTAAATCATATAATAAAAATAAATAGATAAATAAATGTTAGATATTAATTTAAAAAGATTTTTTTAGATTTTTAAATTCTTTTAAAAACAATTTGGAGCAAAAATATTTTTAGAATTTTGTTTTGATTTTGTAGAATATTCAGTTTCCAGATCCATTTTATTAATTTTTTTAACTGAATTATGCAGAATGTGAATTCTAACCAGGATAGAACAATGACAAATAATTAGAATATATGTCATATGTAGTATTAGAACAAAGAAAAACAGCCAGAATATAAATCCTACACTTTGTTAGACCACTTACAATGGGGGTGTTGAATAAATTATTCAACAGTTGAATCTCTACAATGAGGGTGTTGAAAAATGAAAAAGATGATATGGATTAAACTGAATTGAATCTTTTCAACATTTTGGAAGAAAGAAACACGGGACTCACAAACGTTAGGTGTTATAATTCTATTGGTTGCTGTGATATTTGCTCTTTTTTTTTACATTTCAATGATTTGAGATCAATTATTTCATAATAAATTACTTTTTTTAATTATAAATTTTATACCAAAATTCATCATTTGTTATACTCTATAAATAGGAACTTGATTTATTTGATTTGGATACCAAAAAATCATAATTCTAAAATCTTAAATTTTATTAAATAAAACCATTGTAGATATTAAAATTGAATCGGGTGTTGAATGATTAGGTAGAAGAAATAGAAAAATGATATGAAGTGTTAAAAGTTGAGGTGGAGGGTGTTGAATTTAGAAACCATTGTACATAGTCTTATAACATGGATGAATGGATAGGATATAACAAAACTTATTATAACAAAGTTGGAACGAAGACAAAAAGTTAAAATATGCATTCTAGCCTGAATCGAAGATAGAGCAAATGTTAGAATAGATCGACACGTATTCTAGCGAAGTTAGAACATAGACAAAATTGTAGAATATGTATTCTAACCAAGTCAGAACATAGACAAAGTTTCAGAATATATATTCTATCGAATGATAGAATATCGAACAAATGATAGAATAGAAGCGATTCATTCTCGGCCACCCTATAATCTTTAGAAAAACGAGAACCTACATTCTAGACATAGTCGAACTATGACTAATACCCATAATGTATATTCTAATTGAAAACGAAAATATTTATATTAAATATTTTATTTCTAAAAGTAATATGAAAAAATATTTATTAAATCTTATTTTTCCTTTTCTATATTTTCTTGATTTTTTTATATTTTAAAAATATTTTTATATATTTTCAAAAATTAAAATAAGAGCAATAAAATCCAATGTTGCCCAAAAAAACATAATGCGACAATTTCGTCTTCCATTTTGGATGTAGTTTATATTTGTGACCCCTTACTAAGAAGACCAAGACGAGATTTTAGTCTCACGCCAGTTTAATATTCTTGAGTCAATAACATCTATCAGTCAGAATGACGAAAAATTTGGAGGAAGATTAGTAAGTGAAAATCGCGATTTTTAAATTCAATCGCATCATTGTTTTTGTGTGTGTGAGAGTGATACACAGGTTTTAAACACTAATTTCCTACTGCAAGTGCACAGCAAATCGTAGTAGTACTTAGGGGTCGATCCCACGAAGACCAAGTATTACACTATGGTTCTATAAGCTAGATTTAGAGCTAAGACAGATCAATAAGAGTTTGATTGCTTTGGTAACAAATAACTAAACTAAAATCGGTAGTAAAAACTATATTAAGCAAGCGTTAGGTCAAGGCAATTCGCAGGAGATTCAGAGCAAAGGATCAAACAACTATTCAGGCTATGATTAAGCACAAGTCTAGAACTCAAACATAAAGATAATATTAATCCACTCTCGTGGCATCAATAACTTTGTCTAACAACCTAGAAAACCTAACTCTCGTTGGTTTTAGAAATCGCAGACAAGCATTAAGGATAGGTTTGATATGTTCACAATTCTCCAATACATTTACTCTCGCAAGTAATGAATAAATTGCTCACCAATGTTTCTTCTAGCAACCTAGCAACTCTCGCTGTCTAGATTTAACCTAAGATCAAAAATAGAATGGCCAATTTCGATTCAAGCTTTAAGATCAACAAGGGTGAAGACTATCGATTTCTAAGCCTATTTGTGTTTAATCCATTAGCTCATGAATTCCTTTGAAAACCCTAACCTAACTAAGAGATCTACTCAAACATGCATAAAAAAGAAATCAAAGCAATATAAATAAAAGGATGCATTAAAAATCGATATTAAAAAGAGGTTCAGAATTCTTCTCCAGAAGTTGCAGAGATTCTTCTCCCAAAATAATACAAAGCTCCTTAGAGAATATGAAAACTAAAGGTAGAAAGAAGAAAATAAAAGGTAGGATGTAAAAGATGATTAAAAGATTCTGTAGAAACCTAAAACTAAAGGGGAGTATTTATATCAGAAGGCATAGGCGGCAGGAAGAGCGGCTGTTTCCTTTTAAAGTCGGCAGGATTAGGTTAAGTTGTCTCCTTTTAATTCTCTTCTGTGGCGGCGAGCATGTGCTCGCTTGGTGACCGAAAATCGCGAGCATGTGCTCGCCGATTGGAGTTGGTGATACTTTGCAGGAATTTTCTTCTTTTCTTCAATTTTGACTCCTTTCTTTTCCAAAGGTTCCAAATGCTCTAAACTCCAATAACAGCTCCAAAAGCTACCTAAAATCTCATGATACATACTCAAAAACTCTAAAAAGTCATTAGATACTAAGGTTAGCATGGGTCAAAATCCCAACATATCAATTCCCCCAGACTTAGATCTTTGTTTGTCCTCAAACAAACTAAAACCTAAACCGAGAAGAAAGAGTTGAAAACAGGGATCTCACAATCTCAATCAGAATAATCGCACCAACTGTTTAAACTTGTAATCCACATTCTTTATGAACCAATCCAAAAATCGACTACCATGTACTTCTCTTTAGCCACATCGCAGTTTTTCTAGATTAACTCCACAAAATCTCAACTTCTTCCACTATCCATCATTGCATAGAGATTAACAATGCTTCCAATGCCAAGAACCTTATAGAGTCTTTCCCATACTATACCTTGACAAATACAACCATGTAATCCACCTATTTGGTACTCTTTCTCTCCCCCAGACTTATTCTTTTCTCAAACTCTGCTTTGATCTTTTGATCATCTCTTTTTTTTTTTCATTTTACGATTTTCTTTTCTTTCTTTTCTCTTTTTTTATTGCAAAGGTGTGACGAATAATGGGGTCATGGGAAATTTTCCTCTCCCTCATTTCCACCTTTGTGTGATCATTCCTTTCAAAGTAAAATAATGGGGTCATGGGAAATTTTCATACCCCTTTACTCAAAAGAAAATCATCTCATCTTTTCATTTGTTTCTCAGGATTTTAGGAATAAGGAAGAGGAGTACCATAAGCTTCTCACAACAGCCGCAGATGTCAGGTATGAATGAGAGAATCAAGCTCTTTGATCACCAGTTTCAGTTGAAAGATCTCCATAAATAGCTCAGGTCTGTAAAATTTGCTAGAAATATGGGTTTCTCTAGTGGACTGGTCAGACTTTGGATTTTTCATTAGTCTTAGATGAATGGATCTTAAAGATATGGTCACTAAGTAAAAACAGACAGCTCAACATTCTAAGAGATAGTTCATAAATCCTAATCAAAATTTTTGACCCAATAAAACAGACTAAATAAAAAAATAAAAAAAATAAAGAAGATTCAATAAATAAATAAAGTGCTGACTCAAGGTACGACCCTCCGCAGACTTACTTCACACCGTCTCGGTGTGAAATTGAGCCAGAGAAGAATTGTAGAAAACGTACCTGGGTTAGCAGGGCAGAGCAGCAAGGCAGAGCAGGTGCTCCGGAATAGAAGTGGGTGCTCGCCCGTTTTTTTTTTTTTTTTATTTACTGAAACAACGAAAACCATAACCAAAAATTAGTAGCAAAAGAAAAATAAATGTTAGAGACACTTACCAGTGGGTTGCCTCCCATCAAGCGCTTGGTTTAAGTCATTAGCTTGACTTTGGTGCCATGTATCAATCAGATGGGGCTTCAGAGCTTGCTCCAAAACAAGCTCCATAATCAGGCATCCTCATGTTCAGAACTCTACTCAGCATTCCATTCACAACACCAATACCCTTCTCTTTCAACTCTGATGGAAGAATAGCTCTAACTCTAGAGAAAGGTTTAGGACGACCTTTGCACTTCACCTTGTAGTCAACCGAGTTTCCATCATATCCTTGAGGGATCAAAGTCATTGGAGGACCTACCATCATCTTTTTGCACTGCATGTTTCCCTGCGTCCTTGTCTTCTCCCTAAACTTCTCGGGTGGTGGAGCAGGTGCTTGCAGGATCGGAGCATGTGCTTCTTCTCTATCCACTGCTGAGATGCAAGAGGCGTGTGTGGTGGTTCCTGTAGGAATGGCCTTGTAGAAAACTGTTTTGTCGATCTTGGAAAAACAGACTCGCTTATTAGGCATATCAATGATCGCACCCACTGTAGCCATGAATGGTCTTCCGAGAAGCAAATGCATATCATACCCTTCTCGCATCTCCGCAACCTGAAAATCGGTTGGAACTAGGCAATCCCCTATTTGTACAGGTAGATCGTGAATGCTGCCAGACGATGTTGTTGAGGAGGAGTTTGCAAATCGAAGATTCATTCGACTAGGCCTTATCTCAGAGATTTTCAACTTCTCTGCAAGAGCTTTTGACATGAGATTGACACTAGACCCAGAATCACAAAGAGCTTCTTTGAATTTAACTCCTGTAATGGAGCATGGGACCAAGAACTTTCCAGGATCTTCAATCTTAGGCAATACTCTTAATGCTGATGGTGTACTCCTTGCTTCTACAAAGACTGCCTTAATCTCTTCTTGAGTCTCTCTGCAGTTCCAAAAGAAATCAAGTATGGGACGATTTTCGAGGGCTTCTTCAAAAGAGATTTCTTTAGGAATTCTTCTCACCATCTTCTTAAAATCAGCTAGCTTCTCTGCACTGATAGACCCCCTCTGATCTCTAGGTGGAATTGGATAAGGCACTTTAGGAATGTAAACCCTCGCTGGAAGACTTTCTGCAGGTTTGGTGGGAGCATCTCGGGGGAGCATGTGCTCTGTCGCCACTTCTTTTCCTTTAGCCGATTTTGAAGTTGAGTCACGGTATGGTGGAGCGTCTTTCCGCTTCTCAATTCGATGGTGTTGACGAAATCCTTCCTAGGTGTTTCAGCCTTTCCAGGCAGAGTTCCTGGTGTCCTCTTGATAGCCTCAGCCGTCTGTGCAATCTGAACGTCGAGTTGCTTCATATGAGTCCATACAGCTTCATATTTTCCATTGAGGTCAACGTACATTGTATCAACCTTAGCATTGATCTCAGATGCTGTCTTTTGCTGACCCGCCAGTAGTTGTTGCATCATGTTCTTCAGCTCGTCTTGGGAGTTAGACGCATGAGCTTGAAAGCTCTGATTCTCCACATAGCCTCCATTCACGCAGTTCACCTCTGCACACTGCTCATCGCTTCTGTTCGGAAAAAGTTGCACACTTCTCTGATTTCTTTTCAACAACATGTCCACTTTTGCTGCCAGCTCATCAATCTTCTGCGATTCAACATTATTGCTGTGTCTAAGCTCATCATACTCATGACAACGATTTCTAGAACTTGTAGCCAAATTCTCGATCAGCTCAAACACACCCTCCTTGGACTTTGTATAAAAATCGCCATTGCTGGCTGTATTCAAAGCATTCTTATAGTCCCAGTCAACACCATCATAGAAAGTGCTCAGGATCTGCTCATCGCTGAACCCATGGTGAGGGCAATCTCTGCGGTACTCCTTGTACCTTTCCCAAGCTTCGCAAAAAGCTTCTCCAGGCTGCTGTTGGAACGAAGAGATATTGTTCCTCATAGCTGCGGTTTTAGACTTGGTGTAGAACTTGTCCAAGAACGCCGATCTAGCCTCAGCCCACGTCGCCAAAGATCTAGGTGGTAATGACTTCAGCAAGAGTGAAGCTTTTTCCGCAAGAGAGAAAGGGAATAGCTTGCACTTCAGGAAATCCGGAGGTACACCATTCGAACCGGTTGTGCTGCAGATTTCTTCGAAATCTTCAATATGGCCCATCAGATTTTCTGCAGGGAAGCCGTGAAACAAGTGTTGCTTCACCAAGGCGATCATCTGAGGTTTGATCTCGTAGTCCTGCCTCTGAATTGTGGGTGGAATGATGGCGGCTCTGTTTTGGTAGTAAGCATGAGGCGCATGAATGTCCCCAATGGCACGCTTTTGCTGTGGTTGTAGCTGTTGTTGCAACTGTTGCATCTGCTGTTCTATCCTTCGAATTTCAGCAGCTACATAGCCACTAGTAGCTCGGCTGTCGGTTTCGTCGCCCATGTTGGTTGGATCCGACTTCTTTTTCTTATCAGCTCGTTCTAACCTTGCTATCTCTTGATTGTCCTGAAACACACACAAGAGAAGAAAAGAAGAACAAGTTAGTAAATCTTAGACTAAAAATTTCGCCGAAAACCAAAGGTAATAATTTGGTCCCCGGCAACGGCGCCAAAAACTTGATACACAGGTTTTAAACCCTAATTTCCTACAGCAAGTGCACAGCAAATCGTAGTAGTACTTAGGGGTCGATCCCACGAAGACCAAGTATTACACTACGGTTCTATAAGCTAGATTTAGAGCTAAGACAGATCAATAAGAGTTTGATTGCTTCGGTAACAAATAACTAAACTAAAATCAGTAGTAAAAACTATATTAAGCAAGCGTTAGGTCAAGGCAATTCGCAGGAGATTCAGAGCAAATGATCAAACAACTATTTAGGCTATAATTAAGCACAAGTCTAGAACTCAAACATAAAGATAATATTAATCCACTCTCGTGGCATCTATAACTTTGTCTAACAACCTAGAAAACCTAACTCTCGTTGGTTTTAGAAATCGCAGACAAGCATTAAGGATATGTTTGATATGTTCACAATTCTCCAATACATATACTCTCGCATGTAATGAATAAATTGCTCACCAATGTTTCTTCTACCAACCTAGCAACTCTTGCTGTCTAGATTTAACCTAAGATCAAGAATAGAATGGCCAATTTCGATTCAAGCTTTAAGATCAACAAGGGTGAAGACTATCGATTTCTAAGCCTATTTGTGTTTAATCCATTAGCTCATGAATTCCAATGAAAATCCTAACTTAACTAAGAGATCTACTCAAGCATGAATAAAAAAGAAATCAAAGCAATATAAATAAAAGGATACATTAAAAATCGATATTAAAAAGAGGGTTCAGAATTCTTCTCCAGAAGTTGCAGAGATTCTTCTCCCAAAATAATACAAAGCTCCTTAGAGAATATGAAAACTAAAGGTAGAAAGTAGAAAATAAAAGGTAGGATGTAAAAGATGATTAAAAGATTCTCTAAAAACCTAAAACTAAAGGGGAGTATTTATATCAGAAGGCATAGGCGGCAGGAAGGGCGGATGCTTCCTTTTAAAGTCGGCGGGATTAGGTTAAGTTGTCTCCTTTTAATTGTCTTCCGCGGTGGCGAGCATGTGCTCGCTTGGTGACCGAAAATCGCGAGCATGTGCTCGCCGATTGGAGTTGGTGATACTTTGCAGGAATTTTCTTCTTTTCTTTAATTTTGATTCCTTTCTTTTCCAAAGGTTCCAAATGCTCCAAACTCCAATAACAGCTCCAAAGCTACCTAAAATCTCCTGATACATACTCAAAAACTCTAAAAAGTCATTAGATACTAAGGTTAGCATGGGTCAAAATCCCAACATATCAGAGAGTCATCGTTAAATAATATTGTTAAACTTTAAGATGTTTGTAGCAATATGTTTGTAATTTATTAAATACAATTCTATTTTACTGACATATAATTATTTTTTACCGGAAACTATTCATAGTGTTGGTCAGTCAACTTTTTGGCGGCATAAAATCAAATTTAGTTTAAAATTTTTATATGTAACTAAAATAATTCTAAGTGTTGATTTTGGTCATTGACAAGGTTTATCAATAACAAGTCAAAATTTTACAATAAACAGAAGTCCAAAACTTGAACCAAGATTAAAAAAAAAAAGTTGGAAAAAGTGAGTCCAATAATTAGCCCATTCAGTGATTGTTGGTAGAAGCAAAGGACGACCATTCCTAACTTCCAAAAATGTTAGCCCATTCCTAACTTTTGTCGGATAATAACTTCCAAAAATCTTATCCTCGTGACTCGTGAGCCAAACGTTCAGTGAGATTTTGAAATTTGTTGCCACGGCTCTAATATAGGTGTGGCCAAATCCGTAACCGTTCTTTACCCATTTTTGTGGAATCAGAAATAAGACCCATAACTTCTTCGTAAACAAAAAAATTACATTAAAATTGGGAAAAAAGTCAATTAAATCCTGAACTTAGAAAATTAAGTCAATTAAAACCTGAACTTTGAAATAGTCGAAACAAATACTGAACTTATCGTTGACCCATCAAAAAAACCTCAAACTTTCGTTGACTAAGCCGATTTAGACCCAGCGTTAAATCATAAACGGATCAATTAGACGTGGTTAATTGGGCGTTAGTGAAGATCGTTAAATAAAACGACGTCAGATCGAAAACAATAAAATTCCTCAATTTCCCCCAAATTCCCAATTCACAAACCCTAAATCCCGATTTGTTCTTGTCTCTTCTCCAACGACTGCTTATATTTGTTTCTTCTGTGATACATGTTCTTCGATTGATCTTTTATGAAAGCTTTCTTCTTCTATTCTTAAGTGATGATGCGAAGAGGAAAAAAACAGAAGCGTCATTCCAAACGAAAGAGGAAAGAGAATGGTGGCGAAGAGAATGGTGTGGAGTCGAGAGCTCCAGAGTCGACAGCACCGGGGTCGACAGCTCCGGGGTCGACAGTTCCCGAGTTGACTGCTCCTGATTTGACTGCTGGTGAAGGTAATTCTCTTATACCATACGCTGGGGGTGAAAACTATGAAGCTCTTAGTGAAGATGATTGTGGGGTTGTTGGCGATGAAGATTATGATGATATGGGTCATCAAGCTTCTGAAGAGGAAGACAGAAACCACGAGGAGTTGAGCCTTCAAGTTTTTGAAGAGGAAGAGGGAAACCGTGGTGGTGTAGAAGAAGAACTTTGCGAAGACTTTGAATCCGAATTTGGAGAAGATGCGAGAGATGAGAGAGATGTGACTGATGAAGACAGTGGAGATGATATATGGGATGATGAGAAGATTCCAGATCCTTTGTCAGAAAGTGAAGCGGAAGATAACGTCGAGGATGATCATGTTGAACCACGTGACGATCCTGAAGTGTTTCTGCAGTTGGGGAAAACGTTTAGTTCGCCAGATGATTTCAAGATTGCTGTTTTGAAGTATTCTCTGAAGAGTAAATATGATATCAAGATGTATAAATCACAGCCACAGGCTTTGAAGTTTGGTGCAAAATGTGCCGACACTGATGTTAAGTGTCCGTGGAGGTGCTACTGCTCTTTTGAAAAGAAGAAACAGAAGATGCAAATAAAGGTGTTCGAGAATAGGCATATCTGTGTGAGATCAGGTTACTCTCACATGTTGAATCGAGAAAATGTGGCATGGTTGTTTGCGGCGAGGCTGAAAAAGGATCCAAAGATAACGAAACAACAGATGGCTGCAGAGATTAAAAGGGAATACAATCTGGAAGTTAGTGATGAAATATGTGCTAAGGCAAAGACAAGACTTAGGAAGGAAGCAAATGCTAGTCACGTAGAACACTTTTCAAGGATATGGGATTATCAAGCAGAGATATTTCGATCAAATCCAGGGTCGAAGATGCTGTGCGTGATGAGGTTGAAGATGCATTACCAAAACTAGGAATAATGGCAAATGAGATTATTCAAGCCAAATCCGACATAAATGAGTTATATGTTGCTATACAAGTATGGAAGGAAGATGCAATGTGGAGCAAAATGGAAATCCGGAAGTGGAAAATGTTTGTCAAAGTTTGTTTTGTGTGGCTTTGTATTGTTACAATTGTCATTGCTTACCTAATGGTTGGTATAGGTAAAGCAAAGCAAAGCAAAGGGGTTTTTGATCATTAGTATAAGGTTTCTCTTCAAATTGTAATCTCTTTTGTTTTCTTAAAGTATGGTTGTTTGCTTAGTGTCAAGATCTTCAATTGAACGAAACAAGAGAGTTTATCATTAAGTACAATGGATGGCAATTCTTCAAAGCCATAAGACCGCCACGTTTAGCCATTCAAACCGTATTCACTACAAAGGAGATGGGTCCTAGTGCTAATGGACAGTGCTCCTTTTCGCTTCAAAGGACGGAGAATTCCACATTGCCTCCTCTCCTCAATGCCATGGAGGTGTACTTGTTCAACCCATTATCGCAACAAGAAACTGGTACAAAAGAAGGTGAGTTAATTAATTCAGTAGTTAAATAATTTGTTGATCAATAACCAAACGCTACTAACCTAACTGAAATTGCTATTTCAGTTGATGCAATGATGAAGATTAAGTCGAGGTACGGTGTAAACAAGTTAAATTGGGAAGGAGATCCTTGTGCGCCCAAGGAATACAGGTGGGATGGTATCGACTGCACATACAAACAAAACGAGCGACCAACGATCACATCTCTGTGAGTATAGTAGTTTCATTGCTCTTGAAATATGCTTTTAGAGGCCCAAAAAAAGCTTAATCGATCTGATTCTGATCTTGAAACAGGAACCTGACTTCCAGCGGCTTAACCGGAGAGATACTGGACTCCATTTCAAACCTTACCAACTTGACATCCCTGTAAGTAGATACCAAAATGCACAGAGAAGTTGTGACTGAAAGTAGAAAAAATATGTTCTAATACGCTTTGGATTTATTTTCTGGCAGCGATTTATCTAAAAACCATCTCAGTGGTTCGGTCCCGGAGTTTCTAGCTCAGATGGACACTTTGAAACTCATGTGAGTAACCAAATAGTATAAAGTTTATTCATTGTGCACAACGAGAAAAAAATTAACTTCTCTTCTTACTCTGTTTCATGCAGAAACTTAACTGAAAACGATCTAAGTGGCTCTGTTCCTAAAAACCTATTGGATAAAATGCACCAAGGATTAGTTTCATTGAGGTAATCACTATATAACTATGAGTGTAACAAAAATAAATAAATCTTTTGAAACCTTACTAACAATTTTGTTTTTTTTCTTCAATAACAAAAATTAAGCATCAACGAGAATCCCAGGCTCTGTTCCCTTGCTTCATGCACCAAAGCTAAAAGCGATAAGATAATCAGAATTGCTGCATCTGTTGGAGCATCCGTCATTCTATTCCTAGTCGCAGCCGCAACTGTGGTTATTCTGAGGAGGAAACGGAGAGCTAAGCTTAGTCGTCATCGCAATTCAGGTACATGTACATCGTTCAGAAGTTAAGCGACGAAAAAAACTAAACAAAACCATTAGTGACTTTGACAGAATATATTTAGTAATCTTTTGATTGCCGTCTTATAGATGATGTTAATCTTGAGCAAAGGAACCAAAGTAGCCCCCAGACATCTCGAACAATGTTTTCACGTATGAAGATTTTGTTGAAAGTTAAACTTGATTTTGGGTCAAGTTTAGTTATTGGGTTAAACCCAATAATGTGATCCAATTTCTAGAAGTTTTCTCCACCTCCTTAATCTAGATATTTTGTGAGAAAAATCTAGATATTTATGATATAAAATTAAGATATTATATTAGAATTTTCTAGATTTATGATTAAAATATGTAAGATATTTTGTAATGTGGAGGCTATAAATACCTCCACCCCCTTCCTCATTTGTAACCAAGTCAAGTTAAGAAGTTGTGAGTTCTAAGAAATAAAAATCTTTGTTCTTCATAATTCTCTTTTGTCTCATAAATTCTTAAACACTTTCTCCATCATTTTCTTTTATAAACCTTTTGGTTCCAACAGATTTGGCTTTAGCCACTGATAACTTCTCCAGCACGAATCTCATTGGCAAAGGTGGTTTTGGTTACGTTCACAAAGGAGTGCTTCCCGATGGAACAGAGGTCGCAATTAAGCAGCTTACACCTGAAAGCAGACAAGGCCAACACGAGTTTGAGGCAGAGATAGAGATTATTGGCAGAGTCCATCACAGGCATCTAGTTTCACTACTTGACCATTGCACGACCGGATCTCAAAGGTTTCTCGTTTATGAGTTTGTGCCCAATAAGACTCTCGAGTTTCATTTGCACGGTGAGTTAATACTTGCTTGTGAAATAATAGTGTGTTGTGACTTTGTTGTTTGAAATTCTCACTTTTTAAATACTATTGCAGATAAAGGGGCACCGGTTATGGAGTGGCCAATGAGGATGAGGATAGCCATGGGCTCAGCTAAAGCCTTGTCGTATTTACATGACGACTGTAAGTAATGTTCGTTGGCGTTGGGATGTTTTCAACATTTGGGTTCACTAATTTGTTTTGGTCTTGTTTCATCAGGTATACCTAAAACACTGCACCGCGATGTTAAGTCTGCCAACATTTTAATTGACGATAGCTATGAGGCAAAGGTTTTACTTTAACTTAAGAACCTGTAAGAATTTGTTTTCAACTGCGCAGCTAATCATGTTTAACGTGATTCATCAGTTAGCGGATTTTGGACTCGCCAGGTCTTGTTCAGACACAGTGACCCATGTTTCCACTAGGGTTATGGGGACATTCGGGTATGATTGGATTGCCCTTTATTTATGCAACCTTGTTCATAACCAAGTAACAATTGTTTCTTGTGCGTACAGTTACTTGGACCCTGAATATCTTTCTTCTGGGAAACTCACTGACAAATCAGATGTATTCTCGTTTGGCGTGGTGCTTCTTGAGTTAATATCTGGTCGCAGACCTGATCTAGAATGGGTTGGTTTTCTTTACTTAATTGGTGCTTCTAGATTCTTAAAGTTTTGGTTTCTTTTCTAACAAGTTTCTATGTTTTTTCAAGGGCCAAACCTCTGCTGATAGAAGCTTTTGTAAGATAATGAAATCTCCGTAGAGAATTGTGTATTGATCAACGCCCTTATATAATCCTATACAGAGAGTGTTCTACAAGCATGAATATATACTTTACATATTTGATATGATCGTGAATAAGGAAATAGAATATTTCCTGTATTCTTACACTCCCCCTCAGTCTAAGCTGGAGGTTTCCGAATGCTTAGGCTGGTCCGAAAATCTTCAAACAGAGTAACCGGCAGGGCATATTGTTGAGCAGAAGGAACATGGAGAACTTTGACGTGTCCTAAAGCAACTTTCTCATGGATGAAATCAATGTCAATCTCTATATGCTTGGTGCGTTGATGTTGTACTGGATTAGACGAAAGATATACTGCACTGACATTATCACAGTACACAACAGACGCCTTGGGAAGAGTTATTCCGAGTTCACAAAGTAGCTGTCGTATCCAAGAAAGCTCGGCAACCGCATTTGCAACTCCTCGATATTCAGCTTCTGCACTTGATCTCGAGACGACGTGTTGGCGTTTTGCAGACCATGACACGAGGTTGTCACCCAAGAAAATGCAATAGCCTGATGTCGAGCGACGAGTCGTAGGGCATCCAGCCCAGTCCGCATCCGAGTAAGCAACGAGAGAGGTGAGAGTGGAACGATGGAGTTGAAGACCATGAGAGATCGTGCCTTTAAGATAACGCAGGATGCGTTTGAGAGCATTGAAATGGGACTCTCTAGGATCATGCATAAAGAGACACACCTGATGCACGGCATATGATATTTCAGAACGAGTGAAGGTTAAGTACTGAAGTGCTCCTGCCATGCTTCGATAAAATGTAGGATCGGAGATCGATGGTGTGTCTGCAGCAGCTAGCTTGGACTTGGTATCGACAGGTGTGTTGCAGGGATTGCAATTCGTCATATTAGCGGATGGAGCAGATCAGCAATGTAGTGTTGTTGATGTAGAAACAGCCCAGAGGAGTTTGGCGTGACACTGATTCCGAGAAAGTGATGTAATGGGCCAAGATCAGTCATTGAAAACTCAGCACTGAGAGACTGTATGATCGATGTAAGTAGTGATGGTGCTGAGGCGGTGAGGGCTATATCATCAACGTAGAGAAGAAGATAAGCAATGTGGGGACCGCGACGAAGAATGAATAGTGATGGGTCAGACAAGCTTTGGCGAAATCCGATCTTCCGGGCATAGACAGCAAATCGTATATACCAAGCGCGAGGTGCCTGTTTCAAACCATAGAGAGATCGATGTAAAAGACAAACATGATCAGGTTTAGAAGGATCCTGAAACCCAGGCGGTTGGTGCATATACACGGTCTCCTTAAGATCCCCATGGAGGAAAGCGTTCTTGACATCGAGCTGGTGTAAGGGCCATTGACGAGACGTGGCAACATTCAGGACGGTCCGTATAGTGGCAGGTTTTACGACTGGACTAAACGTTTCGTCGCAGTCAACACCAACCTCTTGTGATTTCCCATTTGCTACCAGACGTGCCTTGTACCGAACAAGCTTTCCATCTGCATTGAATTTGTGCCTGAACAACCACAGAGAACGAATGATATTAGCGTGCTTGGGCCGTGGTACTAAAGACCACGTTCCCGTTTTAATAAAAGCATCATACTCTTCTTGCATTGCCGGTGTCCAGTTTGGGTCTTTTGCCGCATGGATATGAGATAGGGGTAAGGGAGAAACCGTGGTTGTATGGAGGCAGAGGCGTTTGGTGGGTTTACGGATCCCATCTTTGGCCCGGGTGGTCATGGTGTGTGTGTTACCCGTGGTAGGAGGTGGGGGTGGTGAAGGTGGAGGAGATGGGGAAGGAGATGGGGAAGGAGATGGGGTAGGTGAGGTAGGCGCAGACGGAGAAGGTTCAGTGGATGTCAGATCAGGTGATGGTGGTTCTGTTGGTTGTGGAGGGGAGACTTTCTGAGGAATTGGTGGAACTACGGCAAGGGAAGGTGATGATGCGGTTACTGCAGGGGTGGTGGACAGCTTCGCGAAGGGAAAAGTTTTCTCATCAAAGATAACATGCCGCGAGAGGATGATGCGATGAGTTGTGAGATCGAGGCACCTGTATCCACGATGATCCAGTGGATAACCGAGAAACACACACGGCTTTGTTCGTGGAGAAAGCTTGTGAGGTGACGTTGAGAGCAAGTTGGGGTAGCAGAGGCATCCAAAAGTTCTAAGGTGATTGTAGGTAGCTTGACGTTGAAACAGCAGTGAGTAAGGTGTGGCATTTTTGATTGCTTTAGAAGGAAGAAGGTTGAGAAGATGAGATGCGGTAAGAAGAGCCTCGACCCAATACGCAAGTGGCACCGATGCTTGAAACAGAAGAGTGCGAACCATGTTGGTGATAGTGCGAAGCATTCTCTCTGCTTTGCCATTCTGTTGAGAGGTGTGTGGACAGGAGAAGCGGGAGATTGTGCCGTGTTGAGCCAGATATTCCCGGAACCTGTGGTCGTTGTATTCGCCACCATTGTCGCATTGAAGGGCTTGTATTTCATAGCCAAATTGTGTGCGAACATAGCTGGCAAAATGAACATATTTGGTGAAGAGATCACTTTTCCTCTGAAGCGGGTAAATCCACACAAATTGACTATAATCATCCAGAAATATTGCGTAATACTTAAAACCGCTTATACTAAGAATAGGAGATATCCAAATGTCAGAGTGGACAATCTCAAAAGGTCGTAAACAAACTGAGTTTGAAGAAGAGAAAGGTAAGCGAATGTGTTTCCCTAACTGACACGCATGACACAAACTCGTCATATCGGTCTTATTGAAATTTAAAATACACATAGAAGTGAGAGAAGATAACACGGATGAGCCTGGATGACCAAGTCGGCGGTGCCACAAATGGTCGGTGGTTGCAGTGAGTACGAGAGGAGATGGAGATGGAGCGGTGACCGAGTATAGAGGTCCGGAACTATCACATCGGAGGAGCTTGACCTGGGTATTGAGGTCCTTAACAGAAAAACCAAACGGATCAAATTCAATAGAGCACTGATTATCGGTTGTAAAGCGTCGCACAGAGACCAGATTCTTAATCATTGATGGGGATACTAGGACATTGCGGAGATGGAGTGGGAGAGAGGTTGGGTTAGAGTGAGGTAATAGGCCATGGCCAACAGCGGTGGTTTGAGCAAAAGACCCACTACCGACACAGATCAATGGTAAAGAAATAATGCTTTTATCAAAAAGGGAACGTAGCGTACCTGGCTGAGAGGTGATGTGGTTGGTGGCTGCAGTATCCATATACCAAGCAGAGTCAGCGGGATCCTGGAGACTCATCGAGTTGAGGGCATGAGCGAGGTGATGAGTATGTGAAGAATGAATGAGATGAGCTTCAGGAGAAGGCCGTGGTCCGAGAATGCCCGGTGAAGAAGCGTACATGGGCGCTGGTGGTTGTGCATATGAGGTAGACCACGGGGATGGATGGTGAGAGTATGGTGCAGAGTGATACCACGGTGGAGGTGTTGGTGCAGAGTAGTGTTGTTGATGCCAATTGTTGTGGTTGTTGTAGCGTCCGCGACCGCGACCGCCGCGATATCCCCGACCACCTCAATTGTATCCACGATTGCCTCGTCCAGTGTTGTGGTAGTACTGATGTTGTTGTTGGGAGGCTGCAAGATCCGAAGAAGCTGGTGGGGTAGTGATGAGAGCATGAGGAGAAGAGTCCGTGGATGGAGACGGAGTGGGAGCGGATCGTTGCTGCTTAGAGATGCGAGTTTCCTCCATAATTAGCATCGAGCGAGCTTCAGAGAAAGAGGGAAACGGAGTTTTGTGAATTATGACATTGACGATATTGTCATATTTTTCAGAAAGACCGTTCATAGTGTGCATCACAAGAGAGCGATCATTGACCGGAGCGTCGATGTTGGCGAGGAGATCGGCGGTCGCTTTAAGCTTTTGACAGTAGTCGTGAATGCTTGAATCGCCAAGGATTGTGGTACGCAGATCGTTTTCGAGTTGGAACACACGTCCGTCCTTGTTGTCACGGAATAAATGCTCGATCGAGAGCCACAGTTCGTGTGCCGTGCAGTTCTTCTTCAGAACAGAGTCGAGAAGCTTGGTAGACACTGTACCGTAGATCCACATCTTTACTAACCCGTCTCTTTCTTTCCACGTGGTGACAGTATCAGCGGTGGAGACGGATGTGCCATCAAGGTGCCCAGCAACACCAAACGTTAGACAATGTGTCTCAAGAAGCTCACGCCAAAGATCGTAATTCAGCTTTTCCATATCAAGGACAATAGGCACATATGCACGAATTTGAGAGATCGTGAAAGGTTTGTCGACAGAAGCAAGGAGATGTTCAGCCATGGTGGTGAATGAGAAGAAGAGATTAGAGGAGAGGAAGAATAAGGTGAGAACAGGCCGTTGAAAAAGAAGAAAAAGAAGAGTGCGGAGTTGGATCAGATCGTAGCAAGAACAATTTTAGGGTTTTTGCTAGAGCCGCTCTGATACCATGTAAGATAATGAAATCTCCATAGAGAATTGTGTATTGATCAACGCCCTTATATAATCCTATACAGAGAGTGTTCTACAAGCATGAATATATACTTTACATATTTGATATGATCGTGAATAAGGAAATAGAATATTTCCTGTATTCTTACAGCTTTAACCAGTGGAAACTTTGGCGGTCTTGTCAACCCACGGTTACAGAATGACTTTGATGTCATCGAAATGATGAGAGTAGTTGCTTGCGCTGCTGCTAGCGTCCGTGGATCAGCACAAGGCCACCCAACAATGAGCTAGGTACTCTCTACTCTACGTCAAACCTTTTGTTACTTGATAAAACATGAAATTTTGTTACTTGGCGGTCATTGCAGATTCTTCGAGCATTGGAGGGAAGCGTATCACCAAATGACCTAACCGAAGGACTTGCTTCGGATTTGGATTATTGCTCAACAGAAAACAGAGGAGAAACCAAGAAATTCAAAAGTCTTGTGTTTGAAAGTCACAGTGTTGGTAGCAGCAGTCTCACAAGCCAAAATGGTCAAAACCCATCCTCTAGCAACACTTGATAAAGCCAACATACAAAGCAGGAATAAAATCTCAGTTATTTAGAGACTTCAAGAGTGAATCTATTTTATGCTCCTTATTCCTTATCATGTATTTAACTTTAAAGATTCTCGGTACACACGTTATCAAAGAATGATCGATTGAGAAATGATCTTCCCCTGCTAAGTATTTGACCTCCAAAGTCTACTCCAACTATAAAGGACTACTATGACTTGCCTGAACCATTCTTCTCCCCGACAATATTCAGTCGTTCTGGATCTAAAAATATGTCTGAACATAAATATGGGAAGAAAATATGAAAGTCGTATGATGGATACAACTAATGATTCGTTCACAACCGAGTTTATTCCTGAGCTAGATGAATCTAACATATCAGCTGTGCTTAAAGATGAAAGTTTCTCGGTTTACACACTTCTTTTAATATGCTTGTGAGGAACACAGTTAGTCGTAACCAACTATACTCTGTTTCACCTATGTGGGCTTTCTTTAACTTTTATTCTAATCATTTGTATATTTATTTCCCTCGTATGAGGCAATTCACTAAATCTATCAGACAAAAGTTTCTAGTTTATTTGAAATACACGACGAAAAATGCAGCGAAATTTTTTTCTTTTATGGAGCCAATCGAGCCGTGGGCTTCACTTATGTGCCAAATGTCATGGTCACTTGTCTTGAATCTTTGGAGTCCATGTCGCAACTCGTTCCACTTCCACCCTTGGAGTTTTCAAGTGTTAAACATTCGACTAGTTCAATAACAACTTGAGACATGGTCGGTCTACTCGCTGAAGAAGCATTGACACAAGTCATTGCTAGCTCAACAAATTTCCAAACAGAATCAGAGAGGTAATCTTCTTCAAGACTTGGATCTATAATTTTTTTAATATCTCCTTTTGTAACCATGAACCCCACCCAATCTGCTAAGTGAGGTCTTTCACGACGCTGGTCAGCCACTGGCAAGTTAGTTACAATCTCCAATAAAACGACCCCAAAACTATACACATCACTATTTTCTGTCAACCAATTGGTTCTGTAGTATCTGCATCACAATATGTAAAGATATGGTCGGGATTTTTTAATGGTTTGAAGTAAGAGCAGGACACACATGTTTTTGTTAATATGCCTTGAATCTGGTGGAGCAGTCTCCCATGTAAGACTAGTTGTCTCTCATGTAAGACTGGTAGTCTCCTATGTACGACTGGTAGTTTCCCATGTACGACTGGTAGTCTTCCATGTACGACTGTGAAGCAGTCTCCCTGGTACGACTGGCAGTCTCCCATGTACGACTAGGAGAGCATGTTCTGTGTCCTGTGATGGGCCTAATTAGGTTAAAGCCCATTTCGTGGATTAGGGTTTCCTATAAATATTGTGCTTCTCCTAATCTCTGTTGTATTCTGAAACTCAGCCTCCATCAATAAAATCAGTCTCCTTTGCCCGTGGACGTAGCCAACGCAACGTTGGTGAACCACGTAAATTCTGTGTCTATCTTCTTACGTTTTCTGTTTAGTCTTCTCACATCCGTTATAACAAACTGGTATCAGAGCTAGGTTCTGGGATTTCCGCATCTGGTGAGAAGATGTCTGGTATGAACGTGAAGATCAAAAAGTTTACGGGGAGAAATAGTTTCAGTCTCTGGCAGATTAAGATGCAAGCGTTGTTGAAGCAACAAGGCTTGTGGGCGCCGCTGGTTCAAGACAAGAAGGGCGACGTCTCAGATATGGACAGTCTCGAGGAGAAGGCACATTCAACAATTCTGTTGTGTCTTGGTGATGAGGTCATCATCGAAGTGTCCAGCGAGAAATCTGCTGCTGGTCTGTGGGGGAAGTTGGAGTCTTTGTACATGACAAAGTCTTTGACAAACAAGTTGCTTTTAAAACAACGCCTATTTGCATTGAGGATGCAGGAAGGTACGCAGCTCAAAGATCATTTAGATCAGTTAAACTCGTTATTACTTGAGCTACGTAATATCGATGTTAAGGTGGAGGATGAGGATGCTGCTTTGCTGTTGTTGGTATCTCTACCGCTATCATACGAGAACTATGTGCAATCGTTTATAAAC
Organism: Isatis tinctoria; assembly: GCA_010577795.1. Lineage (NCBI taxonomy): Eukaryota > Viridiplantae > Streptophyta > Magnoliopsida > Brassicales > Brassicaceae > Isatis > Isatis tinctoria. Next base: position 33,732,846 of record CM021244.1, on the reverse strand, counting down.
GGAAAGATACTGTATCAATGGAAGAAGTCAGATCGTCTCTCCACAGTCGGGAGCTGCGCCACCAGGCAGCTGGTACAACTGCAGAGAATCAAGCTTCTGGGCTGTTTGTTAGTGGTGGTAAAACACATGTTAACAACAAGAAGAAGAACGACAAGAAGTCTGTCTCAAAGGGTCCTAAGCGAGATGATATCTGCAATTACTGTAAGGAGAAAGGACATTGGAAATCAGATTGTCCTAAGAAGAAAAAGCAATCGGGTGCTACTGGGGCAGCAGCTGTAGCAGAATGTGACAACGAAGTGGATTTTGCTCTAATTGCAAATGAACACACACACGCTTCAGATGTGTGGATTCTTGATACTGGAGCGTCCTATCATATGTGTCCAGGAGAGAGTGGTTCTCTACATACGAGCAAACAGAAAATGGTAGCATTAAGATGGCAAATAGTTCTGCTTGCAAGGTTGCTGGAATTGGTTTTGTTAGGATCATGACACATGATGGTAGATTCTGCACATTGAACGAGGTTAGACATGTTCCATCAATAACGAAAAATTTGATATCTCTGAGTCTACTAGACAGCAGGGGTTTTAAGTACTCGGGTGGAGATGGTGTTGTGAATGTCTGCAAGGGTTCGGATGTGATTCTGAAAGGTGTCATGTATGGTACTTTGTATCATCTACAAGGCTGCACAGTTACAGAGTCAGCAAATGTTGCATCTGCTGAGATCCGCAAGGAAGATATGACTCAGTTATGGCATATGAGACTTGGTCATATGAGTGAAAGAGGGATGCAAATTCTGGCTAAGGAAGATCTTCTTGGTGGCCATCAGGTCAAGAGTCTAGAGTTCTGTGAGCACTGTGTCTTTGGAAAGCTCCACCGCAACAAGTTTCCTAAGGCTATTCATAGGACAAAAGGCACGCTGGATTACATCCACTCAGATTGTTGGGGTCCCTCTCAAGTGGAGTCTTTGGCAGGTCACAGGTATTTTGTGTCTATGATTGATGACTACTCAAGGAAAACTTGGGTGATCATATTAAACCACAAAATTGAAGCTTTCAAGAACTTCAGGGAGTGGAAAATTCTAGTGGAGAATCAAACTGGAAAGAAGATCAAGAGGTTGCGAACTGATAACGGTCTAGAGTTCTGTTCATCTGAGTTCAATCAGTTGTGTAAGAGTGAGGGTGTTGCTCATCATCACACAGTCAGACATACACCACAGCAAAATGGTGTAGCATAACGGATGAATCAGACATTGCTTGAAAGGGCGAGGTGCATGCTCTCTCACGCCGGTTTAGAAAAGCGTTTTTGGGCTGAGGCTGTGAATACAGCCTGTTACTTGATAAACCGTGGGCCACACACAGGTATCAATCTAAAGTCAGGAAACTCTGCTGATTACTCAAATCTGAAGGTTTTTGGCTGCACGGTCTACTATCATGTAAGTAAGGGTAAACTAGAGCCAAGAGCAAAGAAGGGAGTATTTGTTGGTTATGGAGATGGTGTCAAAGGGTACAGGATCTGGTCTCCATCAGAGAAGAGAGTCATCTTGAGCAGGATTGTAGTCTTTGATGAAAGTTCTATGCTCAAGAGTTCTGCACAGCCTATTGATGTCACCGAGGATGATGTTCATGACAAACAGGTGGAGCTGCAATCTAACCTTGAAGGGAGTGGTTTACAGCAACAGAAAGAGAGTCAAGAACAAGAAGAAGGTGAATCGTCTGAACCTGCAGAATCTGAAAATAAACCATCTGATAGTACACACCGCAGTATCGCGTTGGGTCGACCTAAGAGGATTGGGGTTCGAGCACCATTGAGGTATGGGTTCGAGGATATGGTTGGTTATGCTCTACAGGTTGCTGAAGAAGTGGATACTTATGAGCCATCCACGTACAGAGAAGCCGTTTTGAGTGCTGAGGCTGAGAAATGGTTTGCTGCAATGGGAGATGAGATGCAGTCTCATGATAAGAGCCAAACATGGGATCTGGTCACACCACCAAAAGGGAGAAAGATTGTTACATGCAAATGGATCTTCAAGATTAAGGATGGGATATCACCAACAGAAGGAGTTAAGTATAAGGCTCGGGTTGTTGCTAGAGGTTTCAGTCAAAGAGAAGGGATTGATTACAACGAGATTTTCTCAGACACACTTCTATCAGGGCGCTACTTGCAGTAGTGGCACGTCAAGATCTGGAACTTGAGCAACTCGATGTTAAGACAGCTTTTCTTCATGGCGAGTTAGAGGAAGAAATTTACATGACTCAGCCAGAGGGTTTTCTCGTTCCAGGAAAAGAAGATTATGTGTGTAAGTTGAAGAAGTCTTTGTATGGACTTAAGCAGTCTCCCAGACAGTGGTACAAGAAGTTTGACAGCTATATGATCAAGTTGAACTACTCAAGAAGTCCGTATGATTGTTGTGTTTACCACAAGAAGATGAAAGATGAATCATACATTTATCTGGTGCTTTATGTGGATGACATGCTGATAGCTGCCAAAAGTATGTGTGACATTCAAGAGCTGAAAGACCTTCTTAGCACAGAGTTTGGGATGAAGGATCTTGGTGCAGCTAAGAAAATTCTAGGAATGGAGATTCTTAGAGACAAAAAACAGAGGAAACTTTTCTTGTCACAGAAAGGTTACATTGAGAAGGTGCTGGAGAGATTTGGTATGTCGTCGGCCAAACCCATTGATACACCAAGTGCTGCAAATATTCATCTCACCAGTCCTGAAAATCAGTCTGAAGAAGAAAAAGAGTATATGTCTCGGATTCCTTATGCTAGCGCTGTAGGAAGTTTGATGTATGCTATGGTTTGTACAAAGGCCTGATCTTGCACAGGCTGTCAGTGTGGTCAGCAGGTTCATGAGACAACCCGGAAAGGAGCACTAGCAAGCTGTAAAGAGAATTTTTTGGTACCTTCGTGGTATATCTGATGTTGGTCTCATCTACGGAGGTGAGAGACCGTGTGAGGTCACAGGCTATTATGCTAGAGATGTGGACAGTAGAAGATCAATGACCGGGTATGATTTCACTTTAGGTGATTCTGTTATTAGCTGGAAAGCAAATCTGCAGCCAACAGTGACATTGTCTACTACTCAGGCAGAGTACATGGCCTTAACTGAAGCAGCCAAAGAAGGTATTTGGTTGAAAGGGTTGGTCAGTGATCTAGGTCTGCATCATGATCAGGCTACAGTGTACTTTGACAGTTTGAGTGCGATCTGTTTAGCCAAGGATCAAGTTCATCATGAAAGAACCAAGCATATTGATGTGAGGTACCATTTTTTGAGAGGTGAAAAGAGGATAAACGTGAAGAATGTAGGGACTGCTGATAATCCTGCTGATATGTTCACTAAGCCAGTTCCTCACAGCAAGTTCCAACATTGTTTGGACTTGCTAAACATCTCAAGCTGTTAGTCTGGCCCTACAGGGCATCTGGTCCGAAAGGACATCTGAGGCAAAGGAGAAAGACGTGGTACATTTTGCATCTTATAATGTATCAGGTACATCTGTATTGAGGAGGATTCAAGTCAAGGTGGAGATTTGTTAATATGCCTTGAATCTGGTGGAGCAGTCTCCCATGTAAGACTAGTTGTCTCTCATGTAAGACTGGTAGTCTCCTATGTACGACTGGTAGTCTCCCATGTACGACTGGTAGTCTCCCATGTACGACTATGAAGCAGTCTCCCTGGTACGACTGGCAGTCTCCCATGTACGACTAAGAGAGCATGTTCTGTGTTCTGTGATGGGCTTAATTAGGTTAAAGCCCATTTCGTGGATTAGGGTTTCCTATAAATATTGTGTTTCTCCTAATCTCTGTTGTATTCTGAAACTCAGCCTCCATCAATAAAATCAGTCTCCTTTGCCCGTGGACGTAGCCAACGCAACGTTGGTGAACCATGTTTTCTGTTTAGTCTTCTCACATCCATTATAACAGTTTTCAAAACGATAGTTAAGTACTCTGGATCAAGGTAACCAAGAGTTCCGGCAACAACTGTGGAGACATGACTTTCTCCTTCGTTTGGGAATGATCTCGAAAGCCCAAAATCGGCAATTTTGGCTTGGAAGTGTTCGTCCAACAATATATTTGCTGCTTTTACATCTCTATGAACAATTGGTGGTCTGCATCCTTTATGCAAATACTCCAATCCTAGTGTAATAGATTCACCTTTTTATCCAAGTTTATCACAAAGTTCTTGAGAGGAAAATGATCATTAGGCTTCACTAACCTTGCGCGGCGGCTACGGCTATTTTTAGTCTAGTTCCCCACCTTAAAACGGATGAGTCGTTCTTCTCTGTGTGTTTGAGAGGGACATGTTATCATTGGAAAGATATATATATGTATGACATGTGTATTCAAATTTCGTTTACCTGACAAGAGCTCTTTCAAATCTCTATTGGCCATGTATTCGTAGACTAGAGCCAAGTCCTTCCCTTTTTCGCAATATCCAACTAGGCTTACCAAATTCTTGTGATGAACTCTCAGAAGAAGATCAACCTACCAAACCAACACGAAAACAAAAATACAAGTATATGGTTCATATTCAACAAAAAGTGGTAACAAATATTGTGGTTTTATGAGAACCTCTGCCTTGAATTGTTTGTGCCCATGAACTGAACCCTGAGAGACTACTTTAACAGCAACTGGTTCTGTACCATTTACATATCCATGACAAACCATGCCGAACCCTCCTTTCCCAATGATCCTTTCAAAGTTATTTGTCATTTCAGTAACCTCTGCATAAGTAAAGCTTTTCTTTTTCGTTATTCTTGGTGGCTCCGATGACAGAGCCGGTCTTGACCACAAGCTGGTCAAGCATCAGCTTGAGGCCAATGCATTTACAAATTTGTTGGGGCCAAATTTCCAAATTATTCTTCAGACCAATTGGTTAAATATCTTAGTGGAATATACTACAAATAAGTATATATGCCTCAAGTTCGAAACTTCTTCAGCTAGTTTTCGAGAATGCATTAACAGTAATTTAATCTAGTGATGACCACAACAACATTTTCTAAAGAAATTTCCGTTTCCTAATTATATTCTCCTTGCTTTTTCTATAGAATCTTTCTTTATACAATACACAAAATCAACTTTTTTATAAACATGTTTTAAATGTATAAAGAGGGCCAAAAAAAATTCTCCTGCTTCTAGCCTCAAGAAACTCAGGACCGGCTCTGTCTGATGATCTTGGTGTTCTACCCTTTTCTGCAACACAAAAGATCAATATGATTTTCTTGTTTGGTATCTGGTATTACTGTATTCATGAAAATTAATAAATTTGTTTACGTATACCTCCACTCTTAGATGATTTTTTCCTTATGAGAACAAAAAATGTAATCAATGCAGTTGCAATTATAACCATTGAAGCAACTGATGCAACAATTAACTGGTACAATTATACTCTTTTTCGGATGTGCACCTTCTCCAGGTTTATTTACACATGGCTCTTCTGTGCAACTAAGCTTAGGGTTGCCTTCAACACTGTGGATTACAAATGTTATTCAGTATAAAGTGTATGGTATTCAACAAATGAAGATAATATGAGCAATGTCGTACTTCAGCTTCAGTCCTTTCTTCTGTAGAAGCTTCTGAGGAAGTTTGCCACTAAGATTGTTTCCACTTAAGTTTCTGTTATGGTAGAAAAAAATGATATATATACACAAGTAGGGAATTTAGGAGAGTGCTAATTAACTAGAAGACCATTTTTATGATTCTTTCATACAGTCTTATAAAGTACTTACATGATCAAGAGCGATTTCATGTCAGCTAGAAACTCAGGTACAACACCGGTCAAGTCGTTGTTTGATAAGTCCCTAGCATTTGATGAAAACAAAAAGATCCTTCACAATAGACAACAGAAAGAAAGAAAAAATTGTGTGCAAGTTCATGTTATGTGTGATACTTTGTAGATTGGTTAGATTCTGAATGGCAGGCACGATTACATCGGTCAATCCACTTGAAGACAAGTTTCTAGTGATACAATTATGAAGATAAATAATATACCTAGAATATAAAGAAATGACTAAACCATGAAACAATGATTGTAAGAACTTACAAGGAAGTGATTGTTGGTGGAGTTGAACTATCGGTGTTGTTGCAGTTTAGACCAGGCCACAAGAACTGTTTGGGGACACATGGATCTCCTTGCCAACTAATTCTACTCAATCCATAAGCAATTTGGATATTCTTGATAGCAACCACTGGTAGCATTATTTAATGATATCAGAATTGGAAACACATGCAAAGCTCCAACTCATGTACGTGCATGTATTACAAATGTTACGTACGCACCTTCGTCTTGGTTTGTTTCTGATTGGGGCAACTCAATAACAGTATAAATCTCCATAGCGTTGATGAGAGGAGGAAGAGTTGACTTTGTTGTTTTCACCAGCTGCAAAAGGCAAACCCCTCTTTCGCATCTCAATGTCGATTCGGGTTGACTGTTCATAGTTTCAATGTTTAACTTTTTGGGACTATATGGTCCATAAAAAACATTTCCATTCAGCAAAACATTGAACTCCCTTATCTCATTGGTAACAAAGTTTGAATCTCTGCAAAGTGAAGGTAAATGTGAAACTGTGATGTAGAATCCTCCAAGCGCCAAGTGATATCCCATGTCCCATTATCATTTACATAGGTTGCAGCCGATGCCATTGCACCTTGCGGTGGATCAAAACCATTAGAAGTGTTTACATTGAGGGACGTAGTTACTAGATTCCAAACCTTATCTACCAACGGGAACCACCTACGGTCATAGACATCATCAGGGTACCTGCCACAAATCTTGCATTAATGTAAGTATCAAAGACAGATTCATTATTGTCATCCTCTTTCTTTTTCTTGTTCTATGATCTCTCTATGTAGAAACCCGATCTTGAATCTACTCTAGCTAATGAGCACAATTGAATTTGTTAACCCAGTTCACTATCGATGATCGCTACGTCTGGGGAAGAGACCTTCCTCTTCAATCCACTAGTGCTTTGCCGGAAAACACCTCCGGCGTGGTGTTTACAACTCCGGCGAACAATGTTCTAACCGATTCTCTTCTTTTGCAGGTGGAAGACTCCAATCCCCAAAAGATAAGTCCCAACCCGAAACCTCTCTCGAGTTTTACTTCTAAGAATCTAAGAACTCTCTATCTCTCTCGCTAACTCTCTGTTTTTCTGTTACAGATCAATAACAAGATGATCTCGACGAAGACGACGTTGACTCCTTATAAGGTGTTGACTCGAGCTTCGGTTTTGGATCGATCAACGCGTGACTCATATTGGGCTTGTGCAGGCCCAATAAGCCCAAAGTGATTTGTGGTCACAAGCCCACAATTCTCCACCTTGACCACATCACGACCAACCCTCGACTTCACTTCACTCTTGTCCGAAAAAAACCTAGCCTCCTCTGCCGCGTAAGCTAACCTCTTCAGCTTCCGGCTCCTTCTCCGTCTTTCTTCTCTCTCAGTCGTCGTTTCTCCACCTCCGGCGAAACACGGCTTCTCTTGTCTTCCATTCACCACTTCTTCGGTGAATCAAGCTCTGTTCTCCAGCTCCAACGAACAGACTTCTGTTCCAGCTGCTCGCACCTCCTCTGATGCATCAGATCTTCACATGCATGTCTCCGATTCGGCTTCTGGTGGCTATCCTTGCTCTGAATCCTTGATGAGAAGAACTCAGCCGCGATGCCTCGGTTCAGCTTCCTCGACAGACTCAGGTAAACGATCCTTCCCTGAAACTTTTCAAAGATAACTTAGCTGATTAGTTATATTTACTAAAAGAAAAGAAGACAAACCTCTAATCCCTTTTCCTTTGCTGTCTTGCGAGGTGACCAATCAGCGAACACACCTCGAGACGAGAAGCAGCACAATCATTCGAGGATCTTGACCGAAGTCAAGCTCCTCTCCAGCGTCTTACCAGGTACGCTTTTCGTAAGCATGTCTGCTAGGTTTAGGGTCGTATGAACTTTGACAACATTCGCATCACCATCTGCAATCACATCTCGAATAAAATTGTACTTAGTGTGAATATGTTTGGTCCTTTCGTGAAAACCTCCATTTTTTGCTAAGAAAATTGCCGATTGATTGTCACAGTGAATCTTGACTGCTCCTTGTTCATAACCTAAATCCTCGCACATGCCTTTAAGCCATAAAGCTTCTTTTGTAGCTTCGGTTAAAGCCATGTATTCTGCTTCTGTGGTAGAGAGAGCGACGATAGGTTGGAGACCAGATCTTCAGCTTATTGTATTGCCTCCTACCTGAAAAACATAACCCGTAACTGACCTTCTACGGTCTAGATCAGTAGCATAATCCGCATCACAATAACCCTCCATCTTAAAGCCTGAACCTTTTGTGAATGTTAAACTGTAATTGATTGTACCTCGAATATACCTCAATATCCATTTAGCAGCTTCCCAATGATCTCGACCAGGTTTTGCCATAAACCGACTTACCAGTCCAACTGCGTGAGCAATGTCTGGTCGAGATCCAACCATAGCGTACATAAGGCTACCTACTGCACTAGCATAGGGAACATTTCTCATTAGTTCTGACTCGGTTTCTATCTCCTTCTCACTTAAGCTCTTAAGCTTAAAGTGTGATCCAAGAGGAGTAGAAACCGGCTTACTTAAATGCATATCAAAAGCTTTTAAAACTTTAAGCAAATAACTAGATTGAGAAAGTTTGAGAACTCCCTTTGCTCTGTCACGTGTAATGTCCATTCCTAGAATGCGAGTAGCTGCTCCTAGATCCTTCATTTCGAACTCACGGTTTAAGCTCGCCTTAACTTTTCGAATTTCACCTGTATCTTTAGAGGCTACTAACATATCATCAACATAGATGAGCAAATAAACACGGTCAGAAGGTTTTAAACCCTTAATGTAAACACATGGATCATACGGGCTTTGTCTAAAGCCTGTGTCTTTCATAAACTGATAGAAACGTTTATTCCACTGTCTCGGGGACTGCTTAAGTCCATAGAGAGACCGTTTAAAAAGACACGCCAACTGCTCCTTTCCTTCCTCTTTGAAACCTTCTGGCTGTTCCATGAAGATTTCTTCGTCTAGTGTTCCATTTAGAAACGCTGTTTTAACATCTAATTGGTCTAAATCCAAATCCTCATTAACAACCAAAGATAGCATTAGTCGGATAGAAACATGTTTAACAATAGGAGCAAAAACTTCATTATAATCGATACCTTCTACCTGTGAGAAACCTTTAGCGACGAGTCTAGCCTTGAACCTAGGATCCTCAACTCCAGGAATTCCCGGCTTTCTCTTATAGACCCACTTAGAACCAATAACCTTCTTGTTGGTAGGTCTCTCCACTAGGATCCAAGTATGATTCTTTTGTAAAGAAGTCATCTCCTCACTACTAGCATCGTGCCATCCATCTTTGTCTGTGCTCCTCATAGCTTCACTGTATGTACGGGGTTCATCTATCTCAATAGCTTTAGCAGCTGTAAGAGGATAGGCTGCGAGATCATAGTCATCGAACTTGGATGGGAATTTTGAGTTCCTTCGAACTCTATCTCTTGCGAGGACGTATTCATCCAAGTTCTCTTGATTCGAGCTCTCAGCTTCTTCTCTCTCTGGGCTTAGCTCATCTGCAACTGATCCTGGACCTGTAGCAGTAGCTCCACCTGAAACTAAAGAGTTATCCATACCTTGGTTTTTAGATGTAGATGGACTTTGATCTAGGTTGGGACTGGAAGCAACTCGCTTTCCATCCCTTTTGGTGACATAGAACTCATTGGTCGCATGTTGAGTAGTTTGAGTTGTAGAGTCTTTGTAGGTTTCCTCCTCGTGAAACATTACGTTTCTGCTCACAGTAACCTTACTTTCATATGGTAACCAAACACGAAACCCTTTAGTTCCTTCTGGGTAGCCTAGAAAGTAGCCTTTGACTGCTCGTGGAGCTGTCTTTGACTTTGTAATGTGAACATAGGCTGCACAACCAAACCGACGTAGATGAGAGATAGCTGGCTTATGTCCTGACCATAGTTCTTCAGGTAGTTTAAACTCAATTGCCGAACTAGGTGAACGGTTGATTAGATAGACAGCTGTAGAAGCCGCTTCTGCCCAGAACTCCTCATCCATTCCACTCTCAATTAACAAGCACCTGACCTTTTCCATTATGGTCCTATTCATCCTTTTTGAAACTCCGTTTTGCTGCGGTGTATAGGCACACGTTCTGTGTCTCTTAATACCCGCTTGCTTGCAAAGCTCATCAAACCTAAGATTACAGTACTCCAACCCATTATCTGTTCGAAAACACTTGACCTTCTTCTCGGTTTGATTCTCAACTTGAGATTTCCAATCCTTGAACTTGTCGAATGCCTCATCCTTAGTCCTCAAGAAAAAATATCCACACCTTTCTAGAGTAGTCGTCTATAAATGTGATGAAGTACTGACTTCCTGATAGGCTTGGGGTTACAGAAGGTGCTCCCCATAAATCTGAGTGAACATACTCTAAAACCTCTTTAGACGTATGCTTCCCTTTCTTAAAACTCTGCTTGTGAGACTTTCCCATAGTGCAACTCTCGCAGAAGTCTAAACTCTTGATGTCTTTAGATTGTAGGTAACCTTGCTTAACCAAACAATCTAGTCTCTTTTGGCTCATGTGTCCGAGTCTAGAGTGCCACTTCTTAGTTGTATCATAGGTAGATGTAGCTGAATTTGCCTCGCCTTGTAATACGGTTCCTCGCAAATAGTAAAGACCATCAACATAGACTCCAGTTAAAACCTCTTTACCATTCTTGAAGAACTTGACTTTGTAGTCTTCACCCGTATAATTGCATCCAGCTCTCTCCAAGCAGCCATAGGATATTAAGTTTCTACCCATTAATGGCATGTACTTAACATCCGTCAAGATCACTATCGAACCGTTTGGTTTTCTGATTTTGATCTTGCCAATACCTTTGACCTCACTAAAGGTATCGTTTCCCATAAGAACCTTTCCACCTGTGGATTCCTCGAAGTCAAACAACAATGACTTGTTAGGAGTAAGATGATAACTGCTCCCAGAGTCCATTACCCATTCGTCTTTGGTGTCTCTGATGCTTGCCATCAACACCATTGGCTGGTTTGACTGTTTCGCGAAATTCACCGTCTTGGAGTTCTTGTTCTTATCTGGACAGTCCTTCTTCCAATGACCTTCTTTACCGCAGATGAAGCATCCCTTATCTTTGTTCTTCTTGTCTTTGTTAGACTTAGATTTGGACTTGCCTTTATCGCGGTTTTTAGATTGGTTGTAGGAACTGCTTTCCTCCCGCTTTTCTGACCTTCCCTTATCACTTACGTAGAGACCTTCAGCAGCAACTTTTCCCTTAGGCAATAAACCATTTTCTTTGAGCTCTGTCTCTTTAGCATAAGCTGATGCAATCACATCGTTTGTGGTGAGTGAATCTTTTCCACTTCCATACTTCAACGTGTGAACAAGGGCTTCAAATTTGGGAGGTAATCCGGTCAGGATCTGGATTGCTTGATCCTCGTCTGAGATTGTGATATCCAAAGCTTCAAGATCATTCACGAGCTTGAAGAAATCATCCAGATTGTGCTCTATGTTCTTGTGTTGATCCATCCTGTAGCTCGCGAACTTCTGCTTGAGGTAGATGCGGTTGGGAAGAGATTTCACCTGATAGTCTCTCTCCAATGTCTTCCATATGTCGAGAGAGTTTCTTTCTTTCATAACCTTCCTCATAATAAGATCACTCAAGCTCATCTTGATCAAGCTCCTGACCTTCTTGTCTTTCTTAATCCATTCAGGATCTGGTTTGCCGTCTTCGCCTTCCTCCAGTTTCTCGCTTCCATCACCCTCAAGGAACGAGTCTAGATCAAGAAGATCTAACGCACACTGGATCTTATGCTTCCAAAGGCCGAAGTCACCAGTTCCATCAAACTTATCTACCTCAAATCTGCCTGTAGATCCATCCACCTTAACTTGCACCATTTTCTTTGATTTCAGGTTTGCGGAACGAGATCAAAGCAAAAGGATGACTCGGATGGTTCACGATTGTTGCAACGAGAACCTGGCTTATCAACCAGCAAGGAACACCACAAGAAACACACGGATTAATCAGATAAGTATTGAACCTTAAGAGATTGATCTTACTTGTGTGACACGGTTGATTGAGATTAGGAGTTTGTTGCTGCGATCGCTCTTAAACAGGATTTGAGTAGATTAGACTCTAGAGTAGACAACCTGTCTCTGATACCACTTGTAGAAACCCGATCTTGAATCTACTCTAGCTAATGAGCACAATCGAATTTGTTAACCCAGTTCACTATCGATGATCGCTACGTCTGGGGAAGAGACCTTCCTCTTCAATCCACTAGTGCTTTGCCGGAAAACACCTCCGGCGTGGTGTTTACAACTCCGGCAACAATGTTCTAACCGATTCTCTTCTTTTGCAGGTGGAAGACTCCAATCCCCAAAAGATAAGTCCCAACCCGAAACCTCTCTCGAGTTTTACTTCTAAGAATCTAAGAACTCTCTATCTCTCTCGCTAACTCTCTGTTTTTCTGTTACAGATCAATAACAAGATGATCTCGACGAAGACGACGTTGACTCCTTATAAGGTGTTGACTCGAGCTTCGGTTTTGGGTCGATCAACGCGTGACTCATATTGGGCTTGCGCAGGCCCAATAAGCCCAAAGTGATTTGTGGTCACAAGCCCACACTCTATCTAGCTTTTAGTTAAAACTATATCAAGATCCAAGATAAAGATTCCTTGTCACAAATCAAAGCTTACTTACCGTAAAATGCGAGCAGAACCGTTAGCATAACTTCTGGATACGAACTGCAAAGAGCTCCCAGTGCCACTAATGTAGATATCACTTCTCAGTGGCCGAAGCTCCAAGGTTGATATCATCGGCGTGGTTGTTCCCGTCTTAACAAAACAGATCTGCAAAGAGCTTAACTCGGACATGTGAATAATCTCCCTGTACTGAGCACCTGATCCGATAGCATTCAAATTTACCGTTGTCCACTTATTAGGGCCAAGAAACAGATCAAAGTTTGGGATAGTTTGAAGACCATCGTAATTTCCATAGAAGAAGGAAGCTCTGATCAGATACTTTGTTCCTTGCGTGACCTTCACGTTATAACAATTCCGTTCTCCTTCCGGAAAGTATCTAAGCGTTACGAACGCCTTTTGGTAGTTTCGCTCCGAATCCTTAGCAACTCGACCGTTCTTTCCACTCTCGACGAAACTAGCATCCGAGGTGAATGTTAATCCCGTAGATGGATCCACGTATGGAGACCCTTCAGGTGACAAACCGCAATCCAAAGTGATGAATCCTAATAATAAGAACAAAGAAAGGAAAACAAAAGTCTTAACTACCCCAGGAATTTATATGATCGATATGAGAGTTTGAAAACATAATACAAGAACTTGGCAATATCATACCTTTTTGATCCTGCGCTTGAGCAAAATGTATAAGAGCAAATGTGATAACGAACACATACAAAACTCCATCCATTTTCTCCAATTCTTTGAGGAGTTTAATATCAAATCTTGCCAAGTTCCTGAAATATAAACCTGTTTTCAGATAATCAATTGGACAATAAATATACATATCTTATTATATAAAGTATGGTTTTCAAAACATAGTAATTAACAAGATTGTGACAAGTGGCATTTTATTATACTAGGATTTTGACATGTGTCAAAAAGAAACATAGATTATCTGTCCAAAAAAATTAAAAGATTTCAAATGGAAAAAAAGGAAGCAAGAAAAAAAATACAAGAAATAATTTTAAAAAAATACAAGAAATAATTAACAAAAAAATCACGGAAACAATAGAAAAGGAAAAAAAAAATCCAAAAGGAAAAATTAGAACGGGTATAAGTTTTTTAAATAGGAAGCAAGATAAAAGGAACAATAAAATAATTAACAAAAACTGAAGAAAAAAGGAACAAGAAAAAGTTAATATAGTTAACGTGGTATAAGTTTAAAAAAAAAGGAAGCAAGAAAAAAGGAACAATAAAATAATTAACAAAAAAAACAATAGTTTTAAAGAAAAAGGAAGCAAGAAAAAAGGAACAATAAAATAATTAACAAAAAACCACGAAAAAAATAAAAATTAACAGAAAATCACATATGAATCAAAAAACAATAAAGCAAAAAAAAAAAAAAGGAAAAAAAATTCACAAGCAAAACCCAATAGAAAAAGAAAAAATAATCAAAAAAGGAAAAATTTTAAATTGTTATAAAAAATAACAAAGAATTTAAAAGGAAACAAAAATAACGAAAACAATAGAAGGAAACAAAATATGATTTAACAATAGAAAACATAACATTTACAATAGAAGGAATTTAAAAGGAAAAAAAAAAAGAATTATTAAAAAGGAACCAATAAACAAAAATTAAAAGAGGAAAAAAATTATATAAAGTATGGTTTTCAAAACATAGTAATTAACAAGATTGTGACAAATGGCATTTTATTATACTAGGATTTTGACATGTGTCAAAAAGAAACATAGATTATCTGTCCAAAAAACTTAAAAGATTTCAAATGGAAAAAAAAGGAAGCAAGAAAAAAAATACAAGAAATAATTAACAAAAAAATCACGGAAACAATAGAAAAGGAGAAAAAATTCCAAAAGGAAAAATTAGAACGGGTATAAGTTTTTTAAAAAGGAAGCAAGATAAAAGGAACAATAAAATAATTAACAAAAACTGAAGATAAAAGGAACAAGAAAAAAGTTAACATTGTTAACGTGGTATAAGTTTAAAAAAAAAAAGAAGCAAGAAAAAAGGAACAATAAAATAATTAAAAAAAAATCACGAAAACAATAGTTTTAAAGAAAAAGGAAGCAAGAAAAAAGGAACAATAAAATAATTAACAAAAAAACCACGAAAACAATAAAAATTAACAGAAAATCACATATGAATCAAAAAACAATAAAGAAAAAAAATAAAAAGGAAAAAAAATTCACAAGCAAAACCCAATAGAAAAAGAAAAAATAATCAAAAAAGGAAAAATTTTAAATTGTTATAAAAATAACAAAGAATTTAAAAGGAAACAAAAATTACGAAAACAATAGAAGGAAACAAAATATGATTTAACAATAGAAAACATAACATTTACAATAGAAGGAATTTAAAAGGAAAAAAAGAAAGAATTATTAAAAAGGAACCAATAAACAAAAATTAAAAGAGGAAAAAAAAAACTCAAGGAAAACCCAATAGAGAACGAAAAAATAAACAAAAAGGAAAGATTTTAAAATGGCATAAAGAAGAATTAACAAAGAATTTTAAAGGAAAAAAATCACATACACGTCTATGGCAAAAAAAAAACAAAAAAAAAAGTGACTAACAATGAATTGGAAAAATAACCAAATCAACAATCACATACACGTCTGTGGCAAATAGAAAATGGAAAAAAAGTAACTTACGATGAATTTAAAAAAAAAAAGGAAAAATCACATATATATATATATAAGGGATTCAATGAAGACCTCCACGTCAGCAAAATTCCAAGTAATAATTCCTGACCAATGAGAAGTTTAGTTTTCAACAAGAATTATATTAAAAAAAAAACGAATATCTCTTACGACCATTTCAACGACGACATCCGAAACCAGAAGCCCATTGAAGGCCAAGTTTAAAACTTCAGTTTTTCAGACCCATCGATTTCTTTGTTTGACCTGACGATCTTCCTTCTCTTCCTTCCTATCGCCGTGCCGGGTAAGATAGACCGTCGTCGACGTTACAGGACCAGACTTCCCAGCTTCTCATTACATAATTGTCTCCATTAATCGCATAGTTAAGACGGACTCTTCATTTGTCACAGCCTTCGCTGCTAAATAGGATGCCAGAATTACCTACTTCTTCCTCTATCAAGCTTCTTCAACTCAGACCACTGTCCAAATGGCTAAGAAGAACGGAAAATCACCTCAGGCTTCCACTGTATCAGCCAATTCATCGCCGACGGAGATTTCGTTCGCTGCCATGAAAGCGGGTTTGAGCGAAGACAGAGTCGTCTTCCGTTTGCTGCATTTTTGGGAGGCACACAAAATCAAGCACACGATGCAGAGATTGCCAGACATCGACAGGTTAGCAACGAAATTGGAAACTTGTGAATCTGGAATACTCTTTTTTTGGGTTTCAGTCTGTCGATCTGAAATCTGCTAACTCTGGCCGGCGGTAAAGATATAATGAAAGTAATTTTTTTTCTTAATTCAATCTCAGTTTAATGAGTTATGGACCTTCATTTGGTATATTAGTCTAGTCGTCAAATTAACTTTTAGTGTAACTCTATAGCAAGGTTGAGTTTAATCTGTTTTCCTTTCCTGATTCTGTCTAATTGTTTCTATTATTGTTTTTGGAATATCGAAGCTACTCAAGAACATGGGGGAGATATTACAGGCTGGTGGTGCTGATTACTCCTGCGTGGTGAAGAGAACAATCATATACGTTAATCATATACGTTTTGGTTCCACAGGATAATTAATCCATGTGAGTTTTATATCTATGAAAACAAAACTGATATCTTTGGTTTTTCTATCAAAGGCTTGCTGACTTGGGTCATTGGGCGACTTCAAGAAAGTGAACAAGATATACGGCAGATGTGAGTTCTTTGGCGAGATGCCATTTGTTTAATTTTGTTCTTTTGCTTATCTTGAAAATTGTTGCTAACCCTCAACTTCTCCCTCTCTATGTCTCTCTCAGGCTTACGAAGGAATGTAAGGAATATATACTATTTGTTATTGGTTGAATTGTGGTTAGATAAACTAAAAATTAAATGAGTTCTTAATTTGTGTGCAAAAACCTTAAACATCAATTATTTTGGGACAGAGTGAGTATATGATTTTAGATCGATAGCCAAATCAATAAATATTATGTTCATTTTTTTGTAATACCTAAAAAAATCATATCAAAATGGAACTCAAATATTAATTGAAGCATATTATATATAATTTTTTTTTTGAAACCAACCTTATATAACCTTCGTTACCGGAGGTCGATATAGATTTTTCTTCCCTCTTTTGAGTTAAAACCCTTTTTTTTTTGTTTTTCTCTCACTTTTCTTTTGAATAAAATTTTTATAAATAACAAATGGAGTAAGATAAGCCACGATCTATCACAATTCTTATATTTTTCCTAGTGGAAATGGCTCATTAACAGAAGCAAAACATAAAACCATGTACTATAATATCGGGTTATTTATGTGGTTTCAGCCCTTATTGATAAGCTCGTTTTGGTTGCCTTTTAGGCCTTATTTGCTTAAAGAATATTGTGGGCTGATTTTAAGAATAAGTTTTCTAACATTAAACTTCACTTTTAAAAAGAATAACAATGTTTCAGCAGGAACAGAAAATTAAATTAGACACGTGTCAATTTGGAGTTGCTGAGGTGGCGTTTTACATGGAGAGAGAAGTTTACTTTTATAAAATAGATTTGATTTGGTTCTTTGATTTTTGATTCGGTTCAAATAGTAAAATTGGAAAATATTTTTTTTTTAACACTGATTTATATATTGCAAATATGAGAAATATTACAGTGACGACTCTTACAACTGACAATTCTACCGTCTTATAAAGATCCCCATCTGCCGGTTCCACCTGAACTTGTCTTATGAAGATACATGCCTAACAGATTTTTTTATACCACGCTGAAGATTTTCTGCAATCTTGTCTCCTTTTTAATCTGCATAAATCATGCATTATCTGGGAATCGAAACCCAGACCTCCTGGTGTAGAAGTCTTAATGAACTTTTAGTCAAACCACTAGACCAAAAGGGCTTATACAACTGGAAAATATCTAAGATCTGAAAAAATTTCGAATCCAGTTCGGTTTCAATTCGATTCGACTTTTTCAGATAATCTTAAATAATTCTGATAAAATATCAATTAATTTATAAAATTTTATGTTTTTGAATAAAAATATTTAGATAATATTAAATAATATTTTGAAATAAAATATTTAGTTTATAAATTATATTTTTTAGATATTCGAATATTTTAAAAATAAATATAATTATTATTGAAAATATATAAACCGTATTTTAGACATTCGGATATCCATTCGTTTTTTTCTTCAGATATTTGGATGTATACATACAAAAACCATTGGATATTTATGATTACTCAGTTTGAATTCGATATCTATTTAGTTCAGTTCGATTCCGGTTAAAAACGACCCAAAACTAGTTTGAACTTTGAAGTTTTCTTAAATAAGTTTGCATTCAAACAGGGTCAAGTTAGATGATTAGAGTAGAGAAATCGATTTACACTGCCCACTGTATAAAGGCTTTTCTAACATTTACAAAACAAAACAAAAACGACAACTCAAACCTACTACCCAAACACTGCCTCATCAGAACTTGCAGTTGAAGAGCAATAGCCAAAAAAAAATATTCTTCTCTGAAGTGTTCATGTTAAAAGACCTTCTAAGCTTATTTAGCAGCATACCAGTTCTGAGCGCATTTTGCATCAACCGATAAATCGACTGAGAGAATATTCTTGCCGTTAAAGGGTTTCGACATGCAGTCCACAACTATATCCTTGGCGATTTCCGCTGACTCCATTGGTCCTTCCAAGATTACTTCATCATGAATCTGTTTCCAAAATAAAGTCCTTTTTTCGTCACTCAGATTATAAACGAATAGAGTCCAAAAGTGTACATAATCAAAGCTTATATAAGTCATAGACTACGTCCAGTTTGTGATGCGTGTTGTTACCTGTAGAAGTAGTTTCCAACCAAGCTCCTTCAACCGTTGATTTGTCGTTATCTCCAGCATTGCACACATCGCAACGTCAGCTGCACTTCCCTGCAGTGTGGATAATTGATGCTCAGAGTCGAGATTGGCGAATACAAAAGGAAAAACTAGTATCTGATAACTCAAACGAAGAAGATGAAAACCTGCACTGGAGTGTTGATAGCTGCTCTTTTGATATGGTTCTTCTGAGCATAAGACTGAGATATTGGGAACCTACGAGCCCTTCCTAGCAGAGTGAGTACGTACCCATCTTTCATTGCTTCTTTCTTACGCAGTTCTTGCCATTTCCTTACTTCTTGTCTGTCATTGTACCAGAGATTGACCGTGTCCTGAGCTTCTTCTCTTGAGACCTTTAGGTGATGGAAAAAAAAGATGGCATTGTTGTAGCATGTTTATATCACACGAATAAGTTCAAATGGTAATATTGTTATTACCTTCCAATCTCTAGAAAGCCCGATCGCTGTTTTCCCATATGCAATTGAAAAGTTGAGCATCTTAGCCTTTCTTCTCTCGGAAGCAAAGGCGTCCTGTGTAAAATATCCACAAACAGTGAGAATAATTTGGGCACAAAATTATGTTCCTTAATGTACATGAAGCAGCTTATGTCAACGATGGTTTCTAGATGTCGTCATACAGAGATTTTAAATATTTTGCCATCAATACAGGAACAAAAGAGAAAATCAAAGACCAGTTGTAACAAGAGTCCACCTTTAACAACGGCACTGGTGGCTTCTCTTGCCCAGGTTGTGGATGCCACTCAAGGAGCACCTCCCCATTTTCTACGGCTTTACGGATATGTGGATACATATTCATGGCTGTCCTCGAGTGGAAATCCCCGCCTGCTTTGAAAGCTTGCATCATGCTTTTACAACCAGCAAGATGTGCCAAAATTCTAAGTTCCAGCTGTACATAGAGGAAGAATCACAGTCAACATGTGAACCTGCTAAACAACCCCCACCCCTTACGAAAGTGTTTACAACAACCAGAGTTTTGTAATTTTCACCTGTCCATAGTCAGCCACAATGAGTGAATTTCCGGGTGATGCTACAAAGGCTTTACGAATCTTGTACCGGTCCTTCTCCAAAGCCGGTTGGTTCTAGACAAAAAAATGGAGAATATTAGTAACGAATTGTAAACGCAATTACAAGATCATAAGCAAGCAGTATAACTTGACAAAGAAAAAGAATCACCATTTCATATGAAATTCTGTACTAGGAATTGGTATCACAGCATAGAATTTCGAATCAAATTGTCTAACTTTCAACATTTTACAATATGCTTACCAGTCGAAGCATATAGAAACTTAGCTACATATTAAGCTTCACCACTCAAGTTGATAACTCAAATTCTATTCAGGCAATGTTGATTTGAAAAACAATACGAAGCTTCTCAATATATATACCTGCAAGTTTGGTCTTCTAGCTGATAAACGCCCAGTTTCTGTATTGATATTCAGGGAGCAATGGACTCGACCATCTTTGCCCGATACATTACTTCCCTGTCAGACATGAAAAAAAAAAACTTTCCATAAACATTTACCTGAAGGGAAAGAGATAAGAAACTGAAAATTCAGGAAAGAAAAAAAATTACCTGTAAGGGAAGAATAAAATTTGAGATCAACGAATCTATAGAGCAAACTTCACATAGTGAAGCAATAGCATGACATGCCTCTTTTCCCCTTTCACCTCCTCCAAATGCAGCATATGCTGTGCCATAAGAGGATGTGTCAACATCTGTCTTGGACTTTCGCGCTTCTGAAGCTTGATCTAGTAGCTGAGTATCAGCACCATCATCATCTTCAGCAATTTCTTCTGCAGCAGTATCCGTCTCCATAAAGTCGTACTCAGCAGAAACTTTCCCAGCTAAGGTTTTCAAAGTAACGCCACTAACAGAGGGCCAACCACTGGCAGTGAACGTTTCAGTTGTGATTGGGGTGTCGCTAATCCGATGAAGTTTGATGTTTCGGAACTTCGTCGGTGCTTTTTTGCCTTCTTCAATAACCTTGTCAATATTTGGAATTTTGAAAAGCTTTTCAACCGGAAGCACCTCATGATTCTCACTGTTAAAGGAAATTAGAAAAAGCTTAAATCTCCATAAAACTAAACACTCAGATACGAATAATGTAATTTCTAAAGTCATTCTGAGAGCTGTGTGCAGTTTCTGTTTAACACAGTACGCTTGCTTAATCTCTGTAACTACGCAAGAACCTCTGAAATACCGAGATATTCATTTTAAACCTGTACATCAAAATTTTAAGGCAAGTCAAAAAGTAGGAAAAGAATACCTGTTAGAAATGCCACCAAAGAAGAGTTGACGCAATTGTGTGTCACTGCCAACATTCATATATTTGGCATCGGGGCAATACTTAGAGGCCCAATTTCGGAACCTACTCACAGCAACTTGCTGTTCTGCTTTGGCTACTTTCTCTATCTCAGCGAGGTAGTCCCTATCAACAAGTATCCCTTCTGCTTCCATTTTGACAAGAAGTTCACCAAAGGGTCGCCAGAACTCATGGTAAAAGTCCAACATTGTCCTTCCTGAAAGCAGCTTTCCATCAAGACGCCATTCTTTTAGTTGCAGTTTCTTTGACATGCTCTCGTAAAGCTTTAGCGTGCTTATTGCATCCAAAGCAGAGTACGAAATCCAAGCCTCTCGATCTTCTCGCTGAAGCTCTTCAACCGGAGGAATGACAACAATTTTCCCTTCTGTTCCATCTTTTTTCAGCTTTTTCCTCCCAAAAATAGTCTTCATTGAAATTTTACCAAGGAAATCTGCTTCCTCCTTTGTCTGTGTTGCCCCAAGAACTTTTGGGTCACTTGTAAGCGCTTCAAGTGAGTAACCACCCTCTGTCCGTCTCGCAGAATCCCACAATCTTGCCATGTGCATTGTGTCAGCATGAAATCCAGAAATCTCAATTCCATGGTTTCTAATAATGTGGCTATCAAAACTATAGTTGTGCCACACCTGAAACGAAGAAAGGCAACTTATCAAGGTTTTTTATTAAGGATAGCCAAAAACTCTTCACACTGAAAGTCTAAAACAGACAACAGGAACGTGGCATAAGATTTATAAGGTCCTGTTAAATGCAATGTCACATAATAAATCGAGATGTAGTTCACGTTTAGAAAGGAAGAGACAGTTTGAAACTCACTTTTCTAATGGATGAGTCTTCAAAATAGGGTTTAAACTCGGCCAAAACCTCCCTGCCGTTTTCACCAAGAACATCGACCCAGATGCAAGATTTCCCATTCCCGAAATCTGCTTCTGACCCGCAATAAATACTGAAACAGATCAATTTGCCATGGTCTACAGGTGTTTCATCTTTCACCTCAATATCGGACACCTATAAGCATTGAGAAATCAGCAAGTAACAACAGAAATCATTATGGCCAATTCTATAAGTGTTTCTGAGCTGGAAAAACAGAAAAATGAAGCTCACCTCTGTATCACAAGAATGAACGAGATTCCTGTATTGATCCACAAGCTTAGCCACCACATTCCTCGCAGCCGGCACGGTATCAACAACAACAACCTTATCATATATCCTCCTGAGGTTTTCTCGGACTTTCGAAGGTTCAGTGTTTTTCTCCACTTTGGAAATGGTAACTGGTTTCACATTGCTTGCGTTACCAGAAGCCTTTCCGCTCACAAGAGGTCTCGGATTTCCATCTCCTTGATGTTTCACATCCACATCTGAGGCAACCTCCAATTTCTTATTTGGCAAAGTCACAACAGGTGCAGATTGCATAACGCCACTTGGTTCTTTATGGATTGTAGTAACAGTACTGTCAGCTCTAGGCTTGAATCCATAATCAGTCTTCTGAGAGGTTCCATAGGAAGGAGCATTAGGTACAAGTGGGAGGGAGGAGCCATTGTAATAACAACCGTCATCGAGGTTTCTAGAAACTTGGCCATTTCTTTGCCTAAACTTATTTGCTTCTTCCCTCCAAGCACTTACAGTTGCAGGAACTTGGTGGTTCACGGTTTCACCAACTTCCGTCTGATTCCCCACTTTGTTTATCTTTGGAACCATCCTTGCCTTATTAGGCTCCGACTGAAGTATCCACTCTCCGTTAAACACAACAGAAGATGACCGTTGATGACCCGGATTTTGGAAGCCATGACAAACTGTGGAGGTCGAGTAACCAACATTTCCTTCCGTGGAAGCTAATCTCCTGAAATTCACAAGAACAAACTCAGCCTAAAACCCCCACAAAAATTACGGAACAGAGCAGATACAAACTTCAATGAAGAAGACACGACTAAGTTATAATCTTTCCTGAAAATCAAACACCGCAAGAACAAACCGAGCCTAAAACTCCTATAGAAACTATGAAAAGGGAGCAGATTAGTCGATAATCAAGTGAAATCTCAACAGTAAGAGATGAAAGAAGAAAGTTTAAACCTTTGAAGGGTTTTACGGCAAGGCACGAGGAAAGAAGGAAGCGAAG
The DNA here is from genome assembly GCA_010577795.1 of Isatis tinctoria. NCBI lineage: Eukaryota > Viridiplantae > Streptophyta > Magnoliopsida > Brassicales > Brassicaceae > Isatis > Isatis tinctoria. The sequence continues at coordinate 33,709,696 of CM021244.1, read as the reverse complement.
AAGAATAACGGGAAGAACGCGAAACCCAGGAAGGGTAAGGAGAAGATAAGTGGCGAAGAAGAGGGTTATTGTGGGAGGTAAGGGAAACCCCCATGGCCATAAGCGAAGTTAGTCTACCCAGCTTGAAGAGAGTAACTCTTCGCTGCAGGCGCGAAGATAAAGTAGGGTTTATGGTGGCGAATTTTGTCGTTTCAAGCAAGTGGGTCTGCCTGTGAGAAGGAAAGGAGCAGAGAGATTGTGGCCATCGCTTGAAGACGCAGTGCCAACCTTAAACCCTTGTTTCTAATTATTATTATCTTTTTATATATTTAAATCATCATGTTGAGTAGGGCTGGGCGTTCGGGTAACCCGGTCCCATTCGGTTCGGGTAATTCGGGTTTTCGGGTTTTCGGGTTTAGGCTTAGAGGTCCCATTCGGTTATTACAAAAAATCGGGTCGGGTTCGGTTCGGGTTATGCCGGGTTCGGGTCGGTTCGGGTTGTAAGTTAAAAACCCAAACCCCATACGGATTCGGTTCTGGTTCGGTTCGGGTTCGGTTATTTTTTAATAATAAAGCGAAAATCTGAGTATATAACATAATTTGGGAGATTACAGATCAAAATTTGTGATGATCTGATATTTCTAGTATCTAAAATCCTTGAAGATCAAAGATCCAAAACTATCGTTTTGGAAAAAAAAATTTGGAGGAGAAAATCTTAAGTCTCGTATATACACTCAAGAAAGTTTCTGCAGAGTCCTCCTTACTCAATAACTTCGGTTAACCCCTTTGGGTATCGGTTTCGGTTCGGATAAACCCGAAACCCATTGGATCTGGCTCATAAGTACCATTCGGTTATTTCACTATAACCTATACTCGTACCGAACCGATTTTTCCGGGTCGGGACCGGGTTCGGGTTTCGGGTTCGGGAAATTTGCCCAGCCCTAATGTTGAGTATACTAATCACACTCTAACCTTGTGATAAGGATTGCATTTTCCTCTACAACGTTTCGAATTTGAAAGGAAAAAAAATGTAAATATAAAAATTATAATATAACCCTTGCTTTTCCCAAAATATCACATTGAACCCTAAAGTATGATAATCGTACAAAAAAGCCCCTCTCTTTTCACAGAGTGTAACCGTCGTTGGAGAGAAAAATCATCATCGTCCTGTTCCCATCAATCTCGTCATCGTTCTTGTTTCTAGAAAAACATGGATCCTCGAGAGTCATATGATTTGAAGGAGAGGGAGAAGAAAGGTTTGTTCAGAAAAAAATTCAGTGGAACCCATTATAGCTCAGTAGAACAGTATTCAGCAAGGATTTAAGAATGTGAGATAAGGCTTTCTATCAATCTCTAGACGAAAAAGGATCAAAATTGAAGTTTCTGCTTATAGCTAGTGTGAGTCTAACCATTTGAACTGAAACTACAATTTCACACTTTAGCAATCTTTTGCTGTGATTTCTTTTGCTTTTTTTTTTGCATATGTAGAGAACCCAAAAATATATTGGATTTGACCTTAAATTATAAACTAAAGGTTTCCAATTTAAGGGCATGAAAATTGCAAATTATGTGGGAGTTATGCTGTTTTTGCCAATATACAACTTCAAAAGTGTCATTTAGTCCCATTTCTTATCAAACAGATGTTGACATGTTGTTACGTTTGCCAAGCCTAACGTTTTGTTTCAGTTATATTTTCATTATTGAGAATTTATTTTTGTTATTATGTACAGTCAACATTTCAATTTAGGGACTAGGAAAATAGCTTTTGCTTGAATGCTGAATAAAGCAACTGTTCCGTTCAGTCTACCATCCTTTCTCTGCCCATACGTTGAACAAAAATCGCTTCTTTCTTTTACCATTCCTAGCAAAATGATCAGTACAACCTCACTTATTGATTTTCAAAATCCCTAATTTTGCCTGAGTCGTCTGCTTCTACCTTCTCCATCGTCTTTGAGGATATGGCGAAGGCATCGTCATCGTCATCGTCACATCCCACTAAAAAATTTTTCATTGAAGAGAGAGAAGAGGTCATGGTTTGTGAGAAAGGCCACAGCTTGAGAAAAACCCACTTTCTAAAACCCGTTGCTAACTCCATTGACAGCTCTCGTGTAGCCAAGCTTCCCCGTCAACGTTTCTCTGTTTCTTCTCCTCCGCAACTACTAAGGCGCTTGTCCTCGCGGGGGTGCTTCTCAGGGTTTTGGGTTGCAGAGCGTCGCTTCGTATCTTGGGTTGGAAAGATGGAAGCTTTGCACGCACCCACTTGGAGAAAAGCTGGGATCTTTGAAGCAATCAAGGCATCCACTTACAATATCACTAAAAACTCGTCTCTGCTCCTCTCTGTTGCTGAGAAATGGTGTCCCCAAACCAAATCTTTTGTCTTCCCTTGGGGTGAAGCAACGATAACCTTGGAAGATGTAATGGTGCTTCTAGGGTTTTCTGTTTTGGGCTCGCCTGTTTTTGGTAATGTATACAGCTCGGAGACAAAAGATGCTGTAGAGAAGCTGGAGAAAGCATGGCAAGAGCAGGTGACCAGGTGTCATGGCAAGATGGAAGGACCATGGATCTCGAGCTTCTTGGGTAGAGGTGATCTGGAGCATGAAGCTTTTCTTGTATTGTGGCTTTCCTTATACGTCTTTCCAGTGAAATCTCGTCGTTCTCTCTCGAGGAGTGTTTTCCCAATCGCTGTACGTTTAGCTAGAGGTGAAAGGATTGCTCTTGCCCCTGCTGTTCTCGCGAGTGTATACAGAGATTTGGGTCAAATCAGTGGCTTCGCCAGAGGAAAATGTGATGGAAAACTCTTGCTCAGGTCTCTGTTTAAGTTAGTCCAAGTATGGACTTGGGAGAGATTCAAGAACGTAAGACCGAAAGCTAAAGATATACCCAAAGGTGAACCCAGAATAGCTCAGTGGGGCAGTCTTCGGCAAAGAAGTAAGAATGTGAGATTAAGTTTTGATGACTTCGATTGGCGTCCGTACACTAAGCCTTTGAAAAACTGGAACCCACTCCGGGTTTACGTTGAAGGAGCTATGTGGTTGACTGTTGATAACAGTCTTGATGATGAGTTTGCCTCTTTTGCTAGATGCGTGAGAGTTTCTCAGCTTGCAGGGGATGGCTTTGTTGAGAATTACTATCCAAATAGAGTGGCAATGCAGTTCGGTTTGGCTCAGGATCTTCCTGCTTTGGTTGCTCGGTATGAAAACTTCACAGAAAAGGAGGCTTGGGATGATTACAACAAGTCCCTTGATGGTTTGAAGCTGTACATGCCTTCTCGTCTTGCTCGAGGTTCTGTTACTGCAAGATACAGAGGCTGGTGGCTGAAATCAATTTCAGAGTCTATGGGTTCTGAAGAGATGCAGAAAGAAACAACTGAAACTTTGAGTGCAAGGAATAGATTTGATGATGATGATGATGATGATGATGATGATGATGATGATGATGTATCTCCCAAGGTATTGCCTTTGAGTCAAGTGGTTCAGAAGTTGGAAAAAAGCTTTTCTCCAAAACGCAGAAGATCTAGTATGCGTAGATTAGCGAAGAAAGATAAGATAGGTGAGTTGGTAAACAGTCTTGTATCGCCAAGTTGGAAGATGAACAAGACAAGGGAAGATTTGACAAACAAGATAAGCAATTACCAATCTGTGCAGATGAAACGAGCTCAAGAGGATAATGACGAGTGTTCTATGGATGAAGAAGATGATAACATGACCTTTTTTCAAATGATCACATCTAAGAAGAAGAAGAAGTACAGTGATGCAGAGAAAACTGGAGGAAATTCTACTGAGTCACTTGGAAAAAGAAAAAGAAAATTTCAGGTGATGGATAGTGATGACTCAGAGCCTTGCCAAAAGCTTGCTTCAGTAAAAACAGAGCAAAGGAGTGAGGAGTACGATGAAACTGCAAGCAACGTACAACAAAAGACAAGGCAAATTTGCGATGATGAAGTTGATGTAAATGGAGATACTGCAGGGAAGACGAGTATGATCGTTGAGTGGACCAAGAAAGCAGAACGTTGGCTCCATGAAGATGAAGCAAAGAAGAGATGCAATGAGAAAAGAAGAGAAGATATTCGTGAGAGACTGAAACAGAGGAACCTTGCGATAGAGGAGAAAGAGTTGAAACTGGAGGCACGTATTATAAAAGTGGAGAAGACTTTGGCGATGATCAGAGAATGAAAAAACCAGATGAAACAAAAGGAAATAAGATCAAAACTGAAGTTTCTGGTTAGCTAGTTTGTGGCGAAAAAAAATGTAAAAAAAGAAGAAGAGATAAAGTAAGCCACAAACTGCCAAAGACACATTTAAAAATTTTTATGAGTATATTTACTTGACGTTGATTGATAAAACCTTTATTTATAGTTACTTTTCAATTACCTTAAAAAAGGAACTGAGCTTCACCATCAACCTACAGCATAGCTTCTTTGCCATAACGTTCAAACTTCAAACATCAAATAAATAAATAAAAAGAGAGAAAAAGAAAAAGAATTTCGATCCAGAAAAAAAATCTTGCAATAGATGAGACAGCCGTAAAGGCAGACAGCAATGAAGTAGGCCTTCGTCAGAATCTTGCATCTGAAGGTGCTAATGGAGATGAAAGAAGCAAAGCATATAAGAGTTTATGGATTCTGACGATATGCAGAGAGAAACAACTGAAACTTTGAGTGCAGGAATACATTTAATGATGATGATGATGATCTTAATCCATCTCCCGAGGTAGAAGCTAGAAGAAGGCTTTCTCACAAAACGCAGAAGATCTAGTATGCGTAGATTAGCAAACAAAGATAAGATAGGTGAGTTGGTGAACAGTATTGTGTCTTCAGGTTGGAAGATGAAGAAGACAAGTAAGGATTTGACAAACAAGAGAAGCAACTACCAATCTGTGCAGAAGAAGCGAGCTCATCAGGAAGATGATAACATGACCATTGCTCAAAAGATTAGATATATGTAATATGAAGAAGTATAGTGATGCAGAGAAAACTGGAGGAAATGCAGAGAAAAAGTAAGTAGAAAATTTCAGGAGAAAAGAAGATAAGATATTCATGAAAGATTGAAGCAGAGAAACCTTGCAATAAAGGATAAAGAGTTGAAGCTGAAGGCACGTATTATGAATGTGGAGAAGACTTTGGCGATGATCAGAGAATGAAAAAACCAGATGAAAATGTATCAAACATTTGAACTGATACTTTTCAATAAGATCTCATGGAAACAAGACAACAATGTCACACTTTATCAATCTTTTTGCTGTGATTTCTTTTGCTCTTTTTTTGCATATGTAGAGAACCCAAAAATATATGTGATCTAAACTTACATTACAAACTAAAGGTTTCCAATTTAAGGGCATGGAAATTTCAAATTCTGTGGGATTTATGCTGTCTTTGTCAATATACAACTTCAAAAGTGTTATTTAGTCCAATTTCTTATCAAACGGATGTTGACATGTTGTTTACGTCTGCCAAACCTAAGGTTTTGTTTCATTTCTTTTTTAAGAATTTTAGTTACTTGTTTATATAAAAATTACCAATTATGGGAGTATCAAATTAATTTTTAACTTTATTGAAAACTGTGTAACCAATTATATGTTATATTTTTATTTATAACTGGTTGAATTATTATAGTTTCAATGATACTTTTTTAGAAAATTAAATTGTGTTTAAATATATAGGTAATGATGTTTTTATTTTGAAAAACTAACAAATTAAAAATTTCATTGATCTGTGTGCATTCTTCTAAAACGACAGCTAATCAAAACCAGTAGGGGTATCAAATTAATTTTTAACTTTATTGAAAACTGTGTAACCAGTTATATCTTATTTTTATTTATAACTGGTTGAATTATTATAGTTTCAATGATACTTTTTTAGAAAATTAAATTGTGTTTAAATATATAGGTAATGATGTTTTTATTTTGAAAAACTAACAAATTAAAAATTTCATTGATCTGTGTGCATTCTTCTAAAACGACAGCTAATCAAAACCAGTAGGGGTATCAAATTAATTTTTAACTTTATTGAAAACTGTGTAACCAGTTATATCTTATTTTTATTTATAACTGGTTGAATTATTATTAATTTATAGTTTCAATGATAAATTTTTTAGAAAATTGAATTGTATTTAAGTATACAGGTAATGATGTTTTTGTTTTGAAAAACTAACAAATTAAAAATGTGCATGTCTTAATCTTTGTACTTTTACCCAAAAATGAGGTAATTTGAGCATAATATTTTGGTATCATGTACAGTCAACATTTCAATTTATTTAGGGAGGGACTAGGAAATTGCTTGTTTGCTGAAAAAAAGCAACTGTTCCGTTCAGTCTGCGTTCCTTTCTCTGCCCATACGTTGAACAAAAATCGCTTCTTTCTTTTACCATTCATAGCAAACTGATCAGTACAATCTCCCTTATTGACTTTCAAAATCCCTAATTGTGCTCGAGTCGTCTGCTTCTACCTTCTCCGTCGTCTTTGAGGAGATGGCGAAGGCATCGTCATCGTCACATCCCACTGAGAAATTTCTCATTGAAGAGAGAGAAGAAGTCATGGTTTGTGAGAAAGGCCACAGCTTGAGAAATACCCACTTTTTAAAACCCATTGACGGCTCTCGTGTAGCCGAGCTTCCCCGTCAACGTCTCTCTGTTTCTTCTCCTCCGGGATTACTAAAGCGCTTGTCTACGTGGGGGTCCGTCTCAGGGTTTTGGGTTGCAGAGCGTCGCTTCATATCGTGGGTTGCAAAGTTGGAAGCTTTGCACGAACCCACTTGGAGAAAAGCTGGGATCTTTGAAGCAATCAAGGCATCGACGTACAATATCACTAAGAACACGTCTCTGCTCCTCTCTGTTGCTGAGAAATGGTGTCCTGAAACCAACTCTTTTGTGTTCCCTTGGGGTGAAGCAACGATAACGTTGGAGGATGTGATGGTGCTTCTAGGGTTTTCTGTTTTGGGCTCTCCTGTTTTTGGCCCTTCATACAGCTCGGAGACAAAAGATGCGGTAGAGAAGCTGGAGAAAGCATGGCAAGAGCAGATGATCAGGGGTAGAGGTGTGAGGGAAGAACCATGGATTTCGGGCTTCTTGGGTAAAGGTGATCTGGAGCATGAAGCTTTTCTTGTATTGTGGCTTTCCTTATACGTCTTTCCGGATAAATATCGCCGTTCTATCTCGAGGCGTGTTTTCCAAATCGCTGTTCGTTTAGCTAGAGGTGAAAGGATTGCTCTTGCCCCTGCTGTTCTCGCGAGTATATACAGAGATTTGGGTCAAATCAGTGGCTTCGCCAGAGGAAAATGTGATGGAAAACTCTTGCTCAGGTCTTTGTTTAAGTTAATCCAAGTATGGACTTGGGAGAGGTTCAAGAACGTAAGACCAAAAGCTAGATATATACCCAAAGGTGAACCCAGAATAGCTCAGTGGGACAGTCTTCAGCAAAGATGTAAAAATGCTAGATTAAGTTTTGATGATTTCGATTGGCGTCCATACAGTAAGGCTTTGAAGAATTGGAACCCACTCCGGATTTACGTTGAAGAAGCTATGTGGGTCACTGCTGATAACAGTCTTGAGGATGAGTTTGCTTCTTTTGCTCGATGCGTGAGAGTTTCTCAGCTTGCTGGAGATGGCTTTGTTGAGAATTACTATCCAAATAGAGTGGCAATGCAGTTCGGTTTGGCTCAGGATGTTCCTGCTTTGGTTACTCGCTATAAAAACTTCACAGAAAAGGAGGCTTGGGATGATTACAACAAGTCCCTTGATGGTTTGGAGCTGTACATGCCTTCTCGTCTTGCTCGAGGTTCTGTTACTGCAAGATACAGAGACTGGTGGCTGAAATCAGTTTCAGAGTCTATGGGTTCTGAAGAGATGCAGAAAGAAACAACTGAAACTTTGAGTGCAAGGAATAGATTTGATGATGATGATGATGATGATGATCTTGATGTATCTCCCAAGGTATTGCCTTTGAGTCAAGTGGTTCAGAAGTTGGAAAAAAGCTTTTCAAAACGCAGAAGATCTAGTATGGGTAGATTAACGAAGAGAGATAAGATAGGTGAGTTGGTAAACAGTCTTGTATCTCCAAGTTGGAAGATGAACAAGAAAAGTGAAGATTTGACAAACAAGATAAGCAATTACCAATCCGTGCAGATGAAGCGAGCTCAAGAGGATGATGACGAGAGTTATATGGATGAAGAAGATGATAACATGACCATTTTTCAAATGATCAGATCTAAGAAGAAGAAGTACAGTGACGCAGAGAAAAATGGAGGAAATTCTTCTGAGTCACTTGGAAAAAGAAGAAGAAGATTTCAGGTGGATAGCGATGACTCAGGGCCTTGTCAAAAGCATGCTTCGGTAAAATCAGAGCAAAGGAGTGAGGAGTACGATGAAACTGCAAGAAACGTACAACAAAAGACAAGGAAAATTTGTGATGATGAAGTCGATGTAAATGGAGATACTGCAGAGAAGACGAGTATGTTCGTTGAGTGGACCAAGAAAGCAGAACGTTGGCTCCATGAAGACGAAGCAAAGAAGAGATGCAATGAGAAAAGAAGAGAAGATATTCTTGAGAGACTGAAACAGAGGAACCTTGCGATAGAGGAGAAAGATCAGTTGAAACTGGAGGCACGTATTATAAAAGTGGAGAAGACTTTGGCGATGATCAGAGAATGGGAAACCAAAGGAAATAAGATCAAAACTGAAGTTTCTTGTTAGCTAGCTTGTGACCAATCCATTTCATGTATTTTGAAATCTACTTATAAGGATTTCCAAATCCAACAAATCCATGAATTTATCAAAGATTTCCATTTCCAAATCCAACAAATCCATTAAATTACTAGAACCAATAACCCCCACTTAGACATTACAAATCCATATTACTTAAAAATATATACTCTTTTGTAAGTGTGACTGTTTTAAACAAACTTGAGTGTAAATTTACTAAAAAGTGTTCTGACACATGTGAAAACAAGAGTAAATGCTCTATCTATCAAGAAAAACACAGCACATACTCTGATTGCTCAATGACCTAACTCACGAATGAAAATATATTGCAACATAAAATAAAATAAAAAGGAGAAGAAAACAAATGACTCACGTTGTAACTGATGAGGAAAGGCCTCTGAATAAATTAGCTGGCCAGAAAGTTGACTACAAGCAAAGACAGTATTAATACGAATTGAGATGTCTGAAAAAGTCCATGTCACTGTTTGTGTGTTCATCATGTTCATGTGTACTTACGAGACGAAGTTCCGGATGCAATACCAAAATTTGTGATGAACTCCTTTACACCTCCGTACACAAAACTCTCCACGATGTCTAGCTCTATTTGTAAGATAGTTTGAACTTCAACTATATGCAAAAAATATATATAATGTAAATTAAAAACTACACACCACAAACAAACAAAAATAAAATAAATGATTAAAAAAATATCAAATATTATCCTCTGAAAACCACAAACAAAACATAATGTAAAACACATACAAAGAAATATTGGAACAAATTTTAGAAAACTGGAGGAAAATAAAATATTATGCAAAAAAAAAATACAATAAAACAAAAACACATTTGCGCGCGGGGGAACGAACACTAGTACATTTAATGATGATGATCTTGATCCATCTCCCGAAGTATTGCCTTTGAGCCAGGTGGTTCAGAAGCTGGAAGAAGGCTTTCTCACAAAACGCAGAAGATCTAGTTTGCGTAGATTAGCAAAGAAAGATAAGATAGGTGAGTTAGTGAACAGTCTTGTGTCTTCAGGTTGGAAGATGAAGAAGACAAGTGAGGATTTGACAAACAAGAGAAGCAACTACCAATCTGTGCAGAAGAAGCGAGCTCATCAGGAAGATGATAACATGACCATTGCTCAAAAGATTAGATAAATGTAATATGAAGCAGTATAGTGATGCAGAGAAAACTGGAGGAAATGCTTCTCAATCACTTGGAAAAAGTAAGTAGAAAATTTCAGGTGATAGATAGTGACGATTCAAGGAAGCTTTCTTCAGTGAAAATAGAGCAGAGTGACGGGGATGATGAAATTGCAAGCAAAGCAGAGGCAAATTTGTGATGATGTAAATGGAAATACTGCAGATAAGAAGAGCATGATCCACGATGGTTACAAGAAAGCAGATTGTTGGCTCCATGAAGATGGAGAAAAGAAGATAAGATATTCTTGAAAGATTGAAGCAGAGAAACCTTGCAATAAAGGATAAAAAGTTGAAGCTGAAGGCACGTGTTATGAACGTGGAGAAGACTTCGGCGATGATCAGAGAATGGAAAACCAGAGGAAAAAGTATCAAACATTTGAACTGATACTTTTCAATAGTATCTCATGGTAACAAGACAACAATGCCACACTTTATCAATCTTTTGCTGTGATTTCTTTTGCTTTCTTTTGCATATGTAGAGAACCCAAAAATATATGTGATTTAACATTAAATTATAAACTAAAGGTTTCCAATTTAAGGGCATGGAAATTGAAAATTATGTGGGTTTTATGCTGTTTTTGCCAATATACAACTTGAAAAGTGTCATTTAGTCCAATTTAATAAACATTGAGACATGTTGTTAAGTCTGCCAAGCCTAATGTTTTGTTTCATTATTTTTTATAAAAAAAATTAAAAATTTAGTCACTTGTTTATATTTTGTTATAATACTAGTATTGTATATTTTGTCAAAAAGTAGTTATATTTTTTCATGTACAGTCAACATTTCAATTTATTGAGTAGGAAGGGACTAGGAAAATCGCTTTGTTTGCTGAAAAAAGCAACTGTTCCGTTCAGTCTGCGTTCCTCTCTCTGCCCATACGTTGAACAAAAATCGCTTCTTTCTTTTACCATTTGATAGCAAACTGATCAGTACAATCTCCTTTATTGACTTTCAAAATCCCTAATTGTGCTCGAGTCGTCTGCTTCTACCTTCTCCGATGGCGAAGGCATCGTCATCGTCACATTCCACTAAGAAATTTCTCATTGAAGAGAGAGAAGAGGTCATGGTTTGTGAGAAAGTTCACAGCTTGAGAAAAACCCACTTTCTAAAACCCGTTGCTAACTCCATTGACAGCTCTCGTGTAGCCGAGCTTCCCCGTCAACGTTTCTCTGTTTCTTCTCCTCCGGAACTACTAAGGCGCTTGTCCTCGCGGGGGTGCTTCTCAGGGTTTTGGGTTGCAGAGCGTCGCTTCGTATCTTGGGTTGGAAAAATGGAAGCTTTGCACGAACCCACTTGGAGAAAAGCTGGGATCTTTGAAGCAATCAAGGCATCCACTTACAATATCACTAAAAACCCGTCTCTGCTCCTCTCTGTTGCTGAGAATTGGTGTCCTGAAACCAAATCTTGTGTGTTCCCTTGGGGTGAAGCAACGATAACCTTGGAAGATGTGATGGTGCTTCTAGGGTTTTCTGTTTTGGGCTCGCCTGTTTTTGGCAATGTATACAGCTCGGAGACAAAAGATGCGGTAGAGAAGCTGGAGAAAGCATGGCAAGAGAAGGTGGCCAGGGGTAGTAAAGGTGTGAGGGAAGAACCATGGATATCGAGATTCTTGGGTAGAGGTGATCTGGAGCATGAAGCTTTTCTTGTATTGTGGCTTTCCTTTTACGTCTTTCCAGGGCAATCTCGTCGTTTTATCTCGAGGCGTGTTTTCCCAATCGCTGTTCGTTTAGCTAGAGGTGAAAGGATTGCTCTTGCCCCTGCTGTTCTCGCGAGTGTATACAGAGATCTGGGTCAAATCAGTGGCTTCGCTAGAGGAAAATGTGATGGCACACTCAAGCTCAGGTCTTTGTTTAAGTTAGTCCAAGTATGGACTTGGGAGAGATTCAAGAACGTAAGACCAAAAGCTAGATATACACCCAAAGATGAACCCAGAATAGCTCAGTGGGACAGTCTTCAACAAACATGTAAGAATGTGAGATTAAGTTTTGATGATTTCGATTGGCGTCCATACACTAAGCCTTTGAAGAATTGGAACCCACTCCGGATTTACGTTGAAGAAGCTATGTGGGTCACTGTTGATAACAATCTTGATGATGAGTTTGCTTCTTTTGCTCGATGCGTGAGAGTTTCTCAGCTTGCTGGAGATGGCTTTGTTGAGAATTACTATCCAAATAGAGTGGCAATGCAGTTCGTTTGGCTCAGGATCTTCCTGCTTTGGTTGCTCGTTATGGAAACTTCACAGAAAAGGAGGCTTGGGATGATTACAACAAGTCCCTTGATGGTTTGAAGCTGTACATGCCTTCTCGTCTTGCTCGAGGTTCTGTTACTGCAAGATACAGAAACTGGTGGCTGAAATCAATTTCAGAGTTTATGGGTTCTGAAGAGATGCAGAAAGAAACAACTGAAACTTTGAGTGCAAGAAATAGATTTGATGATGATGATGATGATGATGATGATGATGATGTATCTCCCAAGGTATTGCCTTTGAGTCAAGTGGTTCAGAAGTTGGAAAAAAGCTTTTCTCCAAAACGCAGAAGATCTAGTATGCGTAGATTAGCGAAGAAAGATAAGATAGGTGAGTTGGTAAACAGTCTTGTATCGCCAAGTTGGAAGATGAACAAGACAAGGGAAGATTTGACAAACAAGATAAGCAATTACCAATCTGTGCAGATGAAACGAGCTCAAGAGGATAATGACGAGAGTTCTATGGATGAAGAAGATGATAACATGACCTTTTTTCAAATGATCAGATCTAAGAAGAAGAAGAAGTACAGTGATGCAGAGAAAACTGGAGGAAATTCTACTGAGTCACTTGGAAAAAGAAAAAGAAAATTTCAGGTGATGGATAGTGATGACTCAGAGCCTTGTGAAAAGCTTGCTTCAGTAAAAACAGAGCAAAGGAGTGAGGAGTACGATGAAACTGCAAGAAACGTACAACAAAAGACAAGGCAAATTTGTGACGATGAAGTTGATGTAAATGGAGATACTGCAGAGAAGACGAGTATGTTCGTTGAGTGGACCAAGAAAGCAGAACGTTGGCTCCATGGAGACGAAGCAAAGAAGAGATGCAATGAGAAAAGAAGAGAAGATATTCTTGAGAGACTGAAACAGAGGAACCTTGCGATAGAGGAGAAAGAGTTGAAACTGGAGGCACGTATTATAAAAGTGGAGAAGACTTTGGCGATGATCAGAGAATGGGGAACCAAAGGAAATAAGATCAAAACTGAAGTTTCTTGTTAGCTAGCTTGTGACCAATCATCTGATCTGAAACTTTTCGAGAGGAAACAAAACAACCATGTCACACATTATCTTTTGCTCTTTTGTATATTTGGAGAATCTTATCATACAGAAAAAGAAGAGATAAGTAAGCCACAAACTGCCAAAGATACGTGATGTTGGTTGATGAGACCTTTATTTATAGTTTCTTTTCAATTACCTTAAAAAGAAACTGAGCTTCACCATCGACCTGCAGCATAGTTTCTCTGCCATAACTCTCAAACTTCAAACATCAAGTCAAAAAAAAGAGAAAAAGAAAAGGATCTTTCTCTATCATCTTCTTTTCCTGGAATTTCGATCCAGAAAAATCTTGCAATAGATGAGACAGCCGTAAAGGCAGAGAAGCATGAATTAAGCCTTGGTTCAAAAGCTTGAATCTGGAGGCGCTAATGGAGATGAAAGCAGCAAAGCATATAAGAGTATGGTTCATAGGCCATCTGATGAGTCAAACATCCATATTGCTGTAAAGTATCAAAGACCAATCTCACCTGTGTGATATTTTGCTTTTTTTGTACTCAGCTATGAGATTATAGCTTCCTTGGTGTGTCACGGATCAGAGTTTTTTCACTGCACATATGGCTCTCCATCCTCAGATGAAGTGTAAATTTATATATGAACCAAGAAAGATAGAATTATTGAAATCGATTCATGGTTTACATTAGGAACTAAAATCTAAGAGGCAGAAAAAAAACATGTTCACCTAGGGACCAAGATAAACAAACCTTTATAATAAGGCTGTAATCACAACAGCATTGACTACACCATACAGAGTATTAAATCGACAAATTCATATAATTGATCTCAACAATGGAGGGAACCGTATGCTCCATCATTCAGCTTTGGATGCTGGTATGTGGTTTCCGCCAGTCGCGATCTTGTACACGTAGAAACAGGTCATGAGAGCACTGCAAACACGCAGAAAAAATGGTTTCTTTCTCCGGTTAAAAGCTAAACTTTTTTGCAAACAGTAGGAGAAAGAATTTAATAGAAAAAGACCTGATCCCAGCAACCAAACCAGCCGGCATAATCTTCTGAGTTTGCAAGAACCGTTGTCCCATTACAAATGTGAGTGCAGCTGCAATGACTGTATTACAAAAAGATATTACAAATTGAGTTTCCTGTTTCGAGTGTGAGTGCAGCTACTCTCTACTATATTTCCAAGATCCATTGACAGCAAAATGTGATCTTTGAGATCATAAGTAGCCTAAAAACAAACTGATACCTATTTAACACAACTCTTAAGCTAGAGCCGACCATGAAAAACAAGTTCTTGATCCGGAACATTCCTAATTCCACCATTACAAATTAGATCCAAGAAGAGGTTCGATTACAAACCTGTCTGGAGAAGGACAGCGAGAGGTGAAGACTTCTTCTTCTCGAAAGCCTTGAGGCTGATGAAACCAGCGAGAACCACGAGCAATCCGGTGCCTGCACCTCCTGCAAGAGATGCGATGCTCCCTTTCTTCAGATACCCGACGAATCCCCCGACGATGAGAAGCATCCCGTACGGGATAGTGAAGCAGAAATCGTGCATTTTTCTGGGTTCGATTAATCGGAGATGGATCTACAGAGAAGTGGTTTCGACTCCGATTGATAATCGGATTTTTATAAGGAAGGGAGTGTGGTTAGCGCGTGGAAGAGGTCCGCTTCGGCGTTTTCTTCGTCAACGGTCTCTAGAAGCAGAATAATCAACTACTCCCACTTACATCTCATCATCTTAAGCTACCATTATACCCTCTTTCTATGATTTGGTTTATATATATATATTTTTTTATCACTTACCTCTATATACTAAATCAAATTTATTGGATAAACATAAAACACTTATTCTAGTTATGTTTACTATCCACAAGATATAATTTACATAAAAATATATATATAGTTTGTGTTCGTGCCCATTTCGTTAGGGAATTAGTATGAATTGAATAAATTAAACTTTGCAAAATTAAAACGAGGCAAAAGACTTCAAATCGGTTTCTAAAATTATAAAGAAGTCTAGGTTTGATTTGAAAGAAGGTTAGTTTGCTGGATCTCTAATTATCTTCAGCAAATCCACAGTCCATCTCAATTATCATTTTTTCGTTTAAGCTATATATACATAGCACAAAGGAAGCTATCCAGTTCCACAAAAAATGCAGAGAGAATCCAATAACAACCTCTAGTTCCAAACATGTGACATCGATTAACTTTCCCATAATCAATTCAAAAGATTTCCAGAAAAAAATCTCATGATGTCATGATGTCATGATGCACATGTTCTTCAACTTATTCTTCGCATTCTTTTTTGTTTGCGATTTTCTAACTTTCTACTTTTTTAAATAAATAAGCTGGAAGGTGTCTACTGCCTACTGGTAATATTTTCTTTAATATTAAAGTCTTTTGCGTTCATTTTTTTATATATACCAAATAATCCAATGATAATTAAATATTACATTATGGGTCGGATATGCGTTTATAGTGTTTTAAAATAAGAAACCCATATTTCAGTATAAAGATGTACACATGAAATAATCTTGAAAGAATGAAAATTTTGAAAATATACAAACTTAAGGTTTTTTTTTTTTTTTTTTTGTAAAAAGGCTTTCATATTTAAAATGCAGAAGAATAAAAAATATTACAGAGCCATGGGCTAGTTTTACTGGGCTGGGCCCAAGGTGAGAAGAAAAAGAAACTCATATTAATAGATTTTACTAAACCCAAATGATAATTACCGAAAATGTGATTAAGTGGAAACGATCGAAGAAGCTGGAAGGTTGGTGAATGTTGTTGAATGCCATAACTGCATCATCTCCGAGGAACGGACCGGATGTGAAGATCGAAAACTAAGAATCCTCTCTTTTAATTGACGCTCGAGAATTGTTGTTAGCGAATCAGATGATCGGAAGATGTTCCTGTGAAGTCTATTATTTCTCTCTGCCCACAGCCAATAAATCGTGCCTTGCCAACAGAGAAAAGTAAGTAATGTTTTGCTCCTTTTGCTTGGTAGATTCCTTAGTTGACGTAGACAAGATTCCCAGTCCCTTTGTTGTCTCTGATTACATCTTGCAGAAAGAGAAGACCAAACAGCCGATGAGTAATTGCATTCGAAGAATATATGATTTCTAGTCTCAGCTGCTTCATTACACAGAAGGCAAGTTGAGTCCGACAGAGAAAAGTAAGTAATGTTTTGAACTTAAGGTTGGTGGACATTCAAAGAGGAGATGGTTTGAGTCGCCACATCTCTGGCTCTGGAAAATTCCTATGATTTTCCAAGGAGAAACAAAAGTGTTTCAAAGTGTTTTAATATAATCTGATATGATGCAAAATCAAACGCAGAAATTAGATAAAATGAGCTTATATTAATAAGTTGCATATAGGATGTACTTTTAGGAAACAAAAACTTTAATTTTAAATGCAAAACTTCAAATCAATGGAGCTTAAAGTTTAATCGGAGTCTTCTTCATCTTCTTCACCTTGGAGCGACTTGAAAAGCAACGACGGAACGACGAAATTCGCTACCAAATACATTGAGATCATTGCTCCACTGCAATAAGTAAATAACTCAACACAAATCACTTATTTAGTTCTCGATAATACATTAATACTAATAAATCGCCATAAATTTTGGAATTCTCTTCAAGAAGAAAAAAGGAAGAATAAATTGAAGAACAGAGATATATGTACCTTACTAGGAGGAAGGTACTGATATCACCAGATTCAGACGGAGGCACCACACTAACTTTTGGTTTTAGTCTGAGCCCAATTTTGGGATAATTACTGATTTGCCATTGATGTCCTCTTAAGCTTGAAGAAGTTGAAGGAGATGAGGATAAGAAAAAGAACACTTGTTTTCTTCCCAGACTCTCTTTTTGCTTCGCGTGCCGATTCAAGACGCTGGAACTCGCAGGTAATGGCTGATGATAACGTGCGCACCACATTTTCTGGACTCACACTTCTCTTCTGTTTTAGGTTGACAAGTTTGGAAAAAGAAAAAATATTCGTTAAGATAGATCTATTTTTCCTGTCTGAATTTGGTGAAGATAGATTGTGTGCCAATCTTATGTAGCCACGTCACCATGTAATGTAATGATTTTTTTCCCTTTCCTTTGAGTAAGTAGACCCCCTTATCTTCGTTATTTTTTTGGTTTGGCTTATTACAAGAAGCATAAATAATCATATTTGTAAGTAGCAATGACATGCATAAAGTACGTAATTTGATAATTTTTATTCACTGATATATCGCTTTATTGCTTGCCTCTAAAATTTATAATTTCATTTTTTTATATATATACCAAGGCCAAAACTTTTTATATAAATCAAAAAACCTTTTTATGTCGCTAAAGAAGCGTTGCTTACTCCAAGACATTGTAAATGTGTTGCAAAATAGTGATAAAACACAATGTATACTATTTTTTTTTTTCACAATGTATACTATTACACATCCCGTTCCTGCAGAATGATAAGAAATCATTAATTTCAAAACCAAAAAGAATTATTGAGAAGCACTTAAGAAGCTAACAGAAAGCACTTAATCGAGGCACAACAAATTGGATGAAATATTGAAAACTGTAGACGTGTTATGAACCGCTCAATATAGACCGGTCCTTAGTATAATTAGATGTTTTCCTTTATAGACAAGGAATAGGTTTATGGAATATTTCCTTTCTTGTTATGAGTAGTAAAAGGATAATTACATTTTCTCTACATGGTGTAATCACTATATAAAGAGACCTTTGGTCCTCATAATAATACACACAGAACATTCAGTTCACAACACGTTATCAGCACGATAGCCCTAGAGACCCTGAGTAGCTGCCGAAACTTAAAGAGTTATATCTTTCAAACCGTGAGGAACTAGAAGGCGATCTAGATATCAAATCGAAGCCCTCGACGAGACGAATCTACCGGTGAAAACCGCTTATCGATCCGACATCGGACGCGCTCTCACGCACGCATACAGTGCACGACGACCCACCAAATAAACCAAGGAGATCCGATTTCAGCTTGTGTTTTCCGAGGTCTTTAGCTCCCGGTTCCGACCAGTCAATCCAAAAGGTGATTAAGGTATATCCCTAATCTAAGAACAGAGAAAATCGAATTTGACCTAAGAGAACCTAAACCCTAAAATCGGATTGTTTGAGTTAGGTTGTTAGAATCGATTTGTGCATACTTGTTTTGGCCATAGTTGAAATCGTGAAACCCTAGAGAAAAAGCTAGGTTGAAATCGATCCTAAACCTAATCCTAATCCAAATAGGAAAACCTTAATCCCTTCCTTTTAGTAAAAAGGAAAGTATTAAGTATATCATTTTCCCCTTTTGTTTAATTTCCTTTATTGGTTTATCCCTTTAATGAATTGCCTTATGATTAATTTTGCAAAAAGGAAAATTGATTAATATTGCTAATAGCATAATAGAAAATCGGTTGCATGATTTAATTAATTGATTTGCATAATTGATTGAAACCATGAAGTATTAAAATCGGACATGCTATATGCATATATATATATATAAACCGGCCATTACCACTAAGGTCCGGATTTATTAAAAGCCCCTAACTGAAATTCGTTAAACGTTTTCAGATGGCTGACGTCAACTTTGATGCATATGAAAGAATGGCCAAAGTTAACAACTTTGAATACCCGGTCCTAGATCTCTCAGGAGACGAATTTATGGAATGGTCATTGAGCACGAGACTTGCTCTACAAGACAGAGGACTCGGAAGATGCATCTACAAAGATAATAGTGAACTTGAAAGCCAAAAGCAAAGAGCCATAAACATTATGCGCCGTCATCAGATCAGTATGAAGATACTAAAGATCCAGTTGACCTCTGGACAAAGCTTGGTGAAAGATTCTCAATGAAATTATGGCTGACCTCCATGGATGGATGGAGTAGACTCAGCTTCCAGGACTATGAATCCGTGGATGAGTACAATTGTACTCTACTGAGAATCGTACATGGCTTTATGCTATGTGGCGAAGTGATAACACACAGAGATCTTTTAAATAAGACTATATCTACATTCCATCCGAGACAGATAGTGTTATCACGAAAGGCCGAAACTTTCACCAACTATAATGATCTACTATATTACCTCCTTGGTCCACAAAGGGCAAAAGAAATTATCAGTAAAGCTGATGACTTCATAAAGAGGCGTAAAGAGATGACAGAACCTCAAACGTGCAATGAGGAAGAATGCTCAGACTGTGAGGGCAGTTCATACGTTGACTAGAAAAATAATTTCCGATTTTATACTTTCATGTTGCTTTCTTGTTTTGATTTGCTTTGGATTCATGTCTTTGGATTTCTATCTATGATTTAATAAAAATTTTAAGGCTTTAAGACATGATTCTTGTTTTATGAAGTATGGACGTATTCCTTGTGGATAGTGGGTCAAGTCATACGATCTTGAAAGATGAAAGATACTTCATAGACCTTAAACTAAGAAAGGCAATCGTAGAGACTATAGCAGGACAGGCCAGTCTTATAAAAGGCCACGGCCAGGCCGCCGTTCTAATGCCTAAGGGCACACATCTCGAAATTCCAGATGCATTGTTTTCCCCAGACTCAAATCGTAACTTATTGAGCTTTAAAGACATTCGTTTGAATGGATATCATGTGGAAACAATGGGCGAAGGGAAGAAAGAATTTCTCCAAATAACAAAAATCGCCAACGGCCATAAGAAGGTCCACGAGACCATACCTGCTATAGCTACGGGCGTGTACTGTACTAAGTTCAGTATGATAGAGGCCAATGCCACCGTAAACAAAGCCCTTACGGATATGTTCACTCTATGGCACGACCGTCTGGGACATCCCGGGTCGGGAATGATGCGGAAATTGATCCTCAACACGAATGGCCACGCCTTGAAAGAAAGGAAAGTGATCCCTATGAGTCTCACTTGTGCCTCGTGTTCGCAAGGAAAACTGATTGTAAGACCATCACCAGTAAAGGTGACTAAGGAAATGATAAACTTTCTGGAAAAGATTCAAGGAGACATATGCAGACCAATCCACCCACCTTGTGGGACATTCCGATATTTTATGGTCCTCATTGACGCATCTACACGATGGTCACATGTATGCTTATTGTCATCACGGAATATGGCATTTGCAAGACTCCTTGCCCAGATAATCCGCCTAAGAGCGCACTTTCCAGACTTTCCGTTAAAGTCCATCCGTATGGACAACGCGGGAGAGTTTACGTCCAGAGCGTTTGATGACTACTGTATGTCCATGGGGGTAAGTGTTGAGCACTCCGTGGCACATGTACATACACAGAACGGCTTAGCCGAGTCTCTCATCAAACGAATCCAGCTGATTGCTAGACCATTACTCATGAGGTCAAAGCTTCCAGTTTCAGCCTGGGGACACGCTGTCTTACACGCTGCAGACCTAATTCGTATCAGGCCATCTAGTGACCACATGTTTTCCCCAATGCAATTACTAACGGGTCAAGAGCCAAACATATCCCATCTGAAGACATTTGGATGTTCAGTCTATGTGCCTATTGCTCCACCACAGAGAACTAAGATGGGACCTCAAAGGAGGATGGGGATATACGTTGGATATGATTCACCCACGATCATAAAGTATCTTGAGCCAACTACCGGTGATTTATTTAAGGCCAGATACGCGGATTGTCATTTCGATGAGTCCGTTTATCCAACTGTAGGTAGTGAAAACCGGCTGACAAAAGAACTCTCATGGAATCAAACATCCATAAATTGGCAAGATCCTCGAACCCAAGAAAGTGACTTGGAAGTTCAAAAGATTATACATATGCAAAAGCTAGCTATACAATTGCCAGATTCCTTTGCTGACCCGCAGAGAGTTACTAAGTCGTATGTTCCAGCCGTGAACGCACCAATACGCATTGATGTCCAAAGTGGACCGCAAGTGGCTACAGAGTCTAAACCGCGAGTAAAGCGTGGAAGACCAATTGGTTCCAAAGATAAGACTCCTCGGAAATTAAGAAAAGGTGCTGATATTCAGGCCGAGGAGATAACTAATGGACCGGACACTTATGAGCCTAAGGAGCCGCCAAATGATGCTCGGGACGCCGAGCCTCATGGTCCTGAAGTTCCAGATAACAATGAGATCTCAATAAATTATGTTATGTCCGGAATCCAATGGAACAGAAAAGATATCGACGTCGATGATATATTTGCATGCAACGTAGCACTTGAGATTATGAATGAGGATCTAGAACCCACGTCAATAGATGAGTGCACTCAACGATCTGATTGGGCTAAATGGAAAGAAGCCATAAACGTGGAGTTAAACTCTTTAAAAGAGAGAGGTTTTTGGTCCCATTATTCGGACACCTCGTGATATAATACCAGTTGGACATAAATGGGTCTTTGTAAGAAAGAGAAACGAACAAGGAGAGATTGTTCGACATAAAGCACGGCTTGTGGCACAAGGATTCTCTCAAAGACCTGGAATCGATTTTGAGGAGACATACTCCCCTGTGGTGGATGCAACGACATTCCGATTCCTTATAAGTTTGGCCATAAGAGAAAAGTTAGATCTGCGGTTAATGGATGTTGTCACCGCATACTTATATGGTCCACTGGATAATGAAATCTATATGAGATTGCCAGAGGGTATTGAGCTCAAAGATAAGAAAAGTTCTCGAGAAGAACACTGCATTAGGCTAACCAAATCCCTATACGGACTGAAACAGAGTGGGCGCATGTGGTACACTCGTTTAAGCGAGTACTTGATTAAATCCGGATATAAAAATGATCTCATCAATCCGTGTATCTTTATAAAGAAGTTTGCAAACGGTGGATTTGTGGTTATAGCAGTTTACGTGGATGATTTGAACATCCTCGGCACCTCTGGAGAAATCACCCAAACAGTTGATTTGTTAAAGGCCGAATTTGAAATGAAAGACTTAGGAAAGACTAAGTTCTGTTTGGGAATACAGCTTGAGTACGTCAAAGACGGAATCCTTGTGCATCAAATGACGTATACTGAAAAAGTACTCAAGAGATTTAATATGGACACAGCTCACCCATTGAGTAGCCCAATGGTCGTAAGGAGCATAAGCCCGGACACAGATCCGTTTGGTCCAATAAGAAAGGATGAAGAAGTCCTTGGTCCCGAAACGCCATATCTAAGTGCCATAGGAGCGTTACTATACTTGGCTAGTCACACTAGACCAGATATTTGTTTTGCCGTGAACCTCCTATCAAGATTTAGTTCTTGTCCAACCCAAAGGCACTGGAACGGGATTAAACATTTACTTCGTTACCTTCAAGGAACGAAAGATATGGGTCTATTTTACACTAACCATAACGACAAAGGTTTAGTTGGTTTTGCTGATGCAGGTTATCTATCGGATCCACACAATGGACGATCTCAGACAGGATATGTGTTCACTCACGGAGGAACCGCAATTTCATGGCGATCCATGAAGCAGACACTCACGGCCACATCATCAAATCACGCAGAGATTTTGGCAATTCATGAAGCCAGCCGTGAATGTGTTTGGTTGAGATCGATGACTCAGCACATAAGACGAGATTGTGGGATGACAGATGGAAAGGACGAACCGACCGTACTTCATGAGGACAATGCTGCGTGCATAGCTCAACTGAAGGATGGATACATCAAGGGAGACAGGACGAAGCACATTCTGCCAAAATTCTTTTTCACTCACGATCTCCAGAAGGCTGGAGAAATACAAGTGCTTCAAGTCCGTTCAAGCGACAACTCAGCTGACTTGTTCACAAAGTCGCTCCCAACTTCCACGCTCAAGAAGCTGGTGTATCAGATCGGCATGCGCCGATTAAAGGACTTATAGGGATGTCTAAATCAGGGGGAGTAATACGTGCTGTACTCTTTCCTCACTAAGGTTTTGTCCCACTGGGTTTTTCTTTAGTGAGGTTTTAATGAGGCAGCATCCCCAAGCGTATTACAAAGATCCTTGGTTGCATCGGGTTCGGTCATTTCGTCCAAGGGGGAGTGTTATGAACCGTTTGGTTAATGGACTCAATATAGACCGATCCATATAGAGGTTATTAACATAACCGGTCCTTAGTATAATTAGATGTTTTCCTTTATAGACAAGGAATAGGTTTATGGAATATTTCCTTTTCTTGTTATGAGTAGTAAAAGGATAATTACTTTTTCTCTACATGGTGTAACCACTATATAAAGAGACCTTTGGTCCTCATAATAATACACACAGAACATTCAGTTCACAACAAGACGAAAATAAATGATTTATTATGTGATGCATTAATTATGCAATCATGCAAACTTTATAGTCAGTTTGAATTAAATATGTATGTGGTTGTTGCGTATGTGATTATTGTTTAAATCGGAGAATCTTGTTTATTGGCAAAATATCCTAAAAAACAATAAAAATCACCTTCTCTCATGTTTTTCTTTTTTTACTTTTCCTTGTTTAATTTTCTTTCTTATGGACAATGACAAAAATTAATGCGTATGTTTTTAATAAAACTAGACCATACATATCTTTAGATTCTTTTAACTTGGTATAAAAATTGTACTGATCGCAAAGAACCTTTTATACAACGCCATCAGCTATTTCGTAGAGACTGCATTAGCAATCGCTATATTTGAAACAAAGAGCACAAAAGGTATTTTGGAGAGTCAAAATGACGGCACTGTTCATGTCCTAGGATTTATGGGATGTTGTGTCGCAAAGTACCAAGTATATCGATCTGACGCACATTCATATATTACAAAAGTAAAATTCAGTGACCGATGGTTATTTGAGTAAACGAAAACTAATAAAAGATACTAACTATAGAAAATTCATATATTACAAAAAGAAAATTTTTATTTGAGTTTTGAGTTTAAATATGTGTGTGGTTATTATGTATGTGATTTACATATATATACATAAAAGATTTTAAGAAGCATTTGCAAGATATCTCAAGACAAAACACAAAGACAATTTTACCAAAAAAAAAAAAAAAAAAAAAAAAAAAACACAAAGACAATGAACATCATCTTCTTTCTCTCTCCTTTTTTTGTTGAAGTAAACATTTTCTTCTCTTCTAAACAGTTTCTCTCGTTTTCATCTTTTTCCTTTCATAGTTTCAGTTTCTTTCCTGTCGATCACGAAAGCTACCATTACATTTCACATATTTCTTGCTCAATAAGAAAAGGTAATATGTCTTATTAGGAAAAAAATATCTTCGTTAGGAAAAGAAATCATAAAACATTTTTAGTTGGTTTTACCGTAGCTGGCATACATTTTTAAATTGTCTAGTGGCATATATTCGACAAGGAAAATATTTTAAAGTATGAGTTTTCAATCCTGTATACTTTGTTATTTGAGATGTACACTTTTGAAAAATAGATGTACAAAATGTACGCTATTTATATATATATATATATATATATATATATACACGTAGCCAGTTTACTTCAATCTCCATGCAATCCTCATGCTGCACTTAAATACTTCTATATACCCCTCCAAACTGAAAAATCATTTTATCATCATCAGATCGACCCTTAAGCCAAAACAACTAAAGAAGCACATGGCAATTCCAAAACCAAATTATATACTCTTTAGCCATCCTTGTCATTCTCTTTGGGGTTTCAGGTACAGCAGCCAACGTCAATGTAACCCGGCCTACAAGGCTAAAAAACCTTTCAATTGCGACAGTATACTTACATTCAGTGCCGGCCCTGGGCTAAAGCCCATAAAGCAAGGGCTTTAGGCGCCAGATGTTATAAACGTTTTAGGGGCAGCATGTGGTGGTAGGTTCCTTTGGCGCAATGGTTTAGAGCGTGAGTTTAAATTCTATAGGTCGTGGGTTCGATACCTATTACCGTTTTTTTTTTTTGCTATTAGGACAGTACCGTTTTTTTTTTTGCTATTAGGACAGTACCGTTTTTTTTTTGCTATTAGGACAGTACCGTTTTTTTTTTTTGCTATTAGGACAGTACCGTTTTTTTTTTTTTTGCTATTACCTTTTTCCTAACTATTCTTATTATCTTTTTTTTTTTTTTTAACACTTAAGAAATCCATTCTTATTATCTTATATAACGATCTCTTTTGGTGTGGATTGATAGTTGGATCATGGATGCGGGAGCTAGGCGTCCTCTTATGAAGAATATTCTGGTTGATATTGACCTCACGGTTGACAATTTGATGGATCCCAATTCAGGTAATTGGGACTCAGAAGTCCTTAATGAACATTTCTATCCAGAGGATGTTCAGAGCATTCTAAAGATGCAACCTATCATTGACCATGAGGATTTTTGGGTCTGGGTGCACAACAAGTCTGGTGCTTATTCGGTACGCTCAGGTTATTGGTTCATCAATCGGCTGGTTAACAAGGATCTGATTCAAGAAGCTGAAGCAAATCCATCCATAAATATCTTAAAAAGCGAGGTTTGGAATCTCAATGCTCCCCCAAAAATTAAAACATTCATCTGGAGGGCATTATCTAATGGGCATTATCTAATGCCATTCCAGTGGGAGATCTTTTGCTTGGAAGGGGTTTGAAGATTGATCCTGTTTGTCAGACCTGCGGTTATGTTGGTGAATCGGTTAATCACCTCCTCTTCGGATGTTCTATTGCTAGACAGGTCTGGGCTCTCTCTAATATTCCTTTACCGGAAAATGGTTTTTGTCAGAGCTCTTTCTTCTCCAATTTTCACTTCTTGCTATTGTTATGGCGTGGTAATAATCTTCCTAAAGAAGTGATTAGGCTTTTTCCTTGGATAGTTTGGTTTTTGTGGAAAAATCGAAATGGTGTAGCTTTTGAAGGAAGGTGTTTTTTTGCGACAGAGATCATCTCTAAGATCAAAGATGAAGCAGAATTTTGGTTTTTAGCGCAGGATTTAGACAAGCGCTTGGATAGTGAAGAAAAAGTGCTTGCTAGGAGTATTTGTAAGTTGTGGAAACCTCCCCCTAATACTTGGTTTAAATGCAATGTTGGCTCTCATTGGGATCCTTCTCAAAGAATTGGTGGCGCTTCGTGGGTAGTCAGGGACAACTTTGGAGAAGTTTTGGTGCATAGCAGAAGCAGCTTCGTCGGGTTAGATAGTTTGGCTGCCTTAAATCATGAAGTACTGAAATGGTCTATTGATAGCATGGTTAGTCTCAGATTGAACAAGGTTATTTTTGCAGTGAATGATTCTCATTCGGTCGGCATCATCACCAGACCAAAAGCGTGGCCATCTTTTAAGTACCAAAGCTTGGATATTTTGAAGTGCTTTTCTAGGATGGAGTGGTGGCGCATTGTAAAGGAATCTAAGGCAACAAACAGAGGGGCCTTTCTCATTGCTCAGAGCGAAATCAAATTCGGTTTCTCCCAATCGTATGTAGCCTCCGGGTTTCCTCTTTGGTTGAAAAACTTGTTTGAGAGTGAGAGATTTCCCTGTGGTTAGTGTCTTTGTGTAGGCTAGATCACAATTGTTTTTTTTGGGTTCGTTCTTTTGTGGTATTGGTTTTGTGGTTGTCGCCTTTGTTTGTTTTAGGGGAACCTCGCGTTAAGGTTGTGTTGTATTCGAACTTATTATCTAATGAAATGCAGATGACAAAAAAAAAAAAAGGATCTCTTTTTCCTATCAGCTGAACACATCTTTGTTGCTTCTCTCCACCAGGCCACCACGTATGCAAGTCTTCTTCTCCATCTTTTCTATTTTGTTTGTAAGCTTTCATAATTGTTTAAATTTCTTTGAAATCTGAGTAAACATGAATATGGATTTATTATAAATTGGGTTTTAATGCTTTCTAAAACTCTTTAAACAATCCATAAAAATTACTAGATAAAGTTAATGTTAACGTGATTGGATTAAGTTATAATTATTATATTTTTTTATCATATAAATTGTTCTATTTTTAACTAATGTTTTTTTTTTGAATTTGTAAAAAATGCTACCAACAAATAGAATCAGAAATCAACCAAGTGGAACTGCAAATAGGAAAGGAAAGAACAGATAATTTTTCTTTATATTTTTGTTTTGAAAACAAATTAAAATTTAATTATATTTTATATTATTTTGATCAAATTCTTACAAAATACAGTAATTATTTTTATATATATTAAGGGGCAGAATTTTTTTGTCCGCTTTAGGCGTCATAAAAGTCAGGGCCGGCACTGCTTACATTTAACCGAACTGGTTTCCCAAATGATTTTACTTTTGGTGCATCTACTTCTGCATATCAGGTAGAGTAGTTAGCTAAAGGATCACTTGATTTTCTAGGGTTGAACTATTATTTTACACAATATGCTCCAGAAAATCCCAGTGTCTTAACCGATCTAGGGATTACTCTCAGTTGTACGTATAAAAAACTATCATATTTTCTGTTAAATCCAGTTATTTAATTATCTACACTATAATACTTTTTTATTTAATTTCTGATTGAGGCTAGTATCTGATTAGTTTCAAATGACCTTTATTATGTTTAGAAGATTACAACATCGCTTTGACAAATTTTTCTTCAGGTTTCCGCTATATTCTAAATTACATCAAAGACGCCTACAAAAATCCACTTATCTACATCACTGAAAATGGTACATTATATACATATATGTTTCTATTAATATATATATCGTTTTCTTCTTTTTTTGTCAAAATATATCGTTTTCTAATGCTGGCAAAATATGCTTAAGAAAGAAGAAGCTTTTATTAGGAGTTTCTGATTATGGAAATCTGACGATTACAAATGCTCTTGCCGATAATGAACGAATTCAGTGTCATTGCAGCTACCTTTCGTGTCTCAAATGTTCAATCGAGTGAGTTATTCGTCTGTATCTACGGGTTCATATACGGATATTAACCTTAAAACTTTGATGTAGGGATGGGTGCAACATAAGAAGGTACTTTGCATGGTCTTTGATGGACAATTATGAATTTGGGGATGGTTACACTCTACGGTTTGGTATGAATTGGGTGAACTTCACCAATCCAGCTGATAGAAAGGAAAAAGACTCCGGAAAATGGTTCTCTAAGTTCATTGCTAATTAAGGAAATAAATAGATCATGTCAACTGAGTACATGTGTCCAACTTCATAATCGGTACTATTTACCTACATTGTAATATTGTTGTAAGTAATTGAAGCATGCCTGTGTTATATTACTGTCATTAGTGTTGCAACGAATCGGACTTAATTCCCAATAAAATCACAGATAAATGAAGGCATACTAAGCATGTATATACAAACTCATTAATAGAGTCTGTAACGAAATTTGCATTATTATTTTTGGGTGTTGCTTTCAATTCAAGCTCCAGTTAGGATGTTTGGACGAAGGATAGATCACAACAACAACAGTTTTTTTTTTTTGTTTTTTCATATTTCTTTTTAAAATGGGACTTTAGTTGAACACATATCGATGTTCTTATCTATATAGGCGAACACTTATGATACAGATAAGCCCCATACGGAATTTTCTTTTCAGCTCTTGGAAAATGAGACCAACTTACTGCAATATTTCATTCGTCAATTGAACAGATATAGGGAGAGTGGATGGTGTAGTCCGCGATTAATACTGTAGTTTAGACGGACAATTAAAACGACTAATTGAAAACGTAATTTTTTTATAGCTCTATTATTAAATGCCAATCGGAGGGATAGCAGCTTCACTATATGGTCAATGACTCGGAAGGTGCGGCAACACCGCAGCGGCCTGGTGCGTTTTACCGACCATTATCGGTCGGGTTAATTTATGTTTTTACGTGTATAATTAATATGTTATACAACAAAAATAATATTTGTTGTAATATTGGTTTAGCAACCCAATGGCGATATATTAAGAATGGATTCTGTCATATTTTTTTTATTTGACATTTATTTAAGTTATATCATTTTATCGCTAATTAAAGAATGCTAAGTACGTAAGGGTTTCTATAAAAAAAATCAGTGTTATTATTTTTCGTAAATCAAGGTTCATATTTGTTCTCCGAACTCTTAGATTAGGGTCCTGAACTCCTGATATAGTATCAAATCTTATATATAATGAGCCAAGTTCTTTCCTCATATTGTATATCTTGCTGCCACCTGTCATTCTTTTGCAATGACCATATTACCTTTCATTTAAGTTTAAATAAAAAAAATCACATAGATGCAGTACCTGTAAAGAAGATAAAACACACCAAACCACTACACCAAACAATCTATTTTGGATTTTAGAGAAATGAAAAACAATATATCCTAAAATCTTATATATAATTAGCCAACTTCTCTCTCTCAAGCCTCCACATCAGCAACCAAATGTAACCAAATTTTGATATCTGTCAACTTAAAAAAACGAAATAAATATATATATTCAATTTTTTTAAAACTTTATTATTCATTAAAAACCATTAATATTTTCTAATGAATTTAAATATAAATAATATGATTTAATTAGTGCTACCAATTGAATTGTTAGAAATAAATTACAATAAGACAAACACATAATTTATTTTAAAACAAAAAGCTTATCAAAATTACATTTAAAGTGAAAAAATAAATATAAATGAAAGTTATTATCCACAAATGCAATAGGAAAAGATAGTATTATATGATAAATTAAATGACACAACCAAATAAAAGAAATGATTTTTTTTTTGCCAATTTAACAAAAGTATAAATTTAATGATAGACGATAACGAAAAACTTTATATAATAGATAATTATATAAAATAAAAACAATGAATTATTATTATAAATAAGAAAAATTATACTTAAAATCAATAGAAAATATCCATAAGCTATTTTTTTCTTTAGAAAAAAATAAAGAAATTTTTTATTAAAAATATCAGATTCGGATCTCGGAAAAACAAAAATTAACGACTTCCGTATGTACCCATTTCAAGAATAATATCTAGCTTAATATTTAATAAATAAAATAAATATTTACAGAATAACTAAAAATGAGTAATAAAATACATTTGTTTCAAAAAAAATGCAAGCACTTGCAAAGAAGATTAATCTAAAGCACCAACAAGTAATTTTTTTAAAAAATCATAAAATTATACGATGTGATTATTCACCAAAGAAAAAAAAAGTAACTTAAAAAATAAACAGATAAGAATTATATTAAAAGTGAAAAAACTTATAAGAT
Source organism: Isatis tinctoria (assembly GCA_010577795.1). Lineage (NCBI taxonomy): Eukaryota > Viridiplantae > Streptophyta > Magnoliopsida > Brassicales > Brassicaceae > Isatis > Isatis tinctoria. Next base: position 33,679,511 of record CM021244.1, on the reverse strand, counting down.
GAAAAATATTATCCACGTAAAAAATGAAAAAAGCAGGTATATAAAAAATTATATGAAACAAATAAAATTACTAAACAAATTTATTTCACTAAACAAAACATATAAACTTTTAATTAATAATAAGCCTAACAAAATTATAAATTAACCAATTGAAGACAAATTCTTCAAAATATATTTAAAAACAAGAGAGGTGACTGGAATTATATAAAGAGTACAAATGATGAAAATAAGTAATCACAAAAATAAATAAAATAATGTGACTTATTATAACTAATAATTAACAATAACCAAAAATTAAAAAATAAAATAGTAGAAAAAATCAAAAATTCAAATACACTCTCGCATGTGCCAATCATTGCCATTTTCTTATATCACATAAACATAAACAAATTCTTTTAATTCTTTTTTAATATTTCGATTGGCTATTCAAAAATATTATGTTCAATGGGATATTTAGGTAGATTACATATATAATAATGATATGTTAATTTTTAAAATATACTTAAAACAACAAATAAATATTAAAATATTCTTGATTGTGTAATTTTATTAAACAACGTATAATACGGAAAAAACATATAACCAACAGAACTTCACCCCGCGCATGCACGGGGTTAGCAGCTCTACTAGTGCTTTTAAATAAGACAAGCAATAGTTTGCTTATAGTTTGCTTAGTTAAAGAATAAGGAAAGATAGTTGGTTGCCGCATAAACGAGTCAATTAAATACTAAACTAAAAGAGAATGTGTTTCGAAAGAAAACAGTTAACCATTTCACAAACTATTAAAATTATTCTAAGCGAAGTTGCATATAAATTACCAATTTGATTAGATTAATAATTAAATTGAATATGAATTAGTTAAGGAACATTAATAATTAAAGATATATGCTGTCATTCAGGCATTTGCAGGTATATATCGTGTTTGAAGGTGAAGGTAGGCCTGGGAAAAATACCCGGATTTGAAATACCGTACCAAATCTGAACCGAAAAAGAAGAACCGAATCTGGATCCGAATTCATAAAATACTCAAATGGGTCTTAGATTTCAATATTCGAAAAATTAAAGCCGAATAGAACCGAACCGAAAAACGAAGGGGTACTCGAAGTAACCAAAATACAATTATAATACCTAAATTATTAATTATATTTCGACGTGGCATAACCTATTTATCCAAATTTATAAATATAAATTTGTATATATGAATTATTTTTATACTAAAATAATTAAAATATTTGAAATAAGTAAAATATACTAAAAGTGTGTAGCTAAATTTGTCAAATTTAATTAATTTTTATCTAAATTTGACCAATTTTATTTTATTTTTATAAATTTTGGATATCTGGATCCGAACCGAACCCCACCCGAACCCGACCTGAAAACCGAATGTCCAGGCTTATGTGAAGCTATATATACTACGTATTCTACGTAGTGTTGGGTTTGCAGATCAACCCGCTCCACTTGACCCGCCCCGCAGATGATTGGAACAAATTTCAACCCGTAAAATTCACAACCCGCATGACCCGCAGAAGAAAATAACGTATCCGCATCCGCCCTGCTTAAATTGCGGGTTACCCGCCGGTTATCCGTAAAACTTAAAAAAAAACTGTTTTTAGTTATAATTTTTTTTAATAATATGAAATAAGTAATTTTAAAAAACTAATATATAATTTTTAGATATTAAAATAATATATATATATTAAATAGTTTATTAAAAATACAGAAATATTTATGATTAATAAGTTTTTGATTTAGTTTTTTTTTATAAATTGTGGGTACCAGCAAACCTGAGGGATAAAATATGTTAACTTCCACCCATTCTGGAATTGAAAATTTAAACCAGCACCTGACCTACATCGATTTGAATTTGAAATTTTTTGATCCGCATCCACCCGCAGCGGGATCAATTTTCCAGACCTAGTCTATATATATATATATAAGAGAGGAATATGATGCCGTAAAACTCAACATGTTTGAATTGTTTATTAGTAATAAATCAATTTTCTTGTATTAACAACTAAACCCTTGCTTAGATAAGAGTATATATTTATAATTGGAGAATTGCTTTAAGATCATATGATCTGCATATGATGTTAAATTTACTTCAGAAAAGAGACAGCAAGTCATGAGGTGGAGAACATGGGAGAACGAAAACCATTGCAATATACCTGCGTAACGAGTTTACTTCGAACCCCATGCAGTTCTCATGCACGCAAACTTTCCTATATAAACTCTTCCAGGTTCATCATGTAGTCATCATCATCAAATTAATTAACCATCAACAAGTAGATTAAAACAACTAAGAACCACAGAAAGAAAAACACTATCCTTTCATCAACCATGAAAGTTCCAAAAGCCCACTTCTCTTTAGCCATTCTTATCATTCTCTTTGCGGTTTCAAGTAGCCAAAATGTTTGCAAACCAGCCTGCAAGGCTAAAGAACCCTTCAACTGCGATAATCCCCTTACATTCAACCGAACAAGTTTTCCAGAGAACTTCATTTTTGGTGCGGCTACTTCTGCCTACCAGGTAATATATCTCTTTGTTACAGACCCTTTTAAAAATATTGTGATCGATATTTATCTATTATGACAATTTTTTAAACTGACATGATTTTATTTATTTTTACCAGATTGAAGGTGCTGCACATAGAGCACTTAACGGCTGGGACTATTATACTCATCGATATCCAGGTCATCGTCATCGACTACATATTTAAATCGTTTCCATGATGAATAAACGAAATATAAACTTGACGATAATGATGACTCATTTCCCGACTGACATTTCGGCTTTTTATGCAACAGAAAAAGTACCTGATCGTAGCTCGGGTGACCTTGCTTGCGATTCCTATGATCTTTATAAGGTGTGAGAATATGATGTATATACATATATGGTATTTTCTCTTTTGGAGATTTATATTTTAAACTTTGAAATTTTGTATGATTTTCACAGGATGATGTTAGATTACTGAAAAAGTTGAACGTCCAGGCATACCGATTCTCGATAGCATGGTCAAGGGTTTTACCAAGTAAATTTCAAAAAAAAAAACATTTTAATCGAAAATTTTGTTATTATTTTTTTTTCCTTAATTAACTCATGTTGTGATTATGTATACGCTTACCCTTTAGAGGGAAGATTGATTGGAGGGATTGACGAGAAGGGGGTAAAATACTACAATAACCTCATCAATGAATTAAAAGCAAATGGTAAATGATTTTAAATTTTGTATTCTTCATAATACATATATACATACATATACGACTAATATGAGCAAGTTTCAATTGTCTGATATATCAATTTTATTCGTGAATATAGGCATAGAACCGTACGTAACAATATTCCACTGGGATGTTCCCCAAACTCTGGAAGATGAGTATGGAGGTTTCTTAAGCCCACGTATAGTGTAAGTGCATTAACTAATTTCTAAGTCTCTAATGTACATCACATCGGAACTACTTTATCTAGCTAATATGTATGATACATGCATGGACAGGGAGGACTACAAAAACTACGCCGAGCTTCTATTCCAAAGATTCGGAGACAGAGTCAAATTTTGGATCACTTTAAACCAGCCTTACTCTCTCGCAAGCAAAGGTTATGGAGATGGATCGTATCCACCTGGACGGTGCACTGACTGTGAATTTGGAGGAGATTCTGGAACCGAACCTTATATAGTTGCACATAACCAACTTCTAGCTCATGCAGAAGCTGTATCTTTATACAGGAAAAGATATAAGGTTCATATACGCACCGTATAATAATTTTGTTTAAGATTTCTGCATGCATAGATGTTTTTAGCTCATGATTCTTTTTTCTAAGAATAATTTTGTTTTTTATGTGCTACGTTTATATTCTATCATCTAAAACATCTATGCATGCAGAAATCTCAAGGTGGTAAGATAGGAACTACATTGATCGGGAGATGGTTCGTCCCATTAAACGAAACTAGCACTCTCGACAAGGCTGCTGCAAAGCGAGCATTCAATTTTTTCGTCGGATGGTATGTATATATTCTCAATTAATTGACTCTCAAGTCTCACATATATACCTGCACACAAGCATATATACAAATTTGGTTATGAAACCTTTATGGCAGAACATACTCTGCAGTATTAATTTATGGATTTTGCTTTTACATATATGAAGGTTTTTGGATCCGTTGATCTATGGAAGATATCCAAAGATAATGCGAGAGATCGTTGGAAATAGATTACCAAAATTCACACCTCAAGAATCAGATTTGGTCAAAGGATCACTTGATTTTCTAGGACTCAATTATTATGTAACACAATATGCCACAGATGCACCTCCTTCTATTCCAACACAACTTAGTGTCTTAACTGATCCAAGAATTACTATTGGATGTATGTAACAGCTTCTTTTATGTATTTTTTATATTTTAGATATATGTATACACATATAGATATGGATTTTTTTGAACTCATTTTTCTCTAACTGGATGCAGATTATCGCAATGGTGTACCTATTGGTGTTCAGGTTATTATCATCGACTTTAATTTGGAATCATCTCTTCCTAATATTTAAAAACATTTATTTGAGGTTTTCTTTCATTCTTCTTTCACAGGCGCCTAGCTTCGTCTACTACCCTCCAGGATTCCGTCAAATTCTAAATTATATCAAAATCAACTACAAAAACCCACTCACCTACATCACTGAAAATGGTATGTATATATCATACCAATATAAATATGTTTAACCAATAAAGACTTATATATGTGTGTTGATGATTATACAATCTTATTTTATTAAATTTTCAGGAGTTGCTGATCTTGATCTTGGAAACCTAACACTAGCCAATGCTCTTGCCGATAATGGACGAATTCAAAATCATTGCAGCCATCTTTCGTGTCTCAAATGCTCCATCGAGTGAGTTATATTAAATTGTACTTTATTATATATATATACTTTGTTTGAAAATTTTGAGTTTTGTTAATACTAGCTTCAACATTTTTTTAAATATATTATAGGGATGGGTGCAATGTTGGAGGATATTTTGCATGGGCATTGATGGACAATTATGAATTCGGAAACGGTTATACTCTTCGGTTTGGTATGAATTGGGTCAATTTCACTAATCCTATTGATCGAAGGCAAAAAGATTCTGGCAAATGGTTTTCCAAGTTCATAATTACAAAATAAGGAAAATCGATATATATAAATCAATATTCCTTATATCCAACATTGAGTCTTATGAATATTGTATCATATTTATTGTTTGTTTCTTTAACTAATTAAAGCTTGTGTGCTGTATATGTTGCTAATACTGTTGTAATAATCGGACAGTATTTATCAGTTAATTCATAAATAAATAAACAAAGATATTATGTACGACTTTTATCGTTCTTGTTCTACACTATCTACTTAAGCATAACTTTTCAAAGATCTATGTCAGTACCAGGTTTGAATAACAAAAGAGCCACATCAAGGATGAAGGATTCATGCAGTGTCTAATTCGAGAGTACAGTCAAATCAATTTGTTTTTGGGGGGCATTTGCTAGAGAGACATTTTTGGAGATTTTAATCTCAAACATGACACTTGGTTAAAAAAATTGTGAGACATGATCATTTCCTATAAAAATTTGGGCGCTGGTTTTCAAAGAAATTGGTCATTAATTTCTCGTAGTTTAGAGTAGGAAGTCATATTATTTCTTAGTATTTCCTTCTTTGTTTATGCTTGTATGTTCTCAGCAATTCTAGGTTAAATTAATTATAAAGAAGAAGAACAATAGTTTTGTTTTATCAAAAAGGTTTAAACATAAAAATTATAGTTATTTCTCACCTGAATGTTTTGCAGTTGTCAACGCTTACCCATTTTGATGAATGGTTGAATAAAAACTTTGGAAAAAATATTCCGACTAATATTTTAGATTTTCATGCAAAAGCTAGGTACATATATATCTCTTCTACTACTTACCAAAGGTACAAAAGTTATGAAGCTGTGAAGATATGGACATACGAAAGAAATTAAATTCGGTGAAAGCATTATATCTATATTGTTGAGCAAAAGCAATCCAAGAGATTCCACAATTTACCCGGAGCATCACTAGGCATATACATCTATCTACAAAAAGTAAATAAAAAGGCTCTAATGAACACCTAAAATGAAAAAGAAAGATGAACCATACGAAGCTAGAGTGAAGAAGAACAAAGATAATCCTCTACACTTGGAAAAACTTATAAATATGCCGTATGCCCTCCACCGGCATATATAAAGCAGGTGGCTACAGCCTAAAATTAACAGGCTAGTGTTGTATTAAATTCAAGTGACCTTATAATATGTTTAGGAACACGTCTATAGGAGGGTTCTCGGTTCTCAAGTTAAATTAAACAAAATGTAACCAAAATGTAAGTATACATTATATTTAATTATAAGTATCTCAAAATCATGAGAAATTTGTATCAAAAATATTCATTTGAGATACTTTAATATGTTTTCTCGTGATTTTGAGATATCGAAAACAATGATTTATTAATATTTTATTTTATTATTATTTAAAAACTTTGCTGAGGTGAAAATGTTCTTAAAAAAATTAAAATATTGATTTGACAATTTATCTTCTTCCAAAGGATGCTAACTTAATTTGTCTATTATCTTCCAGATTTTCATTATATTCTAAATTATATGATAGACGCCTATAAAAATCCAGTACTTACGTACATAACTGAAAATGGTACATACGTATATGTATATATCAATACATATATATTCTTACAAAAAAAAGAAGCTTTTATTAGGAGTTTCATGGAAATCTGACGATTGCAAATGTTCTTGACGATAGTGGATGAATTCAGTGCCACTGCAGCCATCTTTCATAACTGAGTTACCGTGTGTGTTATGTGCGTGTAAATTAGTTGTTAAAGAGTTACGGTGCAACTGAAGAGGATACTTTGCATGCATGGTCTTTAATGGACAATTATGAATTTGTGAATGGTTACACTACGGGTATGAATTGGGTGAACTTCACCAATCCCGCTGATAGAAAAGAAAAAGGCTCCAGAAAATGGTTCTCTAAGTTCATTGCTAATTAAAGAAAACAAATAGATCATATCAACTGAGTACATGTGTCCAACTTCATAATCGGTACTTTGAGGTACATTGTATATTGTTGTATATAATTAAAGCCTGCATAGGACTGGGCACAAGTATTCCTTGTTCGCTGAAAACTCGTGACTTTCTCTGTACCCGCCTCATCAAAGTAAGTACTCGTTTTATGCAAGTGGGATAACAAGTCGGAAAATTTCAATATTCGCAAGTATGGGATAGTATCAAGTCACATTCTTTTATACACTTATCTCGTTTGGGCTTGCTCCCGCTCATATATGTCATCCAGTTATTTAGAAAATAGTTTCATCATATGTAGTTTATTAATTTTTCATATGTAAGAATACTTTACATTTCATAACTATTCTTCAGCCTTTGAATATTTATTTCATTGTAATACACTTTGTTTTATAGGAACAAAGGAACAAGAAGGAGAAAAAAAATCTAATGAGAAGTAACAAAATTTTATGTTGTTTTAAAGTATTTCAAATACAATTTTTAAGTATTTATGTTCTTTTGGATGTTTTAAAACTTGAATAATTTGTGTGTTTTTAAATTTCGCAAGTACTTGTTCGATAAAATAGCAAGTTGCAAGGCAAAACAAGTAACTCGCAAGTCGGCCAAATTTTGAAAAATACTCGTAAGCACAAGTACTCATCTTTCGCAAAACAAGTAACAAGACGAAATCCGTAAAAAACGGGGTAAGGCGGGTTGTAAGTATAGCAAAAAAATCTGGGTACTTGCCCTGTGCCGAGACCGCATGTGTTATATTACTGCCGTTAATGTTGTAACGAATGTGACTTAATTCCCAATATATAAAATCACAGATAATTAATAAAGGCATATGAAGCATGTATACAAACTCATTAATAGAATCTGTAACGAGATTGGCATAATTATTTCTGGGTGTTGCTTTCATTAACTCATCAACCTCAAGTTGGGATGTTTGGACGAAAGAATATAGATCAACCACAACAGTTCCTTCTTCTTTTTTCATTTTAAGATGGGACATTAGTGATGTTCTCATCCATAGGCGAAGACTTATGATACAGATAAGCTCATTTGGAATAGTATGACTTAGACAATGATGATGACATTAATGGCTGTCTTAATTATCTCAAGCTGCCATATTGGATAAACGCTCACCAGTAGTTTCTTGTTCTTTTAGCATAATATTAATATAAACCCAATCATTAAACCCATAATTTCGTAGGTAACTTTTTTTTTTGGAATTTTTCAAAAACAATTTGCAGCAAATATAGAAAACTTAATCAAGTTCTTTTGAATAAACTAGCCAATCTCTATCAGGTGTTTCTTTATTAGATAAGTATCTAGTAAAACAAGATGAAGTAGATCTCTTGTTGGATTTACTTTAGGACATTTCACAAATGATATATCTCTCCTAGGACCATTAATTGCTAATTTATCAATTGATTTTTAATCTACAAAATTCCGATTTTGAATCTAGAAAACTACAATTTCAAAATTATCAACAAATGCTTTCCCGGTATCAAAATCAAATATCAGCATTATTTTTTGCTAAATTATCAACACTTTCACAAATTGAGATTTTGGTTTTATAAATTTATCCAACCATCCTCTCTGAAAATTGATAAATTTATCTAATTTTGCTATTTTTCTCTTTCATCATACTCATATTTTTGTTATTTGTTCATAGCTATTATTTATTGGGCAAATCTCTATAATGTACTACTTTCAACTTTTTATGACCAAAATGAACTACAACCTTATTTTGAACCAAAATGTTTCATTAAAGGAACCAAATAGACTATTTTACCCTCTTAGTTCCATTAAACCAAATCAATATCATTTACCTCTTCTTTCCATTAGGGTTTACAATTCAGAGTTTAGGTTTTAGGGTTTACGATTTAGGGTTTAGTGTTTACGATTTAGAGTTTACGATTTGGGGTTTAGGATTTAGGGTTTAGGGTTTAGGGTTTACGATTTAGGGTTTACGATTTAGGGTTTAGGGTTTAGATTTAAAAATCCTTAAGACTTAGGGGTTTAAGATTTAGGATTTAGGGTTTAAGGTTTATGATTTAGGATTTAGGGTTTAGGGTTTAAATCCTAAATCCTAAATCGTAAACCCTACATCCTAAATCGTAAACCCTAAACCCTAAATCATAAACCATAAACCCTAAATCCTAAACCCTAAACCCTAAACCCTAGACCTTAAGCCCTGAACCCTAAACCCTAAACCCTAAATCGTAAACCCTAAACCCTAAGCCCTAAACCTTAAATTGTAAACCCTAAACCCTAAACCGCAAACCCTAAACCCTAAATCGTAAATGCTAAATCATAAACTCTAAATCGTAAACCCTAAACCCTAAAACTGCAAACCATAATACTAAATCGTAAACCCTAAACCATATGCCTTAAACCTTAAACCTTAAACCCTAAATCGTAAACCCTAAACACTAAAACTGTAAACCATGAACACTAAATCGTAAACCCTAAACCCTAAACCTTCAATCCTAAACCCTAATATCCCTAAACCCTAAATCGTAAACCCTAAACACTAAAACTGTAAACCTTAAACACTAAATCGTAAACCCTAAACCCTAAACCTTCAATCATAAACCCTAGATTGTAAACTCTAAACTCTAAATTGTAAACCCTAAACCCTGTGTCGTAATCCTTATATCTTAAACCCTAAATCGTAAACCCCTAAACCCAACATAGTTTATTTGTTATTTTCTTTTAACGTTTTGATAAGAAGGGTAAAATAGTCTTTTGTTTCCATTTAATGAAATATTTTTGTCTATTTCTCCTTTTGAGTTTATTTTGGTCATCAAAACTTCAAAGTGATTTATTTTAGTGTATTACTCTTATTCATTTTCCAAAGCCACAAAGATAAATAAATAAAAATAAAAAATTGAAACACGCAAAAAAAACTTGATTGTGGTCAGCCTAAAAGCATCGATAACTAATATAAACAAAAGCTATATTTAAAAGATAAAACCTGAAAATCTAGAAAGCTTGAGGTCGTTGAATATTGAACAAAATCAGAGAAAAGATCCGCAGAAATATTGCACAATAGGTTACTTAGAAATCATAAACAAAATTAGATAAGTACAAGAAGGAGAATTTCGCTCTTCTTACCTTGAAGCTTGACCAAAATTAGACACTCACAAAATTCTAAGAATCGGTGAAAACTTTAATTTGTGGGAAAAATAAGTTCTAAATTTACAAAATTAGGTTGCAGTTGAACTCTTCAAGAAAGGGAAAAGTTAGTCATTTATGCATTCTTAAAAGAAAAAGCAAAAACGATAAAAGATTTATGAAGATATTTTTTTCTTTAACGGTTAAAATAAGATAATTTTAGAATGGCTTTACATTTAACTGATTAAAAAAGAGAAATACCCTAAACTAAACCATTATCAAGTTTTTGTGACAAAAATGAACAAAGAAGGGAATTATGACCAAAATGTTTCATTAATGAAGGTAAATTGACAATCTTGCCATTCTTTTTCATTACTTTAAACGCCACCAAAAGAAAAAAAATCGTGTGATTTCAATCTCTCCGACGAATCTCTCTCTCTCCTTCATAGTCTCAGATTTGCCGAAGCAGCTCCATCACCATCATCGCTAAAACACCTCAATCAATACCATATCTTCAACACTGAAGGTGACATCTCATTTTCTCTCTTTATTTTCAATCATCATATATCGGATCTCGCCGCCGTGTTCTGAGATGCCAAGAGACGAAAGAAGAAAGGATCAGGAGGGGATGAATTGTCCGATTCGTAAGGGATGCTTTCCATCAGAATCTGATAGTCCACAAAGATTGAAGCCTGGGAATATGTTGATATCTGATGATGGAGTACTTAAGCTTGCAGATTTTGGCCAGGTGATGATTATGATAATGATGCTTGTGATGTTTTCCATTAACCATTTCCTTCTTATTATGATAATTAGATTTCGATTAGCTAAGAGATAGTCAATGTCATTTTAATGGTTCTCTGTTCTTAGACAACTGCATATTGTATTAGTTTTCCATTCTCCTCTCTTCTATGAGAGGTTTACGTTTAGAAACGATTTCGAGCAGATCTTCGTTTATGCTGAGTATATTATTTCCACTTGAAAGCTTGTTATGTGCTCTTATTGATTGAGATATTTTTTTTTTTTTGTCAATAAAATCATGTAATTGTTGTATATCATGCTTTGCTCTTGTACACAATTGATTTTTGGTTAGTTTGAAGCTGTAATAACGTATCAAGAGTGAATCTGACTCTGGGTTTATCACTCAATTGTCTTTTTGTTTATCCGCTAGGTTTCAGATATCAACATCAGATGGACAGAAGCGGAGGTTATAGTGGTTCAGTGGCAACTTCACATTTAGGAAGCTTTTCTTCACATTTAGGAAGGCTTTTATAAACTTTATAAATAGAAAAGTTTCTATCTATTTATACAATCGTGAGAATTAATGACTGATCATGAAATGCATTTTTACGAACTGATATTATGAAGCTTCATTGAATTCTTAGGAGAGATTATTACAAATTTAGGAAGACAATTCTAAAATGTATGTTAATTATCTGTTGATCAAATAAAAATTGTATGAAAGATTTTTTAAAATATTTAGGAAGTAATTATATACATTTAGGAAGGTTTTCCTACATATGAGTTTAGGAAGGTTATCCTAAATATTGAGAAAGACATTATACACTTCTAGGAAGATCTTAATAAAATTTGTAAATAACTAGTTGATTAAATACAAATTTAGAAAGCTTTTCTGAAAAGACATTCTTATACATTGAGAATTATAAACTTTTAGGAAGATCTTACTAAAATTTGTATGATTATTTTTAGATATCTAGAAATGTTAATTTTAAAATTTATGAAACTTTCTTGAATCTGTAGGAAATCATAATATAAATTTGGGAAGATCATCCTAAATTGTATGTTAATTACTATTTTTATTGTAAAAAAAATTTAGGAAGCGTTCTAAAGTTTTAGGAAGGCTTTCCTAAAATTTAAAATGTTTTTCTATTGTTTTAGCAAGGCATTTTTAAAGATTGAGAAAGACATTATAATTTCTAAGGAAGATCTTTATAAAAATTGTATGAGTATTTTTAGATATCTAGAAATGTGAGTTTGGAATTTATGAAGTTTTCTTGACGGATTTAAGAATAATTTTCAAGAGTTTAGAGAGCCCTTCCTAAAAACAGATGATTAACTTTATTTATTTGGATTTAATCTTGATTATGACTTATGAGTTTCTGGATAATATGTACCAACTATTTCAAATATACTAACTCTTAAATATGTACCCATATAGGAAAACTTTCCTAAATCTAAGTTGTTGTTTCCTTAAAATATAAAACAACACAAAAAGAAGATTTAAAGTTGCTAACATGACTCAAAGTTTGCTAAAAATGACTCAAAAGTTACTAACATGACTCAAAGACACATTAAGGAATACCTTCCTAAATCAATGTTATTGTTTTCTGAAATCATAGAATTTAAGACTGTTTTATTATATATATCCATAATATACAATAATAATGGCTTGCTCATATGGTCATAAGAAAACCATATGATTTGTTACACATATAACAACATAAGAGCGATGAAATTTGAAGATTCTCAAGCATCATCCAGAGTGTAACTTTCACCCTAATTTACAACAACTTTTTGAATTGGCTCTTTTCTAGTCTTTAATTTCAAAGGTGAGATTTTAATCGTTCCTGAAAATGAATCACCCATTTGCGCACCTGAAAACATCACAAAAATTGAAGAAACCAGTTTTAGTAAGGGCTCCCTAAATACAAACAATATCTTCCTAAACTTTTTTCTAAAATACGAGTCTAGTAACACCTTGATATATACAAACATAGGGTTCCTAAAGAAACCGAGAAAGAGAAGAGAGAGTAAGAGTTAAAAAGGATTTGCCTTTTGTTGTATTCATCATCATTAGATAACTATTCATATAAAAAAAGAGACAAATCAGAATCATATAGAGTCCAACTACATGTAACAGTGTTGTTAAATGAGAAATTCAATGTATGTTACTACGATTTCTATTCTAAAAGTATAGTCCCATTGTCTCAAATGTATAGCAACAATATGCTATTAGTAACGTGTATGGCTTTTCCATCTAAAACACTTCGTTCATCATCACACTTCATGTGATATTATGCATGTCTATTTTATTCACATAGCAAGACGACTTTTGAACATGAATCAGAATATTCAAGCTTACTCGTTTCAAGAGAATGACTCTGTCTTGCAATCCTTCCAAGGCACACTCGTTCTCATGTTCATTGATTTCATTAGAGTAAGAAGAAGCAGCTCTGATTCCTCCCTCTTCAATGTCATCAAGGAGCGAACATCTTCCACCATGAGACTCCCTGAAAAAAAATAGACCACGAGGATATACAAAATAAATAACTCAAAGCAATTAATCTCTGAAGCAAAAAGCTTAATCTAAACACCATGACTCCGTAGCAAGTACGAAACTTTGGATGCTACATCTACCAAAAATTATCGACATCTATATCCATAGCTTCTTCAAATCCACAAGATGAATCCTAATCTACAAATTACAGAGCTCATGAAAACATATACATCAGACTCGCTAGCTAGATCATTTTATTTCCAAAGAAAATTGAATAGAGATCGATTGGAAAGGAAAAAAAACTGGAGCTTGTATTTGATGGATCTAACCTTATATGATTCATCAATCATTATCGCTATAGTTCTCGATTTTGCTTCAGATGATTCCAGATATCACTCCGTCATCGTATCGAAAACCCCAAACTGCAGTTGACGGTGAAACTTCCTTTATCGTCGTCATCGTCTCCATTAACGGCGCATATAGGATAAGTTTCTGGCAACGGCGGAAGACGGCTAGGCTTCCGGCAACAGCTTCGAGAAGAGAAAGCGGTAAGAAATCGTCGGAGAGAACTTTTGTTCTCGGAGAAGAAGGCGCGTGCGATGTTAATAAGGTTAAGATTGTCAATTTTCCATTATTAATGACACATTTTGGTCCAAAATGAATTCCTGGTTCATTTTGGTCAGAAAAAGTTGTAAATGATTTATTATTGAGATTTGCCCTTAAAAAAACAAATAAAATACGGTCCTAAAATAGGTGCTTTAAAATATCTTTAACAGTTAATACTCTCAGATAGATAACAAGATTTGGGCCTTCCCAACAAAAGAAAACACAAATATAATTGGATCATTGTTATGATCATATGATGTAAAATTTACTACAGAAAAGAGACAGCAAATCATAAGGTGGAGAATATGAAAGAACAAAAACCATTGCAAATATACGTGCGTAACGAGTTTACTTCAACCCCATGCACATTTCTCACGCACGCAAACTTTCCGATATAAACCCTTCCAAGTTCATCATCTAGTCATCATCATCAAATTAATTAACCATCAACAAAAGGAGATTAAAACAGCTATAAGAACCAAAGAAAGAAAAACACAATGCCCTCATCAACCATGGAAATTCCAAAAGCCCATTTCTCTTTAGCCATTCTTGTCATTCTCTTTGCGGTTTCAAGTAGCCAAAATGTTTGCAAACCAGCCTGCAAGGCTAAAGAACCCTTCAGTTGCGACAATTCCCTTACATTCAACCGAACTAGTTTTCCAGAAAACTTCATTTTTGGTGCGGCTACTTCTGCCTATCAGGTACATATCTCTTTGTTACAGACCTTTTTATAGATACTGGTGATCTATGCAGACTATTTTCATCTATTATGAAATTTGTAACTGGCATGATTTTCTTTTTTTTATCAGATTGAGGGTGCTGCACATAGAGCACTTAACGGCTGGGACTATTATACTCATCGATATCCAGGTCATCGTTATCGACTACATATTTAAATCCTTTCCATGAATAAACGAAATATAAACTTGAGGATCATGAAGATGACTCATTTCCCGACTAATAATATTTTGGTTTTCATGCAACAGAAACAGTAGAGTACATGATCGTAGCTCGGGTGACCTTGCTTGTGATTCCTATAATCTTTATAAGGTGTGAGAATATTATGTATATATATGGTATATTCTCTTTTGGAGATATATATTTAAAACTTTGAAAGTTTGTATGATTGGCACAGGATGATGTCAGATTACTGAAAAGGTTGAAAGTCCAAGCATACCGATTCTCGATAGCATGGTCTAGGGTTTTACCAAGTAAATATCGAAATAAATATTTCAATCGAAATTTTTGTTATAATTTTTTTTCTTTTTTTAACTCATGTTGTGATTGTACCCTTAGATGGAAGATTTTTTTTTTTTTTAACTTTAAATTTCCATTTCATTCAAATTAAACATCCCAGCGGGATTACAGCGCTTTAGCTCAGCCAATACATGGCTGCGTACAAAAAATGGTTAGCCATTAGCAACTAACTAACTACCTACAACTTGAAAATAAGCAAACCAAGAGCATAAGTAAGTGACTGAAGAAGGAAGATCTCCTTGGTCTCGAGAAAGAGAGGTCAAGCGAGCTCATATAGTGGTCTGAATGTCCATGATAACAGCTGTTGCTGATCTGATCACCCCAGAGTGCAATCTCGAGTTATGCTCCTTCCAAATCCCATAAATGGAGGCTTGGAAAGACAACTTAAGGATGAGGGAGAGGTTCTTATCCCGGATAGGGTCTTTCATCCATCTCAACCCATCATCAAACAAAGATGGAGGGGTAAGATGGACTCTAGAGTAGAAGAAAGACCAAATCTGAGAACTAAAAGGACAGTCAAAAAACAAGTGTTGACGGGATTCCAGAGCACTATTGCACAGCAAGCAAACGTCCGGCACATTTAACCCCCATCGGCGAAGCTTGTCTCGAGTTGGAAGCCTGTTTCTAGCAACTACCCAAGACAGAAAAGCGTGCTTTGGAATACCTCCACTGAACCAAATTGCTTTGTACCAATCCACTAAAGGCAATTGCGGCTGCAAAAACCTCCAAGTTTCTGACACTGAAATTTTTTCCTTTGGCGGTGAGTCTCCTACCTTCCAAACATAACGATCGTCTTCTTCGGAGGCGAAAACTGGAGCCGGGTCCGGAAGGCACTGACGAAGCAGAGAAAGGAGAGGATATCTGCTCCTAGAAGAAGAAACCACTCAACCGTTCTCCCCCAATGCGTCCCGCACCACCGCCTTCTTATGAATACCCGAGACTCTCGGTCCGGCGGAACCCGTTAGATCAATGAGCGGACCCAAAGAAGTCCAGTTATCCTTCCAGAAACAAGCAGTAATGCCTGAACCCAACTCACAGCACAAAAAAGATCGAGCCAGTGGCCTGAGCTTACATAGACTCTTCCAAATCCAGCTTCCTGATGATGAGCAATCAAGATCTTCCTTAGAGGGAAGATTGATTGGAGGGATTGACGAGAACGGGGTAAAATACTACAACAACCTCATAAATGAACTAAAAGCAAATGGTAGATAATTTTAAAATTTGTATTCTTAATAATACATATATACAGATATGATCAAGTTTTAATTGTCTGATGTATCAATTTTATTGTGAATATAGGCATAGAACCATACGTAACAATATTCCACTGGGATGTTCCCCAAACTCTAGAAGATGAGTATGGAGGTTTCTTAAGCCCACGTATAGTGTAAGTGCATTCACTAATTTATATATTAAACTTATTTTCTTTGTCTTAGGTTACGTACTATGTACACCACATCGGATCTAACTCTATCTAATTAATATGTGTGATACATGCATGGATAGGGAGGACTACAAAAACTACGCGGAGCTTCTATTCCAAAGATTTGGAGACAGAGTCAAATTTTGGATCACCTTAAATCAGCCTTACTCTCTCGAAAGAAAAGGTTATGGAGATGGATCCTATCCACCGGGACGCTGCACTGACTGTGAATTTGTAGGAGATTCTGGAATCGAAACTTATATAGTTGCACATAACCAACTTCTAGCTCATGCAGAAACTGTATTTTTATACCGGAAAAGATATAAGGTTGATTACGTGCCAAATATTATATCATGAATTAAGTTTTTCCAAGTTCAATTTTGTTTTTCTTATGTCCTATATCTGTATCCTATTATTTAAAAACATTTATGCATGCAGAAATCTCAAGGTGGTAAGATAGGAACAACCTTGATCGGAAGATGGTTCGTCCCAATAAACGAAACTAGCAATCTCGACAAGGCTGCTGCAAAATGTGCATTTGAATTCTACGTCGGATGGTATATATATATATATATACTCAATTAATTGACTCTCATATCTTATATAGCGCTGGGCGTTCGGTTTTCAGTTCGGTTTCGGTTCGGTTTTTTCGGTTTCCGGTTTTTTCGGTTATAGAGATTTAGTAATCGTTCGGTTAATCATAAAATTCGGTTCAGTTTCGGTTCTGTTATTTCGGTTTGGGTTCCAGTTTTTCTTATATTTTTTGGATAATTTCGATAAAAAAACCGGATAACTTCGGATAATATCGGATAATACGGATAATTTCAGATATTTTGGATAAAAACATTTGGATAATTTTGGATAATTCGGTTTTTTACTAATATTTGGTTAATTTTAGTTATTTAGTTATTTTAAATATAAATATAAATAATATTTCTAAGTATATGGATCGTATTTTGGATATTCTGTTATCCGTTCAGTTATCCATTCGATTTCGGTTCGATTCGGTTTCGATTCGGTTATTTCGGTTCGATTTTGGTTCGGTTTTCGATTTTTCGGTTAAAATGCCCAGCACTAATCTTATATGTATAATACATGTACACACGTATATAAAGCATTGTTTATAATACCATTCATTTTCTTCTTATGTATGTATATGAAGGTTTTTGGAGCCGTTGGTCTATGGAAAATATCTGAAGATAATGTTAGATATGGTTGGATATAGATTGCCAAAATTCACACCTCAAGAATCAGATTTAGTCAAAGGATCACTCGATTTTCTAGGACTGAATTACTCCCTCCGTTTCATTATAAGTGTCATTTTAAGGTTTTGTTTTTGTTTTATAAAGAGTGTCATTTTATATTTTCAATGTAGAATTTTAAACAAAAAAATCCATTTTTAACCTTATTGTTATAATGCATTTATTAGAGAGAGAAATATATTTAGTGTGTGAACAAAGGATAAAAAAAGAATTTTAACTCATTTTCTTAATTATCGTGAAACATGTCTGAATGACACTTATAATGAAATAGAGGGAGTATTACAGTACACAGTACACAGTATGCCACAGACGCATCTTTTTCTATTCCGACACAACCCAATGTCTTAACCGATCCACAAGTTACTATTGAGGTATGTAACAACCTTTTGTCCTATTTCTTATATATTTTAGATATATGTGGATTTTCTAAAATCGTTCGTCTTTAATCTGCTGCAGTTTATCTCAATGATGTACCTATTGGTGTTGAGGTTATCAGAGATTTTAATTTGGAATAGTCATATTTTATATTTAAGAACATTTATCTGAGTATTTTATTTTCATTTTTTCACAGGCGCCTAGATTCGTCTATTACCCTCTAGGGTTCCGTCAGATTCTAAATTACATCAAAATTAACTATGAAAATCCACTTACCTACATCGCTGAAAACGGTATTTGTATATCATACCAATCTAAATATGTTTAACCAATGAAAACCTCTATGTATATGTGTGTTGATGATTATACAATCTTATTTTGTTAAATTGTCAGGATTTGCTGATCTTGATCTTGGAAACGTAACAATAGCAGATGCTCTTGCCGATAATGGACGAATTCAATATAATTGCAGCCATCTTTCATGTCTCAAATGCTCCATCGAGTGAGTTATACTAAATTGTATATCTATGTTTTGTTAGAGAATTTTGATTATTCAACATTTTCTGAATATATTATAGTGATGGGTGCAACGTTGGAGGATATTTTGCATGGTCATTGATGGACAATTATGAATTTGGAAATGGTTACACTCTCCGGTTTGGTATGAATTGGGTAAATTTCACTAATCCTGCTGATCGAAGGGAGAAAGATTCTGGCAAATGGTATTCTAAATTCATAATAGCAAAACAAGGGAAATCAATATATATATAAAATTATAAATCAATATTCGTTATATCCAACATTGAATCTTATGATTATTGTATCATATTAAAGCTTATGGGTTGTAAATGTTGTTAATATTGTTGTAATAATTGAACAATATTTATCAGTCAATTCATAAATAAATAAATAAAAATATATATGTACAGAGCTTTCGTTCTTGTTCTACACTATCTACCCAAGCATGAAGCTTCAAAGATCTATATCATTACCAAATTTGAATCACAAATTAAAGAGCCACATCAAGGATGAAGGATGCAGTGTCTAATTCAAAAGTACAGCAAATCAATTTTTCTTTTTGATAACCCAGATGTCGGATCCTTTGGGAGCCCACTAACACTGCGTCCATCTGTTGTGGACAGGAATCGAACTCAGATGGCGATACTCACAAGCTGTGAGCCTTTTACCACCAGACCACGATATCCTGGTTCAAATCAATTTGTTTATGCTTGTATTGTTCTCAGTAGTTCAAGGTTAATTAAAAGAAAGAAGAAAAAATAATTTTGTTCCATCCAAAAATTTAAACATACTCCCTCTGTTATTTTTTACTTGATGTTTTAGATTTTTCACGATATTATTTTTTACTTGATGTTTTAGATTTTTCATCATAATCAAGAAAACTGCTGTAGTGTCTATTTTAACTTTTTTATTAATATTTATTACTTGAAAACAAGTTACGTCAAATCTATAACATGAGGGTAAAAGAATCATTTTATGTCAGCATTTGCCTAAATGCACGAGAACGTTAATTATTTTAAAACAAAAAAAAACTAAAACTTCAAATAAACAAGAACGGAGGAAGTAATAAACATTATAGTTATTTCTCACCTGAATCTTTTGTAGTTGTCAACGCTTACACATGTCAATGAATGATCGAAGATAAACTTTGGAAAGGTATATTCCGACTAATTTTTTGCATTTTCATGCAAAAGATAAGGTGTGAGGCTATTATTGACTATCGTTTCTATATATGAAAAACAAAAGAATCTTTTCTATATGCCTTAGTCTTCCTACTTCAAACTTTGAAATTTTGTATACAGGATGATGTCAAATTACTGTAGAAGTCAAGGACGGTACTTTCCAATAGCCCAAGTAAAAAAAAAAGTCGTGACACGGTTCGTGGTTTAAGTTTGAGGTTAACTCTCGCAGACACTGAAAAGAAAAGGCTTCAAAGAACAATATATCGGCATTTCTAGTTTAGATTCAACAATGTCACGCGCAAATAATTTAATAGTATTCACTCGATAGTCACATACAATCATAATTGGAGTGATTTCTTAGTGGAGTCGAGGTACCTGTCCTCGGCACCCAAACAACCTTTTGCTGTTTCGAGCAGTCTCAAGCAAAGTTGTGAGACTTTCTCATTCATCTGCACATCATCAAACATGTCACCAGCCCAGTTATACTGAATAACTTTTAGTTTTCAGGAATGAGAAAGAAAAAGATGCAAAACTTAGGATAAGAACAGTACAACTAGTGCTGATGATATGCAATTGCAAGCTTCGAGCGCAATGTTCCCGCGAGCAATCTGCAAATATTATATATAAGTACCTCGACTTGGTTAGAGAGCATAACAATAATTGGAATCCGTTTCTTACTATGTAGTGCTAGTAAATTTTTACCTGCGAAGATTCTTGCTCAATAGCATCTACAAGTTCACCTACAACTAGCTGAGTCCAGGAGACGAGTTCATTCTTGTATGATGAATCACCAAAGAACAGTAAATCATTTCCAATTATCTGCACCAGAATAAATGTAAAACCCAAACTCTTTCGTTAACATAAGTTTTAAATGGCACAGACCAAGGGTATTTTGGCATATCAACAAATATTTTGCATGAAATAAGATGATGAGAGGCATATAGATACCTCTGGATTGGCACAACGGTAAGGTAGATTATTCTGGGAAAGGGTCGACAACAGTGAAATTATAGCACAGAATATCTTCACCTTCAATCTCGGCATTGCCCTACAACATCACGAAATGGTACACAACCAAAAAGGCATAAGGGGCGGTAAAACGTAAGAGATAAGAGAAAAAAGCGATTAAAAACAGAAGACAAAGAAGGGCCATTTTGCATACCATGAACTAGAGCAAGTAGCAGAAAAGATACTCTTAAGGATCTTCATCACGCCTTTCTCAGGATTACCTTTTCAATTGAGTATACCAACAAAACAAAAAAAATCTCAGTAGTGAAGCTCTGAAGATATGGACATTGGACAGACGAAAAAAATTCGGTTAAGGCATTTCTATATTGTTGAGTAAAAGCAATCCAAGAGATTCCACAATTTACCTGGGAGCATTACCAAGAGGCTGCACAATTTGCATACCACCGAGGTCATACTATCCGCATCCATTGATTTTAAACCTGAAAGAGAAAAAAATGTACAGAACAATATCAGATGCATATCCATTTACAGAACAATAAGGTATCTACAAAAATAAATAAAGAAGTCCCTAATGAACACCTCAAATAAAATGTGGTATGCCTACCACCGGCCTATTTAAAACAGGTAACTGGTTTTAGGGTGGCTACAATTAACAGGCTAGTTTCATTACTTCTCGCTTGTTAATTTCAACACATTCAGATAGCTAAATTAAACATGTCTAGAAAAATAAACTTACCATCAGTTGTCGATACATTCTCTAGACACTCAACAGCTGACATGACCAGTCCATCGGAATGAGAAATCAAACCACCTAAAAGAGCAACCTTTAAAACATATTTCAGTACGTACATGCTTTGACTTTTGTGTGCAATATACTACAAATAAGATAAAGACACACCTCAGCAGTTTCGAGATAAAGATTTAAGTGTTTTGTGGGAGTTGAAACAGATGGAATGGTAACTTCACTGAATGCTAGGCAAGACTTTACAAAGTTGATATGCTTCTTTCCTGCTTCGAATGCTTTTACTGCCAAGGTGTTGCTTGAACG
Organism: Isatis tinctoria; assembly: GCA_010577795.1. NCBI lineage: Eukaryota > Viridiplantae > Streptophyta > Magnoliopsida > Brassicales > Brassicaceae > Isatis > Isatis tinctoria. Next base: position 33,657,447 of record CM021244.1, on the reverse strand, counting down.
TACAAGTGTCTCCTGCAGCCAGTGACCATAACACAGTCGAAATGATCACAACCCAAGTAATAGTTTGATAGTTCTTATTTGTGTCAAGCTCTAATGCAAATAAATAAAGAATGCAACACACATAGCAAGGAAAAAAAGCACATATGAAGCATTTCTTGCCCTTGTTTCCTCTCTATAGTTAATACATTATTTTCTATGTACCATACGATAGCAAACCAATATTTTGTGGTAACTTCTGGAGATTCACCTATCATATCATGTTACCAGATAATAAACAAATTACCTCATAATCAAACTCTTTTAAGAAGTAAAAGAACACACAAGGCTAACTATACAGGGTCCTTTACAGATATAGTAGTATCACAATTAAAAGTTTAAAACTGATGCCAAAGAAAAATCGATTGCTGACCTTAAGTTCATGTATCCCACTAAAGGCCTCACGACACTCAGCCAAAAACATCAAATGGCGTTCCATTTCGGCCCCATAATCAACCTAAGCATCAAAAGTGAAGTCAAAATCAACCCACTTAACACAAACGAAGAAGTACTCATTGGTAAGTGGAACTTAGTTACCATCTCAACAAAACGAGAGATTAAATATGCTGTATGTCGATTATCATCATCCTTTATGTTAACGAAATCTGTAGGATCATAAAGACCCTGAGAAACTTCAAAAAGCAATTGCACTGTCGTGGAATCACATATGCAGCCATTCCTATCCAATGAGAAAGAAATGAGAATACTTTAACAAAGAAAAAAAAAGGAACATCAATTCATAAGAAAAAGATTCATAACTACAGATCCCTAGGATCCCCAATATCTTGAAGGGAGCTTGGTGAATCTATATATTTAAATATGCAGTTTCACCCAGTCTCTGTTCCGGTGAAAATTAACGTTGAGTTGTCACTTGACAACGGTTTACAATGGTCTATGTGACCCATCCAGTATGTGTGAGATTTTTTATTAACATTCAGAACGACGAAAAAATGTACACGCCTTACCTAGTACCCATGTTCAGAAGATGCATGTTAACAATACTCTTTGAAGTCCCAGACATAAGATCCAAGATCTCGATGAAGTGATTCTAGAAAGTGACCAACGAAGTCGTTAAACGAGACTAGATAATGATATCATCCCAGGGATTAGATATTGGCTCTATTTGAATGCTGCGTGTTGTTTCCTTAAAACTTGAAAGTAGATAAAGGAAAGAGGCAAGAAAGTATTACCAGAGCAAGTACTTCTTGCAAGTCCTCGAAATGAGATAGCAGCTTCAAAATTATGGATTGCAAACTCGCTTGTTCTTCTTCAGAAAGAAACTTGTCACGAGCTAGAGTTACAATATCATCTAAGAGAGCATCCAGATGATTTTCCTGAATCCATTGAAAATGATAATTAAAATCTCGAGAAACGAGATCAGAGATTCTCATGTACGAGAACTAGCACTTCAGCCTCACCATCTTGTTATCCAACAACAAATCCACATATGCGTCCATAATCCTCAAGTAGTCATACAGCGTCTGATACTGTGAAGCAGCCTGTTGCAAAAGACACACCCACATGTTAGCCTGTTGCAATAGTCACGCCACCTTTCTCTTTACCACAGCTTTTGTTAACATATAATCATGAAACTAAGATGCATCCTTTGGTATATGATGTACATATATGTAAAGTATGAACAGCTCAGGCACATCAAGATAGAAAATATATCTATGACCATGAATTAGTTATTGTGTTGAAAGAAAAAGGAAACACCAACCTGAATAACTTCATTGATGAGAGAACTGAGAAAACCTGCTTGAGATCTCCCTTCACACAACCTATTTCCAAGTAACCTGTAATTCAAAACCTGGTCGACAAAGCGGTACAACATAAACGGAAGGTTAGACTCAATGGATGGAATAGCATATTAAATCTGAAATGAGGAAACAACCTGACTGGAGGAACAATCATTGCTGCATTTAATCATATCCAGGATCTCCATAGCGTGTGAACTAACTAATTCGGATGGAAGTTCCTTAACTAGATGATAAAGTAAAATGGACACGTGGGAAGAGTTGTAGGACGACTGAATTTTTTTCCTTCCAAATCCAAGCTCCTCAAGCATGCTCAAGACATTGTTCTCCTGTACACTAACCAAATTTTTAGGAGAACAATCAATTCATCATAAACCAAGGAAAGGATTAAGAAGGTCTAGCAGGCATTTTTTGCCCCAGCAATCTGCCATTTCTAGAAAATTTAAAACACATGAAAGTGGTTTGTTGAACCTCGTTGGAAATGGGATTCTAAACAACAACAAAAAAAATACGAGAAAATGCTTTCAGCCACTAACCTGACGTCCAGTCAGCAATAAGCATTTCATTATATACTCAATGGCTGGATCCATCAAATTAAAAAGCAACTTCTTGTCGTCTGTAATATAGGAACACCCGTCCTTGTCCACTAAAATAGGTACCAACAAATCTTCGATATCCTTGATGCATTTGATTAGATATCCTGTTATATCATAGTACGACATATGCCATTATGTGTCTTCCTCAAAAAGGAAAAAACCAGCTTACAGAAATCTAAATGTTGGCATGTAAAAGGCTACATTTAAAATTCCCACACTAGAGGTGGCTAAGATTATGCCTCATCATAATCAGTCATCATCTTAAAGCAAAAGAATAGGAGACACTTCATTCATAAATATCCAGTCATGATGGATCGATTCACGAGAATCTCTCTGTGCTAAGTGAAACGGCCTTCCCTAGTCTCTTCAAACACCATTCAATCATGATTTATAAGATCTAGATTTTTTTTTTTTCCATAACTAGCAAGCAAGTGTGACTAGGCTAGAACTATGTATCCATTTCGATTAAGAAAGCCAAGCTTGTTCAGAATATTACAAATCATTTATGGTTCTTCCACTATTCATCTACCTAGCATTTTCTCTTAAAAAAAAAAGAACATAGAATAAGGGTACCTGAATTGCAGAAACCCAACTTCTGCATACGATGCACCATATAAAGACGACAATACAAAGATGCCAGTGGATCTGCAAGACCTCTCACCATCATGAGTAAACGGTCCAGAACTTCTGCCGGTTGATTAATGAGGAAACGCCAGCAAGGTAAAATCGCAAGCTCCAGGTAACTATGGGCAAACAACAATTGCCAAAAGATCAGAAAAAAGGCGTAAGGAGAGTAAGAAAAATCATAATGATAGAGGCTTTACATGCGAGGGAGAAGTTCTCTGACAGAACCAACTTTGCAAAACCAGTTGTAGCAAGTCTCTCTTGCTTCGAGGCAAATATCACTTGCTTGAAAATCATCTGTCTTTAGCACAGGTTCAGAAAAAGTTATAAGCTGCAACTAGAAGACTGCATGATGTGCTATATAATTATATAAACTTATGTGTCTGAACGTGACCATGAACAGACTCCCAGATCGCATAATTCCATTATCGATAACACTATGCTCATTGCTAAAAGTCCTTTTGCTGACAGGACTATGGGATTAGGACAGAGATGCATACTCGGTAAGGTGCAGATCACTTTTCCATCTACATCATGTTCTGCTTTCTCTTTGATCCGTTCCCACACCATATCCCCAAGCATATCTAGCATGTCAGTCACTATGACGAAGACTGTAGGATAAAACTGCAAAACTGTTGTATCCATCAGAAGTTTTGTGACCTGCAGAACAGAACACATCATTGAATGTTAAAATTAATAATCCAGTTAGTTACCAAAACTTATCTACGTCCAAATCACATATATTTTTCCTTTTCAAAGATAACTGCTTCGATAGCGTTTGAGCACTACATGTTGGATAAATCAATCTAACGAATGATTATTGACTATTCATATAGCCACTTTAGAATTTTGTGCATAATAATTTTCCAGATTATGTAGCAAAGCAAGATTTGACTAGTTAGGAAATTAACCTTTATTGATAACTTTAGCGATGTTACTCGATCTTCAGCCTGCCAAGCTTTAGTTATTCCATCTATTAGCTCGTGTACTTTGGCTATATATTCCTGATGGTTGATCGTTTTGGCAGTTTCTTCCAGAGAAGTTTGTTCGCTGCCGGTTTCCTCCACACGTGAAAGAGTGGAAGGGGTCTCAACTGAGTAAAGTAGAGCAGGGGCTGTTACGAAATGCTTTCACGAGTTTGGAAAATGATATAGCATGCTGCTACAGAAGAAAATCTATTTACAAGGCATAACGAAGACATACCTTTGGAACCTTTCGTTATTATATTAGAAATCTGTACAAGATAAGTAAACAAGTTAGACAATATGAGCAAGGGAAACACCAAGTAATGAAATCCACGTCAAGAAAATACGTAACTGGAGAAAATGATATCACTTTGGAGACAGGAAAACGCTGCATCAGGATTCTTTTAAGAGATTTCCACTCCTTTATCAGATCTTGAGTTACCGCTTCAGTGGATATAGAAGTATCTTTAACCTTCTCTTCTGCTGAAGCATCCACATCCAATCCCCTCAATGGATCAAAGAAGTCAAGATCGCCACCTCTGACAGTTTTAGCCTAAAAATTTTGTAGATCAGTCAAGTCTTATAATGCACCAATCCACGTCAAAAATCTTAACGCATAAGTAAATTCATTTTTCAATCAAGATCAAGATTACACTGTACCAACAAGAAAACAAAGTCGAGGAAACAGGAATCCTACTTCTTCTAGATCAAAACATAAGAACAACAAGTATACTCAACAGAGCTATCAACTTCTGTGCCCTTCACAAGATAATGACACATACATACAAACACGTAGCAACAGGAAAGAAAAAAAAAATCTTTTGCATCCGTTATTCTTGTGTTCAAACCTTTACTAAATCAATACACAAATTATAAATATCGGTAGACAGAACTTCACCGCGTTAGGTAAAAAACGAAGCAGCTGAGTTGAGGAATCATTTCAGTCATTGCAATAAGCTAAACCCCAGAACATAAGTACACTAAAAGGTAAACTAAAATTAGCCAAGATAAGTACACTACCAGGAAAACAATAAACCCAATACCGTATAATCTAGTAAACCAGCATTGCATAAGAAAGAATCACATATATGGAAAACAGAAGTTGATCAATGTCTATTGTTCATTAACAGTGAGCGTAAAATTTAAAAATAATCGGTACAATAAGCCTTCAAATTCAGCAGCAATAATCATCTCAACAAGACAAACGATGAATTGAAGTTCTCGAACATCTCAACAAGTTAAACCCTAATTTTTTTTGTCAAACACTAGGAAGTCGCGGAAGTCTAATGAACCAAATGTGGGAAAAAGATGGAGGAAGCGTATTGCAGACCTGTTGTTGACGAGAAACAACTGTAGAGGAAAGAGGGTGATTTTGAGTTCGTGAACGAGGAAGGAGTTGAGATTCATGCTCAGCTCCATAGTCCCGACGCCGGAATTCGAATTCCATTTCTCCTCCTCGTCGTCGTCGACGATCTGCGATTGTGACTTGAGAACAAAACGCTACAAGAAACTTCTACGATGCCGTTTAATGAAAAAAGTCAAATTCGATTGGTCCAAAATAAAATTCAAACACAAGAACGAACCGAGGCAAACCACGCCAAGCTGAATTTATTTCGTTTGGTTTAAAAGTATCTCAATCCTACCGGATTTATTTGTTTAATGACGCTGACAAATGACAATCACCACACAAATTTGATCAGGTTAATCATTCTTATTTTTTTATTTTTTATTTTATTTTTTTTTCTGAATAAAAACCAAAAAGTATGTATTACCCCATGGAAAACTTGACTGATATCATATAATATACCTAGTAATACCTAGTAATCTAGTAGTAATTAGATGATACGTTAAGACAAGCACACCATACGCCAATGTCAAATGGCACGTTCATTGATAATAAACAACCAAGTAACTGCTGATAAAATATTGCAGGAAAGATTGTTACAGAATAACATATATTCATATATTGGATGATCTATCTTTTTTTTTGTCTAACACTGAATGATCTATCTTTGTTTTTTTTTTTTACAATCAAATTTATTATAAAAGATTAATGAGAGTAATAACAATATCATTACATTCATTTGACTATTTTTTGTTGGTGTAAGTTCGTTTTTAATAATCAAAATAGATAAATCCGTCTTCTGATCCATATCTCACTGATCAATGTTCATTTTTAATATTTTACTATCGAAATAAGTTAATCCTTCTTTTTAATCGGTTTCACAATAATTCTAAATATTTCATATTTTAGCACAACCACATATGAAAAACTGCATATCATAAATTATCAATTCTAACTCATCCTAGCATAACATGATGTCATGATCAAATAATATAAATATGAACTACTTTTCAATATATTAACTTTTCATCATGCTAAATTATTTATTATAATTTTAAATCGGTCTAATTATAAAATAACTGTGTATCTAAAAATGACTAAAATAATATATAAAAAACTTAATATTGGTAAACTATATTCGTTAACCTTCAATCATAATTAATTTAATGGAACTAAAAATACTTCGAAGAAAAATGTGAAGTTGTGAACTAAACAAACGAATGACCAATGATAATTATTTACTCTTATAATTATTCTGCCGACGGTGTACGAGAGGGCACCAAGACTTGGAACGAAAGTCTCTCGATCGAACAATTAGGTATTTGATTAACGTTGCTTAGCCTTGCGGCATGCCTTTATTTTCTCGTCCAACCAAAAGTCACATTCTGGGTCCTTAACAGCCGGTTTATACTCCTCCGAATAAAATTTCCATTTTTAAACATATATAACTCGATCTGGTCACATACGCACATTGTATCACATTAGCTAGTACTGTATTGATTATTTGATTATAAAGTACTTTTGAATAAAAACTTTTTTTTTGGCAAACTTTTGAATAAAAACTTAACATGCAATTTTATTGGTTTAATTAAGTCATTTTAACGGTTTAACAAAAAAAAAATTAAGTCATTTAAAATGATAAGATTTTTCTTCTATTTTATTCGTCATTTGATAAAACTGAATTTTAACCTAACGAATATAGTTTCATTTTCTATAAATTTTAAGTTAGACCTATAATTTTATTTTAAAAAAAAATAAAAAATTTAGATATAAATTCTTATGCACTTTCCATATAATATACTCAAGATTGATTATGACATTTTACGGAGCTTTAAATAATTCCTGAATTAAAAGCCAAATAATTTATACGTATATTATTGTAATGGATTTAGAACTAAATAATCTATACATATTAATCAATTCAATTTTGGAGGCCAACATAAATATTTAGTCTAGCTATGCTAGAACCGGCTCCGGATATATTAGTTGACTGTGGTGATGAGCTAAGCGTACTTAGTTAGATCAGAATCGTTAATTTAGTTTATCTTGCATGGGTGATGTCATATTAGTCAGGTGTTCTAAGGTTGAACCCAAGAAGCATAATATATGTAAATAGTTATTGATCCAATACAGAACTTTATATATCATCGATGACGAGAAGAAAAATATAGTATAAAATATAGCCAATGAGCTTCTTTTTTAATATACACTATATATACATACATGGTTCCTGCTTCCTTCGTTCACAATTGGATGTAATTAGGAAAAAAAAAGTGAGACCCAAACAAATACACAACTTACGCTACAAAACAAAAACGGGTTGTTTGAATATAAACTTGAAACTGTCAAATTCTTGGAACTAATTACAAAATTTTTTGGACTGTGTGAGAAAAATATATTCAACATTAATGAAGAATTCTTCGACCGTACTCTACTCATTCCACCACATGTATGGCTACTACAAAGTAAAACGACTCGTCAAACTTTATATAAACTCTACTTCCTTTGCCCTTCACTAATATTTCCCGCCCCCAAATCTCTCGATCTCTCTCGACCTCTCTTTTGACAACAAAAACAATAGCGATGGGGCTAAAAAATATCATCTTGGCAATATCTCTAACAATTGCCATAACCATCATCGTACTTATTTCTACAGTATCCATTAGCAACAACGAAGCAGAAACGCATACGCAAACGCAAACGCTCATCATTGCCAGGAAATCTCCTAGGATGAGTCGTTTTCTACAGCAAAACGCAAAGAATGGTCGTAACGCTAACGCTGCGGATCATTGCAATAAGGACGAGGAGATATGCAAGAGTCAAGGAATGTACAACTCCACAATGGCGTGTTGTAGCAACAAGTGTGTTGATGTGGCATACGATAACGATAACTGTGGCGCATGCAAGGACCAGTGCATGTTCACGGAGACTTGTTGTGGAGGAGAGTGCGTTTACTTGGCTTATGATAAGAGGCATTGCGGGGAGTGTAACCATAGTTGTTTGGATGGTGAGTTTTGTGTCTATGGGTTGTGTAATTACGCGTGATGTGTGGTTAGTTAGTTTGTCAATAGTAAACTTTGGTAGGTTTACTGGTGTTCCACTATATTATTATATAAAATTTGATTCTTCAAAGTTATTAATTAGCATCATTACGAATAAAATAATTAAACATAGTTTTTCATATGAACTGTTTGCGAATCTTTGATGATCTCTACATGAAGAACATTTGTATGTAGACAAATGTAACTTTTTAAAACAAAAGATAAACATCATCATCAAAAATATATGATTGTCTCTGAGGTTTCACTATCAATAGTAACTCAATTTCAGTTTCATCATAGATTCATTTATACCGAATAAATTATATCTTCCATAGATGATCTCTTAAACGATATAGCATATATGAAATGTTCACTTAAAATTCATTCTTCCTCTTTGTCTATACTTTAAATAGTGTCATTCATAATCAATATGTATTGTTTGTACCCATTATCTCCTGAAAAACCTATAATTGCACATATCGATTTGTTTTAGTAGCAACAATTATTCCAAGTTAAGCCACTTTCCTTAGTAACAATAATATCAATTGTCCTCAGTTGTACCATTTATCTCAGTATTACCAATTATTCCTGATTGTACAACTTGTCTGACTAATACCAATTGTGATAAGTTGTACTACTTGTGTCAATAATACCAATTATTCGCAGTTGTTATATAACTGAAAATCTTTGATTCACTCATCTGGATCCTAATACACTATGAATCCTAATAATTCATTCTGAATCTTAACAACAACTACAATCCATTAATCCTAGAAACATGCCCAACAACACCAAAAAATAATGTTTTAATTGGATCCAGTTAAAATCCCAAAATTGCAAATTCAAAAAAATATTCACAAATCCAATGGTTTATAGAGCCACTACTACAAACAAAATTGATAATTTAAGCTCAAAATATAATGATTTATATTTGGCGGATGATGAAAAACAGAAAAATTTCAATGGTGTATCTTGGATTGTAATAGATTTCAGGGGAGGGGGATAAAAAGGATTGTATAGTGACTGGTGAAAAACACTTAATTGTCATTGGTCGAAATCTATTTATTTTTTTATGTTTGGGACAAATAAATAAACTCATAGAACTTTTATTTAGTTTGTAAGGTCATTCTAGCAGATCCAATAGTAGAAAAAGTAAACCAGATTGAAAAACTTAGTTAAATTAAGAGTAATTTAACAATCAACCGGTAAAATGCATGTAATTTATGAGAAGAATGGTCTATTTCAACATGAACAATTTCTTTTGTGCCATTTTTATACCTCAGCTTTAATATAGTGTCAATTCGAACTATTTTTTTTAGAAAAAAACTACTTCAAATATCAAATTTAAGCCGAAATCAACATTAACCAAAATTGTTTTGGTCGAATATGTTGAATCAGCTGCCACGCGTAGAGTTTCGTAAGGTTTAAAACTGTAAATAAAATGTAGCAAAAAATAGTAAATCATTTTAAATTGGGTCTCTTATCTATGATTACGCTAAAGATGGGAGTTACTTTTGCAAATACACAAAGTCTTCTCCGTTTGAACGATTTTTTGTTGTAACACAAAAGAGATAAACCGGAGACGGGAGCGCCGGAGAATATTTTTATTTTGAACTAACTGTCGCGGCAAGGTGACATCGAAGCAGATCTCTCGCCGGAAAACATCAACACCGTTTCGCATTTAGGTACCTATTGCCGCCGTATTCATCTCGACGGAAAGACTGTGCATCAATGGTGAAGGCACTGCAAGGCGCGGCTCAGAATCTGCCGGCGGATGTCAACCAATTGATCGATCAGTTAGAGCGTCACTGCTTGGCTCCCGATGGATCTCTTGTTACCAAATCAGCCTACTACGATCTCCAACTCGTAAGCTCTCTCTCTCTCTCTCTCTCTCTCTCTCTCTCTCTGTCTCTCACTCTCTTACGATAATTGGGTTCAGATTCGTCACCCCAATCCTCTAATTCTAGGCTTTCCTTATCGACATTGCAGGCGAGAGAGGAGATGTCTCGGGAGAGACTGCGTTATTTGGAATCTATGGTAACACTTTATCTCTTCTTCTTTACCTTCATTTTGAGGGAATTTTATTTTTGGGTTTAATACATCTCACGATTCTCACTCTCTTAGTCCAAATTAGGGTTCGGTATTTTGTAGTCCACATTTATCAGCAAAGACCAGTTTTTAATGGACTGCGTTTTACAACTGGTAGGCTATTTATTGTGAAGCTGTAGCTATGGTAGAAGAATATCAGCAAGCTCTTTCAGTGGCTAACCATGGGGGAGTTCGAGATGTTCAGGGTCTTTATCCTCAACTTGGCTTGAAGAACTCTCCTCAGGTTTCTAATCTAAAAGACGTGACTTTTCTGGGATTCAAAATGTTCTCTCTTAGACTCTCATTTATGGGGAAATCTTTGATATTTTTCCCAGGTTTATGAGACTCTAGAGCATAGGTTGGTGGTTGCTGAGGCAGCTCAGAAACTGAGGCTACCTCTTATTTCAGATGACGGTGAAATTCATGAGGAAGAGATTGAAAAGTGGAGTATACTGTCAAGAAGCTCTCTTGATAGCGCAAGCACGAGTTTTACAATCAGCTCCACTTCTAACTCGGTCAACTATCCGAACAGCTCTGCAAACAGCGTTGCTGGTGGGACTAGTCTTAGTGCCGTTGATACTGACGGAGTTGGTGGTGTGCCGAATCGCTTTCTTGGGATAACACCTGCTTATCTGTCCTATGTCCAGCTTCAAAATACTATGTCTATGGTATTGTGCCTCGTATTGTTCTTTCATAACAATATTGTGACTTCATCTGTTTTATGCACCAGTTCTTATGTTCTTAATAACTCTGCTTAGGATATGGCTGACTACCAAATGTTTCTTGCCCGTGAGATAGAAGGCCGGCTCAAGGACAAGTGTGATAAGTTGGCTGATGCCATTGTTGATGACTCTGGTAAGATCATATCACTACCAGCATACTCTTGCGGGAGAGGTCTTTTGTTCCTTACCGAATTTCGCTTGTTCCTGCCCTTTCATGTTAAGTCTCACTGCACGTAATGACCAGATTTTCCTGGTTGTCTACGTTAAATGACAGATTTATCTACTGGAAATCAAAATTCAAGTGCTAGGCTCCCGGAAAGGTTAGCTTTATTGCTTTGGTTTAAACTATGGCTAAAATCTTTTAGAAGAAAAAACTTGCTTTCCTTATATCTGTTGAATATTCTCACTGTAAAACCGAATTAGTGTGATTTATGATTATAGTGAAGACTGTTAGCTACTCTTCTTTGTAGGGATATGTATGTCTACATAATGTGTCATGCATGTATGCATATGGTAGTTCTAAGCCAAGAAAAAAAAAGTCTTTCTTCATTTCATATCAGTAGAGAAATAATCATGTTGGTGATTCGTATTATGTTTCTCTATAAACTTTATTCGGAAGTCCTGAAGGAGCAGATGACTTTCTCACACTTACCCATCCTCTAATGCTCACTTGCGCCAGTCAATGAAAATGTGTTCTTGAATTTCCAGGGTTAAGTTTATAATTGAGGAGATTGAAAGAGAAGAGGCAGCTCTACGAGAGGACCTCTACTCGGCTGACAGGAAGTTTGCAGAATATTACAATGTAGGTGAAAAGGCATATCATAATATAGCATGCAAAACGAAAATCCAGTTATCATTGCTGTTGCATGATATGTTTCTAAAATGTGTTTTATATAGATAAGTTTCTTCATGTTATCACTGCTAGTGCTAGTAAGTTCTGATGACTTTTCGATTTTAATCTGAACAAGGTCCTTGAACAAATACTCGGGGTGCTTATAAAGCTTGTGAAGGATCTGAAATTAGAACACCAACACAAATATGTAAGCGGTTTCAGTGTTCTCCAATTAATTCAATTGCTGCCCTGTTCTCATTTTCCTAATGCTATATATTGTTACAGGATGAGATGCAGAAGACTTGGTTGTGTAAAAGGTGTGAGACCATGAACGCAAAGTTAAGGTATCATTCTCATCCTTCACTGTTTAGCATCTAAATTTGAGGCTATTGCAGTACTTAATGTCTTATTTTTTATTTGCTTGAAGGGTTTTAGAACATATACTCCTACTTGAGACATACACCCCTGAATCTATACCAGCCTTGCACAGCATCAGGTGCGGGAATCAATATTCCAGAAAGTATATATTATACTATAAACAACTCATAAAGCCGGCTCTCACCTCTAATTTCTTTATATTTCCAGGAATTATCTAGTCGAGGCTACCGAGGAAGCTTCAGCTGCATACAACAAAGCGGTTTGTGTTTTATCCTCTCTTTCATTGCTTAGCTTTAACCCTTTTTTTTCTCCAGCTTCACTGATTATATCCGATAAACTAACCAAGCCTGCGAAAATGACCAGGTTACACGGCTCAGAGAATATCAAGGAGTGGATCCGCATTTTGATACAATTGCGAGACAGTACCATGACATTGTTAAGGTATATATTGATTAGTTTTGTTTCCCTTTTAACTAACCTTTTTAAAATATTGACTTGTGGGAATGCAACAACACGATTATAATGAGAACTTGATGTTTCTGCAGAAACTTGAAAATATGCAGTGGACCATTCATCAAGTAGAAATGGACCTTAAAGCGCATGCCTGATCGCTAGATTCTCTCACACGTCATTTTTCCAACAACGATTATGACATATTAACAAATCTGTATGAGAGAAAAAAAAAATCAGTATAATATAAATACAATCATATAAATGTCTCATCCACTATTTGTAATCTAGTTTCATTATTCTACAGTGTCTTCCTTTGTTATATCTATATTACTATGGTTTGGTCCTTCAAACCAACAGATGACAGAACAAACGACATTTACGCAAAACTGTAACAAAACAAAATCCTCTCTTCTTGTTCTTTCACAACAAAGCCTCTTGAGTTTGCCTGAACGATAACAATACAGCTTTTGTCTTTTCGGATATTAGATACATACAAACATAGAAGACAAAGAAAAAAAGTTAGTACAATCTTGGTTGTTGTGGATTCCCACTTCTCATCATAGCACAAAACTCGTCAAAGTTGATTCTACCGTCCTGTTAAGAAGAAGAAAAGTTAAGATTTGAGAAAGACAACAAAAACATATTAGATTGTTCACTTGGGAAGGAAAGAGAGGAGTTTATTTTCTGTGCTTTATACATTATCGGCGTCGACATCAGACAAAATCTCTTTGATTGTGGCATCATCTCCCATTCCATATTCCTTCAAAGCAGCTTCTAGCTCGTCTATCGTAATATATCTATTAAACACATTTCACGAAAAAGTCTCACTATTTGCCTTGAAAAAAAGATTCATATGAAAACAAACAAAGATCACTTACCCACTCCCATCTTTGTCAAAATGTTGGAATGCTTTGTAAAGGTTTTCATTACTGTCAAGCCTATGTCTATGCATCGTTGCAGTAATGAACTCGATGTAATCGATTGACCCGTTTCCATCAACATCAGCCTGAACCACAAGAACGAAAACATGAGTTCTTAAACTTTCAAGTAAATGGAAGGTTTGGTATTTTGATCAAAAAGATCAAACTTACAGCATCCATGAGCTGTTTCACTTCGGCTTCAGTGAGTTTTGATCCCAATTTGGCTAATCCTTCTTTCAGTTCTTCATAAGTGATTGTACCACTATTGTCTGTATCTATATTAGCAAACATCGCCTTTAAGCCTTGTATTTCTTCAGTATCAATATTCTCCGCAATGACCTGTTCCAACATTTATCCATAAGAAAGAAAAGGCGAAAAAGCACTGTTGAATTTTGTAGCGTAGAATCTCTGATCTAACCTTTAGAGCAAGTTTCTTTAGTTTATTCATAGCTCTAAACTGCTTCATCCTTGAGAGAACAGCACTATCAATAGGTTTATCCGATGCTTCTCCACCTTCCCTTAGCCATGGATGCTCTGCACCAAAATAGACCAATCAAATTGTCAGAGCAAGAATACAAGAAAATTAGAAATTGTCATAACTTAAGGAAGCTTGTTGTATACTTACGAAGAACTTCAGCAGCAGAATCCTTCTTTTTGGATCTTGCGTCAGCATTTTACGTACCAAGTCCTTAGCACTGTTGGAAATTGAAGGCCAAGGTTGTGTTTCAAAGTCGATATCACCTTCCAATATAGCATCAAATATCCCTTTCTCCGTTTCTACATTCCCAACGCCAACAGATGAGCAGCTACATTCTTCTCACATATACACGAATCTAACAAAAACCATATTAAGATTGAATTTACCAGCCCAAAACGGAGGTACACCGCTAAGTAGAATGTAGAGTATGATTCCAGCACTCCAAATATCGATTTCTTTACCGTATCGACGCCTCAGAACTTCAGGAGCAACATAATATGCACTCCCAACTATATCTTTATACACTTTCCCTGCAACATAACAAAACAATGATAACCACTAAGCAAAAGGAAACGAGTGATTACTAGAATAAACAAAAGATTACCTTCTTCGATGAAAACTGATAATCCGAAATCAGTGGCTTTGATAAGGGCTTTCTCATCTTTGCTAGATAACAAGAAATTCTCAGGCTTTAAGTCTCTATGCATCACACCCATGAAATGACAAATGTTGACAACATTCACAATCTGTCTACAGACGGAAGCAGCTGCTCTCTCACTGTACTGTCCCTTTGCAAGTATCCTATCGAACAATTCTCCACCAGCACAAAGCTCCATCACCAAATTCACAGACTTTTCGTCTTCGTAAGCTCCTTTGAACTCAACGATGTTAGGCTGTCCACTCAAGTGCTGCATTATCTGAATCTCTCTCCTCATGTCCTCTTTATCAGATCTCGTCACGAGTTTCTTCTTCGAGATCGATTTGCAGGCGAACTTCTTCCCCGTCGAGTGCTCTGTGCACAGATACGTTACTCCGAACTGGCCTCGACCCAGCTCTTTGCCCAGCGTGTAGTACAGTTTCACGTCTTCGTACGGCTTCTCGAGTATAGCAGAAGCATTGTGTTTCGTCGTGGGTTTGGGGCTTCGCGGCGGCGCCGGGTTCCTCCACGGTGGCGGCTGATTCGCTCCGGTGGGTTTTTCCGGCGGATCTTGGTGGGTGTTTCTTCCTCTGTTCTCGATCTCGACTGATCTCTCCCCATTTTGCTGAGGTTTCATCACCAATCCGTATTTCTTGGCTAAGCAATTCCCCATAGCTGAATGAACTCGAAATTTCACGGCCCAAAGACAAAAGATGGAGACTTTCGTGAAAGAGAATCAAGAACTAAGAAGGAGACAAGATCCTGCTTAGTAGGTTTATCCTAGAAGACGTGGAGGCGTAAATTTCAGCAAACAAAGACCTTTTTTGCATCAAGAAATGATCAAGAGATTAGAGCAAATGATTAATAAATAAAAAAAGGATGTTGATAAATTGCATAAGAATCATGAGAGACATGAAAAAAAGGTGTAAAAGGAAAGGTCGGCTTTTTGGGCAGCTGTGGAGAGTTGGAGAGAGATTAAACTGACTTTTTTTTTAAGATAGAGTCAACGTTTTCACCATTTCACTTTATACAAATTTGTTTTTGCTATGAACTTTATAAATAGTTAGTTCCATGTGAAACAAAACTATTTGGTCTCACTCTTAACTTGTTTCTCTTTTGCTTTGATTTTACGGAGCAAAACTAAAATATGTGCGTGTGGACTTGTCTGGTGTTCCAGGCGACGCAATCAAGCACAGCATCGACAGCGTTTAGCCAAAAGATTGAGTCTTTCTCGGGATTAACTCCTCACTGATCGCTTGTCTGAGCTGTGATTGCTGCTTGATCATCGACGTGAAGTCTGAAATGAAAGATGGAGTTTTGAAGCTGATTCTATCTAGGGTTAAGTGTAATAACCTTAGGTAAATCGTAAACCCCTTATACAGGTTTTTGTTCTTTCGAAACTCGATCCGTCTCACCTTCACTCAAGATTAGTCGGACAATATGTTTTTTTTTTTTTTTTTAAATATGTGAACCCCGAAGATAACTGGAGGATCATTCTTTCGTGGCGAAAGGTCGAAAAGGCGCCTTCTTGGACGAACCAACAGAGGATGGAGGACTGTCTCGTATTTTTCTGGTTTTCGAGAACCGGAAATTTTTGGAATATTTATGAGTTATCAAAATTAAGAACCCAACCGACCTCGAACCAAACGGATCCATCCTATAACCAAACCAAAAATTTACATGTACCTATATGGGTCAAAAAATTATCTATCCCAAAAACCTGAAACTGTCCCAACCAATGGGAAGTGAAGATCCGAATTCCCACCAGACCTAGTTTCACCAATCAGAAAACAAGAAAAAAAATAAAAGAAAAATATGCAACCACTGCACATGAGAAAAGTTATGTTAATGACTAAATTAACTTAATCTCGCTTAGTTACTTTTTCTACGAATACAAGATATGACCTTTTAACCAAAAAAAAGGAACTAGTGTATACCAATAAGGAATTTCTTCTAATTGCAATAATCAGATCGTCAAATGATGGAAATAACGAGAAATGAAAAAATGGAAACGGTTTGCTTATTAAGCACTCATGCAATGCAACAACAACACAATTAAAGAAACATAGCACTGACTTCCAACCATTATACGCCTTCATATATATCTCTAGTCTGTCCTCTAGTTTCTTCATTCTCCTCCTGATCTCTTGTTTCATTCTCAATTCAACTCTCTTTCTCTCCATTCTTTTTCTTGCTATGTTCATTCCAATGGACGATACAAAGTCAGGCTCAAACTACTCTTTCTTAGCTCTCAAAGAACGCATGAGACTTCTTAACGACGAACCCGACAATGCACTAGTTGCGAGTGCAGTAAAGAATGTTGCGTTTTCAGGCAATACAAAATACAAGGGAGTTGTTCAGAATCAGAACGGTCATTGGGGGGCTCAGATATACGTAGACCACAAGAGGATTTGGCTCGGCAGTTTCAGTTCTGCTGCTGAAGCAGCCATGGCTTATGACAGCGCATCCATCAAGCTTAAAAGCTTCCACGCTAACTCGCACAGGAACTTCCCTTGGTCTGCTTTCACGCTCCACGAACCGGTATTTCAAAGAGGCTACACAGCAGAAGCTGTGTTGAACATGATCAAAGACGGTTCTTACCAACCAGAGTTCAGAGATTTTCTCAGAAACCGTTTTCAGAGTGTCGTGGAATCAAAACACAACCCAAGAGATGGAGAATCGAACAAGAGCTTCTCATGCACGAAGCTTTTTCAGAAGGAACTGACAGCGAGCGATGTTGGGAAACTGAACAGGCTTGTGATACCTAAGAAGTATGCAATGAAGTATTTACCCTTCATAAACGATGATCAAAAGGAGAGGGAAGATGGGGAAACAGGAGAAGATGTTGAGGTTGTGTTTTATGACAGAGAAATGAGACAATGGAAGTTTAGGTATTCTTACTGGAAAAGTAGCCAGAGCTTTGTCTTCACCAGCGGATGGAAAGGTTTCGTCAAGGAGAACAATCTCAAGAAAAGAGATGTGATCGTCTTTTACACCTCCGATGTCCCGACATTAGAAGAAGGTCAAAGCAAGAACTTCTTGATGATCGATTTTCATTGCTTTTCACACAAGGGCTCCTCCGTGGTCACTAATGAGAAAGTACACAATACAGTTCATAATAACAATTATGAGGAAGTAGCCAAGACTGAACACTTGTTTAACTCCAAGTTGGGAGATAAAGAAACCAAATTAGAGGACACCAAAGGAGGTATTATGTTGTTTGGTGTTGCGATCAAATAGTTTAAAGAACTAGGTTTTTCACCCACCCTACGAGTGGAAAACTTTTAATATAATTTTGTAAAAGTATATAATCACTAATATATAATTAAAATATTATTTTTATATTCATAATAGTAACAATATATATATATATAATATATATAAATACCCTCAAATACCACACTTTCATGTTTTTGTGATAAAAATACCACATCAAGGTGAAAATGACAAAAATAACATTTATATAATGGTTTAAGGATAATTAAACTAATAAATTTGGGTTCAAAAGTCATTAATTAGGGTTTAGATTTTGGGTTTTAGGGTTTATGTTTAAGGGATTAGAAAGAAACATATGAAAATAAATGTATAATAGTCTTTTTTTCTTTTCAAGAAATGTCATTTTGTCATTTTCACCTTGGTGTGGTATTTTTGTCACAAAAACATGAAAGTGTGGTATTTTTGAGAATTGCCCATATATATATATATATATATATAATAACTAAATTTACATATTATCAATGAATAAGCAATTTTATTTTTTTAAAATATAATAAATTTATAGATATATTTCTTACTTTCTCTATTTACTTATATGCAATTAAATTTATTATATTATTTTGTCACCAATATTTATTATAGGTTATATATAGTCACATATACAAATGAGACAATTAATTTGAATTATAAAAGTTTTATAATCCAATACTAAGTTGATTTTTTATTTAATATAAATTTATAGATAAACCTCTAAAACGACACTTTTTGTAAACGGATGGGGTATCTCTTTAAATTGAATTATTGTACGCTTCGCAAGTAAATGCATATAGAAAAATAAGAAGGCATATTTTATATTAGAA
Organism: Isatis tinctoria; assembly: GCA_010577795.1. NCBI lineage: Eukaryota > Viridiplantae > Streptophyta > Magnoliopsida > Brassicales > Brassicaceae > Isatis > Isatis tinctoria. Next base: position 33,638,499 of record CM021244.1, on the reverse strand, counting down.
AGTTTCCGAATTTAACATTAAGTTGGTTTTCTTAATAAAAATCTGTAGATATTTTTCTTATCTTATATTTTACATTGGAATGTTTCCTAATCTAATATTCACTTGACTTTTTGTTTAATATAAATTTATAGATAGGTACCTTATCTTATGAACTTTTTCCAATTAATAATACAATTATAGTAATTTTCTTGAACTTGAATATTGATGTGGAATAATACTATTGGTTGTTATAAATTATAAATCCTAGGTGGGCACTAAAATACTTTATAATAATTATTATTTTTTATATTCTTATATGTATTTTTGTTAATTTTATTTTATTTTTTTGTCACCATTGTAGAATATAGAGAGTTAATTATAAAAATGAGATAATTATCTTAAATTAAAAGTTTCCTAATATAATATTAAGTCGATTTTTTATTCAATAAAAATTTATAGATAATTTCCTTAACTTATATTTCAAATTAGAATGTTTCTTAATCTAATATTAAGTTAAATTTTTGTTTAATATAAATTTATAGATAATTTCCTTATCTTATGGATTTTTCTACTAATTAACAATACAATTATAAAATTTAGAAAATTTATTCAATTTAAATGTTGATGTGGAATGATACTATTGGTTATTTTAAAACTAAAATCCTATATAGACAACCTTAGAGCACTATAACTTCAACTTTTATATATTAATAGATATATATATATATATATATAGCTTGTCATCGGAAATATATATTAGAATGAAAAAACAAATAAAGTGATATCGTGATTAGCGTGTTTAAGCATTAATTTAAATATCGTTACTATCGTGACGAAATTTAAGAAAATACAGTAAGAACGGTAACGCGGACATTGGACTCAAATCTAAATTTCAAAAGAAGTCAAATAACAAAAGGCTTGTGGAAACCCAAACTTAGTCCCTCTTCTCTCTCACTTCTACAAACCAATAATGCAAAGACTAAAAAATCTAAAACAGAATTGCCACAGCTCAACACACATTAACGATCAAGTAATTAGCTACTGTAGCTGGGACTGGAGGGAAACCTAAAGTACCTAAAAACAGTTACCTTTCTCGCATGTTGGGGTGGGATTTAGTATCCATAAGACCATAACCATGTAGTAAATGATCATCAACAAAAGTCTCCGTAGCTACATAGTGAACAATTAAAACTTGCACAAAAAATTGTTACTACTAACATGAGAGATAGAGATGATCAGTGAGAAGCAGAAGCGTCTTTGGTCCCGAGTGTGATGGAGAAAAATGTGCCCCGCTCCAAGACTCCAATTAGCACTCGCAGCTCCCACATATTCAAGATTTGTGTAGGTATTGTATATAGATTAACAAATTTGTGAAGTATAAAAAATTGAGAATACACAAGAAACAGAGGAACGAACAAAGATTCAGAATGTTTCTTTTTTAACTTTTTGTAATGGAACAATATAGGTAAAGGTTGGTTGACCCGGAGAAAAATACCGAATGCAAGAAAAGCAAGAACAAGTATCTTCAAAAGCTCTTTAATGCAAACAAATATGAACTAGTTTGTGTCCCTTTAGGAGACAAGAAATGGCTAGAAAAAGCCGAGTCCTAACTGATGTTCTTACAGAAGAAACTTAAAGATAGAAACAAATTACAAAGGAAACAGGAAGACAAAGCTCGATTTGATCCAACACAGAGAGAAAAACCATGACGATGCTCTGCGTCCAGCCTTTCCTGTCTCGTGTAGCTACGATTCATGATCACTGTGTAGAAACATCCATGGCCTCGAATGTGATGGAGAAGGTGACTCCACTGTCTTTGTATTCTTCGTCCAACAATCGAACATCATCAGAATCGTAACCCAACGAAGAGTACCCGCTTGTAGTTTTGTAGACGACGACGAGGATTCTTGTCGAGAATCTACGGATCCATAATGGAGGGGGATAGATTTCTCGAGTTGATGCGAAGTTGCGAACCCTAACTGATTTGGATCAGGAGTCCTACATTGGTCGGAGTTGATTTGTGATGATTACAAAACCTTTACTAGGAGTATGTGTAAATAAAAAGATTAGTTCAAGTGTTTAACCAATCACGAATAAACAAAAAAAGGAAAATACTCGTTGACCAAAAAAAAAAAAGGAAAATACTCAACGATGACAATAAAGTTTTTTACAGCTGGTCTTTTACTTTTTCTACCAATTCCTACAATCAATACTCTATTAAAGGAAACTTTGTAAATTTCAATTTACCAACGGTAAATTAGAGAAACAACAAAATGGAAATTAATATTTCTCTACTCATATAAATATATCGCTCTCTTCCTCGTGTTTATCCATCCTTTTTTTAATTATCTTTCTCTCTACTTTGTTTCATCGTTTGTTTTTTTTTTTTATTATTAATGGATATGTACAACCGAAAGACGGAGACTTCATGCTCAAGCGAGTTCTTGTTGCCTCTAAAGAAACGCATGAGACCTTTCGATGACGTAGTAGAAAATTCCCTAGTTCCTCCGGCTAAGAAGGTTGCGTTTTCAGGCAATGCAAAATACAAAGGAGTAGTTCAACATCATAATGGTCATTGGGGTGCTCAGATATACATTGACCACAAAAGAATCTGGCTCGGAACTTTCAAATCGGCTGCTGAAGCCGCAATGGCTTACGACAGCGCATCCATGAAGCTTCGAGGAGGTTTCGACGCTAAGTCATACCGTAACTTCCCTAGTTCTGATCTCACGGTTTACGAGCCGGACTTTCAAAAGAGGTACACTACCGAGGCTGTCTTGGACATGATCAGAGATGGTTCATACCAACAAAGGTTCAGAGAATTTCTCAGACTTCCTTCTCAGAGTGTAACTAGTATCAACATCGTTGGATCAGAACAAGCCCGACAAGGAGGAGATGAAAGATCAAACAAGTGTTTGACGTGCACAGAGCTTTTTCAGAAGGAACTGACAGTGAGCGATGTTGGGAAACTCAACAGGCTTGTGATACCAAAGAAGTATGCCGTGAAGTATTTACCTTACATAAACGATGATCGAAACGAGAACGATGATCGAAACGAGAGAGAAGAGGGGGAGATAGTAGAAGATGCTGAGGTTGTGTTTTATGACAGAGCGATGAGACAATGGAAGTTTAGGTATTGTTACTGGAAAAGTAGCCAGAGCTTTGTCTTCACCAGTGGATGGAAAGGTTTCGTCAAGGAGAAGAATCTCAAGGACAGAGATGTGGTCGTGTTTTATACCTGCCATGTCCCGACATCAGAAGGTGAAAGTAAAAGTTTCTTGATGATCGATGTTCATTGCTCTTCGAACAAAAGCTCTAACGTCACTGAGAAAGTAAACGAGAATTTTTCTAACATTTCTGAGAAACTAAAGAAAACAGAGGAGAAAAAAAAGGAGTTTATGTTGTTTGGTGTTACGATCGTCCAATAGTTAAAAGACTACAGTGTAACCGAAAATAAAAAATTTACAAAGAAATAAAACGATATTATGATATCTTGACAAAATTAAGAAAACACAGTACATTGGACTCGAAACTTAATTTCAGAGTAACAAAAGGCTTCTAAAAGGCTTCCAGAATTGTGTAATCGGAAGAATCACTAAAGCAAATAGAGTGAAAACTTTTATCATTTATATAACTTGGGAATACACATGAAACAGAGGAACTAACAAAGATTCAGATTCAGAAATAAACTTAAAGATAGAAACAGACAGAACTTTCACGAGACACTTGTGTCCTCCTATTTCCTCCTACATTAACGACCACTACTTAAAATTGTAAACAGAATGAGACAAAGATCGTAGACCATACCTATCTAGCGATCATGGTTTAGGCTTGACATGGTGGACAGACTCATATATTATCCATTGGTAAACTTGGCCAGAAAAGGTCTCGGCTCACTGTGAGTAGCATCCTTAGCCTCGAGTGTGATGCCAAAGGGGAAATCGATCTCTTCGTTTTTCTGATCGATTGGATCCGGAACCCACTAGATTGGTCGGACTTTGTGATGACTACAAAACCCTAAACTTGGTATATGTTAATAAACGTCCGCTTAGATTTGTCTAAATCTTACAATAAAAATTTCAGTTTAACAAATCACAAATAAATGAAAAAAGACAGGAAAGTATTCTTTCACCGGAACATCTTTTGTCTGGATTTTCTTTGTCTGAATATCATATCAAATTTTATATAATAAGTATTTGACAGTTCATGGAAAAAAAACTCTATATAATAAAATCAAATCACCTATGAAAATATTAAATAAAACGATTGAAAAGACCGATATGAAATCACCTACCAATCTACTAAACACATGTTGATACTTGATACCAAACCAAAATGAGAAAATAAGTGATTAGTGCAGTTTCCTTCCCTTTTTTTTATATATTAATTCGTCCCAAACCGGGAATTGGAACTGGTTTACGAACAAGTTAACGAATACAACATTGAACGGGTTCCAGTTAAATCTAGTGAAAGAAATCGTCTTCTGAGTTAATTAAAGAGCATAGAATGGTCAGTACATGAATGGTCAGTACTTGAAATCGTCACTAGTTATTAGTTCATACTCTGTTTTGCATACTTTGATTTTCATATTAATTCTTGTTTAAGTTTCTTTTGTCTCACATAATTTTTCAGTTTAACCAATCAGAAACAAGAAAAAATACTCACCACATGAGATGAGGATTTTTTTTTTTTTTTGGTTAATGACTAATTAAGTTAATAAACCCATTAGTTACTTGACATTTTTACGGCTGCTCTTTAGTTACCTTTTCTCTCAATCAAATATATCAAGTTTAATGACAGCCATTTAACAAAAAGGTATTTAATGCTGCCTTCTTTACCAATAAGGAAACTTTGTAAACACCAATATTTCTCATCGGCAGATTATAGAAAGTACAAGAAACGAAAAAAAAGGAAAATTGTTTAGTCAAAAAAAAAAAAGGAAACTGTTTACTTGCTGAATACTTCTACCGCGATTTACGCTCCTTCATATATCATCTTACACTTTTTCCCTTCAATTTCATCTTGTTTCTCCATTGGTTTCTTTTGGTTCTCTCTCCCTGACTTCATCAGGCTCAAGCGGGCTATATGTTGCCTGTAAAGAAACGCGTGATGACACCTTATAACGACCAACCCGACAAGTACAAAGGAGTGGTCCAACAGCAAAACGGTAACTGGGGAGCTCAGATTTACGCAGACCACAAAAGGGTTTGGCTCGGCACTTTCAGATCGGCTGCTGAAGCGGCCGCGGCTTACGATAGCGCCTCCATCAAGCTCCGGAGCTACGACGCTAACACGCACCGGAACTTCCCTTGGACTGAGTTCACAATACACGAACCGACCTTTCAAGATGAACACACAACAGAAGATGTTTTGAATATGATCAAGGACGGTTCTTACCTACACAAGTTCAGAGAATTTCTCAGAAAAGACCATTCTCAGATTGTCTCGAGATACAACATGGTTGGATCAAAAGATGTCCGAGGAAGAGGAGAACAAGAATCAAACAAATGTTACTCGTGCACAGAGCTATTCCGGAAGGGATTGACACCAAGCGATGTAGGGAAACTCAACAGGCTTGTAATACCTAAGAAGTATGCAGTAAAGCATTTACCTTTCTTAAGCGATGATCAAAAGGAGAGGGAAGATGGGGAAACAGGAGAAGATGTTGAGGTTGTGTTTTATGACAGAGCAATGAGACAATGGAAGTTTAGGTATTGTTACTGGAAAAGTAGCCAGAGCTTTGTCTTCACTAGAGGATGGAATGGCTTCGTCAAGGAGAAGAACCTCAAGGAAAATGATGTGATCGTCTTTTACATTTGCGATGTCCCGACAGTAGTAGAAGGTCAATGCAAGAAATTCTTGATGATCGATGTTCATTGCTCTCCAGACGACGATCCCGTGGTCCGTGATGAGGAAGTAAACGGGACTGTTCATCACAGCTCTGAGGTAGAAAGAAAAACAGAAAACTTCTTCAACTTGAAGTTAGAAGAAGAAGAAGAAACCAAATCAGAGGAGAGCAAAAGAGGGTTTAAGCTGTTTGGTGTTAGAATCCAATAGCTACGGCATTTTTTTAAACTTAATTAGAGTTTGTTTTTAGTTTAGATTTCATAATGTATTTTTTTGTTGAATTGCAACAGTTGTTTTTTTAACCAATATAATACCATACTGATTCAGTTGGAAATAAGATTCTTCAAGTCAAATCATCTTATTATCATGATTGGTTTCTTAATAAGAACAAAAGAGTAATGCACAAAGTTAAGAGAGTTGACACAGGCTTCTTCTTCTTCTTGGTTGCCACTTTCACTCCCTTTTCCAGGGCCTAACATCAAAAATTTCGAAGTATCAGAGACTAGTAAAGTTTCATGATTTACTCCTTCATTCAATACAGATTTAGAGAGATTAAACTGAGACAATTCCGGATCTTGCCAATGGAAACAAACAGCAAATAGATCAAAATCAAACGAAATTGAAACAAACATCAGAGGAGATAGCGAAACTAGTTCAAGAATCCATATAGAGTTTTTGACTAGCCATTTGGTTTGGGTGGATTTCTTATATATGCTAAAAATATAAAATTGAAATTTATTAATTACTTTCTTAACGTCTTAGAAAGTAACTAAAAGTCCTATGCAGTCTAAATTCGGTGAAAATTTATGAATTGGTCAAGAAGTTCTAAAAGTTAGCTGTTTTGTTATTTATTTTGGGTGCAAATGGTTGCATAGGTAGAAAAATAAAATCAAAGAAACTTACCATTTTGAATAAAAAGGTAGTGGAAAACAATTCCATTAATTCTGCTGGAAAATAACTGAATTTGTTAAAAGAATTTTAAAATTTTGGTTTTTTTTACAATTTATGACAGGAATGATTGGAATAAAACTATTCTTCTATCATTTTGATTTTACTGATCTCTATTCCACTAATCTTTATTCTACTAATTAGTCTAGTGATTGTTTTTATCTTGAGTGGTGGAAATATACTGTATTTTTTTTTCTTTTGTTTTGAACTTTTTGAATATAGTGATTTGATAATTAACAAAAAGAAAAGTAAATTAGAGAACATTAGAACAAAATTAATTATTTTTTTGTATCTTTTCTTGGTTTCGTTGGCCGTCTTACGTAATGTGACGAAAGTATGCAAAAGCTTGTCAAAAAGGCTTTACTGGCAACACCAAATATCATTAATCAAACGGCAAACTATCATTTTTTCGAATTTTTTTTTTTTTTTTCCTCTGAGTTTCCAGAATCAGATCTCTTGCCCAACGGTGAGTTCTTCTTATCTAAACTTTATTCTTTCAATTATATATTTATATGTGAAATGCGACGCACACGTGTTATGCTTGGAAGTTGGAACTTGAGTTTTTATCTTTCCATCTCTGTATTTTGTTTCTGATCGAAAGTTGTTTGCTTTTCTCGCGTTTCGTGTTAATACTCATCTGGGTATTCTCAAAGAATCAATCTTTGTATCTTACTTTCGATAAATTTTGTCTGGGTTTTTCTTCTTGTGATGCGGCTTGTGGTTTATGGATCTGATTTGGTTGCATTCGAATCTGTGTTTTTGTTCATAGAGTCAGGGATGACGATACTTAGATCGGATCAAGACTCTTCATTCCAGCTTCTTTCCAAAGTTTTATTATCCAATTATGTATCTTCCCTGGAGTTAAAGAACTTGTTTTTGTTTCTCTTGATATAGTTATTGGGTTCAATGAAATAGCTCTGGACTTTAGGGGAATATCACAAAGTTCTTGACTAATTGATTTTTGTTTTATGCAAATAGGCTTTATCTAGTCTGAGATTATAACATGGAAGGAATCATTGTGAGAAGAGTTATACCATCTGACAACAGTTGCCTCTTCAACGCAATCGGGTAAATAGCTTTTTTGCAGTCAAGAAGAAGAAGTTTATAGTTGATTCTTTTGAGGCATCTGTTTATTTCCGAGGATTCTCTTTTGCAGTTATGTCATGGACAAGGACAAAAAGAAAGCTCCTGAGCTAAGACAGGTTTCTTCATTTATCTTAGCTTCTTTGATCTATTGAGAGTTACTTCTTTTCGTTTCTAGTTATCAGCTTCCTATGGTATCTAAAGCTTAGAGTTGTACTCAGATAACTTTCTAAAGTCGAAAAGTAGTAATCCTTAGTGTAGATTTATGATGTTCCCGCATGAATTGAGTATTTCAAGTAACCTCTTTGGTAATTTCTACATTGCCTTGGTGCTCTTATTATGCATTAGGTTATAGCTGCAACTGTTGCAAGCGACAAAGAGAAATACAACGAAGCGTTTCTAGGGAAGCAGAATGAAGAATATTGTGCTTGGATTCTCAATCCGGAGAAGTGGGGAGGTATCTTTTGCCTTATATCGTTCAACATCTCTCCATAATATATATGTCAGTAAATGTCTTCTTATGTTCATGATCTTTCCTGGCTAATACTGTGCTTGATGCTTGCAAGGTCCATCTTTCCATATTCTTTTTTTTTTTTTTTGTGTGTAGGTGCAATTGAGCTTTCGATACTAGCAGATCATTATGGCCGAGAAATTGCAGCTTATGATATCCAAACTAGTCGATGTGACTTGTATGGACAGGTATCTTCTAACTCAAACATCCAAATTCTGGAAAGAAAAAAAAACAGGTATTAAAACAGTAGTTACCCTTTGGCAGACGAAAAACTACAGCGAAAGAGTTATGCTGATCTATGACGGTCTTCACTACGATGCTCTCGCTGTAAGCTGATCTATATACTCCATTGAAAAAAACTAACTTGATAACCAAAGGGGTCGCTTAACTATTACCTTGTTGCAATGTTATAGCTGTCTCCATTTGAAAATGCTGAGGAAGACTTCGATATGACTATATTTCCGGTTGGTAAAGATAGATCCATTGGGGCGATCGAAGGGATTGTTCTAAATCTTGTGAAGGACCAACAAAGGTAATGCATAAGTGTTACCTATAGTTTTGTTGAATGCTGCTGAGGGAAACAAGAATAAGCCCTTTGATTTTGGTTAATCTATTCCAGGAAAAGGAGTTACACAGATACTGCAAACTTCACGCTGCGTTGCGGTGTGTGCCAAATCGGAGTTATTGGACAAAAGGTCATTTACTTTTTTGGCTCATTGAGTTTATTCTTCCATTATACATATGTGGTTCATAGATCAATAGAGCTTGGATTGTGAAACTTTATAACTGAAACAGGAAGCTGTGGAGCATGCTCAAGCAACTGGTCATGTCAACTTTCAGGAATACCATTAAGGGAATGATTGATTTCGACTCTTTCATACAATTCCAACGAGAAAGTGGAAAGTACATTACAAAATGTGATATTTTCTGTTGTCAACATATTCAAAAAATTGGACATATTTTTCTTCATTTTCTTTTGGTTAAAAAAATAAAAGAAAAATCCATATATGTGCATTCAGAGCAGCTTTTGGCCTTTTTTTACTGCAGGAAACAAAAAAATCCTAGTGTCTCTATGTTTCCGCATAATTTTTATTTCTTACCAACGCGGCAACACATAAGTTTTCTTTTGATTATTTAAAAATGTAACAAATTTTAGGAAATAACTCTTAACATAATCATACTGATTATGCCATGTAATCAAATTATAAAAATTTATAATCTTTGTTAGTGGTACAATGGTGACATTCAAATTTCTAGCACGAAGGGTTGCAAATTTGCAGGAAACTAACAACTACTATATAATATATAATTGGATGAATAAGTTTGTAAGGAACATTAGCCTGTCTTACTCTGCTAAAGGTTTATCTTTCCATAATGATGAGATGACAACAATATTAGAGTACACATTGCTTAATTGCTAATGACCAAATGACATAATCTAAAACTCCGGTATAAACCGCTTCGCTGGCTTCTGACTGCTTCACCGGAACATTATTACTTGATACAGAATCACAGCCCAGTGAGAGATCAGAGAACCACTCAGCGGGATTACAATCTGGTTCAGCCGTTGATCAAGACGGCTCCTAAATCTTCTGCTTAAGGACATGCTTCAACTGAACTTTTTGGCTTTCGATTCGTGCTTCAATGAGTTTTGCCTTCAAACTATTCTTCTGTGCGCCTCTCGGCCATTCTATGCAACCTTTCATTCCTCCTCGGTTCACATGAGGATGATTTGCAGAATCCGGTGACGAGCTCCATTGTCCAACCAAATCCATCATCGGGCTGAATCCGCCTTTGCTCGAGCCTCTTTCCGGCGACGAAACCATTCCTACGCTTGATTTCCTTCCGTTTGAAACCCTTCCTCCGTTCATACCTTCCATTGATATTACCTTGAAGCTGTTATCTCTATCTCCATTATTGCTTGCACCTGATGATCTCCACAGTTTTGCTATTGATGAAACCTTTTTCGATGACCGCCTTGGAACCGAACACACTTCGCTTATCTCTGTAGTTGGCGTCATTGTCTCTTCCCAACCTTTGCCTAAGAACTCCGTACCACCGCTCGAGGCGTTGCTGTCTCGGTGATGGTGACTGTTGTTGTTCACTGACGGTATGCTTCCGTCTGGTGAGTAACTAGATCCTTGTTCTTCAAGGTGGCTCACTGTTTCCCAACCGCTATCATCTTCTTCGATGTCTCCTTCATTCTGGTGAGTATAAGCATCCGAATGTCTCCCTTTCTTGTTCTTCAAATTGACGCCTGGACTTACCGTGTGAACTTTCGAACCGTGGCTGATTGGACTGTAAGCAACAGATTTCTGCATTTCTCTCTCGTGAGCTTCACCGAGATTCATTTCTTCGAACACCGAGAAGATATCATCCGGGTTTGCAGGCTCATATGTAAACTCCTTGATTTCTTGGATGTTTACCGATGCAGCGCTTCTCTTAATAACTCCGCCTCTCTCACCTCTTTCACATCTGTGACGATATCTCTTGACATAAGAAAAGATTCCAAACCTTCTACAAGCTTGTTCATTTGTGAGTACCTTTCCTCTAGTGCTACTTTGGCATCAATAAGCTTCATCTGGACACGTTCCTCACGCCAGACCTCAGCCATCTGCAGCATTCTTCTTTCATCGTCTACTTCTTCTCTGAGGCTCATGGATTCTCGCTTTAGTGCTTCGATTTCAGCTTTATCTTCTCCTATTTCTTTGGCAAGTTCATCGCAAACTTCCTCAATCAATTCTCTTGCCTTCCTTTCCTTTTCGAAGTCCTGCATGTAACGCTTTGCGGCTAACTTCGAATCTGCAAGCTCGTTGACTAATTTATGATTGACGATTTCTAATCTCTGACGGGTTTTCTTCTCCCTGCTCATATCAGCTTTCATGTCATCAATGATTGCTCGGACCTTCTCGTGCTCTCTGCTCCGCCAAGCAGCCCTCTCCTCACTAACTTTCCTCAAGAACTGCTCAAGCTTCTTTTTGTGAGATCGCTTCTCACTCTCGAGATCCTCAATGCGAGCATGTGCTTCCTCCAGCTCTACTTCAAGGGAAGAAACCAATGACACAGCATTCACTTGTTGATCAATACGCTTCATGTTGCTATATATTTGGTGTACTTCATCCATTGTATCCATGCAGACAGGATCCCATTTTGTCGCCCCCTCCATCGCCGAGTGGGGAAATGGCATTGAAGGCTCGAGCTGACAAGAAGTAATCAAAACAATAAGGGATCTTGAGGACTCCGACCAGGAAAACCCAACAGAAGAAATGTATAGAGTTCCATGCATTAGAGTATCCAAGTTAACAGTTATATTGAGACTTCACAGCTTTCACCATACCCATTGCCCAAAAAGGTAAGCATGGCCAGGGTTTTCATTAAATTATTAAGAACCAACTCAAACACTCAACTTCATAATCTCAATCTCATTTACGTTTTTTCTTTTTTTGTAGCCTAGGAATAAAGAGAAATATTCCGAACACTTTAATACTTCATTCGAATATATTTTACCAACAAATTTGTAATTTTAATATGCAATCAAGCCAAACATCATTTTGCGACTGCAATTATGGTAAAAAGAGCTCAAACTCTTTGAAAGAGTAAAATAAGCAATGGATGCGTGATATCCAAAGTATTTCTGTCCGATGTTACGTACATCTATTCGTTTAGCTAATACTGTATAATATACATTTAGAAGATTGAGAAGATGAACACACCTTACACAAAAATCCATTTTTTGTCGTAGCAATAGTGCTAGGGTTCTGCCTTATCCTGTTGTTTGAACCACCAGACGGTTTGTCACTATGGTGATAGAGAAACGGAACACCCATGTATCCACCACCTCTCTGCAAGGGAACAGCAAAGATAAGCTTAAAACAGAAAGCTTATGAACATAAATTTAATTCTCCATATGAACAAAAAACACTCATGGTTCTCTAGTTGCACCTACGTTAATCATTAGGAATCTGAACAAAATATGATTCAGGTCTACAGGATTAACAGTCAGCTCTAGTTTGGACAAGATCAAAATTACTACCCAAATAACTGGTTAAACGGATATATAAAGCCAGATGAATACTAATCAATAATCATCAAATATATCTTAGGTATATAGATAGGCCTAATGATGATTACCATGAAAGGAACAAAAATGTGATAATGCAAACAAAGAGGATAAAAAAGTCATGGAGCAGTAGAACTTGCAAGTTAAGCAATCACCAATCCTACAAATGCAGATGATAAGACTATTTAAAAAGAAAAAACCCCAAAAAACCTAATTGGATCTCGAGAAATCAGAAAATTCCAAAAATTTGAAGTTTGTACCTGAAACCCTAATCCATCTTTCCCCTTTCTCTCTCCGCCGCTGGCGCTGGACACCGGGTCGGGAACTTGCAACCGCCACAGCCCGGCGGCGAGTTTCCTGACGGAAACCGGGCGAGACGTTTTCCTCCGATCCTTGCGGCGGGTAGTTTCTCTCTCAACCTGGTTACTACATCCATCATCCTCGTAATCATCGTCCTCCACGACGCCGCCTCTCTCTCTATTCCGATCCTCGACCTTCCATTTCAGAAGAGGAGTCTCCGGGCGGCTTCTCCTCCCTCCAGGAGCGCCGGATCTTCGCTGACGAGTCAAGCTCGGGTTCCTTGCTCTACGTTTAGTGACTGTAGTTGCTCTTTGTATAGCCCTGAGATCTGGAGGGTTAGTGAACAGATTCGTCTCCGACTCCGAGGCCGGCAATGTCGCCGTCGGATACGGCTTCCCGGTGACTTTCATCTGTTCTTCCACTTATTAGTCACCGCCATAGACAAGGTTCTCCAACGTGAAGAACCAATCAAAATCTCGACAACCACACACGAAAATGCGTGACGGAGAGAGAAAAAGGAGAGAGAGAGAGAGCTTGAGTGAGTTCGTGAAGCAGAATCGCTTTGTTGGGTGAGTCGTCTTGTGACTGAAACGAGAGAGAGAGAGAGAGAGAGAGAGAGAGAGAGAGAGAGAGAGAGAGAGAGATGATGAGTAGATGTATTCTATACGTATATTTTGCAAAACCCATGCGTATTTGGTCAACGTTATAAGGCCCAAAACGACGTCGTATCTAAGGAGAGTGTGACAATCGCGCGTTCTTGCGCGTGTGGAGCGTTTTCCCTCTAATGGGGAGCTCTCGCTTGGTGGTGCGTGTTGCAGAGAGACGTTGGGAATATATGATTGAAAGATTTAAAAAATAAATAATAACATTTGTTTTCAACAAATAAATAATTGAGGTATGTATTCTGATTCTCTTTTTAGGAATAAAAATATCTATGTAAATTAGCTAGAATATACTATAAACTTTGGTGAACATGCAATGCATAAGCTTAAGTCAATTAGCTAGCTATAAAAAAAAACGTTTTGACTAGGAAACAAACAAAGAGACGACGAAGACATCAAAGGGTATCCTAAGCGAAGATGTCGGCTCATCGGATTCACCAGCCTAGGCCACATTATCTATATTTTTACTTTTTTGAGTTATTATGTTTTTCGTTCTTGTACATATGGATTCTAAAATCCAATGCTGAGTTAAGACGGTTACCAAATAGGCAATTACATTGAGTGAATTTGTGTTCTTGTAGTTTCAGTAGATTGAAAGTAAAATAATAAAAGGAAAATAAAAATACTTTCAACTAAATTTAATAAGCCTTTTAATATTTAATATTTTGTTCATTTCAATACTTAATCAATTATTTGTTCATTGTAGAATTTAACAAGTGACCATTAAATGAATAATATAAATAAATAAAAATATAAAACAATGAAGATGAAAAAATTAGTAACGAAAAACAATATTTATTACTTATTATTTATTTCCAAAAATGATAACTACTATTTTTTGTTCAATAACTAGATCCATATCCATGTTATGTTGCGGAGACAATTTTTTTGATTTTTTAAAAAATTTGTTGTTTTTAAATTTTAATATTAATTGTTTAAAAATTTTCTTTTTAATCGTTTTCAGTTTTATGTTTATTTTTTAACTGGTTCGTATTTAGAAGTTATATTAATTTTATCTTCTGGTTGATCCACCGCCTAAACCAATTCCAGACCTGCATAATTATGATCATCGTGATATTACGTACACATATGTCTATTCAAATATAAATCAATGAAATTGAATAGACCAACAAAGCAATGCACGTTGGATTTCCCACAAAACTTTAAACTAGGCCTGGGCAAAAAAACCGAACCCAAAAAACCGAATCGAACCGAACCGAAAAAAGTAAAACCAAATCCGAACCGAAATTTTTAAAATATCCGACGGGTCCTATATTTCAATATCCAAAAACCCGAATCCAAATCCGATCCGAACAGGGAACCGAATGGGTAACCGAAATAACCGAAATACAGTTATATTCCTAAAATATTAATAATATTTAGATTTGATATAACTTATTTATCCTAAATTATATTTATAAATCCAAATATATGTATAACTTTTAGACAAAAATAACTAAAATATCAAAGATAAATAAAATATAGAAAATTTTTAGCTATATTTGACAAATTTAATTGATTTAAACTTAAAATTAATTAAATTTTATTTTTTCCAAAAAAATTCGGGTACCCGACCCGAACCCGAATAGAACCGACCCGAACCCGAACCCGAACCGAAATTCTAAAATACCCGAATGGGTCCTAATTCTTCAAACCTGAAAACCCGAAACCCGAATAGACCCGACCCGAACCCGAACGGGTACCCGAACGCCCAGGCCTACTTTAAACTATGAATTATACTTTTATTTTCGTATGAATTATACTATGATAATGAATTTTTATATGAACATGGAAACAAATATAGATTAATGCGTCAGCCTCTTTAAACGTGCCCTCTTTGGGTACCTAACTTTACTTCCCAGTTCCCATGCTATTCATTGTTCTTGGTGTGTCTCATTAATATTTACTTGTTTCTAGTATTGGTTCATAGTTTCTTGAATTTCTTCTAACCCTAATCCTATCGCATGTTCTTTCACTGGACTCGTTTCAACGTATTTCAGAGACTTCCACCTTACTAGTGTAATAGTTATATTCAATATTCTCGACAAATTAAATGATAATGGTCATAAATGAAATGACGATGGTGTTTTTGTTTATGGGGAATTCAGATAGTATTATTCTTTTGGACAGAACTGCGATTGTTTCTTACAAATAGTTTTAGCATTGAGTATGAGTTGAATTTAGAGCAAGTGTTTGACCTTTACGGACGTCTCTCTTTGTCACTTGTTTTCTCTATCCGATCGAGACCTTATTTTCATCGTTTCCTTTTTCTAAAATGATGACGGATCCCATTCTCATTTACTCACATACACTTTCTTTGTACCTCTCCATGCCTGACACAAAAGAGATTTTACTAATAACCACGGTTATGAGATTGAAATCAACAACTTTTGCTCATTTGAAATAATTTTATTAGGAAATGACTTTTCCAAATTTCCCATATCTGAACTACGAGGTATATCCAGAGGGATAGAGATGATTACGTCGATCTTTTAATCTTTGGATGCAGTTTTTTTAAATCGTCAATGATATTTTCCAAAAAAAAAAGTCTTTTCTCTGTATACAAAATGATTTGATATCTTTGAAGTTAACCTAGCTCGACATAGCAGATAGGTCTGGTATCAGTCCTGTACCACTAATATATAGGATTATCAATGATATGCCAAAAGTGTCTTCTGAAAACTTGTGTCATCATATGTGGATCATCAATGCACAATAAAACAGTTTTTGAGTTCAAAAATCGGATGTTAACTTTGAAAGAACATGTAACATCCCGATTTCTGGTATATATGGAAACATATGTGGGAGTGTTAAAAGAATTGATTTGGCTACATATGTCACCAAAGTACACTTACCTTTTCGGTTGCACATCCAGAGAGAACTCCAGAGTTAAGCATGCTTGAGATCGAGTAGTCAAATAATGGGTGACCTACCGGGAAGTGATTCACGGTATCGTGTGAGTTAGGAAAAAATACGGGGAACGGTCATGTGGTGATTGCAGAGACAGTATATCATGACTTTCGAGCCTTCCGAATAACGCATCGACCGTCGAATAGGGATGGGACCCACGAACCCGATAGAGGGATGGGTGACTGACCGGCAGGGACGGTTGGGACGTTATAGAACAATAATTTGATGTCCATATCCGATTAACTGTAGTGTAAAATTCTTTAATGTGTGGCACTTCTTCAATGAAATAGCCAAAAAGATAATTCTTCCACAAAGTTGGAAATTCTGAAACACTTCTTATGATACTATAACCTTAGCTAACTCACTTAGACGGAAGAAGAGCTTAGACGTTTTCTCTGGCTTCTATTTTCCTTCATTTTATATGTGGCTTTATTGTTATTGGAGTAGAACCAGACCTTACTAGATGAAATAATATTTTTTCTTTTATTGATAAATAATCACCTTTTTTTAAATGGGTTGATCTCTAAGAAATAAGGTACATCCACTAAAATGATACTAGATTTAAGTATCTAACTATCGGGTAGGATTGTTTTGCATATATAATTCTTTCAAAAAACTAATTTTGGAACATTCTCCAATGTCTAAATGATATATTATCTATTAAAAATATTTTATCAAAAAAGTGTGAAAGAGATAAGTGAGAAATCTTGTATTTTGCTTTCTTTTGTAGATCTGTTGTTAGATTTCAGTTTGGAGGTAATGGGGTTGCGACAAAGTGGAGCTGCAGAGCTTTTGCATCGTAGATCCAATTCCTTTGTAAGTGTCTAAAGCTTTGATTTTCCGATGAATTCAGAGTGTTTATAGGAGACCTGGTGGTTGTTTTGATGCTTTCTTCTGGTTTACGGTGATGGATTGGTCCGGTTCAGATGTTGTGGTTTGCTGTTATCTTGGATCTGGTGAGGCTTTTCCAGCGAAGTAAAGAAAGTCACCGGTTCTTGTTAGTCTCATCCTTATCTATCTCTCCATCTGTTGTGTTGTTGTTTGAGTTGGTCTTGGTTATAGCCTGTCTACTTGTCGAAGTCTAGTGGTTTTGGTGATTCTAAATCAACGGGTTATTATATGGCGAGACTATGTATTTTCGGGTTTGGTGTTTCTGTGACCATCCAGTCATTGGTTGGTTGTAGCTTATTCATCTTGGGTGCTTCTGCTTCCTCTTCGTTGTCCTTTGCTTCGTTTCTCTGTGGTTGGCTAGGTCTCGTTGGTGGGGTTTGTTGTTTGGATGGTTTACTGCTGTGGAGTCACCAGCTTGCTTCTCCTTTGTGACTTTGTTGTGGAGTTAGGTATCAGGACGAAGTTGTGGTTTCGGTCTTCAGTTCTTCTCTTGCGAGTAGGTGACCAGTCTTTTGCTTGTAGGTGTTTGATTTTGGCCTGGTATACGAGTGTCCGCGTGTGTGTAAGAGCTGTTGATTTTTTGACGTTTTCTCCGCCTGGAGTTTCAAGGTTTAACTTGGTGCCTAAGTTGTATCGCGTGTGATGGTATCTTGGCCGTTTCTTGGTGTTAGTAGCTTCTGTCTTTGTAGCTGCTTCGGGCTTGTGTTTGTTAATTTCTGCTAGTGTTTGAAGTTTTTTGAAGTTGAATTTGTTGCTTAGTTTGAATTGTGGATTTCTCTTTTCTCTTATCCTTGGGTCTGCACCAACCGCATCTAGTTCTTTAGATATAGTCGCTCGTCTGAATTAGTTTATGAATCTATGTTTTAGTTTTTTTGGTTTTAAGCGTTTCAAGTTATAATTTTATTGTTGTCTTTTATCTTTGTTTTCAATAGTCTTTGGTTTTAATAATATTTTTTAATCCGCTAATATTATAATATTGTCAATTCAGTAATTTTATATAATATAATAAATGACAAAATGAAGTAAGTGAGAAATCTTGTCTAAAAATTAAAACTTCTATAACCCTATCTAATTATTGGTGTGTTAAAATGTTTAAAAAAAAAACAATTTTGAAACTCTTTTCAGAAAATTCGACCAATATATGAATAAAAATTATATTAAATATAGAAAGAATAATTATCTTCCGATTTGGCGAGATAATTCTTTTATGTATATACTGTGTTCCATACTCCTCTCTCCTTTTCCCACTTTTTCGTCACCTTTTGAACTTTTACTTATAAAAAAGTATTATATGGTTGTACATACGAAATTCTTTTATGATTTTACATACGACATTATTTTTCTCACTTCGTTCCATCATTAAATATAAATTATAAAGTATGTATACATCATTTATAGCGACCTTTAGATAAGATTCATAATAATAACGTTGTCATAAAAACAGTCCCTGCAAAATTATTCTTAACAATTATATCTAAATATATTTCCTTGGGCTACTCTATCGACATTGGGATGTAATTTTAGTTTGTGCTTACTTATTTAGAAAAACATTGAATATTAGTATGATAATAACAATTTAGATCAGACACTATAGATCTTGGCTTTATTTGTTGCATCTCTGCATTGTTCAGTTAAAACAACCATGCTTATTTCTATAATTTTATTACTAAGAAATCTTTAGATCTGCAGTGTTTTGTAGTTTTGTACGCAGTTATTTTACTATAAACCTGATTTTGATTTTTGTTCTACCGCACTTAGTTTTGTACGCAGTTATTTTACTATAAAACATCATATGTCTTTATAAATTAAGTAGTATCTGAATATCTATGTACAATTTATTAACTCATGTCAAAAACATATGAAATTTTGAAATGTGGTTAATTTCATAAAATTATAATCACATTAATTAACTGCATCTCCAACATTGTGCTCGTTTGAAGTTGCCCGTTCCGAACCCAATTCCAAGACATTTGAAGCAATGTTTTCTTTTTCTTTGGAGTTGAAGCAATCTTTATAAACTCCAATAATCATATCAATGGAGAAAAAGATGAAAAATTATCAGAAATTAGATGAGTAAAGAAGAGAAGAAATCAGTTTGACCAAAAAAAAAAAAAACAGAAGAGAAGAAATCTAAGATTTTTGATCAGTTAACACAGAAAGAATATAGGAATTTTTCCAAATCATGAAATACCAAAACGACTTTGTTTTTTTCCTGTTCAATTAACAACAACAAAAAATTATCATTTTTTATGTGTTCATATTTCAAAAATTGATGCATTAAATTTAAATTTTGTTAAACCATAACCGTAATTAGTTTTTGTTATCAATTTTTGACATATCTAATAACAGTTTGCACCCTAAAACAAGAACAAGAAATTTAACACAAACGCACTAATATAAAGTTTCTTCATGGAAGACGACAGCATTATAGTTGATTGATTTCACCTCCGTGGCATTATCTTTATGGTAGTCCTCTCCTCCATATAGTAGCTCTAGTTACGGAGGATATACACTTCTTACATTTGATCAATTTAAAATTTTTGAACGTTAATAAAAGCAAACAAAAACATGTAAAAAAATTACAAACTACATACATATGTATTATGTATATATATACATATACATTGCGACACGACATCTATGGACTTTTACAATTTGTTCCTGAATTTCACACGTCATACAAATCATAGTCATTTGTCCGGTTCATTCACAAACAGGTACCATTTGTCCATAGACTTGTCACAATCTGAATAAGCTTATATTAATTATGTGTACCACCTAATTAATTATGTATCACATTAAATCCATTGTTTGGTCAATTTTCAAACGATAATCTTTAACTAACTTAGCTGATTATTTCTTCCGGTATCAAATTAGCTAACTCTCGCGAATGTTGGCAAAAAGGAGTAACATAATTTCTCTCGAGTTACTTAATTCTTTCTTTTTTCTTGTCAACGTTACTCAGTTCTTTCTTCTTGTTCCTGATCTTATTCGCATTTCGCATAATGAACAGAGACGACTTGTTTATTTTCCAAGCTTTTTCTTTCTGTCTCAACACGAAGCCTTTTACGTTAGGGCCTTGTGGCCCAAGTAGATGTCATATATAGTTTCTTTGTTACAAGGTTAAGACATGACCCAGAAGATGCACATCCCAGCTTACTGTTATAACAGATGTGAGAAGACTAAACAGAAAACGTAAAGACAGACACAGAATTTACGTGGTTCACCAACGTTGCGTTGGCTACATCCACGGGCAAAGGGAGACTGATTTTATTGATGGAGACAGAAGTTTCAGAATATTACAGAGATTAGGAGAAGCACAATATTTATAGGGAACCCTAATCCACGAAATGGGCTTTAAACTAATTAGGCCCATCACAGAACACAGAATATGCTCTCTTAGTCGTACATGGGAGACTGCCAGTCGTACCAGAGAGACTGCTTCACCAGTCGTACATGGGAGACTACCAGTCGTACATAAGAGACTACCAGTCTTACATGAGAGACAACTAGTCTTACATGGGAGACTGCTCCACCAGATTCAAGGCATATTAACTAATCTCCACCTTGACTTGAATCCTCCTCAATACAGATGTACCTGATGCATCATAAGATGCAAGATGTACCACGTTTTCTCCTCTGCCTCAGATGTCCTTTCGGACCAGATGCCCTATAGGGCCAGACTAACAGCTTGAGATGTTTAGCAAGTCCAAACAATGTTGGAACTTGCTATGAGGAACTGGTTTAGTGAACATATCAGCAGGATTATCAGCAGTTCCTACCTTCTTCACGTTTATCCTCTTTTCACCTCACAGAAAATGGTACCTCACATCAATATGCTTGGTCCTTTCATGATGCACTTGATCCTTGGCTAAACAGATCGCACTCAAACTGTCACAGTACACTGTAGCCTGATCATGATGCAGACCTAGATCACTGACCAACCCTTTCAACCAAATACCTTCTTTGGCTGCTTCAGTTAACGCCATGTACTCTTCTTCTGTAGTAGACAATGTCACTATTGGCTGCAGAGTTGCTTTCCAGCTAATAACAGAATCACCTAAAGTGAACACGTACCCGGTCATTGATCTTCTACTGTCCACATCTCTAGCATAATCTGAATCAGAATAGCCTGTGACCTCACACGGTCTCTCACCTCCGTAGATGAGACCAACATCAGATGTACCGCGAAGGTACCGGAAAATTCTCTTTACAGCTTGCCAGTGCTCCTTTCCGGGTTGTCCCATGAACCTGCTGACCACACTGACAGTCTGTGCAAGATCAGGCCTTGTACAGACCATAGCATACATCAAACTTCCTACAGCGCTAGCATAAGGAACCCGAGACATATACTCTTTTTCTTCTTCAGACTGATTTTCAACACTGGTGAGATGAATTTTTGCATCACTTGGTGTATCGATGGGTTTGGCCGTCGACATACCAAATCTCTCAAGCACCTTCTCAATGTAACCTTTCTGTGACAAGAAAAGTTTCCTCTGTGTTCTGTCTCTAAGAATCTCCATTCCTAGGATTTTCTTAGCTGCACCGAGATCCTTCATCTCAAATTCTGTGCTGAGAAGGTCTTTCAGCTCCTGAATGTCACACATACCTTTGGCAGCTATCAGCATGTCATCCACATAAAGCACCAGATAAATGTATGATTCATCTTTCAGCTTCTTGTGATAAACACAACAATCATACGGACTTCTTGAGTAGCCCACCTTGATCATATAGCTGTCAAACTTCTTGTACCACTGTCTGGGAGACTGCTTAAGTCCATACAAAGACTTCTTCAGCTTACACACATAATCTTCTTTTCCTGGAACGAGAAAACCCTCTGGCTGGGTCATGTAAATTTCTTCCTCTAACTCGCCATGAAGAAAAGCTGTCTTAAAATCGAGTTGTTCAAGTTCCAGATCCTGACGCGCCACTACTGCAAGTAGCGCCCTGATAGAAGTGTGTCTGACCACTGGTGAGAAAATCTCGTTGTAGTCAATCCCTTTCTCAGCCTCAGCACTCGAAACGGCTTCTCTGTACGTGGATGGCTCATAAGTATCCACTTCTTCAGCAACCTGTAGAGCATAACCAACCATATCCTCGAACCCATACCTCAATGGTGCTCGAACCCCAATCCGCTTAGGCCGACCCAACGCAATACTGCGATGTGGACTATCAGATGGTTGATTTTCAGGTTTTGCAGGTTCAGACGATTCACCTTCTTCCTGTTCTTGACACTCTTGTGTTGCTGTAAACCACTCCCTTCAAGGTTAGATTGCAGCTCCACCTGTTTGTCATGAACATCATCCTTGGTGACATCAACAAGCGGTGCAGAACTCTTGAGCATAGAACTTTCATCAAAGACTACATTTCTGCTCAAGATGACTCTCTTCTCTGATGGAGACCAGATCCTGTATCCTTTGACACCATCTCCATAGCCTACAAATACTCCCTTCTTAGCTCTTGGCTCTAGTTTACCCTCACTTACATGATAGTAAACCGTGCAGCCAAAAATCTTCAGGCTCTGATACCAATTTTTGGGCTTTTTAAAGTCTGTGTCCAACTTTCTGATTAGTATGATATTGTCCGCTTTGGGCTCAAGTGATATAGCCCTCACGGATTTGTTTTTGGGTTCCTTCCCAAAAGGCCTCAAACTAATCAGAGTTGGACACTACATATATATTAGACACTTCCTGTCTAAACTTCCGATGTGGGACTTAGATTGTATCCCAACAATCTCCCCTTCAAGCTAAGAACCACATCAACTCGTGGCTTCTCTCCTTAGCGAAACTTGACACTCAACTTGTACTGCCGTACTCACTCTACGAAACTCTTTACAAATCTTTCTAGCACCCTTATCGCAAGGTTATCTTGAGGGTTCTCTTCCTCCCACAACGAACATGCAGGCCCAACCCACTTCTCCAGGTCCACTTTTTATAACCTGGCTCTGATACCAGTTTGTTATAACAGATGTGAGAAGACTAAACAGAAAACGTAAAGACAGACACAGAATTTACGTGGTTCACCAACGTTGCGTTGGCTACATCCACGGGCAAAGGGAGACTGATTTTATTGATGGAGACAGAAGTTTCAGAATATTACAGAGATTAGGAGAAGCACAATATTTATAGGGAACCCTAATCCACGAAATGGGCTTTAAACTAATTAGGCCCATCACAGAACACAGAACATGCTCTCTTAGTCGTACATGGGAGACTGCCAGTCGTACCAGAGAGACTACTTCACCAGTCGTACATGGGAGACTACCAGTCGTACATAAGAGACTACCAGTCTTACATGAGAGACAACTAGTGTTACATGGGAGACTGCTCCACCAGATTCAAGCCATATTAACACTTACCATTCGTTGGCAAGATCATCTTGAGCCAAGTAATCGAAAATACATGCAATTTGCATCAATAATAAAATCTCCATCTTGTAACAAACACAATTTGATGAACCACGAAGTACAGAAAGTTTAATTTACCCAAGTTTTCAAACTTGTCGTTAGGATTTCCACCTAGGACAGACGATCCAGTCAATGAGGAACACAGTCACTGATAAATACATAAGTTATCTTAGGTCTCCGTTGATTAAGACATATATTACAGTTATTTCTAATTATCACAGGTCAGACAACAGATTTTTGCTTCTACTTGAAGGTATCTTAGCAAACGGTACAGAACAAGTAGCAGTTAAGATACTCTCGAGTTCTAAACTGTAATAAATCTTAGGAAAAACGGTACAGAACAAGTAGCTTCACAATTCAAAGCTGAGGAAAAAATTGTTGCCAAAAGAATTATAATTCTCTCGAGTTAATTAATACTCTTCTATTCACAGAATGAACAGAAAGACATGACCAAGTTCTTTCTTCCTCCTGTCACAAAAACACGGCTTTTACGTTAC
Source organism: Isatis tinctoria (assembly GCA_010577795.1). Classification (NCBI taxonomy): domain Eukaryota; kingdom Viridiplantae; phylum Streptophyta; class Magnoliopsida; order Brassicales; family Brassicaceae; genus Isatis; species Isatis tinctoria. Next base: position 33,614,405 of record CM021244.1, on the reverse strand, counting down.
GGACCTTGTGGCTCAATTTTATTATTACATTTCTGGATATTTGGCTTTTGTTTTTCCTGAGTTGTCATTAACCTGGAATTTCCTTTGCATACATGCATACACACTCTTTTTCAACAATAAATTATAAGGGACTAATTTCTTGTTCAATATCGTTTTGTTATATGACTATAAATAATTATATATGAATATGTGCTAACATGCCATCATTTAGGACAGATCGAAGTATGACCAAAAAAAAAAAAATTTAACCCCAATATCTTCTTAACAACTTTTTGTAACCCCCAAGAAAATAAAACTTAGCAAAATTCATGTGGACTTGGCAAACCCACTTTTATTCTTCCAACTACTTTGCCATGTGATACCGTTTTCTTTTCGTCAAAACTAATTAATAAAAAATGTACTCCTCGCGGTCCAAAACATAAAATTAGTATAGAGGTAACAAAATTAAAAGTGTCTAATGCATGAAAAGAGATGAACGTAACATGCATCATAAAACATCAATAATCATCCATGCAAGGAAAACAACAAAAAATTATCATTTTTTATGTGTTCATATTTCAAAAATTGATGCATTAAATTTAAATTTTGTTAAACCATAACCGTAATTAGTTTTTGTTATCAATTTTTGACATATCTAATAACAGTTTGCACCCTAAAACAAGAACAAGAAATTTAACACAAACGCACTAATATAAAGTTTCTTCATGGAAGACGACAGCATTATAGTTGATTGATTTCACCTCCGTGGCATTATCTTTATGGTAGTCCTCTCCTCCATATAGTAGCTCTAGTTACGGAGGATATACACTTCTTACATTTGATCAATTTAAAATTTTTGAACGTTAATAAAAGCAAACAAAAACATGTAAAAAAATTACAAACTACATACATATGTATATGTATATATATACATATACATTGCGACACGACATCTATGGACTTTTACAATTTGTTCCTGAATTTCACACGTCATACAAATCATAGTCATTTGTCCGGTTCATTCACAAACAGGTACCATTTGTCCATAGACTTGTCACAATCTGAATAAGCTTATATTAATTATGTGTACCACCTAATTAATTATGTATCACATTAAATCCATTGTTTGGTCAATTTTCAAACGATAATCTTTAACTAACTTAGCTGATTATTTCTTCCGGTATCAAATTAGCTAACTCTCACGAATGTTGGCAAAAAGGAGTAACATAATTTCTCTCGAGTTACTTAATTCTTTCTTTTTTCTTGTCAACGTTACTCAGTTCTTTCTTCTTGTTCCTGATCTTATTCGCATTTCGCAATTCGCATAATGAACAGAAACGACTTGTTTATTTTCCAAGCTTCTTCTTTCTGTCTCAACACGAAGCCTTTTACGTTAGGGCCTTGTGGCCCAAGTAGATGTCATATATAGTTTCTTTGTTACATGGTTAAGACATGACCCAGAAGATGCACATCCCAAGCTTACCATTCATTGGCAAGATCATCTTGAGCCAAGTAATCGAAAATACATGCAATTTGCATCAACAATAAAATCTCCATCTTGTAACAAATACAATTTGATGAACCACAAAGTAAAGAAAGTTTAATTTACCCAAGTTTTCAAGCTTGTCGTTAGGATTACCACCTAGGACAGACGTTCCAGTCAATGAGGAACACAGTCACTGATAAATACATAAGTTATCTTAGGTCTCCGTTGATTAAGACATTTATTACAGTCATTTCTAATTATCACAGGTCAGACAACAGATTTTTGCTTCTACTTGAAGGTATCTTAGCAAACGGTACAGAACAAGTAGCAGTTAAGATACTCTCGAGTTCTAAACTGTAATAAATCTTAGGAAAAACGGTACAGAACAAGTAGCTTCACAATTCAAAGCTGAGGAAAAAAATGTTGCCAAAAGAATTATAATTCTCTCGAGTTAATTAATACTCTTCTATTCACAGAATGAACAGAAAGACATGACCAAGTTCTTTCTTCCTCCTGTCACAAAAACACGCCTTTTACGTTACGGACCTTGTGGCTCAATTTTATTATGACATTTCTGGATATTTGGCTTTTGTTTTTCCTGAGTTGTCATTAACCTGGAATTTCCTTTGCATACATGCATACACACTCTTTTTCAACAATAAATTATAAGGGACTAATTTCTTGTTCAATATCGTTTTGTTATATGACTATAAATAATTATATATGAATATGTGCTAACATGCCATCATTTAGGACAGATCGAAGTATAACCAAAAAAAAAAAAAAAATTAACCCCAATATTTTCTTAACAACTTTTTGTAACCCCCAAGAAAATAAAACTTAGCAAAGTTCATGTGGACTTGGCAAACCCACTTTTATTCTTCCAACTACTTTGCCATGTGATACCGTTTTCTTTTCTTCAAAACTAATTAATAAAAAATGTACTCCTCGCGGTCCAAAACATAAAATTAGTATAGAGGTAACAAAATTAAAAGTGTCTAATGCATGAAAAGAGATGAACGTAACATGCATCATAAAACATCAATAATCATCCATGCAAGGAAAACATGAATGCTCCCAAATCTTTCTCTCACTTCAAACTTATATAAGCCTTGCATTGATTACACATTTCAATCAATACTGATCTAATTAATCAATCGACCATCACAGTATGATCATCACCAAGATATCAATATATTTCTTATTCTTCTTTCTCTTGGACTCTCTTCTTATTCTTCAAGTGCTTGGTCAATATGGCCAACTGAACACGACTTCTTCATGGCTAAAGAACCACACCAAATCACCTACAATGTCAAATTGGAGTAGGCCAAAGCCACCGATGTGTAGACCATTGGCTTGCAAACGATCCGGACCACCAATGCCTCGAATGAGGTGTTGTCGTAACCAATGTGTTGATGTCTTGTCCGATCCAAACCATTGCCGGTTCTGTTTCCGGAGTTGTCGGTTCGCTTTGTCTTGCTGCAATGGAGACTGTGTAGACACGAACAATGATCCTTCTAATTGCGGACAATGCGGGAACAAGTGTGACGCTGGTGCGCCTTGTGAATTTGGTATGTGTGGTTATGCTGCTCCGTCGTCTCAGCCTGGAAAACGTCGTCGTCGTCCTTAGTTTCGTCGGCCACCTCCTCCTCCTTCACCGGATAGTAACGGTGGTGGTGAACTTTATGATGACCGTGATGATGAATAAATCATAACATGAGAAGGTAATGAGATTGAGTGTTTGAGTTTAACTATTGTTGTTCTCGTTGATTAGTTATTATCGTATGTTTCAGAGTTCATTTTTTTCAATGAATTTAAATTTTAATGATAATAGTTTGCGGTTTGTGTTTAGCACTAATGGTGTCGTCGTTTGTAATATTATATGGTCGGTCAAGTTGTTACGGTTGATTTATAAAATGAAATATCAATTAATTTGGTTCATTTTGGATGGTTTTTGTTTCTTCTATTTTTTGGTTTATCAAAATAATATCAAGTAATCGAAGCATTATATTCGGTACCATAGGGATTTGTCTCAAATTTTACAATTCGCTTGCAAACTTTTCAATGGATTAGTGAGTAAGGCAACTGTCACAGATTAGCCGTCAAAAATCCATAGCTATATATGTGATGAACTGGTGAGGGAAGCTGCCGTCGCCAAGTTAAAAAAAAAAAAATCCAAATTCCAAATATATTATAAATCAATAAGCTGCGCAAAAAAAAAAAATGTTTGTCATCGGTTGAAAAGTGTGTCTTCTTTAGACACGAGTTCATGAGGCCAATTAGTCAATTACCTTCAATTACTCTCTATTTTTCAAGCCGTTTTTCCAGGATAGTAATCCATTTACAAATTACCGGTCAGGTTGTTGTAATTGAGTTTGTTGGAATAGAGATGTATAGATGTAATTATGGTGATTATTAGTTCTCAAGTCGTTACTTTTTGTGTTAAGTTTTGGATCTCAGGTTAGATTTTTCATTTGTTCTTTTGTCTATGCTTCTAACTTTGGGCTTGAATGGAAAGCACACAAGAGATGATTTGTCCTTATATTCCGGTTCGATCGCACATGCATTCTCACTCAACCAATAAAAATGATCTACGTACGTTTTTTAATTAATCAAAGTAATCCAAATAGTGTTATTGCGGTTCTCTCTTACGACATAAAATGATGATCCGCTTTCAACTGTAATAAAGCCTCGTATTTGAGAAGTATAATGTACGGTCAATCATTTTTCCTGCTCATCATAAAAATATGAGAAATAACATCAAATACCATACTTTCATGTTTTTGACAAAAATATCACATCAAAGTGAAAAATGACAAAAATAACATTTATTTAATGGTTTAAAGATAATAAAACTAATAAATTTGGGTTCAAAAGTGATTTTGGGTTTTAGGTTTTAGGTTTAAGGGATTGTGAAGAAACATATGAAAATAAATGTATAATAGTCTTTTTTCTCTCCAATAAATGTTATTTTTGTCATTTTCACCTTAGTGTGGTATTTTTATCACAAAAGCATGAAAGCGTAGTATTTTTGAGAATTGCCCTAAAAATAAACACTAAAAAACTACCAAAACAATATCCAATTATCCATAATTCCTCCAAAAAATAAAAACCACGGTTTAACTTTGTTTCATATTTTTCCTCATCAGTAAACTCATATCTTTGATGGTGGGTTTCTTCTAAAAGCTTTTAATAAATAGAGTTAGATTTATTCTTCAAAAAATAACAAAAAATTAAATCAAAAATTTTAAAATAAAACTGTATATCATAATTAAAAAGAATTTACAAATAAAAAGTTTATAGCTTAAAAAAAACTAAAAAATAGTATTATCGAACTTTTTAATGGATTATTGGTAAACGGATTTTCTTTTCAAAAAAGTCAAATTCATCATAATTTTTTGATGAATTTTTGGTTTTCCAGAAAACAAAATAAACATATATAGGTCACTATATATCTATATATAGCATCAGGCTAATTTCAAAAATCCATCAAAATTACAGCAGGAATTCACCATATTTTCTTTTAGTGCAGCCTTGCTCAGAGATGTGGATTTCAGGCATCTCGAATCTGGGATACTAACCTTGCTTCACTATAGGCTCTGCATCTAACTGGTCCATGAAGGACCCTTATCCTCCTGCTTGAGAAATCATATTATTGAAATTTGACCATACACTTTTTCATGCAGCTCCGCCTCTTGTTGTATGGTTGTAGACTTGTAGCCGTGTTTATAGCTGTTAGGATTCAGAGGTTCAAAGGCGTTTCCTTTAAGAGCATAAAACTTGTAGCAGACCAAGATTGAACTAGCTTGAAGTAATAAAACGTGAGACTCAAATGGAAGTTGCAGAACTTTCAGTCAAACATAGTATAAGAGATTGAGAGAAGAAGAAGGGATAAGGGGAAGAAGAAAGGAGCACACACAAACTTTGTTACCCATTTCACACCCATAACACGGGTCGCTACGTCTGGGCAGAGGCTACAGCTCGGAATCCACTAGAAGGAGAACATACATACAAATATACAAGTGTTTCTCTCATCATATCACTCATAAACACTCCCTTGTATCAGCCTATGTTCTACATGAGAAACCCAGAAAAGCTTATGCCTTTAATAATAGATGTCTCTCATCTTTCTTCTATTTGTGCTGCTCAATCTCTCTCTCACGACCTCAATTCTTCTTGATAGTGGACATCCACAAACATAATTCACAACATGACAAAAGCAAGAGGCTTTTCCTTGTGGTCCCAAAAGTAACTTAACCCAGGTTTAATTCACCAAAGTAACTATAGTTGTGTCTTGGTTTACTTTTGGTCTTCATTTGGTTGAGAAACAAGTTCTCATCTTCACAAATCTCCACCTGAGAACATGTTGATCATCCCAAAAAAACCTGCACACGCTTGTGTGAGAGAAAGAGAGAGAGAGAGAGAGAGAGAGGGAGAGAGAGAGAGAGAGACAAAGAGAGAGTGTGAGAGAGAGAGAGAGAGTTCCTTCTTCTAGCTTCTTGGATTCCAGTCTCGGTTCATGAGTATCTTTACTCAGCCTTGATCCTTAACAGTTTAAAACACCATAAATCTGTTTGATCCTTGATGCATTTGACATCTTGTTCAATGCACTTCAGCTGTGACAATTCACCTTGCTGAACCTGAGCCATCAGAACATCTTCATATCACTTGAGTTATGAAAACCAGCTTTAATACACACATGTATTAAGCTCAACCCATCCATGATCACTACTGATGGAAAGAGAGAGAGAGAGAGAGGGAGAGAGAGAGAGAGAGACAAAGAGAGAGTGAGAGAGAGAGAGAGTTCCTTCTTCTAGCTTCTTGGATTCCAGTCTCGGTTCCTGAGTACCTTTACTCAGCCTTGATCCTTAACAGTTTAAAACACCATAAATCTGCTTGATCCTTGATGCATTTGACATCTTGTTCAATGCACTTCAGCTGTGACAATTCACCTTGCTGAACCTGAGCCATCAGAACATCTTCATATCACTTGAGTTATGAAAACTAGCTTTAATACACACATGTATTAAGCTCAACCCATCCATGATCACTACTGATGGATTCAACACTTGAATATATGATAAAACAGCTCAACAAACTCCATTAACAAGATATGAACAACCTCTAACTTGTTAATAAAATAGAAAACCCCATAAGCTTCATCACTTATGGCTCCTTCAATCACACAGTATCCTCTATGGTTTCTATCTATACCACAAACTTGATGCAGTGACTGAGACGCCAATAATACGTTTTCAATGCCTTGATTCACTTGCTTAGCTTCTAGGATTTCCTCATGCGCATTGAGAACCAAAATCTTGTGACTTCACTTGAATCAAAAAATGCAGAAACAGAATCATCTTAGCATTCAACCTTAACCTCTTTGATTCTACCTGTAATCAATCTCACCAACAGCTTATACCATTGTAGATTCATTTTACTATTTCAACAACCCAGATTCTAGAGTAGAACACATGCTCAACCATCTTGTTAAGACAGAACACACCAGCAGCTTGAAAACATGCTACTAGTCACGTTTATAATGTCTCATAACCACATAACTTGTGATACACCTGAAAAAACTCCATACAGAAACTTGAAAATCAACTTTAGAACCCTTGATGTCTCTTTCAAGCTGTAAAAAACAACATGCAATACATCTTCTTGTATACAGCCTTCACCAAAATGAATTTGGTCCTCCATCCGTAAGAATCTGTGATTTTAAATCAGAAATGCTTCCTCATTCATCAATTCTACTTAGCTTGCCTCCAAAAAAATTGATGAAAATCACTTTGTTGATCTGCAAGTGACGCCCCTGAGAAGATACTTATGTAGTCTCCTCATGATGCAACAAAACAACTTTTAGTGTCCTTAGCTGTTGTCTTCTAAATGCAGCTTGATTCTCTGCCTTTTCATCATTTGTAGGACTTCTCTTCAGTTTATGACACTAACTTTGAGATATACAGCACTGTCACATTCTTGAAGTAAGCAGACTTGAAACAAAACCCTGCATCTTCTGCTTTTCTCTTTTTCAGTTTCTTCTTTATAGAACTCACTGAAAAAACCACTTCAATAGCTTTATCTGAAATTACAGTTGTGTCTTCTCTCTGAAACTTTCCATTAACCTGCAGCCATTTTTGTAGAAACCTGCAATTCGTTTCTGACTTTCCTTACCAACTCCCAGTATCAAACCCCATCTGTAAACTGCCTTTCACCATCAGATTACAACTCTGTTTGAACTAAAATCCCATTGGGAACTTTTTGTTCTTGACTTGCTTTCTTCTTAGCACACTGAACTTCCATGAATCTGATAAATCTGTGAGTTACACAGCCATTTAAATCTTTCCTCTTCAGCTAAATCCTTGAGACAACGGCCTTGATTGGAAGAGCATTTTTTAGAGCATTATGCTTTTTCATCAGCCAATCAACTTTTGTACATAAAGCATTTAGGGAAGCATTTAGAAGCTGCTAATGCTCTCAAATGCTCCTCCCCTCTATGCTATGAGATGGAGCTTTTTGTAGAGCATTTACCATTTAAATATCTAAAAATTCTAAAATAATTATATATAATTAATTTATCATGTTAAATAATAAAAAATTATATTTATATTCAATTGTAAATTTCATAATTTTAAAACTAATAATTATCAACAAATTAATTTTATTAGATTTATAATTATAAAAATAAAATTAATAGATAAAAAAAAATTTAAAAAATATTATGATAAATATATTGTAAGTATAAATAAATATATAATATATACAAATAGATATCTTAAATATATTTTTTGAATTTTATATAAAATTGCTCACAGCTCTACTAGTCATTTAAAAAACATGTATTAATCAGAGCATACAGCTTCAGCAGCATACTGTTTATGCTGCATATTGCTACTGCTTTACTATCAGCTATGCCAATTATAGCCAACATCTACAAACCTAGCTTCACCATGAATAGAAAAAATTATCCTTTAGGATATGCATTGCTCTTCTTGTAGCAACAATACTCCACCTGAAACTATAACCATTTGGACATACTTTGTCTTTATATATTTAGCTTCACCAATCTGAGTTAAAACCACTCTTCTCCATATCTTTGATCCAGTTCACGTTTTTGATGAATCAAAATGAGTTACCATGACTTCTTTCCTGAGAAAGTGTGTCAAAAAAGTGGGACACATGCTTCTTTCTTCCTGCAGCCACCTCACTGATCCATTTGCAATCAGAAAACCATCAAAAACCTTTCTCTTTTCCAGCAACACTGTCTCCTGACGTGTATAGTTTAAACATGTTTTCTTTAGCATTTTTGATCATATTCATTGCATATAGACATGTTTAGGTTGCATTTGTGTGAGCATTGTCTTTGGCAGGTATTGGAGCAACCTTGGAAGTGATTTGGTGCTGTTTGGAGCTGAAATGAGCAAGAAAACAGGGAAAACTGAACAGAAGAGAGCGTGGCGGCCAAGCCTGGCAGGTGATTTCCACCTACCACAAGAAGAGCCTAAAAACACATTTCTACCGAGAATCTGGCGGGTGATCCCTTGCCGGCTGAGCGCCTGTCACGCATCTGGTGATTAAGCCTGGCAGGTGATTTCCAACTGCCACGAAAAATCAAGCATTTGATAGAGTTTTGCCGAGAGTATGGCGGTTGAAGCACCCGCCATGAACCTGCCACACCCCTGGCGGTTGATCCTGGCGGGCAAAATCCAACCGCCACATTTCCCAAAAAACACTTTAGACCTTTTTTATTTGGTTGACCCAGGTTTGTTGGGTTGACCCATTTTATTTCTTTTTCATATAAATAGGCTATAGACCTAATTTTAGGGATCATCTCTTTATCTCATATGTAAAACCTAAAAACCCTTTGAGCATTTTCTTAATCTAAGCAAGTTCTTTTTTTTATTTGTTAATCTTTTCCTTCCTTTTTTTTAATCTTGCTAATCTCTTAATTATACACTTCTCAATCATGGGTTTGTGTGTTTTCATCATGATTAGTGAGTAGTTCTTCCTTAAGTTCTTGGGTTAGGTAGGTTGATGGTGATTAATGGTTGATTAGGGAAGTTCAGGACTAGGAATGTTTAGATCCTTTCATATTTAGTGTCCTTAATGCTTTTAGGTTGGTTTAGGTCTTAGGGAATTTCCCACCCACAAGGTGTTTGATGAAATTTGACCTTACACTTTTTCATGTAGCTCTGCCTCTTGTTGTATGGTTGTAGACTTGTAGCCGTGTTTATAGCTGTTAGGATTCAGAGGCTCAAATGCGTTCCCTTTAAGAGCATAAAACCTGTAGCAGACCAAGATTGAACTAGCTTGAAGTAATAAAACGTGAGACTCAAATGAAAGTTGCAGAACTTTCAGTAAAACATAATATGAGAGATTGAGAGAAGAAGAAGGGTGAAGGGGAAGAATAAAGGAGCGCACGTAAACTTTGTTACCCAGTTCACGCCCATAACAAGGGTCGCTACGTCTGGGCCGAGACTACAGCTCGGAATCCACTAGAAGGAGAACATACATACAAACATACACGTGTTTCTCTCATCATATCACTCATGAACACTCTCTTGTATCAACCTATGTTCTACATGAGAAATCCAGAAAAGCTTATGCCTTTGACAATGGTTGTCTCTCATCTTTCTTCTATTTGTGCTGCTCAATCTCTCTCTCACGACCTCAATTCTTTTTTATAGTGGAGACATCCACAAACTTAATGCACAACATGACAAAAGCAAAAGGCTTTTGTGGTTCGAAAAGTAACTTAACCTAAATTTAATTCACCAAAGTAACTATAGTTGTGTCTTGGTTTACTTCTGGTATTATTTGTTGAGATAATTGTCAAGAAGTGTACTATTGGACATGTGCTTTTCAGGTTGAAGACTTTTGTGCATAGATGCACTTCTACTCACACAAACTTCTCTTCTATTCCACTTATACCCCTAGTCTTTTAACTTCACTAACCAAAGCTACCAATTCTTAACCTGTTTTCATTTTCACCTTTTTCGTTGAGAGAGAGATAGTTGGAAGAGAGAGAAAGAGAGAAGGAGGTTTTGAGAGAGAGAGAGAGAGAAGAGGAGGAGGAGGTTTTGGATCTTAATCATCAAATCATGAACAAACAGAGATTTTCATGAAGTTGAGCTAGATGAAGAAAGAGGAAAGAGAAAAATAAGAAGAAGAAAGAAGCAGAAGAAGAATAAAGAGAAAAAGAAGAAGAAGAAGAATAAAGAGAAAAAGAAGAAGAACAAAACAGATAGATTGACGCAAAGAGAGGAGAGGCAACAAGTAAACCTTCGTGGAAGAGAGAGATCGGAAGAAGACGAAGAAAACGATTCGCAGAGGAATGCGGTGTGAAGTGGACGTGTACGTACGTGGACTGCAACGTGAAGTGGATGTCCAACCAAATCTGAAAGGTCTTCTGTTGTTCATATCTTTTGTTCGTGTTCTTCGTATACCTTACTTGTCCACAATGGTACATCCACATGAACTATAAAAAATAACATCTTTTTTTTTCGTGTTGGTTTTCATATGTTCGTGTACATCCACATGTTCATGTTCGTTTTCATATGTTCGTGTTCATATGTTCGTGTACATCCAAATGTTCATGTTCGTGTTCGTTTTCATATATGTTCGTGTACATCCACATCTTCGTGTACATCCACATATTCCACAAACACCCACACGTAGTCTGCTTCACACATACACACAGACATACATGTACGTCCATGTAGACCACTCATATTCTCCTTCACCTTCAATCCACATCTCTATTTTTCTCCTACACAGTACGACTTCCCCGTGGTCTCAACATATGTTTGCACATAAATGGTACCATGTCTGTCCACGTGTTCTGCTGCACCCATCCACAAAAAGTGATAAGTCGCCGAGCAATACAAACCAGTATTTTTTTTTGTTTTTCAACTTTTTATGGACAATTAAAATTGACAAACCCTCAATTATTTGCTTTTCAACTCTCATTTAATGGTCTCACCAACCTTTACACGGTTCTCAAACCAATGAAAAAAGTAACTAATTAAATCACCAAAAGGTAACTATTTCTACTTGGTTTCTTGTTAATAGGGAGCTTTTCGGAAAATCACTCATAAGAAGTCCACCAAACAACAAAAATTCATTAAAAATGAAAGCCAAACACTAAAAGTCCCCTATTGGATAAAGCTCTCTTATTTGTTTGATCAACAAATTCTCATCTTTTACAGTTGCTGTATTTATAAATAAATGATGTAGCTGTACCTTTTACAAGTTGTAAACATTATTTTAGGCTCATATTTTGTCCCAAAAAACATGTCATAGTTTCATCGAACTTCTTAACCCTTTGTTTTATGTTTCCTGACTTCCTCACGTATAGTGAACAACAACATAGACCTAATTGTTACGTATCTACTTTATGTTTCCGTGTAAGATCTGGAAAGAACGCAATATATATCGAAACATTGTTTTTTATATGTAGAGCTATATGTTAAATACAATAGGGTTCAAGGGTGATGAAACGGTTAAAATGCTAAACTGCTCATCACATCCCTCGAAAATTTTTTGCGAGTGCTAATTTTGGAGACAAATGGAGATCTGAAAAAAAAAAACAAGTTTAAACTGTTTCTTTTAAAATTTAGCACCTGGAATTTAGTTCAACTAGAGAGAACGGAGTGTAATACTAACAATCCTCACTCAAATTATTATATTGTAAGTTTGTAACGCATCTTCCATCGAGATAAATGAATGATTTCTTTGTGTTTTTCATAAAGAGAAATCTTTTTGACCACTTTAAATATTGAAAGAGTCCCTTTCGTGAACTACTAAGTTTGATGTGTGTATACGCACATTATCTCTAAATGTTTAGATTTACTAGACTTTAGTTTGGTGGAATCCACCGTCTAGCTATAGCAATATAGCATGTGACCATTTTTGTTTCCTCTATTTCATTGATAAGTGTTTCTAAATTTGAACGTTAGGAATAAACCCAATGCTATATGTACCTTGTTTCATATGTGAAAAAATAAAACACAGCTACGTGGCCATGTGGTCTTGGAAAATTGGATTAGTTAAAGATGTTTTGCAGAAGTGAGTGTTTTCGTTTTAACAATTATTCAAAGTTAATCTGGGCCTTCGTTCTAGATCAATTAGTGGTATACATGTAGTGGTTATGCGACACGTTTTGTTGATATAGGTAAGTTATAGTGTTGTATGCTAATTCGGAACCATTACTAAAATAGTTTATTCTTTTTTTTTCTAATTGGTTATGCAGTAACTGCATTATAACTTTATAAGTAGTTTTCATTGGGGAAAACAATATATAAAAGTTTACACGTACCAACATTTTTTCTGTGTGTGTTTGGCTCTATTTGTTGAATTGTCTCTTCGTGGAAGTTAATATACAATAATTATAATTATAGTTAATTATTAGAGAGTTGAGGGGGAGATGTCATCAGGAAGGCGAGAATGAAAAAGCGTGGAAGGAGCAAACTGAACCAAACACTGTGTCCCACTTTTCACCACTGGTTAACGCGTCTCATCTCAAGGATCAGCATGACTTGACTATCTATTTTATAGTATTATTATTAGCTTCATAAAATCTTTGTCATGAAAAATCTAAGAAATAGAAATCTAACAAATAAAGTTTTAAATAGTAATTTATAGGATAAAGGAATAACTTCACAACTAATTACAATATTGTAAATTATATTTATTCATAAAAATTCTGTAAACTCAATTTTTTTGGTTAAACTAAAACTTTATACTTTCATAATCTTATATCATGTTTGACGTATGTTTTTATATACAATTCCCTGATTCTATAATATTACTAATCAAAACATTAATTTTAGGGTTAGGAAAATATTAGTTTTGATATGTTATCCAGTTTAACTAGATATAAGAGACGGAATATTTGTCATTATAACGAGCCACATAAATACTAAATATAATAGATAAAAATAAATAAATGACAAGTACCAACATTTGAAATATACATGCAAACATTACTTGATCATAAACTAAATTGAACTGGATAAAAAAATCATAAATACCATTACATTAACTAGATATTAGCTTCTCTAACCATCTTTAACTTGATCATAAAAGTGTAAACTAACAATTTTTTGTTAAAACGTCATTAAACTCTCTGAATTTTTTGATTGTGGATTAAGAAAATACCGTATTTTTACATAATAATTGATGGTTTTTCCTTTCGAGAGAGCAAATTTGTGTATTTTGTAAAATAATAAAATGGAGTCTTTTAGGTGTAGGGTATAAAAAAAGAAGAGAAAATTAATACATTAAAAATGGTGGGAAGGTGGAGCAGTGAAGAGCGCGCAGAGGAGCAAGTGCCAATCTCTTTCCCTTGTCTCCTCCTCTTACCACACCTATCGAGACACCCTTTCTCTCTCTCACATCCCTTTTCTTTTTTCGAAATAAATAAATAAATTATTCTCATCTTTTTGTTTCCTATGCGTTTCGAATTTGAATTGCTAATTTGTTCTAACTACTCCAAATTGTTCTAAATTCAAATAAAGAATATGAACTAAAAGTATTCGACGTGCCAAACAAGACGATATGACAAATCAAAAATTTAGTCTCGACTCTCGATCACATAAATAATAATCATTTTATTTTAAGAAGTTATATATTGATTTTCCTAAATCAATTCTATAGAGATTGTTTAGTCGAACACAAAAAGGATTTACTTTGTATTTACCAAAAAAAAAAGATTTAACTTGTAATGTATTTACCTAGATGTTATGGTCATGCCTGTCAACAATTACAAAAATTTAAATATATAGTATAGAATATAGTTATTAGCTAGTAATCCTCTATATATTAAATAAGAAGACGGAGAGAAAAAATTCAGACAAATGTCTCATTCAGAATAATAATTAGGTGAAACTAACCAATGAAATAGTTAAATTCAGATACGTGAACAAAAAAATAATACACTTTTAATACATGGGGAAATATAGATATTCCATCATATTTTTTCTCTTTTCTTATGGTATCATTAAATTCAACCATTTATAATCATATAATTAAGAGATTTAATAGCTTGTATGACATTTAAATTTTAGAAATTATATAAATACAAATTTTATCCCACATGGACTACAAAATGAAAAGAATGACATGCATATTTTTATAAATAATTAAATTTACTCAGAATTTTGAATTACATATATGAAGTATTTAATAAACGCCGAAATTTTTGAAATTTTTTATCTGATTTAATCAACTTTTATTTGAATTACATTATTAAATTGAATATAAAACTATTTATATATTTTTGTTTGATATAAATTTAAATATTAGTAACTTGACCAGTTGTGAAAATATTAGAATTATTTTAAATTTATCAAAATGATAATATTTTAATATTTTAATTTTAGTAAAATTATATTATATTTGATGATATATTGCTATTTTTTATTAGATTATATATTTAATATTCTATTGAATATTATATCTATAGATAGTATATTAGTCATAAAAGCCTAATTAATAATCAATTACTATAAGCCTAATTGATTATTTTTTAAAACAACTACTTTGATACTATGATAACAGTTTATATAATAATCAATTATGTTGTTTAAAAAAAAACAATTATATATCAAATATTATATCCGCACAAGGTGCGGACTATCATCTAGTTTTAATTTATTAATTAAAGTTAAACAAACAATAAACATTACTTCATTAGGTATTGATAATTTTGTATAATAATATAATTCTAAATTTTAAAATTTGAATTTGTAAAATTAGTTTACTATCGTGATGCTAATCACTTTATTAATTACATATTTAAACTATATTTTTATTTGCTAATTATATTATCAATAAACATTAATAATCAAAATTCATTGGTTATAGAAAAATACTCATTTGAAATTTTATATATACAAATGTATATCGCACTAATGATCTAGATTTTGAATGGCAAAATCAAAGGCATCTTAAGCAGAGGATTTAAAGAATCTAGATTTAAGAAACGAAAATTAAAAATCAATTTATCTTAATCTACCAAAAACATAACCCAAAGATAAGAATATTCACTCATTTTTACTATATTGAACGAAAAAGATGAAATTATCATCTTCAATTTAAATCAAGGTTTTTATTTTTCTATATTCTTAAATAAATTAAAACTTAATTTAAAATAATCTTAAAATTTTATATACTAAAATAAATAATCCAAGTATATTCGTAAAAAAACAAATTAACCTAAAATAAATTGGATGGAGTCCAAAAATTTATTAGAAGTAAACATATTCACTGGTTTGTTTGAATAGTTTCCAGATAAACAAGATTAATATTTAAGAGGGAAGATTTTATATTTAACATTTAATCAACTTACTTATCCAGCTATCGGTCACAACTTCTTCCCAGATCAATTCTATTTCTTTGTAATATTTCCACCTAATCGGTTGAATAACCAATCAATTAATGTAGCTTTGGGGAGATGTTTAAAGTGCTATTTTTTTTTGTTCACTGAAATTTCATTACTTAGAAAAGAAATGGGTCTAGCCCAGTATTATATTCAATTCACACAAAGCCTGTTTAGCCAGTAAATCGTCAATGTTATTATCGGCTTTGAGGATATGTCGGAAAACGATATGATCAAAAGAGTGAGATAAGATAGTGATATCTGAGATGATGTCATACTCTTCAAAAAGGGGTTCTCCGGCGTCGATGGAACGAATGAGGAGAAGGGAATCCGAGTGGATTGTGACCCTTCAGTATTGTAGTTCAATTGCTCGCTGGAGAGCTTCGCGGATCGCTAGCGCTTCTGCAATGAGAGCTGACACAACAAAAGTCTGGGTAGATGATGCGGCTTCAATTTGGGTGTCTCCTTTTAAAAAGGCGAAGCCAAGTCCTCCAATCAGCATTTTCGAGTGCCAAGCACCGTCTGTCTTACAGGTAAAATCTTCTGTCGATGGAATATGTGTCCTGGTTTGTTTGGGAAGAGGATTCTTGCCCGGTTTGATCTCTTGTGCAATGGACCATTCTCGGGCACTAGTTATGGTTTGATTATGGTGTCTTCAGGTGAGAAATTCCGATTCTGGAAGATTTTTTGGTTTCAAGATAAACATATTGACCAGCATATCCAAGGGTGTAGGTACCCTGCATTCAGGCCGATGGGTGGGATGGTGGTTACGGTGAGTCCCAATTGGAGTCAATTGTTGATAGATGAGATTGAGGAGGAGTTCACAGGATTTTTAAACGGTTCTAATTCCCGTACCTTCTGTGCATGGGTACATGTGATTTGATCCATCTAATAACCAATCATACCTTCTTTTTAAAGTGCTATCTGATCCACCTTTTATTGGTACATGTGATGTGATCCATCTAATAACCAATCATCAGGCTTACTTCTCCAATATGAACCTTCATACATTTTTCTTTGATGCAAACTCTATCCCAAACCTCCAAATGCATCTCCAAGGGTATAAATGACATGAAGATAAATTAAACACACCAAAACACAGAGGATAAGCCTAGAACTCCCAAAATTATCTAATACAAGATTCCGACATTGGAAAAAAAAACTAAAAGAACATAAAAAAAGTTAAATTAAATAAAACACAAGAAAAAAAATGTTTTAAAAAGAGTAAAAACTAATAAGACCATGTATTTTCATATATACATTAACTTCTCAGTTTCTAATAGTTTTAACAATAGTATGTATGTTCATCAGAAAAGTTTGGAAAATAACTTTAAAATACAAGGAGACACCATCTAATGAATTCAATTACATGATTAAATGGATATTAATCTTCCAAAAGATAGATAATTTTTTGCTTTACTTGTAAAGCAATCCTAGTAAAATTTACCTGTGTCATTGACAAAGTAAAATCTCAATTTTTTAGGAAAAATATATAACATCTTTTCAATTGTCCCCTAAAATTAGCTACGGTATTAATTCTCGTTTATTTATATAATTGGCCAAGACATATTTTTGGATCGTCTGTACGGAAGAACTTAGTGGTAATCTGATTTATATCGCTTTGATGTAATAACATTAAGCTCATGGTAGAGTTCCATCCTTTAGGGTGTGATCCTACCATTCAAGTGAGTTCTGTCGGGTGTCGGGTGATTGATTTTTTTCTGAAATAATCATCCTACACAAGTAGAATGGTCTTAGAAGACCTTTGAAAAACAATGGTCTTGTGAAGAATCTTTGACATTCGAGTTAGGTTTTATCCACTGAAAATTCGAAAGGTGGATGATGGTACAATGAGGAACCATGTCTTGGGATCGTGGTTCCTATTTGACATAAGTATTTATCATAACCTCAAAGAAGATCATTCTAGAGAAATGGAGTTGAAACTTCCCCATGACCGTTAACAAATATATAGTTGAGTTATTCTAGATGGGTAACATGTTATTTACCTCAAATGATGTGGGATGGATGGTGGAGAAGCCATATGGAGAGCTACATCGATTATTATTTCTTTTATTTTTTCTCTTCTCCTCTCTAATCCATTGATCTCTCAAAACCCTTATTGATTCCTCTTTTATCGCCTAAAGAGTTAGTTGTAGAAAACCCCTCATTTCATAACCTTTTCCACAAGTTAGTTTTCTTACGCTGTCTTTTCTCATCACTAATTATAAGTGCAAGGGTTGGTAGTCGAGGTTGGAGTGAATTTTTACTATCCAACAAGAAAACATCATGTCATCATAGACCTCAATCAATTTTCCATTTTAAAAAAGTACTACAAAGAAATAGAGTCTACCAAAGCTAGTTTAGCCAAGTCATCAGCCTCCGAGTTACTTAACCGAAGGATACAGTGAAAAAAAACAAACATGAAGAGAGAGAAAGGCATCTTATATCGTGTAAAATTCCTGCAATCTCATTCAGTTCAACCATGAATGCAGGGTGAAGATGAGGACTGAGAAGTCTGAAAATACTAGTAGCTGAGTGATACCCCGGGAAGGAGCACCATTAAAGCCTTCCTTGAGTGATGGTGCTACCATTCGAGTGGATTCTATTATGTGTCGGATGATTGATTTTTTTCTGAAATATTCATTCTAAACAAATAGAATAGTCTTAAAAGGTATTTGGAAGAAAAAATAATGGTCTGGTGAAGAATTTTGACATTCGAGTTAGGTTTTATCCACTGAAAATTCGAAAGTTGGGTGATGGTACAGTGAGGAAACATGTCATCTATTTTTTATATATAATTTTGGATCTAATTAGTAATAGTATTTTTATCTAATGATATGCAACTAACTATGATGTTTTTTAATAGATTTTTTCAATGTTAAAAAAAACGATCTAGTCCTCTCTTAGGCGTCCGCCTAGGCGCTTAAACATACACATCTAAAACGATTTTCAAAAATCGCCGCGTTAAAGAAAAAATCCGGTCTAATTGTCTGTTTCAGCCAAAACTGGCCAAAATCGCTCCATTTCATTTTAATATACAGTTAGAATATATAATTACAGAAAATCATCTAATTATATAATGAATTTATATATGTTTATGAGAAAATAAATTTAGTTTTTCTTTATAATTTACATTTTTAAGTTGATTTTTTAAAAATTTATTTGATTTTTTTTTCTTTTACTTTATTATATTAGATTTGTCTTACATAGAATTTAAATTTAGATTTTTAGAATAAGTGAATTCATAATTAATTTTTTTTAAAACAATTGATAGAAATTTGTAATATGAAACGTATATTGCCTAGTTTCCAACTAGATCTTAAATAATCATTTTAGGCGCTAAGGGGCCAACAAATTTTTTCTTCGCTTCTATACTTGTAAAGGCGCTAAACCTGCTCTGACTATATGACTATTATGAACTTTAGTTTGGAGAAAGTTCATCATTCTACAATCCCTCACTTTTAGAAAATCCTTTTTTTTTATAGAAGTTATAGAAGTAGGGTTCCAAAAAATCTTTCAAAGAAAAACTTCCTATTCTTTCTTGGGATTTAAGTATTGTATTTTTTTTTTGGTAGTATTTAAGTATTGTATTATACATATATATAATAGTTTTCCGAATATAATTCTATATATTTTTATTTCAAGAATTTTTTTCTGGATGAAGTTATTATTATTTCCTTATAATAAATAAAGTTTTTATTCCATATTCACCTACGATACCATCAGAATAAAAAAAATCAATTCGTAGAGAGGATTGAAATCCATTTCGAACGGTTGTAAATCATTAATATTTACATACAAATGACTATCAGGTTTAGAACAATACCAAATCACACATCTTCTCGAATACTTTCATACGTGTTCCGACTCAAATTATTATGTTTTGAGGGTACAATTCAAAACGGAAAAAAAAAAAAAGGAAAAACGAAAAGAAGAGAGGCAAAGTGATAAGAAACCGAGTTGGTCGGTCTTGTGGGGCGGGCGTGAAGTTAGAGAGAATTCGAGAAAAAAAGGGTTAAGTCGAGGAGAAAAAAAAACAAAAAACTATTCCAACCATTTAAACATTTTAATAATATAAAAAATCAGAAAAATTTGAATTTAATAAAAAGAAAAAATCTATGTGTTGAAGAGAGTTCCCTATCTCCAATCCCCACCATCTCCCTCATCTTCCTTCCTCTCTCAAACCTCTCACAGATCTTTTTTCTCCATTACATTACTTCTGGTTTTCTCCCTCTTTCTTTTTTTTATTAATCTCCGGTATGAGGAGAGGTAGAGGCTCTTCCGCCGTCGCCGGACCTACCGCGGTTGCCGTCGCCGGCGCCCTCATCGCCAACCACAACGGATCTATAAAGGAGACGCGTTTTAGAGGCGTGAGGAAGAGACCTTGGGGCCGTTTCGCCGCCGAGATCCGTGATCCATGGAAGAAATCTCGTGTTTGGCTCGGCACTTTCGACTCCGCCGAAGACGCCGCACGCGCTTACGACACCGCCGCTCGTAACCTCCGTGGTCCCAAGGCCAAAACCAATTTCCCGATCGATTCTTCTCCCCAACAACAACAGAATCTCCGGTTTTCCTCTTTCGCGGCCAATCAGAATCATCAAAACCAGGTCGATCCGTTCATGGACCACCGGTTATTCCCCTCCTCCGAGCAACAGTATCCGATTGTTAGCCGTCCGACTAGCAGCAGCATGAGCAGCACCGTCGAGTCGTTCAGCGGACCGAGACCGACGGCGACTAGCTCCGTCGCGAAACCGGTATCGGCGACCAAGAGGTACCCTAGGACTCCGCCTGTAGTTCCCGAGGATTGCCACAGCGATTGCGATTCATCGTCTTCGGTTGTCGACGACGGAGACGACGATATCGCGTCGTCTTCACGTCGTCGGAATCCGCCGTTTCAATTCGATCTTAATTTCCCACCGTTGGATGATGTTGATTTCTTCAACGGCGTAGATGATCTTCACTGCACCGATCTACGTCTCTGATGGAACCGGAGGGGTAAAACAACACATCCGTGATTGATTTGATTCAATCGAAAACCAAAAGAAAAAAACTCACCTTCTCCGATTTTTTTTTTCCCCGAAAAGAATTATAATTTTTTTTTTTTTTGAAGTTTCTGTTTCTTTGATCTCATAATATTTTTACTTATGCGGGAGAAATAGAAAGAAAAGAAGAAGAAAGAAGATGGTGATGAGCTTGTGCTGGTTCTGTTTCTTCTCTGATGATATTGTAAGAGTATCGACATGATTATATTATTACAAATCTTCAAATCAAGAAAGATAAAGACGACATCGATGATCTGTGTTTTGCTTTGTCTGTTTACATTACTGTAAGGAAAACAGCAAGATCTGGGTTTTTCGTTCTTTTATCTGTTTCTTGAAAAAGATCAACCCCACTCTTTTGTAACATATACATGCGGAACTGATGATTCTAAATAATCAAAATCTAGAATCTTTTCTTAGATTTTCGTTTTGTTCTTTGTTTTCATCGTCATCAGCTCTGCATTTTCACATTATATTATGCAAAGAGGACATCTTTTGCTCTGATTCGACTCAGATCTTGCACAGCACAAAGATGTATATCAAGATGTTACTTACACCTTCTGGTAAATTAAGCAACAAGTAAGATTATTGACGCTTTGGTCTAAAACTTTTTGGTTTTTAATTTGTAAAAGTTAGGTTCCTTACTGAGCAGTGATTTGGGTAAAAATGCTTAGACGTTGTGCTCTAAAATTGCCATCGAAATTATAAAGAACGATAAAATATCATGATTTTTTTTCAGTTTACCAAGGATGTTTAGAAGTTTAAAAAATGAATCCTTGGTACTTTTTACCCATTTTTTAGAGACTCTTTTCAAGATTGTAATTTGTTATTTTATTATTAAATTAAATTTGTGGTAATTTTTAACTAAAATGTGCTTTTAATATTTTAAAGTAATTTTCTACTTTTTGTGTTTATTTTGTTAATGGAGGTTTTAGGTAAATTGAGACAATGGTTTTGGTTGAGTTTGGTGGGCAAAATGATGTTATCGATATTTAATTTTGAGAGAGAGGTATTCGGTGGCAGGCAGATTCGTTTCGTGTTTGACTCATTAGATTAGATTTTGTGTTCGGCGTTACCCTCAAATTCGGGGTATCTACTTTACTTTTTTCTGCCATCTTTCACACGCCGTTTAAACGACCTTTGGTCTTAAAAACAAACTCACAACATTTGTAATTGGAACTTGGTTTGGTCATAAAGATTGAGTCACTTCGGTAAAGAACCGAGATAGTATGGTTTACTAGTGAGCTTGGGCTAAGCTTTTCCAAAAGAGGCAGATTATAAATAGAGATAATTGTCTACAAACACACTTCCATGTAGGAGGTGACTTTTTCCTTGTCTTTACAAATTTTATCCTGAATATACCCTTGGATAGAAAAGAGGGTCATGTTCGAACAATGTTGCATCCAACCAGATTGTGGCGAATGAAGGCGTGGTAGGAGAAAAAGGTCATGTTCGAACAATATCTATTCACTGAAAAGTTTTATCCTTCTCATTTTTTATGTTTACTGGTCTATATTCTCACACTCTCCATTGCAGGTCATGGTCGAACAATGTCTAGTAATCACCGACAAGTTGCGTCCAACCAGACTGTGGCGAATGAAGGTGTGGATTGAGAAGAGAGCCATGATCTAACAATGTCAATTCACTGAAAAGCTTTATCCTTCTCGTTTTTCATGTTCACTGACATATGTTCTCACACTCTCTATTGTAGGTCATGGTCGAACAATGTCTAGTAATCACCACATGTATGATCCATGCCTCACCTACCGAGTGGTTTATGTACGTCCACTTTAATGCTCCTTGTACATCCTTATATTACTATCACCTTCCTTCTATGTGTGTACGTACATAAAATATGTGTTCTTTTTTGTGTACGTCCACGTATAACTGAGGGCTTTAAGAGTAAATATACCCACAGAAAGTGCACCTCGCAAATTGGGTCACTTTTTCTGCAAAATAAGTTGAGAAAGTCACTTATATAGTCAATATCTCTTATAAATACTTGGCCGCATGAGAGATTAACATGGGTTCATATTGGAATTGGGATCCACAAGAAACTATGCATAATTAGGTTTAATATTCTTTTTAGTTGGTAATTTATAAAGTAATATATGCCAATTGGCATATAATTAGTTGGTAATTTATTTGGCATATAAATTACCAACTAAAAAAATAAGGAAATCAGAGCAAGTTTATCTAAAAATGTTTTGGCATATATATATGCCAATTCATTTTTAGATAAATAATATGAGGCACAAAAAGATAAAATTGTCATCAAGTTAATCAAAAAGTAGAATAATAACATTAGTTATTCTATAGAAATACAGAAATAATATTCTGACAAAAAGTAAAGTAGTACATCTACATGGTATTTTTTCTCATATTCTTTTTAGAAAATATATAATTGGATTTTGAGTAAGGAAATCAGAGCAAGTTTTGAAAAAGATGATGATGAATACCTTCAAAGGTTGCAATGGACAACGAACAAGTTTAACTCCGAGATTTCATGTAAGGTAAATGATATGTTTACAAAGTTTACTATGCTGAATTTGCACGAGTTTGCGATGTTGTATTGTATGTAATAATGTAAAGGTTGGTAATATTTCTATGAAAAAAAAAATGTATTATATGGATTTCTTAGAATTTGGAGGATTTAATGTCGCTTTTCATGCTTGCATATCAAAATCAGAATGGTAACATTCAGTTGAGGATGCAACTTCATCGCAAAATAAACTGAAGATCTTTTTCGTTTTGACCAGAGGTCAAACATGCTGGTGGCTCCAATGTGATATCTAGGTTGTCAGATTAGGTTTTGGAAGGAAAACAATCCATGCTCTGACTAAAATTATAAAAAACAACATTATTGGTCAGCGTTAGATTCACTCTTAGATGAAAAAAAAATGTCGGTGAGAAAGGACAAATGAGAAGTTACCGTAATATGCCAATCGGAAAGTCTACAAGACTAGCTATAGAGGTCATAGTGGAAGAGAAGAACTTGCTTACCATCTTGTTTTTACAGAATAGAAAATCAAATATAAATTCATTGTGATTAAGAAGATCAAACGAGTTATATCTAGTAAAAAAAGGAAAAAAACACGCTTTGTCTAATCTAGCATTATCCATATTCTAAGTTCTAAATTGGATATTTTTATACTATCATGTTTAATTATTTGTGGTTTTCAGCGCTTTACTCCCCAACACAAATCTTCGGATTAGTAGTAACTGATCAAACCTATCAGAATGTGTAATCTCCTCAATTCCCAATTTTTCCAGCTTTCATCATCTTTGAATCCTTATAACCGAAGGAAGAGCCCTTGTAGTTTAGTTTGTTGGTATTATTATGGGCTTAGGGTATCCATACGCTTGGGCTAGGATAGGCCCAGATTATAAATACTTGGCTTGCATAATAGACTTAATAGTTGGTCCAAAAGAACTCTTGGTTGTTTCTTTGGATTTACAGTTGCGTTGATGTCTGCATTTTCATGTTACGGCGATTAGAGTATTAACATATGAGGAAAACTCAAACGTAAACATAACACACAGTCGCTACCATAATTACACGGGATTTCAAATTAGCACCATAACGGAGTGCCAAATTGGTGGATATAGTATATGTAGAATGAAATAACTATATGCAATAATAATTTAGAATAAAGATCATGAAATGAAAAAAAATGATTACAAAACTTTTTTTTGATCGATGATTACAAAACTTTGGCATATATTATTTTGTTTTCTTTCATTATAACGTATGTCAGGTGAATTTGTGGTAGACAAATTAATTCATGAAATTATGTGATTAATGACAAGCATGTGAAATAAGTAATTGAACACATTATAATTAATTATGTGGTTCCATGGTGTCTATAAAACATAGCCACTAAGGCACTGACATAGTCACAAGTCACAACTCACAAGTAATCAACCAGATACAAACAAAACGAATTTATTTCAAATCATTCACAATTATTAAATTTTCAATTAAAAAAATGTGAATAATTACTTATTCCTTTCATCATTAGCATTGGTTGAGTTACAATTTATAAGATGCCTTTTATAAATTATACTTTTCTTCCAGTAAATTTAAGACATCTCCCGCGCGGTGGTTATAAACAGTTCTTTAAGGTCTTCGTATAATAATTTAGTAAGAAAATCATGGGATATTCAAAAAGATCCAATGATATTTTGCTGTATTACATCACTTTTTTTTTTTTTTTTTTGCAAAATACTTTTTCTATTACAAGCGCTCGACTCTACGATATCTAAAATTTTACTTGGTATATTACACTTTAACAAACACTTCTATTTACACTACACTAAAAATTTCTTATATAAACTTGGCTTCTATAATCATTCTCTATAAAGTATAATTTTTTGGGGATCCAATCACAAACCTTCAAATGCAAAAACATTACTTAACCTTCCAATCCAGACCTTAAAATTAAAATGGGTTATCAGGAACAGCCAAACGGCACGCGTGGCGATGTTTCTACGGTGATCTGAGAAAACGTAAACACATGCTAACCAGGGCCCACTCCACAGCCTGGGTTCACCTTCTGCTTCATTTTTTTTTACACCTTGATTGTTCTTCTAATAATGTACTTATTTTTTGTTCTTATAAATATGTTCTTATTTCCAACATTATTAAGTTTGTATTAATAGTTTGGCACAAACATGTTAATCTATGGTTTGTTTATATAATCAACTAGTTTCAATAAGCTGAACCGTTTTTCTAAAACTCACCAGAATCAGACAATTCCAACGTTCGCCAGTGAACATCTACATCTACATCAATCCGGTGAATCGTAAATGACTATGAGTATTCATTAATTTATGTAATAATTTATATTAAATATTATTTGTAAAGTTGGAGATAGATTTTATCGTAAAATAACACTAAATTAGATGCTAGTTTTTAAATAACATGATATTTTGTTTTAGAAAATAACAAGCCATCTCTCTCAAGTAGCACTCTCAAGTGTCAATAATAAAATGCAATTTAGTGAAATGTTGTGTCATTTAGAGAAATATCATTCAGTTAAATATTATTTTGAAGAAAAAAGGTTGATAGTCATTTGATAAAACATATTTTGATCCTTAATTTTATGCTATTCCAGATATTCTCTCACTTATAGTTGGAGCAGCATATAATAGGATCAAATATATTTGTGAGAGTTAATTTCAGTAAATGACATAATATTTTTTTCTAAATATCCTAATACCTTAGATAGGGATTAGTATATTTGATACTTAATTTTATATATTTTATGCTATTTAAAGAAATATTAAGTCATTTACGGAAATTAACTCTTACAAATATATTTGATCCTTAAGTTTGTGCTACTTCAAATATTCTCACACTATTTAGAACCTTAAATTAACTTTCACAAATATATTTGATCCTTATTACAAGACAAATAAAAAACCACCTTGCACGCGAAACAAATAAAACTAACTTATAAAAGGCGTTTCCCGTCTCACTTCTGTTCACAGATAGCGTCACCAATCGCAGGAAAAAAAAGTGCTAATACCAAAAAGAAACGCAAACGCGATTTTCTCTCTCTCTCTCTTTCTCAAACAACTCTGATTCTCTCGCAGAGGTTTTCTTTTCCGGTCGTCCATGGCGGAGATCAACATCGGCGTCGGAACAGAGCCGCTGATCAACAGCGAAGAAAACAAGAAAAAGGTCTTCGATCGCTGCGTTTCGTACCAGCAAGACGAGCTACAAAGCTTCCGTAAGTACCTGAGATGGATGTGCGTGGACCACTCGAGTCCATGGACTGCGATTCTCTCCTGGACCATGTTCGTCGTGTTCACCATCGTAGTTCCTGCGATCTCACACTTCCTCCTCGCTTGCGCCGACTGCGACAGTTACCATTCCAGACCTTATGACTCCGTCGTCCAGCTTTCTCTCAGCAGCGTCGCCGCCGTTTCTTTCCTCTGCCTCACAAGATTCGTCAGCAAATACGGTCTCCGACGATTCCTCTTCTTCGATAAGCTTTGGGACGAGAGCGAGACAGTTCGCCGAAACTACACCAATCAACTCAACGTGAGTTTCTCAAATATTATTTCCCCCTAATTAAATTTGAGTTTCTTTCTTCGTGTATTTTTTTGTGACTTTTGATTTAAATACTTCTCGATTTTTGTCCAACTCATAATCTTTTACAGAATCTGTTGTGTTCTGTTTGAAAAATTTGGATCGTTCTTCTTCCAGATCAGGTCGCAGTATAGTTAACAATAGATCTTTTCCTCTAGTGTTGTAAAGTGTAAACAACAAGTCATCTCTACAACACACAAAAAATTAAAGTTGAAAAAAAATACCAATTATTTTAAAAGATATAATATTCTATTCTTATGGCAAATAAATTTTACAAAGAATATAGTCCAAATGGGAAAAAATAATAGAACAAAGGAGAAGATAAAGCGAAGAATCATGAATATTATAAAGTTAGGAAACAACTCGACGCATCTCAAGTGTTGAGTAGCAGAGACAAAAGAAAATATAATAATTATATGATTGCGACTTTCTTCTGTAACTTTTTTTTAAGTCCAGAACTTTGGTGAATTATCTGTAGCAAAAAAAAAAACTTGATTTACCGTTTTACTTGATCCACAAGCATTATCCACTGAATCAAAATTGTTTAAATGTTTTCTTCCTTTTGCAGACATCGCTTCATATTGTCTCCTACTTCGTGATCCCTTGTTTCTTAGCAATGAGTGCATACAAAATATGGTGGTACGCTTCAGGTGGATCTCAAATACCATTCCTAGGAAACGTTATCTTGAGCGATACTGTCGCTTGTGTAATGGAGCTTTGTTCTTGGCTTTACCGAACAACCGTAATCTTCCTTGTCTGTGTTCTCTTCCGTCTCATTTGCCATCTTCAGATACTTCGCCTTCAAGACTTTGCTAAGCTCTTTCAGATTGATTCAGATGTTGGTTCTATCTTGTCTGAACATCTACGTATCAGACGTCATCTCAGAATCATTAGCCATAGATATCGTTCCTTCATTCTATGCTTGTTGG
This sequence comes from Isatis tinctoria, assembly GCA_010577795.1. Lineage (NCBI taxonomy): Eukaryota > Viridiplantae > Streptophyta > Magnoliopsida > Brassicales > Brassicaceae > Isatis > Isatis tinctoria. The sequence goes on along the minus strand of CM021244.1, from coordinate 33,586,495 downwards.
TTCTTGTTACTGGAAGTCAGTTTTCTTCTCTGCTTATTACCACCAAAGCTTACACTGAAGTCAACATCTACAGAGCTGGAGAACTCGCAGTAAGTTTCCTTCACTCACTACACATGTTAATAATGTTCGCTTCTAGATAAAACCATTTCGGAACTCAGTTTTTTTTTTTGGTGCGTGCTTTATCTTCAGCTTTGTTCCATGACGTTAGTCACTGCATTGCTCATACTATTACGGAGTGCGTCAAAGATCACACACAAGGCTCAAGCTGTGACATGTTTAGCTGCGAAATGGCATGTATGCGCCACGTTAGAATCCTTTGAGACAGCAGATGGAGAGACTCCAACTTTGGTTGCTAGAAACAGCAATAATAATAAAGGGAATGATATTATTACGTTAGCAGAATCAGACAGTGAAGATTATGGTGACGAAGAAGATGATCTAGATAATAACAACATCATTCCTGCTTATGCTTTCAGTACCATTTCATTCCAAAAACGACAAGCACTAGGTAAAGAAAACAACTATCTTCTGCAAAGTTTTTTATTTTTATTTTTATCTTAATGGTCTCTACGTAATCATGTCTGGTTGGATTTTTTTGTAGTGAGTTATTTCGAGAATAACAGAGCAGGAATCACAGTTTATGGATTTACACTTGATAGAGGTACACTACACACAATTTTCGGACTTGAATTGTCTCTTGTTCTCTGGCTTCTCGGTAAAACCATTGGCATTTCTTGAATCTCTTTCCGGAGATCCTCAAGAATGTTTTGGCACTGAATCACTTTCAAATTCTTTCTTTTCGTTTTTTTATTTTACTCTGTAAATTAGTTCTGTGCTTTAAATACGTCAATGTATTGTTATTGTTTATAGATATCACGATATTGTAAATTAGATTCAATATGAAATAATAAAGCTTTTTTTTTACTTTCCAACATGTCACTCGTCTTTTCAATTCTGCAAATGATTATACTTTAAAATATAAAATTCATCCACAGTGTCTTGCATTACATGTTACTAGATGATGCAGGAATTTATAAGGTTACAGTGAATTAAGGAGTTATTTAACGCGGGTGTCGTAGAAAAAGTTCAACCTAAACTACAAAACAAGAAATGAATCAATCACTGATTAAGCTCAGAAAGATTAAACATAGAACAAGAATATAGTAATCAAAACCCAGCCCAAAGGTTTAGATTGAAGACATCACATCATCACTTACCATATAATATTCTCGAAGACCAAAGAGGGCCAAGGAAGCTGGCGGTTGTGAACAGAGAGTGAAATGCTCATCTCTGTAACTTTTGTCTCAATCATTCATAAGTTTTGTCTTCCTCTGGATTTTCTGTGACATTCTTCTGTCTAGCCTCTTCGACATTTGGTGTTGTATTCAGCTGTTGAGAATGGTCTGTGTTCGATTGCAAAAGAGGAGGCTGGGGTGGTAAGTTCTCTGTCTGAGAAGCTGAATCCTCATCTCCAAATGATGGTTCCGCGATGATGTTTGGCTCCTCATCTTGGCAATTCGCGGAAACAGATCCCTCAATAACATCTTTGCTCTGCTCTTCTTTGTTCTCTAGTTCCGGAGGATTAAGAGTCCCTGAGTGAGACACCGGTTCTGAAGGATCATCACACTCAGCTTCATTTCCTACAGGACCTTGTGATTCATTGTTAGTATCAACTGCTTGATTCATAGATGCATCTTCAGCTTCAATCGTTTGACTTATATCTGCGCCATCTTCAGCGTCACCCTTTTGACTTATATCTGCGCCATCTTCAGCTTCAACCGTTTGACTTATATCTGCGGCATCTTCAGCTTCAGCCGTTTGACTTATATCTGCGGCATCTTTAGCTTCAACATTTTGACTTATAGCTGCGGCATCTTCAGCTTCTGCTGTTTGATCTATACCTGTTGCATCTTCAGCTTCAGCTGTTTGACTAATAGCTGCTGAATCTTCAGCTTCAACCGTCTGACTTATAGCTGCTGCATCATCAGTTTCAACTGTTTGACTTACACGTGCTGCATCATCAGTTTCAACTGTTTGACTTACAGGTGCTGCATCTTCAGATTTAACTGTTTGACTAATAGCTGATGCACCTTCAGCTTCAACTGTTCGATCCATAGCTGAATCTACAGTTGGTTTTGCTGTCTCAGGATGTGGCATTGTCTCTTTAGTAACCTTTAGATTGATTTTACCAACCTTCTTCTCCGCGGGTAACTGAACTTCAGCTGTATTAGAAGACATTTTTGCTGTCGTGGCGCTTCTCATAACGCGACCATATTTAGGAGGAAAAGACTTCCCACTGTACAATTGCACACATCTTGAGCAATGCCATTCAGATTTCGGAACACCTTTGATATTGTTAGCTTGTAGACATTTCAAGTGATATCCTTTTTCACAGGCATCGCAAATTAGCAGCGTCTCTACTTCGTTGATGGTTCCATGACACATCTGGCATGCCATTGCTTTACTCATATACTCTCTTGAAGGAGGATTCCACAAGAGATTTTGTTTAGCCCGCGGTTGCAGAACCTTATGGATTATCTTAGCGATTTCAGCATGGTGGTTGTTTCCGAAAGGTGAAGAAGTCTGACCATAAGTCACTCCTTTCATGCCTGGGAATGCACCTGGCTGAGTTTGGGACATGAATGGTCTAAAGCTCGGATCTGTGACTCTTGAAGAACTCGGAACATTAACTTTGCTCTCCGATGGAGTACCAAATGATATAGTGGAGGAACTAGAATGAGGTTGAGCAGACCAAGATGTAGCATTCCCAAAATAATTTCCAGCAGGAACTGCTGGTTCACAAGAAGAGGGTAACAATAATTCAGCGATCATAATACTTGTCCACAATCGAACACACACAAAAAAGAAAGATACGAAACTCAAACTCGCACTCAAAATAAAAACCTCACAGACATTTCAAATGCTCAGAGGGCAAATAAAGAACCAAGAAACATAATCAAAGAAAAGAGTATGCAAATGAACTTATAACAACACACTGAAATTTGGAGGGTTAGCTTAATGACCTCAAAACCAAACAACGGGTTGTAATAGTACTCGGAAGTGGCACAATCAACACCTTCATTAAAAGTCTAATGTAAAACCATAGCAAATAACCAAAAAAATCCACCATCCAAAACCAAAACTTGGCTAATTCTTCGAGCTAATGATATCTCCTCACTCTCAAGATATCTTGCAAAATAAGAAAGAGGATAGAAAGACGTACGCAAGGTCAACTTACCAGGTCCCTGCGAAGCACCGGTACGCACATCTGGCTTAAACTGTGGTCTGTCCATTCTAGGTTGCGTTATCCCTGATGTATCCTTAACGAAATGGTTTCCACTCGCACTGACAGAAGTAGCGGATACCTTCATTTCGCTATTAACCCACTGATGTGGCACAGAAACATTATTTGCTGCGGAAAGCATAACACACAATGAAGAAGATTGTCATGACTCTTGAAGTTTATCGAAAAACTGAGTGTAAGCATAGTCATACCCGGAGTTGAATGAGCTGGAGGTGTATAGGTAGTGGAGACTATAGGGTTCTTCTTCGATTCTTCCATCTAAAGACAAACATTAGCGACAAAATCAAAACTTTGGTAATTCAAGGCCACAACACAGAAGATCAAGATCAGATCAAAGGCCAAGAGAAGACGAATCAGATTGAAGAAAAGAACAAACCTTTCTCTTGCCAAGAGAGAGCTTCTCGGAGATTGTTAATTTAGGTGCTCGGAAACCTAATCTCTGATCCTTAAGCTTACCATTCAAACCCAGATCTTCAATCACAGCTCCGATGGCGTCCCTGCCGATGATATCCTTCGGAGTAAACTCTTGACACATGTCTACCAGTTTCGATTTAGCTTCAACCATGAGCTCGAGCTCCAATTCCGTGGGGGTTTTCCCGCCTCGGATCCTCCGCAATGCAGATAAGACGAGGACAATCTCCGCCACTCTATTCACCTCCTCGTCGAAACGCGTCTTCTTCGACGGTGGGGCTACAGATTCTTCCTTTCCTCCGTCTCCGTTCTCTTCTACGTCTCTCATTTCTTCAACCGCGGGAGTCATTTCAACGGATTCGGGGTTCACCGGTACATCGTTAGCCGCCGCATCCATCCGAAAGAGAGAGGAGAGGAATCAGAGAGAAACCCTAGAAGAAGAATAAGAAGAGGGAGGGAGGTTTTAAAATTTTGAAAAAGAAAGAGAAAATTAAAATCTCTCACAAAGTCTTTTATTTTCGCGGGTAAAAATTTGGGGAAATTTGTTGAGAGCAAAGCACGAGCCGATACCGAATTTTACAAAAGAGTTTTGCAGCAGCAGAAGAATTTTAGAGAGAGAGAGATGACGGAGCGTGCTCTCGCTGTTATTTTCTCGAGAGATTATTTATTAATTATTATCAAAATAATATTTAAAGAGCTGTACAATTGTTTTCTTTTTTGGGTTACGAGTTGGGCCTGTATATATATATGTATGCCCATGGTCCAAATTTTAAAATCTAAATAGACCAGGGTCCACGGGAAAGGTTTTTTTTTTCCAATTTTATTGCCCAGATTTTAGAGTAGTTGGCAAATCATTCTAGAAAGTAGAAATATGTGTAATTCAGAGTAATTATTTTAGAGAGATTGTAGTTCACTCATATTTTACTGATGAGTGTTTTGGTTTTCGATTAGTCTAGACGTGATTGTCATCACAATTTTGCAAGGTAATTAATGCATTTTGCTTCAATTGACCAGTTACTGTCATCATTTTTCAATGAGGCAATATCTTTCGACCTACTTAACAGGTGATTGTCATTCTTTCATGCATTGTCTTTTAACTTGCTTAACAATTTCTATAAGGCAGTACCTTCTAATTTAGTAAATAGTGATTTCCGTCATACTTGTTTTAGGCAATGCTCTTTTGATTTTATTGGAAGTAGGGGTGGGCAAAAAAACCGGATCCGAAGTCCAAACCCGAACCTGATCCGATATAAGCAGTTTGGTACGGGTATGGATAGTGTGAAATTACCAAACAGATCTTATATGAAATTGGATATCCGAACCCGAATGGATATTATCCGATATCCGAACTAAATCCGAAGACATCCGAATATCTAAAACATGTTAGATAATAATCTTCCAATATTCCTTAACAAAATCTTTCAATATTCGTAGACTTATAATTCCTTTTATGTGCAGACTCGAATAATGCATCTGTTTTTTTATGCTTGCTTTCAAAGATAAGAAAAAAACTTATTTGCTTTGGTGACTCTTTTAATAGTATGTATGGATTTTTTCAATACTTAAACTTGCTATGTTATGTTTTCTATGGTCTTTCGTATGGATTTGTTAAATTTATTATGTTCTTTTCGGTTTTGAATTTGAATTGAGTTTAAATATTTTACTTTATTTCTGACACAAATAATTAAATACAAATAAATAATTTTCGAGCAATTTAGATATTTGGTAAATATTTTGGAGTTTGGATGGAACCGAAAATAATCGAACCCGAAAATAACCGAACCGAACCCGATCCGAAGATGTAAAACATCCGAATGGATCATATACCTCTAAACCCGAACATCCGAAAATCCGAAACACCCGAACCGAACCCGAACGGATATCCGAACGTCCACCCCTAATTGGAAGTGTCGTAGTAACCATAGTCACAGCTAGGGCTGGGCGTTCGGTAACCTGTTCGGATTCGGTTCGAGTAATTCGAGTTTTCGAGTTTAGACTTAAAGGTATCATTCGGTTATTACGAATATCGTATATTTAGTACTAAAATAATAAATATTGTCGGTAATTTAGTACATATCTCATATTTCGCAGAGACATTTGTAAAATTCATAGCTTGATTATGAGAGATGAAACAGCACTCCACAAAAGCTAGGACCAAAGAACAAGCATTAAAGCTGATCTTGATGACGATGAAGAAATAAGGGGGTTAACACTTAACACGACGAGAATCTATGAGATAATAAATTGTTGGTTTTGGATTAAGAACTAAAGCTGATGATGATGGTGTTATACATATACAGAATATATACATGTTTTGATCCCTTAACTGCTCATACATTTTTTTCTTAATTATCTGCATTAACAGACGAAAAACCCGTCGCATGTTCTTCTTTCTTCCCCCTCCGATGAAGCTACGACCTCCGGAATATTCACCCTCTTTTTATACTTTCTCAAATAATTCCTAAAAATAATTGTAAATACGCTCGTAAACTCATCGGTTCATGGAGCAACCAAAGTCATCATCGTCCAACAACATTGAAGAATATATATCATTGCTCCCTCGATGATCCATAGAACCAAAATAATCATCAAGTTCTCCTTCTCTCAGCTTGTCAATCATTTCCATAGCTTCTCTCATCTCCATCCTCCTCTCTTCTTCTTCTTCACAACATCTCAACCCAATCTTCAACATATTAATCATTTCCGCTTTACAGTTCTTCTTCCCTTTCATTTCCTTGTCGAACACGTCACCTGTTTTCTTCTCCTTAACCATGTCATTAACCCAGCTCACAAGACTCATGTTTGGATCATAACCTTGCGTTAAGTAATTCTCAGGGAATCTCCCTGTCAAAAGCTCCAATATCAACACACCGAGACACCAAACATCTGTCTTCTTTGTTATGACTTGTCCTTTCCCGGGTCTATACTCTGGCGATTTGTATGCAGTCATGAAGTTATGCGCGTGCTCTGAGCTCATCACCGGTCTTAGAGCGTAATCTGTTAACAATGGCTCGAGTGATTCGTCTAAAACCACATTCGATGACTTTATATGACCGTGAGGGATTGTTAATGTCGGTAACTCGTTATACAAGTAAGATAAACCCTTTGCTACTCCTTTTATGATCTTTAGACGAGCTAACCAATCCAATCCAGGTTGATCCGCGGAATGATTCGCTGAGAAAAACAGAACATAAGAATTCAAATTGTTAGTAAAGACCTTATTGGTATTGAGATGGAAGTCCCTGAAATGAAAACATACCATGAAGATGGCTTGCCAAGCTATTACTAGGCATAAACTGAGTGACTAAAAGCTTTTCTTCTTTCCGGTAATAGTAAGCGACGAGAGGCAATAGATTCGGATGGTTTAATCTCCCTAAGCGTCTCATATGCTCATGAAACTCATCTCTTCCGACATTGTTCATATGTTTATACCTCTTCACAACCAATGTTTGTCCGCTAGATATTGCTGCCTTGTATGAAGCACCAAAGGTTCCGCTGCCAAGAACTTCAGCAGAAGCTCTAAGAAGATCCTGAAGGCCGAATCTTTGAACGTCGTCCCGCACAAATAGAAGCCTGCCTCCTGGATCAGGCATCGACCCTCTTCTTGAGTGACTCACAACAGATTCAGCGGGTTTGTTGCTCTTATTCACTGGTTGATGATAAGTGTAGCTCTCTACCCTTTCGTTACGCGACGAAGAATATCCTGACAAGCAATTTCGTCTTCTTGACTGAACGAAACAGATCACAAGCGCGATGATCACAAGTATTATGCCAATGACGATCAAAATGATCGCGATAGTGTTAAAAGATCCGGTCTTGGTCCCTCGGGGAGGACTAAGAGGAGGAGATCTCGGATCAACAGGGACTCCCGGAGAGGAAGGAGGACATGGACTTAAGGGAGGACCACACAGATCTTTGTTACCTACAATTTAAAAAAAAAAAACATAAAACATTCATGTTAAGCAACAATTGTCTTATCAGAAATGAATGAGAGATCCAAACTCATTATATAAATTAATAATATGGCTACCTGCAAAAGAGCCCGGATCCATGTTACGTAGGCTTTCAGGAATCGGTCCATCTAGGTCATTGTTTTCAAAGCTAGCTAATCTAAGATCCTTCTGTTTGAAATATGGTATCTGCCCTTGAAACTGGTTACCATTTAGCCTCACCTCTATAAGCATTGGCAAAGAAGCTAAAGAAGAAGGGATTGTTCCCCGGAAGGCGTTATTGGCCAACAAGATTTTCTTCAGAAGTGGCATGTCTTGAAATGCATCCGCGGGTATCTCTCCAGAGAACCGGTTATTAGACAAATACAAAGACTTCAACGAAGTAAGCTTGTTAACCTGAGGCATTGGGCCGTTGAACTCATTGTTCATGAAGCTTATGGTTCGTAGGTTCTTCATAGGAACCAACGGGTCGAGGTTTAGTTTCCCGGTTAAGCCCATTCCTTCGAGTTGTAACCCCCAAACGTAATTGCTACAAAGAACACCGAACCAGTTCGCGTCATTTCCTTGACATGGTGATGTTGATGGATCCCAACTATTGAACACTGAAGCATTTGCTAATGTATCTTTGAATCTCAAGAGACAATCTGCGTCTGAATCTGGTACGACCAACTGAGGCATTACGACCGGACATAACACGGTGATAAAGACGACGATGAGGAAGATGCAAGAAGGTAGATTTTTCTTTGAGGCCGTGTTACACGCAAGCATAACCGGGTTCTCCCAATTTCGCATTGCGGTTACACGCGCAATGGAATCGATGATTTGTTCTCTGTGAAACCTTTCTTTTTGCTATTGTCGTGTCCTCCGTGGGAGCCAAGAAATTGTATGAACGGAAAGAGGGAAGAACAAAACCTACCAAGAATAGACGAGGCACAAGTGTGTAAATTGGCAAAGATGTGAAAAAATTTCTCCCCTCTTTGTCTTTCTATTTTCTTTTTTGGATTTGTGTTCTTTAAGATTATTATTAGTTGAGAGAGATCTTTGGATAACCATTCAATTAGCTTGTTTTAAGTTATATACTATATGTAAAATCTTGTCGTTCTGATTTGTCATTTGTTTCTTGTTCCAACCAAAGTTTTTTTTTTTCGGTTCTAGTTGATGATGTAATTTGGTATAACAAATTTTAAGAATTAGCCGTAAACTAATCGATGTTCCAACCAAAGTTCTTATTGTCTCTAGGTGATTTAATTTAGTATAACAAATTTCAAGAATTAGCCATATAATTTTTTAAAACATAAATTATTAGCCATGTATTGGTGGATGATTCTGTATGATCTCTGAACTAATTAAACTAGGTGTTATACCCGACAAAGTAAACAATAAAAAGCTTATATTTATTTTTTTGGTTTGGATATATCAGATGAATCAAACCATCATGTATAATTATATTTTTGGTTTTCTATACATAGCAACATTATTGGTCTTTTTATAGAAGGGCCCTTTTTAGTAGTAAGGATATATTGGTTCTTTTTAAAAGTCTTGTAAAGAAATCATAAATGATGACTTTGCAATTCCTTTATTGAAATTCTGTGACTGCGCACGAATTGTCGTAACTTGCTAGAGTTGATATTTTTATAGAGTTGATATTTTTCCGACAGTGTTACTCGTGAGAAGACAAGAAAAGGAAAACAAAGACATCGATCCGAGTTCGACGAGAGAGGAGAGATTAGAGTATGTGGGTGGAAATCAAAGTAAAGTAAAAAATGAGAGGTCAAATCCAAATTGTTTCTGAAAATATTCAAAAAGAACGCGTAATATGGTCAAACGCTTTAAAAGCGAAGGTGGGGCCATCCAATTGGTCGGCATTTTGCTTGTGAATGAAAACGTAACGTGTGAACTTCCGAGTACACACCCTGTGGCCCTGTGCTGCTCCTCGAGCGTCCATACCAATTTTGTTCGTGCTGGAAATTGGTTTTTTTTTTTTTTTTATCTTTTCTTCTAAATGGTTAAAAGTGGATCTTTAAGACAATCTTTTTTCCAGAGTTAACACTGCATTCCGAAAAAGCACTACGTTGATTTTCATATTGCAATGAACAAGAGAGATTAACTTTATTTACTACAACAACAAGATAACTGAGATACATATATATATATTACAAAATTAAACTGTATTGTAGAGGCAGATTTTCAATTTTTTTTCCCTTAAATTTTAAATATTTTATAATGTAATAGTTTCGTAGTAGTGAGATTTTCAAAAAAACAATTGCAATATATCTGTTTGCCAACATTGAAGATAAAATATATCGAACTATAATTCTCAAGTACTTTTAAATTCTATAAACTAAAAATAATAGAAAATAGTGAGGATTCTTTCATGTCTAGCTAATGAGAAAATAAATAATGACCTAAATATATAAAGCTGAAGTTCAATGTTTGACAATTAAAAGTGGAATGATGATAATTCAATTATCATCATAATGATGTGATCAAAAATTTGGATGTTAAAAACTTAATCACTTTTGATTTTGTGGTTACAAAATTCATTTCAATATGTTGTTGACTCAGTCAACAGCTTAAATTTACAAATGATTTTTAATAACAAGATTAATCTTTTAAATCAAAAATTCATTTGTCAAATCTCAGAACCCAACACGATCTTATTCGGATATTTTATTTTACTACTTTATATTCTAATGTGAAATATTTAACAAATGTTATAATTTAAGTTTTATAGACAACCCACTTTAGATGTTTATTTCTGATTCATGATCACTCTAGTTTTAACATGTGCTTATACTAGACGATGATTACATTATGCCCAATATGCGGTTATTCTGACCAACATCAACGTCCAAAACTTATTAAAATGACTGAAAACCATGTTCCAATGATTTGAAAGTAAACCTTTTTTGTAGCGAGAGGAAGCTCGTAGCCCAGCGGCGTACAGCAGGGTTGCTTCCTTCTCACCTTCCCAGAGGTCATGGTCTCGAGTCCATGCGGGAGCAGATACTACTAAATAAGGAAGTGGGCTACTGGGCCGACCCGTTGTGGCCCAGCTCTGTTGACAAAAAAAAAAACTTTTTTGTAGCATCTTAGCCTTCCAGTTTTCATAAACGTATTGATAACTACGAAGGATTGTGTAACGCCCCACCACTTCTTTCTTTAATTGTTAAATCCCTGATGCCTTGATCAACAACTCCACCGAGAAATCAAAAAGAAAGAAGAACAAGAGTAGAAGAAAAAGAAAAGGGAAGGGAAGAGAGAGAAGAGAAGAGAAGAGAGAGAGAGGAAGGGAGTTTGGGAGAGAAGAGGAAGAAGGAGAGGAGCTGCTCTCATCCGCGCCACCGTCATTCCGCGACGCAGGTACACCGGAAACCGTTTTCCGATCTGTCTTCTCATTGGCCGAATCTTTGATCGATCATATCTCTCTAACCGCCGTGTTTCTCGAAAATCCAAGGCCACCACCGGATTCAGCACGACGAGACGAAGCCACGCCAGGAAGCTCAGCCGTTGCCGCCGCTGGACGCGCCGTCACGCGCCGCCGGAAGTTCGGCGCGTGAAGCACACGCGCGACATGCACCGTCGAGAGAGCCGCGCGTGGCTCTCACGCGCCACCGCCGCCGACACCGCCGCCGTCGCCGTCGGTGACTTTCCGGTGACTTTCCGGTGAAGCTCCGCCACCACCGGTCGCCGTCGACCGCCGCGGGTCGCCGTCGTGACTCGCCGCCGTGACTCGCCGGTGACTCGGTGACTCACCGGCGACTGAGTCAACTCGGTAGACCGGTTTGAGTCCGGCTTGGCTTAACCGGCCGGTTCGATTTCGGTTTGGTACGGTTCGATTGGTTTAATTCAATTTGATTTCGGTTTGGTTCAATTTTTGGTTTAAATCAATTGAGTCCGGTTTAGTCTGGTTCGATCCGGTTTAATCCGGTTTAGTCGCCATTTGATTTTGACCTTGTCAGACCGTTGACTTGACTGGGTTGACCGTTGACCGTTGACTTTCTGACTGTTGACCGTTGACCGTTGACTTTGACCGGTTTGACCCGTTAACCGTTTTTCGCCGTTCGAAAGCCGTTCTCACTCGAAATTTCATCCTGATTTCAGATTCAGCGTCCGTTTAAGCATTGGAGTGCAGAGGAAGCAGATATACTCCATTTTTTGCAAAGATGAGGGTTTTCTGCGGAATATCGTAATTTTCATCGAAAAGCGCCGTAGATAGGATTTAGTATTAAATATGTTCCGTTTCTATGCTAGAGTCTCTTTAGGATTGTTTGTAAATCGGACTTAGGAATAATAGATGATTCAACCCATTGATTGTGCATTAAATTGTTAATTGATTATTTTATTCATGCTAGAGCTAGGATTAGTTGACCATGTGGGTCGTTAGGGATATCGGGGGTACAGAGACGTTATCTCTATACTTGTGTCGCGTGTTGTTTGAGGCGGGGTACGACAGCTTAGTCGACCGGTTGTTCGGTACCCCGGTCAGATCGATAAATCGTCTACGGGAGGTGTAGTTGGGCACTATCCCATAAGACTGGCCACGAGCTCTGGCCGTAGGACACCGTTGATTGTTCTTTGGGTACTTTAGGTACCGTGATTGTGCATGTTTAGTCTATTTCCTATGTATGGCGTGCTATGGTCAGATTTACGTTTCTGTGATTAGCATCCCATACCTCACTGAGTGACTCCCCTGTTACTAACCCCTCCTTCTTCCCTTTCCAGTTTTTCAGGTGAGACGGACAAGTATTTTACACTTTGACGATACGGTGCTTCTTTGGGATTTTTACGTTTTCTCCGTTTTTTATCATGTACATATAGCATTGAGGTAGTTGGGATATGAGACAATGTAGAGTGGGGTATTTTACGTATGTGACATGGTTAGTGGCACGCCATCCTCGAGTGTCGAGGGGACGGGTGTTACATTTTGGTATCAGAGCCTAGGTTAGCGTCGTCCCGGTTCTGACCCGGGAGACGGATAGTAGGAATCATGATTGCATATTCGGATTTAAACGGTTAAAAAAAAAAAGAATTTCACGGGACTTGTGTATTTTAAAAAAAAAAACAAAGGAGCACCCATTCTGTCTGGTATTAATATATTCTAAGTTGGTCTCATTTCAGCCTCAGTTTAAACAGGTTTTCAGTTGCCATCAAGGAAGGTCATTGATTCGCGCCGGATTGTCAGCTCGTTGTTCAACAGGTTATGCCGAAGAGACCAGTGTTCAACAGATTAACCAGGATGTCATCAGTCAGACCGCTCAAGAGACAGTTAGGTTAGTTTCTCAGGAGTCCATGCAGCAGTTGCATAAAAAGCCACTCGGATAGCTACACAAGAAGCTGATCGGATAGCTGTACTGCCGATTATTCGCCAGTTCACCCTGCAAGCAGAGTAAGCATCCATCACCGTCCCACCGTCACCACCATATGCACCATCGGTTAAGGCTTAGGGAGCAGAGCCGCCGCCAATATCTGGCAGAGACAGAGAGGGACCCACGTAAAGGAAGCTAATTAGAAAGATGCAGGATAACAGTTTGGATCAGATTGGGAGGACAGTGGATACTGTCACCGTATACAACTAAAGAAAGAAGTTGACCGTAACTTGGAGCATAAGAAGTGTACAACAGAGTTTTAATTGGATTTGACTACTCAATTTCTGAGGGATGACACGTTTCTCTGGCAAAAAAGGAATTTATTGAGAGTTGTCATAGTTGTTACGAGTTAACCTACAATCACTTTAGAGGGAGTTCGACAGGACATTTCTTCCTCGTGAAGCCAGGCACATGAATGCCAATGCTTTTAAGCACCTTTCTCAAGGCACTAGGAATATGAAGGAGTGCGAGTAAGTGTTTTGTTGTCTTTGAAGATTTTCTGGCAGTTTCATAGCTAATAAGAATTTATTCAGGAGGTTCTTAAATGGCAACAAATGGATATTTGTAACCATGATGTCGTACGATTTATACCAGTCCAATTGATTGTTGAGAAGACTTTTAGTTCATGAGGCAGAGATAGAAGAGAAGCGATATTTCTTCAAGGAGGCTCAGTCAAGCTTGATAAGACTTATTTAGGATATAGCAAAGTGTCGCTGCTGTCGAGATTTCCATCGTGTTGTTCTCCTTACTACCATCATCATGTTGGGAGAGCGTGTTCAGTGTTTTCATGCAGTTGGTTGGATTGTGTCATAAATTACTACCAGTCTATGTTAGTAGATGCGTTGTTTGTTAGTTATATTGCAGCACCCGCAGTTAGACCGAGTTGTTCAGTTGTGGTTAGCATGATCTCATTTACAGGGGTTGTTTGCAGGGAGATCAGAGTTGTTTCTGCCACCACCCAAGCGCCAAGCTATTGTCGCGAGTATTGTTATTGGGGACCATGAGGTAGTTGAGACTGTTCTTTTGGACGTTGTGGATTTGAGATTGGGGATTTGAGTTTGTGGTTCGAGTATGTCGTTTATGTGGAAACCATTGATTTAGTACTTGTGTTGGTCGATTGTCGCTTGGGGTGGGACAGCTTATACCCGATTGGTTATTGGAGCTACTTATAGTTTTGCATGTCGGGCATAGTCGAGTATTGGTCACTCAGGATGTGTTCGAGCCGAAGAGTAGACAGAGTTAGGCAGTCGATTTAAACAGGGAGCTTAAAGCATTCATCGAGTTTTATTTGTTGTACTCAAGGGAGTTGATCTTATCAGAGACTTAGCGGTGATGGAGCTAAACCACCATGATGTGACTTTAAAGATGGGTCGGTTACCATAGCATTGAGTATAGTTTGGGAACGAGAGTGCATATCCCAGGAGCCGGAAGGGTTATCATTTCTCAGAATATTCAAAAACAACATGAGAAGTCTTCATTAAATTTGTGTTGCATTCAGGAAGATCGTTATAAGGTCAGTGCCGTTTTCACCAACAGTCGCAAGGTAAAAAGTATTTGAGATTAGCCAACCAGTGGCGGTTCTGGGGCGTCAAGAAACAAAAGTTAGGAGAAATGACTCGATGGTAAGAGTTTGTTGAGGGAAGACGAAATTCAGGAGGGCGTATGTGAGACCGAGACTCAGTTGACAAAGGAGATTCTCCTGCAGGCGCATCATTCTCAGTTTTCCATTCATTCAGGAAGTAATAAGATGTATCAGGATATTAAGCGATATTATCACTAGACCTGCATGAAGAGGGAGGTGGCTACATTTGTGTCGTGTTGTCAGACTTGCCAGTTGGTTAAAGCAGAGCATCAGGTACCGAGTGGGTTACCGCAGAATCTTCCACTACCTGAGTGGAAATAGGACAAGGTGACTATGGACTTCATCATCGGATTATCTAGGAAAGTTGGCGGGACGAATACCCACTGGGTTATTGTTGATCGACTCACCAAGTCATATCACTTCTTAACAATTAAGGAAACAGACGGAGCGGAGCAGCTAGCGCAGAGATACATTGCTGAGATTGGGAGATTGCATGGAGTACCAGTCAGTATAGTGTCGGATCGTGATACGAAGTTCACATCTACGTTTTGGCAAGCCTTTCAGAAGGCATTGGGGACTAAGGTCCATATGAGTACGGCCTATCATCCGCAGACATATGGTCAGTCTGAGAGGACTATTCAGACACTCGAGGATATGTCCAGGGCTTGTGTTTTGGATTGAAAAGGAAGCTGGGTTAAGTACTTACCGTTGGCCGAGCTCGCGTACAACAACAGTTTTCATTCCAACATTGAGATGCATCGTATGAGGCTCTTTACGGTAGACCGTGCCGTATACCACTTTGTTGGACAGAGGTGGGAGAGCGTCGGGGTATAAAACCAGCATTGATTTAGGAGATAGTGGAGCAAGTGGAAATGCTCAAGAGACGGCTTAAAGAAGCTCATGATCGCCATAAGAGTTATGCAGATAAGCGTCAGAGAGATCTAGAGTCTGAGGTGGGCGACATGGTATATTTTAAGATGAGGACATTTCAAGGAGGTTCTGAAACCCGGAAGCTGAAGAAGCTTAACCGAGATATATGGGTCTGTATCCTATCATTGAGCGGATTGGGGAAGTAGTATACCGCTTAGCGCTATAAGGAGAGTTGGCTGGGTTTCCCGATGTGTTTCATGTGTCAGTTCTGAAGAAAGTCGTTCAGGAGCCAGAGTTCATTCTTCGGCAGCCACCTAGTGACATCAGGAGAGATTTGACTGCAGTTAGTCAGCCAGTGTCAGTCCTAGAGCGCCGAGATAGTGTTGTTCAGGGGAAAGTGCTTCCGATGGTCAGAGTTAGTTGGAAGAGAGACGGCATTCAGGAGGAGACTTGAGAGTTAAAGTCTCAGATGAAGTCTGAATTTCCTGAGCTTTTTAGGGATGACGAGCAATTGACTAAAGACTAGAATTCGAGGACGAATTCCTCGTTAGTGGGGAAGAATTGTAACGCCCCACCACTTCTTTCTTTAATTGTTAAATCCCTGATGCCTTGATTAACAACTCCACCGAGAAATCAAAAAGAAAGAAGAACAAGAGTAGAAGAAAAAGAAAGGGAAGGGAAGAGAGAGAGAAGAGAAGAGAAGAGAGAGAGAGAGAGACAGAGAGAGAGAGAGAGAGGGAGGGAGTTTGGGAGAGAAGAGGAAGAAGGAGAGGAGCTGCTCTCATCCGCGCCACCATCAATCCGCGACGCAGGTACACCGGAAACCGTTTTCCGATCTGTCTTCTCATAGGCCGAATCTTTGACCGATTGTATCTCTCTAACCGTCGCGTTTCTCGAAAATCTAAGGCCACAACCAGATTCAGCACGACGAGACGAAGCCACGCCAGGAAGCTCAGCCGTTGCCGCCGCCGGACGCGGCGTCACGCGCCGCCGGAAGTTCGGCGCGTAAAGCACACGCGCGACACGCACCGTCGAGAGAGCCGCGCGTGGCTCTCACGCGCCACCGCCGCAGTCGCCGCCGGTGACTTTCTGGTGAAGCTCCGCCGCCGCCGGTCGCCGTCGACCGCCACCGTGACTCGCCGGCGACTCACTGAGTCAACCCGGTTGACCGGTTTGGCTTAACCGGCATGTTCGATTTCGGTTTGGTACGGTTCGATTGGTTTAATTCAATTTGATTTCGGTTTGATTCAATTTCTGGTTTAAATCAATTGAGTCCGGTTTAGTCTGGTTCGATATGGTTTAATCCGGTTTAGTCGCGGTTTGATATTTACCTGGTCAGGCCGTTGACTTTGACTGGGTTGACCGCTGACCGTTGACTTTCTGACCGTTGACCGTTGACTTTCTGACCGTTGACCGTTGACTTTGACCGATTTGACCCGTTAACCTTTTTTCGCCGTTCGAAAGGCGTTCTCACTCGAAATTTCGTCTTGATTTCAGATTCAGCGTCCGTTTAAGCATCTGAAGTGCAGAGGAAGCAGATATACTCTATTTTTTGATAAGGTGAGGGCTTTTTGCGGAATATCGTATTTTTCATCGTAAAGCGCTGTAGATAGGATTTAGTATTAAAAGTGTTTCGTTTCTATGCTAGAGTCTTTTTAGGATTGTTTGTAAATCAGACTTATGAATAATAGATGATTCAACCCATTGATTGTGCATTAAATTGTTAATTGATTATTTTATTCATGCTAGATATAGGATTAGTTGACCATGTGGGTCGTTAGGGATTGCGGGGGTACAGAGACGTTATCTCTGTACTTGCATCGCGTGTTGTTTGAGGCGGGGTACGACAGCTTAGTCGACCGGTTGTTCGGTACCTCGGTCAGATCGATAAATCGTCTACGGGCGGTGTAGTTAGGCACTATCCCATAAGACTGGCCACGAGCTCTGGCCGTAGGACACCGTTGATTGTTCTTTGGGTACTTTAGGTACCGTGATTGTGCATGTTTAGTCTATTTCCTATGTATGGCGTGCTATGGTCAGATTTACGTTTCTGTGATTAGCATCCCATACCTCACTGAGTGACTCCCCTGTTACTCACCCCTCCTTCTTCCCTTTCCAGTTTTTCAGGTGAAACGGACAAGTATTTTACACTTTGACGGTACGGTGCTTCTTTGGGATTTTTACGTTTTCTCCGTATTTTATCATGTACATATAGCATTGAGGTAGTTGGGATATGAGACACTGTAGAGTGAGGCATTTTATGTATGTGACGTGGTTAGTGGCACGCCGTCCTCGAATGTCGAGGGAACGGGTGTTACAGATTAGATGATATAATAGTAGACTATCCATTTTAGTTGTGGTGTCTACTTAGTATTCTATTTTAAAATAATAAAATGTGTACAGCTAATACTCTGGCATTCATCCTGAAATGTCATTTGTGATTGCATTATAGGCCGTTTCATTGCGATCTCGTAACATATATATGTATATATATATATATATATATTAATGGATGAAATCCACAGTTGATGACAAAAAAAATCCATAGTTGTACGATGATGAATGCATCGTTTTATAATAATGTGTATTATACATACTGCATATATCACATTCGTCGTACTCGTAAATATATGTTGGACTTGTGCATGTGTCCATGTTATGTTAAATCAATCAATGCATGATCATCACTAGTCATTCAAATTAAAAACTCGCTACTCTTTATATATGTAGTAAAAAGTCATGACACATGTTTTATTAGATCTGTATAATTCTGTTCCTACCTTGTTTTATCTTTTTTTCTTTTGCCGTGGTAATAAGACTAGTTCTACTCTTGTAAGAGCACCCATATCAGAGTATTTAACCAGGTTCATGCCTTAGTTTCATATGCAAAATGGAATAAAAAATTATTAAAACATCAGTTTTGTTTATAATCGGGTCCTATTTTCGATCCTGCAAGAGACAGGTTCACTTCAACTATCTGAGTCAAATAAAAAGTTTCCCACAAATAAGCATTTACAAAAATATTAATCCCTCTGTATTTAAAAGATTGATGTTTTAGTTTTTACACACATATTAAGGAAAATTAAATAGTTACTTTTATCTATTACTTTTTGATTTTATCTTTAATTAGTTTAATGCTTTATTTGTTTTCCAATAAAGTTCTACCACTCAGAATTTTACATTTTATTTTATGTTTTATTTTAAAGTATAATGTATTAATTATTGTCTAAAACATCAATCTTTCAAAAAAAAAAAAAAACTAGAATATCAATCTTTTAAATACAGAGGGAGTATTATCTTTAATACTATGAACCCCAAGATGAGTTTACCAATGCACTTGCTCTAAAACAACTGATATTTACAGTTTCGAGGAAAAAAAAAAGGTCACACACATTTATGTAAGAAGCCCTAAAGAGTTACTATGTTAGTTAATTAGAGAAAAAAAAATGGGAGGGTAGAAAAGCAGGGAATAATCACAAACTTTTAGGCCTTAAAGTGAGAAGTGCTGGACCAACCTCTGGCTTGCACGTTTGGTGTCATCTCATCTCTTTTTTTCTTTGCGATCTCATCGATGACTGCGCCTGTGCGGACCATTTTACCCTCCCATCTATTCCTAGGCTAAAAGATGAAAACCGAGTTATTAGCTGTAAAAAGAAAAATACTCGTACAAATTTAGAATAGAGGAACACAATTTAGTGTGGTAAACTCATAAAGAAGGTGAAATTTTGTTGTAATGCATCATAAATCACTAGGTGTTTAGTTTGACATTAATTATGTATAGTACTTTGATTGTTCATTGAGGACTCAAGGTTTACCAAAAAGGAAACAAAAAGATGTTTATTGATTTCATACTCCACCCTAGAATATCAAATCTCAATGATTGATTTTATTTTCTTGAGTCATCGCAATTACTCGGTTCGTACGTTCTTTATTTTATTCCATGGACGTCAACATAACACTAATATAAAGGACCATGTGCTATTAATTTACTCGTTTCATAACTACGCATTGTTTTGCTTTTGCTCGTGTTTCTTTCATTACGAGGAATTATAATTTATAGATAGTTTACACACAAAGCAACACAAATTCGGTTTGTCATGGTGGTTCCATGAAATTTCTGGGTAAAGAAGAAAATGTTTCGATAAACAGAAAAAAACAAAAACGGTTACAAGTTGAATGACGCAAGTCAGGTAACCAAAATTAGATTTGACTCTGGTAAAACATGGTACCATTTCAACTACTCTTTCGTTCACGCCCAAGTCTTTCATTTAATATCTCATATTCCATCATTTATTAGATTCAAACTAATCCTATCATTGCATATATTGATTTCCAGTAGTACTAATAGTGGAAATGTTAATTCAAAACGAGAAAAGTAGTACGATCACAAAAACTGAAATTAATTCAAAAATATACTATTTACAAAATAAAATAGTAGAACTATTAATCCAAAACTAGAATGTAATAATAGAATAAAATATAGACTCATAAATTGATTAAAACATAAATCACGATTTAAAAAAAGATGTTGACTGTAAATTTATTTTAAATTATTATTATTATTGTTAAATTATTTTTGATTGTGATTAATCGTTATAATATAAAAAAGAATTTTACGAAACAACTACCTCATATGTAAAATAATATATGTACAATGAAAAACCTATTCATCATATAATTATACATAAAATCATTTATTGTAAAGAATATATTGTATTGTTATTAATCATAACATAATAAGTTTATTTTTTAGAATTGATGTAGCAACAGAAAAAAAAATTGTTTTTCAGACAAAATATTATCAAGTATCAACAGAATTTAGTCATGATAATTATAATTGACTGACAGAAATAAAGGTTATTCTTACGCGCTACAAAAATATCAACAGTGGCAAATATGTAAATATGAATAGTCAAAGGGGTGTTTGCTTTAGAAAGAGATGAGGATAAAAATGAGGTGAGCGTTTATTATTCCCCCTGGTGGAAAGTAGGCAGCAAGTGGTAGCAACAAAGCACTTCTCTTTTGATTCTCTTGCCTTTCAAGAAGCTTCAAATCAAAATCAACTAATCTTTTGCTCAAACCTCAAGAATCTCTCTCTCTCTTTATCTCAATCTTTGCAAACTCAACCAGGTTCGTTTCCTTAACTGAGATTCTTGATTACAAAATTTCGATCGCTATCCTCTTCTGTCGGTTGCTTTTGCTGAGTTTCTGTTTCTGCAAGTTTCTTGTCTGATTTTCTTACTTCAGTTTCGTTATGCGTCCTCTGGTTTCAATCTATTTGCAGAATAACTTACTTTTTCTTTGTTCGATTATGCATGTGTTGAAATTGAGCTATCAAGTTAGGGTTATGTAACAGTCATTTTTAGCTCAGAACTACGGTTAAAATCTCTGAACTTTGCCCCCCTATAGATAATTAAAGTCATGTTTCAATCTTGTTTTTGAGTTTTGCCTATTGGGTCCAGCCTTCAGATGAATCTATCTTAATAAAGATCCAACCTTTTAAGATTTCTTTCTTCAGTTGTCTCTGTCTCTATGAATCTTGAGATGAACAGTTTAGGGTTCTTGTTCAAATTAGAAGAATTCACAAGATCTAAGAAACTGGCTTTTACTGGCAGATAATTTCAATATGGAGGCTACACAGAAACATATCATTCAAGATGGATCTTCAATGTTTTATCATCAACCATCTTCAGTCCAGCAAATGGACATCTCTGTTCAGACATTTGATTCTTACTGTACACTTGAATCCTCTTCAGGCACCAAGTCTCACCCTTGTCTTAACAACAACAACAACAACAACACTTCTTCAACCACAAGCTTTTCCTCTAACGGAAGTCCGATTTCGCAATCCAACAACAACAACACGTCTCGATTTTCGGAGTTTAATCATTCTCCTGACGACAACAACAACAACTCTCCTTTAAGCGGATCTTCCGCGACAAACAACAACGAGACGGAGCTTAGTCTCATGCTTAAAGATCTGGAGACTGCAATGATGGAGCCTGATTTAGACAGCAGCTTTAATGGTTATGACCATCAAGGCGGGTTTGGGCAACAACATAGAGCTGTTTCTTCAGCTATGTATAGGTCTATGGAGATGATCTCTAGGGGAGATTTAAAAGGAACGCTCTACGAATGCGCAAAAGCAGTTGAAAACTTCGACGTGCCAATGACTGATTGGTTGATCTCTCAGTTGCAGCAAATGGTCTCAGTTTCTGGCGAGCCTGTTCAGCGTTTAGGAGCGTATATGCTTGAAGGGCTTGTTGCTCGGTTAGCTTCTTCGGGTAGCTCGATCTACAAAGCTTTGAGGTGCAAAGATCCGACTGGCCCTGAGCTTCTTACGTATATGCATATCTTATACGAAGCTTGTCCGTATTTCAAGTTCGGTTATGAATCAGCTAACGGAGCTATAGCTGAAGCTGTGAAGAACGAAAGTTATGTGCACATTATCGATTTCCAGATATCTCAAGGTGGTCAGTGGGTGAGTTTGATCCGTGCTCTTGGTGCTCGTCCTGGTGGACCTCCCAAAGTTAGGATAACGGGTATTGATGATCCGAGATCATCGTTTGCTCGACAAGGAGGGCTTGAGTTAGTTGGACAAAGACTCGGGAAGCTTGCGGAGATGTGTGGTGTGCCGTTTGAGTTCCACGGAGCTGCTTTATGTTGCACTGAAGTCGAAATAGAGAAGCTTGGAGTTAGAAACGGAGAAGCGTTAGCGGTTAACTTCCCGCTCGTTCTTCATCACATGCCTGATGAGAGTGTAACCGTCGAGAATCATAGGGACAGGTTGTTGAGATTGGTCAAGCGTTTGTCTCCAAGCGTTGTGACTCTAGTTGAGCAAGAAGCGAATACAAACACTGCGCCGTTTCTTCCCCGTTTCGTCGAGACAATGAACCATTACTTGGCGGTTTTCGAGTCGATAGATGTGAAACTCGCTAGAGATCACAAGGAAAGGATCAACGTCGAGCAGCATTGTTTGGCTAGGGAAGTCGTGAATCTTATAGCTTGCGAAGGAGTCGAAAGAGAAGAGAGGCATGAGCCGTTAGGGAAATGGAGGTCGCGGTTTCACATGGCGGGTTTCAAACCGTATCCGTTGAGTTCGTATGTGAACGCGACGATCAAAGGGTTGCTTGAGAGTTACTCAGAGAAGTATACTCTTGAAGAGAGAGATGGAGCTTTGTATTTAGGATGGAAGAATCAACCTCTTATCACTTCTTGTGCTTGGAGGTAACAACAAAGGAAAAGAGAGAGAAAATAACTTTGCATGATTTGCGGAATTTCGAGAGATTAGATATATGTTTACAGTTTGCAGATTCTGTTTTGTAAAAGTAAAAAACACATGAGCCGAAGAAACAATTGTCACATGTTGTAGTTCTAGTAAGTGTTGTTTATGTTTTTATTTTCACAAGAAACTGTGATTTGACATTGAAAACTTACAACACTGTTCTGTTTTTATGTGATACTATATTAATGGATTTTATCTTTGTTGTACATAGAAGCGGTCAACTTTTTTTCTTGTCCTTGTCAAGTACGACATTAGGAAATTGTAGATTTTCTGCGTTTTTTTCTAAAAGAAATCAAGAAGTTGATGTAATTTCAGTTACCTAATTGATTGGTCGAATTAGGCGTGGCATTTTTATCCGAAACCCAAACCCGAATCCGAAACCGATCTTTTTTAAAAAAACCCGATCGGTTTTAATTTGTCCAAACTCGAAAAACCGAAATCCGAATAAACTGAACCGACCCGATCCGAACCCGATAAATAAACTAAAAAAACCCAAACGATTTCTATTTGTCTAAACCCGAAAAACCGAAACCCGAATAAACCAAATCCGAACCTGAAATACCCGAACCCGAACTCTAAATACCTTGTTTTTCGATTTTTTCATTACATTGGTTATTTTGGATTTGAAAAAACCCGAAAAACCCGAACTCGAACCCCTAGTAAAACCCGATCAGATTTGATATGAAACCCGAAACCCGACCCGAACCCGAAATAAACTGAACCGAACCCGAAATACAATAGAAAAAACCCGAACGGTTTCCATACGTCGAAACCCGAAAAACCGAAAAACTGAATCATCCGATCCGAACCCAAAAAATAAACCGAAGTCCCAGGCCTGGGTAGAATGTTATAAGGAGGGGTTAGTGGGAGTTGAATTTTGAGAGAGTTGCTTGATTTTAGAAGTTAAGAGATTTATTAAATTTGTAAAGAGTTATAAAGAGTTTTGTATATTTGGGAAATCTTTGAAAATTTTCTTACAATAATGATTTTAAGAATCTAAGGCATATAGATGGTATTCTCAAAGTTTTGTTTAATGAGTTAAATTGTTTAAAATCCAAGTCCCAATAACACAAGATTTAATGAAATCATAGAATCTTAAAAACCCAAACTTTTTGAATAACAATGGATTTTGCATGGAATTAAAGAATCATCAAACCAATAACAATAGAGTTTAGCAAGAATGTCAAAATTCATAAACCAATAACAATAGAATCTCAGAATTTTAACAATCATTAAAAATCCAACTACCACTAACACCGACTCATAATTGAGTCAAGCTTTTAACCAATCAGAAGGTGTTGAATTTTAAATACTAATCGACCGTTTTAATTCACGTTTTAAAACTTTCAAATTTTAAAATTAGTGTAGAACCATATGTACTTATAATAAACTCGGCGGACGTCAGAACAAATAAAACGTTTGACCAAATTAGTTTTTTTTTTTTTGAATGGCCGGGTTAATGCCCCCGTATTTTATTAAAAATCAGAAAAAAATTACACACGAATTTGTCGAGCCAGTTGATGGGCAACGTATCTTACAAGTTGTAACATCAAAGATATTTTGGTTATTTTGTGATTGATTGAATGGCTGGCCTTTGATTTGGAGTTGGCCGAGTTTGAAGTGATGTTCGATGTCTTTTCCGAATTTTACATGAAGTACTTTTGTACCAATTTGATTAGCTACAAATGCGGCATAACTTGTTTGATTGTGAGTAACAAAAGCATAGAGAATCCAGTCGGTAACCATCGATCGTATTAACGCGGTAATATTACGGTTAAAGAAAATGTGGTTTGGTTAAAACTGGCGATTTAACGAAGGTTATAATTGATGATAAGTGGTTGTCGCCACTATAAACATGTGAACAACTGTCTAATCAATTGGTCAAACACTCGTCATCTACAATAAAAAGCTATATGATGAGATGAGGAAGAAATGAGAAAATCCAATATATAATAATAACATCGTTTTCACCAATTTTCAAAGTAAAAAATTCTTCGAAATCTAAACTTCACCAATTTTGAAAGCTTGATTCTTCTACTTTTTCGATACGGTCAGATTTGGTCGCATATTTGATTCAGAAAATAAAAAATTTAGTTAGATACCTGATGACGTCATGCTTATGTAAACATTCGTCAGACAAAACATAAAAGTTTCCAGAAGTTCTGATTTTAAAAAATTATCTTTTGTCCTTATTCTTAGTTATGTTGTATAGTTCAAAAATAACAGTCAATGACTTGTGGGTTTGTGTCTTTGACTCTTCAAATCGGTCGTACCGCGAGACGGCGTGAAGAGAAAGGGTGGATAAACCGTCTAAGCCGTCATGGCAATACCGAATACGGCATCATCCTTACGCCATGCTGTCGAAAGCCTTCATGTCACGTGATCCGCTGATAAACATGTGCGCTTATCTGACGTATTCGCGTCTATACATGTGGACAGTTTTGTTACTAGTAAAGAATCAAATTCCTCATAATTTGTAGCATGTGGTAGCTTCATAGGACTTACATTCGGTATGCAAGTATTAAAATAGTGGTCAATACTTGCAAATTTCATAGTAATTACTATTTTTGTTTTCTTAAAATGAGTTAGATTATATAGTAGTAATCATTTGATCAGGACTATCGATTTTACTTGATAAAAAGAACAATTCTTGATTGCAACGAACATCTAATTCAAATCTTGGCTTGATTATATGGATGGTGTTGTAGCTTTTCCGGATTCGAATTTGACACACACAAAAATACTTATTTTGCTCTTTCTAAAGCTTAGAAAGTGGACGGACAAATTTTGTTAAAAGCTGTGGATACAAAAGGAAATTAAAGAATCAAGAAAAATATATAAAATTTTCGCATGCAATAATTGGGATTATATCCACGAGGGGACCATTAACGATGATCCATTCACTCTTGGCATTCGACAAAACATTTCGAATTGAGACATATCTTTATTAGGATGATGAATTGATGACGTAACACAAGCCATTGGTAATTTTAATCCAAAATATTTCTTGCTTAATTCAGCTGAATTTACTAATCCCATATATTGTTTTTATTTGTTTTTTTATGACATAATCTTTCTTGACATAAACCCATTTTCGGAGCTAATTTTTTATTAAGCAAAAAATGGAACTTATTCGTATAAACAAAATAAGCTAATGTTTTAAAGGAAAAGAAATGGCGCCATCAAAACCAAAATAAAATCTTTTAAAACAATTGACTTGTAAATCATCTTCTTAAATTTGGCCAACTGTCAGCACAACAACTCTATCCTAAGTGTATAAATACATCTTCACTAGAGATGCAAGGAACAAAACATATTCTTCACCAACTCTCTCAGAGATTCAAGATGCCAGTCACAGAGAAATCTTCTGGTAACAAGAGGTTAGTTGTTAAGAAGCTTTTCGCTAGACAGCAACACGAAGGATTTGGAGCTGTTGTAAGAAGAAGCATCGGAAGGTAAGAAAACAAATTACAAACTAAATGAAAAGAAAAGCTTCATTAATTCCAACTGTAGCTAACGACAAAAAAAAAGCTTAAATTTTTTGTTTGTGCAGGTTTGAGTTCAGATACTTCGACCCATTTCTTGTTTTGGATGAATTCTCAGGTCAGTTTTCTTTCTTTTGATCCTCTGTTTTAGCTCTGCTCTTTTGAATCCAATTGATAATAGAATAAATCTTTGAAAATTTGCAGTTTCGGCTCCTGCAGGGTTCCCAGATCATCCACACAGAGGTTGGTTTTAGTTATCGGATATTTTTAAACGTAGTTGACACGTTTTCGTTTTGTGTTTTACATGAGATTCTTTATTATTCTTTAGTATAATTTTTTTTTTGTTTTCATGAAAAAGAAATCGTAACTACCTTTCATTTGCGTTTGACATATATATTTTGTTAAAATACTTAAAAAGTTGCGGAATAAACGATCAAGGCATTAATCTTTACCGTCTGACTCTTAACAGTTAACACTAACCTGTCGCTTTATCATTGTTCTTCATCGTGTTTAATAGTTTCTTTTTCCTTCCAAAAACAGGATTTGAGACAGTCACTTACATGTTAGAGGTAATGATCTCTTTTCATCTTCATATTCGATTTCACAAAAAAAAAAGTCAAGCGTTATTCATGATGTATTAGTTTATATACATAGGGAGAAATATTGCATGAAGACTGTGAAGGACACAAAGGAGTAATAAGAGGAGGAGGATTACAATGGATGACGGCAGGAAAAGGCATCGTTCACTCTGAAATGCCTTCTTCTAACGCTAATGACATTACTCCCAACAAAGGCTTGCAGCTTTGGATCAATCTCTCCTCAAAACACAAACTGTAAGTTACCTCGATGATCAATCAATTGATAATGAGTGGAGTGATCCATGGTTTTTATGTACTAGCTTAGGTGTTTTCTTACTCTAAAGTCTGTGAATTCTCAGAGTAGAGCCGAGCTATCAAGAGGTGGAGAGCAAAGATATAGCAGAAGCAGAGAAAGACGGCGTGAGAGTGAGGATCATAGCAGGAGAATGGAATGGAATTAAGTCAAAGATCTGCACAAGAACACCAACAATGTATTTAGATTTCACTCTCTCGCCGGGTTCTCGAATTTCTCAGCCCATCCCACTTCACTGGAACGCGTTTGTCTATGTTCTTCAAGGCCATGGTCATTTTGGGGATGCCAGGTCACAGCAATCAACCGCTGCCGCGCACCACTTGCTGATTCTAGGCCTAGGTGGTGACCGGTTAGAGGCTTTGAACGGTTCTGATTCCGGTATGCCACTTCGGTTTATCCTTGTTGGTGGTGAGCCTCTAGGGGAACCGATGGTTCAGTTTGGTCCTTTTGTTATGAATACACAGGAAGAGATTGATAAGACCATTGATGATTTTGAGAATTTTACAAATGGATTTGAGAAAGCTAGACATTGGAAGTCTCAAGCAGCTTCTGCCTTGGGATTGTTCTAATATGTTTTTGCCACTACTCACAAATTGTTTCAATAACTTTGTACCTTGTAATTGTTTATTTTTCATATTAAAAAATTAATTGTATTTTGATACTTCCACATCTATTAGAAAAAAAAAAAGAAGTTATCTCCATTTTTTTCTGTTACAACATTATTCATATTAAAAAAAAACAAGAATTTCTTTTAAAGTGTCTGCTATATCTGTAATTATTTCTTAGTAAAACTATATTATATGTTGTTTGTTATTGATGCATTTAATTTCTTATTGATATATTAAGATTGTAGAATGCAGTTTCAATAACTTTTATTTTAAAACAAAAAAACATCATTTTCGAATTTGCAAAGTATTTCAATTCAAGATGATTTTTGTGTTGTTGACTTCATTCTTCAATGCTTCAACAATGCAGGACTAACCAAAGTCTCTTTCAATTTCTTATGATTCCTCTTTGCTAAATTCTCAATCTTACTATCTTTATCCATCACAGGTTTATTTGCATCTCTCAAGCATTGAGTACCACCATCAGCCCATAACCAAATTTACTAAAGCTTAATAAAGATAAAAACCCACCCAAAAGCTAGGTTGTAACTTGTAAGTAGGAGAAACCAATGAGGCTTTTATATGTTACTGACTCTGGACCTCTTCCATTTCACTCTTCTCACATCAAATATTCAAAGATCGGGCCTTGCCACTTGTTTCAATCATTTAGTATAAATTGTCCCACAGTTAGTACATAACCAAAATCCACTAAAGCCTAAAAGTAGAACCCATCCAAGACACATCGTGGAGACCAATGAAGTTTTTTTATATGGTATTAATCATGCTTTTTTAGTAACCGTACCGATGTGTGAATTTTTGAAACTGATCCTTTTCTAAAAAAGTTTGGCTATCAAATGCACAAAACACTTGTTGGAACCCGTTCAACTAATGATTCCATCCTTCTTCCAGTGGTTTACTATCCTTGTCGGTCCAAGAAACATTGGGTTAAGAGAACTTTTCTCTCACATTCTTTCTCGATGAAACTACAATATTATTCCTCAATTCTATATATGTCCTTATGAAAACTATATTGCAGTTTTTAAGTCCTTTGATGATTCTCAGGAATTTGTGAAGAGAGAATATAACCACCAATAGTTAGAAAAATACTAACTGTGGATACGATAACTTACTCTCTTTATTTCAAACTCACATTTCTAGAATCTAACGAGCAAGTTTGAGAAAGACTCATACCAAAAAAAAAAAAAAAAGTTTGAGAAAGACTAGGTCTGGTTTCAAAGCACGTACCTTTGCTTTGATCTGATCCATGTCGTCAAAAAAGGACTTTTCTAGACAAGTCTGGGAGATGTTGACAAAAACAAGAAAGACAAGATTTGGAGATCCGAGGATGTCTCTGCGCCAACAGGGAGACCATGGAGAGGAAAAACAATCAATGGGTCAAAAATAATGTTTTCCAAGAATAGATTGAGAAATTCAAATTGTCTCTACGCCAACAAGGAGACCATCTAGCTAATTATCTTCAGTGAAATCAGAGTACCTTAAAAAAACATAAGCCAATGGGAGTTTCAAGAACCGCCACGTGGTAAAATTTCTATTAGTTTAATATTTAATAACATTATAGTACAATTTTGTCATGATCAAAAGCACTAATATGCTTTGAGTGGGCATGACTCACGAGTCACGAGTAGCTACTGGTTAACAGAGACGAAATTAGACGAAACTTCTATCTGCAAAGATGTTGGATTGATTAGTTTAAGAGAGCCCGAGTTTGTTTCGTTCCTCAATTTAAACCTCTGAAGTAACTGCGAATTCGTGCGTAGTAGAGCTATCAGGAAATGGAGGTTTCGATGTTGGGTTCCTCATGGAGTTTCGGATTATCCCCGAAGACACGAACACCAAAACGCGCAAGCTCTCTGACAGAAGGAGATCCAATTTGTCTGAATATGAGGGTTGGTAATCCAGTTAATGCATATTCAGTTCGATCCCTGAAGTGCAGGTCTGTCTCTGATGATTTCGTTGAGAGAAGTAGCCCACTTGAGGTAAGAAACTAAAATTGCGTTTGTCAGAGACTGTTGGCATTTCGAATTTTTTTCCATTAAGTTGTTTTGATTGCTAATCTTGCAATAGAATGCCTTGAACAAGTTTCATCATAGGCGAAAAATTGAAACTTTATTTCATCCGTATTGGCGTTTGCAGATTGCCAAGTCCTTATCTCCTGTAAAGTCTTGGCCTTTTTTTGTTCTTTGTTCAATTGAATGAGGAAGTTGCTTTCACTGCATCTCCTAGTCTTCTTTGTAAAACTCGGTTAGATTCCCCTCGAAAGACCATTTTGATATAGGCTATGTGAGCTGTTTAATCTCTATCTTATTCCTTTTGAATTCTCATCGTTTGAAAGGTTGAGAAAGAGCTAGAGATTTGATTTAACTGTATCCCTAATCTTCTTTCTAAAACTATGGTAAATTCCCCTCGAAAGACCATTTTGAAGTAGAGTATGTGAGCTGTTGATTCTCTACCTTATTCCTTTTGATTTCTCACTGGTTTGATAGGTTAAGAAAGAGCTAGAGATTTGCTTCGACCTCATACATAGGCTCGGGAGAGGGATCTTGTACTTAGGTTCTGCCAGAATCCCACCAAACCATTCACATTACCTGCAAGCACAAGAGTTGAGCAAACAAGTACGTAGGTCACGTAAAGTTCCACAAGAACTAAGTTTTATCAAAACTACAATATAGTTTTTTTTTTTTTTCCAAAGCTGTGTATTTTATCAGGCAGCAAAACTGTTGGACTGTACTACATGGTCTGGAGCTGGACCAGGACTCATGGATGCTGTGACCAGAGGTGCTTTGGAAGCTGAGCAACCGGTCGGTGGCCTCAAAATAGAAAAAGAAGCAGGTGAATGGACCGCATCCAAGTTTCATCCTTATCTCCCTCCTCAAAACTATCACACTTGCAGGTAACATAGCTACACACTTCATCTTTACTCTGATCTTTTTAAGCACAACAGTGAGAGTGATCCCTAAATTGTTGAATCAACGTTTTAGGTTTTTCTCGGCGAGAAAGCATGGATTGGTGGATGCAGTTGTTAGAAACAATGTTTCCGATAAGACGGCCGTGATTGCATTGCCAGGAGGTATTGGCACGCTCGATGAGATGTTTGAGGTTTTGGCACTGATTCAGCTCAAAAGGATTGGATCTGAATTGCCGGTTCCATTCATTGTGATGAATTATGATTCTTTCTATTCAAAGCTGTTTGAATTCATTGAGAGCTGCGAAAACTTGGGAACTGTTGCCAGAGGAGAAGTTTCTGCATTGTGGAAGGTATGCAACAACAACTCTGAAGCCTTGACATACTTAGCTGAGTTCTATGAATTGCCATGTGGCTCTACAAAACCCGAAACTCAACTTAGAAAAACCGGATCCGTTTCTTAGCTCGTTTCGGTTTTTTGACTGTAAGAGATCACATATTAGAGACCATGAACAACAATTTTGAAGCTATGTGGCATATGCAGAATATAACTTTTGTGTTTCTTCTCTAAGCTTCTTGTTGTATTATGCTATGAACATGTTCTTTACTTGGCCATAACCGAGCCTAATAATTTAGCGATTGATTGTTTTTTTTCCGCGACCGACAACAAAATGATACAGTTGTGGGGGGTTACAGAACCGATCTGAACAGTTTCTTAATCGAGCCAGATCAAACAAATATCTCATAAAAGTACTATACAAAAGCAATCAAATTTGTGGTCCATTCATGCCAAAAAAGAGAAGATATTGTGGTATAGAAATTGAATACAGACAAAAGTAAAAAGACTTCAAAGAGAGAGGCGTCTATAATCCGTGGATCGTGGCTGCCTAGAAAAGTCTATGTCACACTCGTTTTTCGATGAATATTAAAACATTAACGCAATTATTGTTCCTCTTTACACTTTCTAATTCCACCTTCATCATCTTCTCCGTCGTTTCAAAGCTCAAGAAGAAAAAATAAAAACCTCAGCGCAAAAATCAAGAAGAAGAAAACAGAGAAAGCTTTCTTCTTTTTGACCATTTTCTTCCCCCGAGATTAAAGGTTATAACCTGAGCCTTAATTTCGTCTTTATTGAAAGTCTTTTTCTTAACTTTATCCTTAATTCTGGAACATCCGTTCTCCTCCCTTGGATTATGGGCGGTTTGTTTGGTTCCTCGAGAAAGTTGATTGCTTTCTTGGAATCCGTCTACGACCTTTCTCTTTGTTGTTTTTAAAGGATGCGTCTGCGTGAACTGATTTAGTATCTTAGTGAATTGATTAAGCACTCTTGAGCATAATCAAGTTGATAGTTTTCTTCTTTTGCTTCAGATCAGGTAAAAAACTTAGTAGACCGAGTTGTTTACTTGTTTGTTTGAGTTCTTGAGCTTTGCTTCTTATTACATCATCTTAAAGTTCTATTATTTGCCAGAGATTTGGTTAGATTCGCTTCTGTTAGGACAACTTTTAGTTTCTTGTGATTGAGTTTGAAAATTTGAGTTAGTGTCTTTTTGTTATTTATGTAGAAAATTTAAACCAAAATCCAAATGGATAATTCCAATTGAGCTGAGCTGCTGCCTTTTTTTTTTTTGGTTTGCAGATCCTGTTATGGAGTCTCCACAATCTGTGGCGTCAAGCTTCAATGGTATCCACCTGAATGGCAGTGATGAAACCAGAACAAAGAAACCTGTCGTGTCGTCTGATTCAGACAGTTTCATCGGTGTGCTTGAGGTTTTTGTTCACCAAGCTAGGGACATCCACAACATCTGCATCTATCATAAGCAAGATGTGTATGCTAAGCTTTGTCTCACAAGCCATCCGGAGAACTCCTTGTCCACAAAGATCATCAATGGTGGAGGGAGAAACCCTGTCTTCGACGATACCCTTAAGTTCGATGTGAAGAATCTGGATTGTTCGCTGAAGTGTGAGATATACATGATGAGCCGCGTGAAGAATTATCTTGAGGATCAGTTACTTGGATTCGCTCTTGTCCCTTTGTCTGAAGTGATAGTGAAAAATGGGAAACTGGAGAAAGAGTTCTCTCTTTCGTCAACCGATTTGTATCACTCTCCTGCTGGTTTCGTTGAGTTGTGTCTCTCGTACGCAGGAGATTCGCCAGACGTGATGCACATTCCTGCGTTTCCAACAGTGGATGAGACCGAGTCGGCTTCTATTGAGTTTGATGAGACTGAGTTCCTGGATCCAAAGATTGTCTGTGAAAACAATCAAATGGTGTCTAGTTACTTGGCCACTCCTTGTTCTGATTCTGATGATCCCTTTCTAGGCTCTGAAACTGGCTTTGTGGAAGTAAACAGCGCCCAGTCTGCAGTTGTTGACACTATTGAAGTAGCAGCTCCAACGAGTACTGTCTTCACAAACGGAATCTCTTCTCCATCAAATGCAATTAGCTCGGGTTCATCAGGCACTCATAACGACTCGAAGCTACCAAGCGAAGAAAACAACTCAGGTTCAGACCGAGAAGCAATGAAGCCAACGGGCGCTCAAGACGGTTCAAAGCTAACAAGCGAAGAAAACAACTCAGGTTCAGACCAAGGAGCGAAGAAGCCAACAGATATCATCAAGAATGACGATTTAGACAAGACGGATGGTGAAGCGGTTGTGGAACCTATTGTGACAGTGAACATAGAACAACCAGAGCAAAAGGTAGTGCAGCAAGATATTGTTGACATGTACACGAAAAGCTTGCAGCAATTCACTGAATCACTGGCTAAGATGAAACTCCCTTTGGACATAGATAGCCCAACCCAATCAGAGAACTCAAGCTCCTCCCAGCAGACACCAAAGAGCGCGAGCTCCTCCCGTGTTTTCTACGGCAGTAGAGCCTTCTTTTGAAGCTCTGGAAGCATCATCACAAGTTTGGCATCAGAAGTAGCAAGTAGTGAAAAGTGTAATAATAAGTCGAAAGTAGACCATCTAAAATGTGTAAACTATCTTCCTTTGATGCCTTTAGCTTTTCCTGTTATCAGAAACTTTTCTAATTTAGTACCTAAAACTTTCGCAATCTTGTCCATTAATTTACAGACGTCTCAAACACAAAGACAACAAGTTCTGTTTTGAACATTACAAAGAGAAGAGGTTCTGATACAACAAAAACAGAATTGGAACAAGTGCTACAAAAGTAGGATGTTGTACTAACAAAAGACCTTCAAAATAGGGACTTGGACAGAAACGCAGCAGCTTGTGGTACACGGAGCTTCCATGTTTATTACAAGTGGAGAAGCTGGAACTTTTCAAAGTAGGCGAAGACTTGATCTGAGCTAGAAGGTTTGCTGTTTAATGAATATTGAAGAAGAAGAACAGTATCAAAGGAGGACTAAATCGTTTAGTAGGGATGAATATGCTTTGTATGTTGATTGCTCTTGTCTTGAGGCTATGAGATCGTCGTGATCGATCAAGCTGACCATGAGAGATTGATCGTGATCGTAATTGCAAAGCTATCTTGTATTCGTTTCAGTATTTCGAAAGTCTATCAGACTTCTTGATTGCTCATATATAAGATAAATGTTTAGAGGTATGCTTTCTCTTTGAATTAAAGATAATCCAATTTAATTCGTTAAGAAAATAGAAGAAACAAGTAAGGAAAACAAAACTTTATTAATTAGAACGAATATGAATAAAATCCAAAACAGAACTAAAGCAACATAAAATATGAAAAACGAAAAGGGAAGACGCAAGCAAACATGTGCGTTACTAAACCGGAATGAATGGAGATAGCAAAGTATAAGAAAAATTGAGAACGATGAATTTCTTGTAAGCCTGATGCCAGTAGAGCTTGAGATCTTGGCCTTCTTCGAGATCTAACGAATACTTCATGGTACCCCAACCCTCTCCTAAATAGTATTGACTGTTGTCAGAACACCTGAGTGTAACTTTGTATTCGTCGCCTTCAAGCATGTCGTAGACGTCCACTTCCACACCGTTCTGCAAACCCTGAGCTGTAACACCATTCATCCTCGTGAGGACGGATTCAACTTGTTGTTTCGGTAATCTCACATTAGTTGTAAGATCACTCTTCGTTAGTTTTTTTGATATAATCATAGCAGGGTCTAGTGGATCGCGAGGATCAATGAAACTCGTCATCCTAACTTTTACTAAGAGAAAAAGAAGAAGAAAAAGATAGAGTTGATGATAGCTTTTGAAAGTAGAAGAAGGATACTTGTATACACTATTCTTAGACGCAAACATCTTATTATATACAGAGGGCTAACCTAAGAAAAAAGGAAATACAAGATGGAGGAAATCGGAAGTGTTCCGTTTAAAAAATGGAGAACTATCATATCTCTATTAGATTGTGCGGAAGTCATGTCTTCATGAGGAACAAGAAGAAAGGAAATACAAGAAAAGAAAATGTAAATTGTGTGAGAATATATCCCACATTGGAAGTTGGGAGGGACATTGACTAATATATAAGGGACTTGGGCCAATCCACTCATTGCCAATTGGTTTTGAGTTGGAAGTCCAGAAAACTTAACATGGTATCAGAGCAGGTTCACACGCTCCCCCACTCGAACCGATCCGGCCCATTGAAAGAGGCCCGATTAAATTGACCCGAAATTGATCCGATAATGGATATTGTCGAGACTAATGGCTAGACGGGCCATTGTCTCGAGGGGGAGTGTGAGAATATATCCCACATTGGAAGTTGGGAGGGACATTGACTAATATATAAGGGACTTGGGCCAATCCACTCATTGCCAATTGGTTTTGAGTTGGAAGCCCAGGAAACTTAACAAATTGTATATTTTTATCGGAAAATTTGTGACTTAGACCTCAAGGACTGGTTCTCGTATCATACTGTAAATTGTATTCTTTGTGATTGGAAAGTTTCTAAGATCTCTCTCTTTTCTTCTATTTTCTTTTTTCCTTTTTTTTTTGTCAGCAGATCTTTGATCTAATCTAAACATTGAACATTGATGTTACAATTTTTTTCGGTAGACAAATTAAAATAACCCACTCGCTCAATCTTTTTTTCCTTTGCATTATTTCTGTAACATTAACACTTACAAAGAGAAGAAAATGTGAATTGTATATATTTCTATTGGGAAATTTTTGTTATGAACATTACAAAGAGAACAGGTTCTGTTTTTGGTTGAGAGAAAACTAATAATATGAAGGGATCAATTTTGGTTTTTGTCTGTGTAGATGCATTACTACTTGGTATCCAAGACCTTTTCAAAAAATCACACGACAGAGCTGCAGTCAATATGCTACTATACAGTGTCTTAAGGAAAGGCATTAGTGATAGTGATAAGCAAAGTGAGAAATGCTTTTTATAAACTATTTAAGAACTCGGATCTTTCCTCTTTGTAATGTTCATCTCTTTCCGGGTTGACACATTGTGCCTCTCGCTGTTACCACGTGATGAGAGCGACGACACCGAATCACAGGAAAAGGTATCAAATAATCATTTTCACCAAGTATCATGTGCTCTGTTTTCTCTATTCAAAACTTGTTTCTTTCTACATTGTTTTGTAGGGACTTTTACAGAATGAAACGCTGCTCGCTTATGATCAAGATGCTGCAAAAGAACGTGTTCGTATGTGCCATCTGTCTTCTTTTTCTCATCAGTAAGTTATTGTTCGTATCATGTTTTCTTGAATATTTTTCTACAGCTTCTTGTAGGTTTTACTCATGTCTCTGGGGGGTTAAAGGAGGATCGTTGGAGCCTTAATTAACTGTTTCCAGGATTTCATACCATTGCTTCATGCTCCTCGAGGATTGGATGCACAATTCTTAATTGATCCTTTGCAGCATTCGCTATGCAGTCAAGTTTTCTATTCGTAGGCACACTCAAAGACAGAGTTCATCCGAAGAGGAAGTTACTCTAGATCCCGGAAACAATCTTTCTCAAAGAGTATGAATCATGACAAGGCTAGATTAATAATAGCCTAAATATATTTAACAGTTACTTTGTGGCCATCTTTGATTATTGTCGTTATTATGTAAACCTTCCTAAACACTTAGTTGATTGTTTTGTTGACAGAATGATCGATGAAAGGTACGTTGTGCTCAACGGTGTCTTGACAGAAACATTTTTGGAAGTAAGTGAGTGGAGCCACCTTCCTTGTGATCTTTCCCTACTAGGCAAGGTTAGCTCTCATTACTATATAACTCAAGCTTAGTAGTTTTCATTGAATATTTTTTCTATTGTCTGGATTGCTAATTTCCTTACGAACGTGTGTATTTTTGCAGATCACCAGGAGCATTAGTGAACCGAATTTACTTGCACTCGTGCCTTTTGTTCCAAAACTTACTTTGATGGTGGAACGTGATTGGAGAGAGAGTCTTATGCAGGTTCGTCTACACTTTCTTAGCTCCTTTGATCATAGCTAGCAGCAGTAAGCCAGTAACTTCATGTCTATTTATATTTTTCAGGCGTTTGCTACTATCTTCAGCGATTGCAAACCAAGGGAGAAGGTGCTGCAAAACAGAAAACTGTGTTATGAGATTCTTTCTTAGTGTCTCGCTAAAACTAAAAATCGGTATCTTGGTCCTCTTCATTTGTTAACAATGATGAAAGCACAAGACAAACGCTCCTCACACACTCATCATGCTCTCACCTTGGTCCTCTTCATTTGTTTAATGGAGACAAACGCTCCTCGCACTCATCATGCTTCATCCCACACCCATTGTTTATTCAGATCAAAGGCTCCTCTCACGCTCCTCTCTTGTATCAAACATAACATGTAATCTTGCCTATATAAGGACACTGAAACTCAATGGAAAATCACACCATTCAGCTCTCTTCTCTCTTCTCTCTTTTATTCACAATGAGCTCTTCATTGTCTTGAGTTAAAAATCGGTTCTTATACTTAGTGTTTAATTCATATCTCTTTGTTACTCTTTTCTATTCTCAATTTGTTCAACAACTATCCGCAATCTTTATCTTCAATCGTTTATGGTATCAGAGCGTTTCGATCATTAAAACATTTCATTTCTCAATCTCTCTTGTTCGATTTTTCATCCTGTGTTCTTGGCAAAACAATCGCCATTCTCAATTTCTCAATCTCTTTTTGGTTCGTTTCATTTCAAAAAAAAAAAAACGCTTGTTGCTATTATCCTTTCAAAACATTAGCTTCCTTCTAAAAAAAAAAAACAGTGAAGCTTTGTGCAAGATATAGCATTCAAAGTTTTTCTTTCTCTGAGTTATAAGATCGTTAAAGTTCAAAGTTTTAATTTTGTCCATAAAAATCCAAGTCGTTTCCTTTCCAAATCTGTCAAATCTTCAAACTCAAGCCTTTGTTCTCTCCAATCATGGAAGAAAACAAAACAAAACACAAGAAAGTTACTCTGCCTACTATACTCAAAGGCGGCAGTAACTACTTGCTATGGGCTCGGACTGCCAAAGCAGTACTCTGCGGCAGAGGAGTCTGGTCACATGTTGGTGAGCCTGAAGAAGATGAGCTCTTCACCTCTGAGGATGAAGAGGATATCAAGCCAGTCTCCAAGAAACAATGGTTCAAAACCGATCAGGCAGTTCTCGCAATTCTCCAAGGTTCTTTGGATGAGTCAGTCTTGGAATCCTACTCATACTGCACAACAGCCAAAGATTTATGGACCACCCTCAAGACAGTATTCGGAAATGTCTCAAATCTAACCCGTGTTTTTGAAGTCAAGAAAGCAATTAACACCCTATGTCAGGCCGATATGGAATTCAATGACTTCTTTGGCAAGTTTCGCTCCCTTTGGGCAGAATTTGAGATGTTGCGACCAGCCACTGTGGATCCTTTAATCCTGAGTGAAAGAAGAGAACAAGACAAGGTCTTCGCTCTTCTCATGGTCCTGAATCCTTCCTACAACGATCTCATCAAGCACATTCTCCGAGCTGACAAACTACCAAGTCTTGATGAAGTATGTTGTCAGATTCAAAAGGAACAAGGGTCTTTTGGACTGTTTGGTGGAAAAGGAGAACTCTTATTGGCTAATAAGACCTCGTACAAACCTGAGAAGAAATTCTGTGATCATTGCAAAAGAAAAGGCCATATCAAAGACAAATGTTGGATTCTCTATCCACATTTGAAACCAGCTAAGTTCACTCATGCCAAAGCTAATATGGTTGAAGGCATGACAAGTCAATGATTTAATGAAGTACAATGCAAGGTCATCATACTAAAGCTCAAGGAGGACAAGGAGGTCAGAATGAGAACCCATTGGCAATGGTGGCATACACAGGACCACATGGAGCTGGACAAGCAATGTATGGAAGCTCTAGTGGGACAAGCAATGATGTGGTTAGGAAATCTGATCTGGAGGCCTTGATCAAATCCATTGCTTCTCTCAAAGAGTCTGGTACATCTTTTCTATCTACTAAGCCTAGTAAATCACTTGTTATTGACAGTGGTGCTTCTCATCACATGATTAGTAAGCTTAGTACATGATTTTACATGATTTTTTTTTTTGGATTTTCTGCTTCATATTTCTCCCCGAAACTTGACTGCTGACTCTCCATTTTAAATTGAATAGGATTCATGTCCTTTGATAAAGAACATTCTTCTTCTAGACTCTGAAGGGAAGCCTGTGGCTGTCAAGTATTACTCGGATGACTGGTCAACTAATGCTGCCAAGTTAAGTTTTGATAAATACGTATTTTCCAAGACCTCTAAGACCAATGCTCGCAAAGAAGGTAAGCCCACACACATGACTCATTTAATCAATTTATTTTCCGGGGCTGTGTATTGGGTTCCCTGACTTTGTATATACATACTGTATGTTTCAAGTCGCTTAAATAACGTTCATGTGCAGCTGAGATCACACTGTTGGACATCATTGTCTATAAGTTCGCCCCAGACCTTCCCTTCTTTGTCATTGGAAGCGAAAATGAAAACGAGCTCGTCTTAACTTCTGTTCTTCAAGGCTTTTTCGATGCTGTTGCGCTTCTTCTAAGGTATTTGCTCGACTTAACAATCGAATGTTTCTCTTCTCTATTGATTAACGATCTCATGAAACAAATATCTGAATGCTCCTTTCACGTCTAGTAAATGACTTTCCTTTCTGTTTTTTTTTTTTTTTGGTATTCAGCTTGAGTCTACAGTCAAAACACAAGCGTTTTTATTTATATAGTTTAGGAAGATTTTAGGAAGCATTTGTTGGAATTTAGGATGAATTTAGGAAACTATTGTTAGTATTCAGGAATGTGTTGCTAAAACTCATATATTCGAAAGAGTTTAGAAGCAATTGTTTGTATTTAGGAAGACCTTATTGAAAATCGTTTCTTCTAACTTTTGTGATGTTTTTAGGTGTGCAAATGGATGATTATTTTTCACGAACGATTAAGATTCCACCGTTGAAATTTAAGATTAGAGAGGAGCCATCACATTATTTTGTTGATTCTGATAAAGACGAAAACCCATAGTGCGGAACAGTTTCAAAATACTCTTTTTTTCTATCACACTTATGTTGTCGGAGTAGCTTACCAGATGATTGTTAAGGTTTGTATTAACGGATGATGACTGTGATTTGTATTAATGAATGATTATTATTGTACAATGTGTTTAATAAGTTTTTATGTGGTTTACGGAATAATAGCACAAGTTTAAGAAGATATTCCTAAATGGTATGATCGAAAAATATTCTAATCATTTAAAAAATCAACAATACTTCAATAAGTTTAGGAAGCATTAACTCATATTTGGGAATGTCTTTCAAAAACAACAAAAATGTGTTGGTGAAGTGTGATTTTGATCGAGTTTGTAAGTGAATCAAAGTCGATCAAATTTTTTTTTTTGCATTAAGGTGGAATCACACTCATCACAAATGTGTCAAACAATAGAAAATTTAAGGTTAGTTAGCCACTAGGCTACATGTGTTTTGTCAAAGTGTATGGGAACAAAATATGTATATAATCAAACGAAGTCTTCATCAGAAATTATACTAAGAGTTTCCTATAGGAAGGCATTCCTAAAGTTTATGTGATGCTACTTAACTGTTTACAAAGATTTCCTTAAACTTTCGAAAAGATTAAAATATTATGAATCTTTTTTAAATTTTGAGGAAAACCTTTCTAAAAGTTTAGAAAAACTTCATAAATTTTTTTTTATCAACTAGTAATTAACATACAATTTAGAAATATTTCCTAAAAATTCAAGAAAGTTTCATAATTTCCAAAACTAACTTTTCTAGATATCTAAAAATACTCATACAAATTTTAGTAAGATGTTCCTAGAAGTTTATAATCTTTTTCTCAATATTTAAAATGTCTTTTTAAAACAACAGAAAAACTTTTTAAAATTTCAGGAGCGCATTCCTAAAAGTTTAGAAAAGCTTCCTAAATATTTTTTAATCAACTAGTAATCAACACACAATTTAGGATGGTATTCCTAAATTTGTATGAATCTTTTCTAAAATTTCATGAAAGCTTCATAGATTCCAAAACAAACATTTCTAGATACTACTGATACAAATTTTAATAAGTTGGAGAATGTCTTTTTAAAAGAATAGAAAAACTTTTCGGAAAAGCTTCATAAATTTGTATTTGATTAACTAGTAATTTACAAATTTTAGTCAGATTTTCCTCAAAGTTTATAATGTCTATTAAAATAAAAGAAATATTTTTTAAGAAAATTAGGAAAGGCTTCCCAAAATTTTAAAAAGCTTCCTAAATTTGTTTTTATTATTAAAAAGTTTAAGTACATATATTGTTTCATAAAAATGCATTTCATGATCAGTTCCTAATTCTCACAACTGTATAAAATAGACACAAGTGTTTTTATTTATATAGTTTATGAATGCCTTCTCAAATGTGAAGACAATCTTCCTAAATTTGAAATTGTTGTATAAATAGACACAAGAGATCTTCTGTTTTACCATTTATGAAGACCATTCTAAATATGTAGAAAAAAACTACATAAAGTTTTAGGAAAGATTCATAAATTCCAAAAGTTTTGAAACATGTCTAGATCACATATAAAACATGGTAAAAAGGATATGAAAGCATACATTGTTATATAACCTCTCGTAACTCACGTCCTATAACTCTAAAATACAAATAATAACAAACAGTCAGTAGTAGTGGAACTTCTTGGCGAGAAGCTTAGAAAGCATTAAGCTAAGAAGACCAAAAAGGACAGCAGAAGCTCCAACGGAGATACCATTTCTGATAAACAGCAAAGACAATATGGATCATCCCATTCATGATATTAGGTATATAACTCCAATTTTAACTGCAAACTCAGAATCCAGTTTCAAATTTTTTATTGCCAGCAATGGATTTACAGAAATCGTTTTGGCGTATTCAGGGAAGGAATTCTAGAAATTCGGGAATGATTTGTACTAATTGGGGAAGTCAATCCATAAAATTTCAAAAATGTTGATTTACCTCTTCGAAGAGCATGGAATCCATCTAAAATGGTTGATAAACCAATCTATAAACCAATCTAAAACATCTTAAACATAATTATAAATGGTTAAGCCGTTTTTTTTAGTTCAAAATCTTTGAAGAAATCGTTTCGAAGTATTTAGGGAAAGATTTTTAGAAATTTGGGAAGGCTTTTTACTAATTCGGGAAGCCAATCCCTAAAATTTCAAAAATGTTGATTTACCTCACCGACAAACATGGGATTCATCTAAAATGGTTGATAAACTGTTCTAAACATTAAGCCTTTTTTCGAGTTCAAAATCTTTGAAAAAATCTTTTCGGAGTATTTAGGGAAAGTTTTTTTAGAAATTCCGGAATTCAATCCCTAAAATTTCAAAAAGGTTGATTTACCTCTTCGAGAAACATGGAATCCATCTAAAATGGTTGATAAACTGTTTTAAAACACGTAAAACACAATTATAAATGGTTCAGCCCTTTTCCGAGTTCAAAATCTCTGAAGAAATCGTTTCGAAGTATTTAGGGAAAGATTTCTAGAAATTAGGGAATGATTTGTACTAATTCGGGAAGTCAATCCCTAAAATTTCAAAAATGTTGATTTACCTTTCCAAAGAACATGGAATCCATCTAAAATGGTTGATAAACTGTTTTAAAACACGTAAAACACAATTATAAATGGTTAAGACCTTTTTTGAGTTCAAAATCTTTTGAAGAAATCGTTTCGAAGTATTTAAGAAAAGATTTTTAGAAATTTGGGAAGGATTTGTACTAATTTGGAAAGTCAATCCATAAAATTTCAAAAAGGTTGATTTACCTCTCCGACGAACATGGAATCCATCTAAAATGGTTGATAAACCGTTCTAAAACATGTAAAACACAATTATAAATGGTTAAGCCCTTTTTTCGAGTTCAAATTGTTTGAAGAAATCGTTTCAAAATATGTAGGGAAATATTTCTAGAAATTCGGGAAGAATTTGTACTAATTCGGGAAACCAATCCTCAAAAATGTTGATTTACCTCGCCGAGGAACATAGAATTCATCTAAAATGGTTGATAAACCATTCTAAAATATGTAAAACACAATTATAAATGGCTAAGCCCTTTTCGAATTCAAAATCTTTCAAGAAATCGTTTCGAAGTATTTAGAGAAAGATTTCTAGAAATTTGGGAATGATTTGTACTAATTCGGGAAGCAAATTAAACACTCCGCTTTTGTCTTTCTTTAAAGTTGCTCTTAATAGACTTACTACTTTCTAGATTACTGATACACGAGTTTTAAACCCTTATTTCCTACTGCAAGTGCACAGCATACGA
Source organism: Isatis tinctoria (assembly GCA_010577795.1). Taxonomy (NCBI): domain Eukaryota; kingdom Viridiplantae; phylum Streptophyta; class Magnoliopsida; order Brassicales; family Brassicaceae; genus Isatis; species Isatis tinctoria. Next base: position 33,543,138 of record CM021244.1, on the reverse strand, counting down.
AGTAGTATTTAGGGGTCGATCCCACGAAGACCAGTTTTCACACTTTGATATATTGAGCTAAATCAAAAGCTAAGACAATTCAATATGTTTTTGGTTTTTGTAAATAGTAAGTAATGAAAGCGAAATCGGTTGTAAGATAATATTAAACAAGCGTTAGGTCAAGGAATATCGCAGGAGATTCAGAGCAACGGATCAAACAACTATTCAGGCAATGATTAAGCATAAATCTAGAACTTAAACACTAAGATAATATCAATCCACTCTCGTGGTACCAATATCTTTGTCTATCAACCTAGAAATCCTAGCTCTCGCTGGTACTAGAAATCGTAGACAAGCATTAAGGATAGGTTTAATATGTTCACAATTCTCAATACATCTGCTCTCGCAGGTAATGGTTAAATTGCTCACCAATGTTCTTTCTAGCAACCTAGCAACTCTCGCTGTCTAAGTTAAACCAAATTTCATAAGATCAAGTGATCAATTCGATCTAAGCATTAAGATCAACAAAGGTGAAGATATTGATTTGAATAACCTATTTGTGTTTAACCCTAAAGCTCATGAATTCCCTTGACAAACCTTAACCTAACTAAGAGGTCTACTCAGACATGATTAAAGAAGAAAACAAAGAGATTATAAAGTTCATCATAAAAGCTTGAATAGATAATGAAAGCTGAATATAAACTTATAAGAACTTAATTAAAGCATAAACATAAAGACTGAAAGTAAAGCATAAATATAAAGACTAAAAGTAAAGCATAAATATAAAGACTGAAAGTAAAACTTAATTAAGCATAAAGATAAGAACTGAAAGTAAAGCATAAGATTAAAACTTAAAAGAAACTTAACAAGAACTAGATAAAAGCATAAACATAAAACTTAAAACTAAAGAAGAAGCTATGCTTTGAAGCTAGAGAAGAGAGGGAGGAAGAAGGTGTGTTTTGAGAGTGATGTTGTGAGTCCATTATATAGGCCAAGGTGAAGGGGAGTAGGTGAAGCGGGGAACGGTCGTTCTTGGTGTAGAACGATCGTTCCCAATGGTCGATCGAAGTAGGTGAAGTAGGTGGACTTGGGAACGATCGTTCCCTTCGTAGAACGGTCGTTCCTTAGTGTTTTTGCCGGGGAACGATCGTTCTGTTGTGGAGAACGGTCGTTCCTCAGTGTTTTTGTTGGCATGGTTGGTGAATGAGGGAACGGGCTGCATGGGATGGAACGATCGATCTTCTGTTTTTGTCGGCAGGGTTGGTGGATGAGGGAACGACCGTTCCTTGGAGGGAACGATCGTTCTCCATGGTCGTTCCATGGAAAGGAACGGTCGTTCCTTTGCTTGGCTCTCTTGTGTTTGGTCCTTTTCTCGTTTTTCCGTCTTAACTTGACTCGAACATGTCCGTAAACGCCAAACTCCTTCAGAACTCCATGAAATCTGTAAAAACACTCAAAACAATAGAAAAGACTCGAAAAACTAACGAAAGATGCAAATCAAAACTCAAACCGAATACTAAAAACGAATCAAAATACGTTAAAAACACGTAATATCAACTCCCCCCAACTAAAACCTTTGCTTGTCCCCAAGCAAAACCAGATATTTTACAAAGAGGAGAGGTTAGAAAAACGTGTAAAACTTGTAAAACTTATAGGACCATACTCTAAGTCAATTGCCCGTAAACCGCATTCGCAAAGTTCAGATCAAACCGTACTTCATTGTACTTCTCCATAACCGTAGTAAATGAGTGAAATCTCATGATCAAGCAGAACTCAATATTTAACATTCATTATCAAATGCGTGTACTCTCACAAAGGGAATATCTAACACGTTATGGTCCAGGTATCAAGGTTGGTATTTGGTGGCTCAAGTGTTTCAGTTTCTTTTAGCAATATAAACAGATGCAAATCATTATGCAAAATCACCGTGAGACACAGACCAATTAGGAGGTACACAACTCTCCTTAACTCTAATCCTTCTACCCTTTTTTAACTGAGTCACAAACAAGAACATGATTTCTCTTAACGTTTCATGAAATTTAAAGATATTACCTTGACGACTTTCCCGGTTCCTTCTGTTTTATATATATATATTTTTTTTTTCTTTTTCTTTTTTAATTTTTACATATCGGAGAATGGAACCGGTTAGTCTCTAAGATCTGCATCAAAAGAATTTTAACAATGTAAGCTTATTTCTTGAATGTGAATAAAATCTTCTACCCTTTTTAAAAGTTCACCCTCTTTTGAAACGAAAATTTTCAATGAATATATTCAAAGAGAGAGATCACATTTCTAGACACATCCCATGAGTTTAATCAGAAATAGACCACCTATCTAGACACAGTCCTAAAGAAAAGTTGTGTCGGTCCGTATACTCCATAGTTTTTGCACATGAATGCAATGACAGTAAACGAAGAAAAGTGGGTTTCAACATGGAAATGGTAAGGGTGTGGTACTAGACTAAGATAAGTCTAGCCATTTGGAGTTAGCAAAGATTGGTAGAAATGATGCAAAGAAAACTCCAAATGTAAAATCCAATACATGATTATCAACCCCCTAAGTGAGATAAATTAAGTCCATATTAAGTTCCAATAATTCGATTAAGTTAAGATGATTTGAGAAATTCACTAAATGATCAAGTTATGAATTTTTCTACGTTTCCAAACTATCCTCAAACAATGCTAAACAGTCGTAAGGCAATGACATCGAACATGTTGCAATTCCAAAAAGTTTAACAAAATCACACACTGTTTTGACTCGATAATTTTTTTTTTTTTTTTTTTTTGAAAATCTAAACACAACGTTAGTACACAAATGAATCCCTCCCCCAGACTTGTTTTTAACCGTCCCGGTTAAAACAAAACTGAAAGAGAAACCCGCAAACTCATAAATAAAATAAAAATGTCCTAAATGGATTTGACAGTGGTGTAGGGACAAGAAAACTTACCTGAAGACGTGCACCCCCTTCTATTTTTTTTATTTTTTTTATTTATTTATTTATTTATTTTTTTTATGGAGCACTCCGGCGGAGCAGGTGCTCGGAAACAGATTTGGGGTGCTCGCTCGTTTTTTTTTTTTTTAACTGAAACAAAGAAAAACAAAACCAAAAATCAATAGTAAAAGAAAATAAAAGAAAAACACTTACCAGTGGGTTGCCTCCCACCAAGCGCTTGGTTTAAGTCGTTAGCTTGACTTCTGAGCACAATTGCTAATCATGAGAATCAAAAGGTTGAGCCAGTGCACCTTTGGTCCTTCTCTTATTGGGACAAGAAACAAAGTGCGCAAAAAGGTATACAATTGTCCAAAGGAAATAGACAATATTTTCATCAAGGAAGTTTACTACAAATGTAGCGTGTATCTTCAAATATTCCTTGACAGTGAGATGTTGTTGAGAATCAAATGCATTTGATGGAAAGATATAATCAACTTTAGCTTCAAACGAGTTTGTCACAAAATAGTCAACTTTATCTCCATCAATCTTATAAAATACCACATTCTCATTCTCATCATCATTCTCAACCTTAGGGTTCTCTATCTCATCCAAGATTTTATCTAAATCAAATTCATCCCCTAGGTCAGATTTTTTAAGAAGCGATCTAGATTCCTCTAGCATTAAAGAGTTAAGCTCGAGATTATGATCATTCAAAACACAAAGATAACTAGTATCAAAACATATTTCATGATAATCTCTAGCAAATTTTTCTACTCTTAAGGCATCTAGTCTTTGAGTCTCACATATCAAATCATAGCATTCATCAATGAGTATGGGGGAAGGTGAATCATAAGCTATATCTCCAATAGAAGGCATGTGACTATCCTCAAAATCTTGAAATTCAAAGGCTAAATCGGATGTACCTTGTAATTGGGATGGTGGAACCCAATATATTACCTCCTTAAGTGAGTGGGCTACCATTATCTCATCAAACGTAAGCTCTCTTCCTTCTAGTACTGCCCGATGTGACATGAGGTTCATCCGGATCAATATTGCTAGGTCACTCCTTGTCAGCATTGGATTTTCCATACAAAGCTTATCCAACTCCACTCCTTGTTCTGGCGTAAGTACGTTCTCATCAAAAGACTCATCTTGAATGTTTTCTTCAAACGTGTCCTCCTCTTCTTGTGGCCAATCATTGTAGTCCATGGCCATCAAAGTTAGTAAAAGTTAGTGTCTTAGACTAATAATTCAGCCGTAAACCAAAGGTGAACATTTGGTCCCCGGCAACGGCGCCAAAAACTTGATACACGAGTTTTAAACCCTTATTTCCTACTGCAAGTGCACAGCATACAAAGTAGTATTTAGGGGTCGATCCCACGAAGACCAGTTTTCACACTTTGATATATTGAGCTAAATCAAAAGCTAAGACAATTCAATATGTTTTTGGTTTTTGTAAATAGTAAGTAACGAAAGCGAAATCGGTTGTAAGATAATATTAAACAAGCGTTAGGTCAAGGAATATCGCAGGAGATTCAGAGCAACGGATCAAACAACTATTCAGGCAATGATTAAGCATAAATCTAGAACTTAAACACTAAGATAATATCAATCCACTCTCGTGGTACCAATATCTTTGTCTATCAACCTAGAAATCCTAGCTCTCGCTGGTATTAGAAATCGTAGACAAGCATTAAGGATAGGTTTAATATGTTCACAATTCTCAATACATCTGCTCTCGCAGGTAATGGTTAAATTGCTCACCAATGTTCTTTCTAGCAACCTAGCAACTCTCGCTGTCTAAGTTAAACCAAATTTCATAAGATCAAGTGATCAATTCGATCTAAGCATTAAGATCAACAAAGGTGAAGATATTGATTTGAATAACCTATTTGTGTTTAACCCTAAAGCTCATGAATTCCCTTGACAAACCTTAACCTAACTAAGAGGTCTACTCAGACATGATTAAAGAAGAAAACAAAGAGATTATAAAGTTCATCATAAAAGCTTGAATATATAATGAAAGCTGAATATAAACTTATAAGAACTTAATTAAAGCATAAACATAAAGACTGAAAGTAAAGCATAAATATAAAGACTAAAAGTAAAGCATAAATATAAAGACTGAAAGTAAAACTTAATTAAGCATAAAGATAAGAACTGAAAGTAAAGCATAAGATTAAAGCTTAAAAGAAACTTAACAAGAACTAGATAAAAGCATAAACATAAAACTTAAAACTAAAGAAGAAGCTATGCTTTGAAGCTAGAGAAGAGAGGAGGAGGAAGAAGGTGTGTTTTGAGAGTGATGTTGTGAGTCCATTATATAGGCCAAGGTGAAGGGGAGTAGGTGAAGCGAGGAACGGTCGTTCTTGGTGTAGAACGATCGTTCCCAATGGTCGATCGAAGTAGGTGAAGTAGGTGGACTTGGGAACGATCGTTTCCTTCGTAGAACGGTCGTTCCTTAGTGTTTTTGCCGAGGAACGATCGTTCTGTTGTGGAGAACGGTCGTTCCTCAGTGTTTTTGTCGGCATGGTTGGTGAATGAGGGAACGGGCTGCATGGGATGGAACGATCGATCTTCTGTTTTTGTCGGCAGGGTTGGTGGATGAGGGAACGACCGTTCCTTGGAGGGAACGATCGTTCTCCATGGTCGTTCCATGGAAAGGAACGGTCGTTCCTTTGCTTGGCTCTCTTGTGTTTGGTCCTTTTCTCGTTTTTCCGTCTTAACTTGACTCGAACATGTCCGTAAACGCCAAACTCCTTCGGAACTCCATGAAATCTGTAAAAACACTCAAAACAATAGAAAAGACTCGAAAAACTAACGAAAGATGCAAATCAAAACTCAAACCGAATACTAAAAACGAATCAAAATACGTTAAAAACACGTAATATCAATTACAAATGATACAAAATCACTAGACTTGTTCGCCTTAACCAATAAGATATCGAGAAGTCCCATTGTATATAACACACTTCCAATTTCCTTTATTCCACGTAGAACTTCTGATTTGATTTCTGGCTTTGTGCCCCAGTTTAGTTGTTCTCTAATAAGTCTCATACAACCTGTAAATGAAACAACAAAAAAGCATCGGATGAACAAGAAGTATTGATAAAAAAAAAAAAAAAACAAGAAGTATACATATCACACAAAAATGAAACACATCAAGAATTAAATTTCACAAGAACCTGTGACACCACCATCGAAAGAAAGCAATCCGATTGATTCCTCGTGCCTTTCCACTGGTAAATTATCTCCACTAAGCAAATTATGATATCTCTCCTTCTTCGACATCTAGAATCTGCCAAAACCTGACACATTTTTCCAATTTCATCTCTTCATTACTAGTCTCCAAGACTCTATATCTTACAAGTTCATTAGATTCAACTAATTTGAAAACTTCCTTTGTCTTACTCCCAATAAACTCAGAAACTTTCTTATCACCTTCCACCGAATCTACTTGAAGCTTAGTTGCAATACAAGGTTTATCTGGGACACTTTGAATGAGATCACTTGCTTGTTTCGCCATACCATCATCATCGTAGTCATCCACATCCAATGCCTCAAATAGATTCACACAACCTTCTGGAGCAAAGTCTTTGCTTTAGTTAATTATTAGCTCAAACTCATCGAAAAAGTCTTTGTGTTGATCACCAAAGATGCATCTTGCAAGTCGATTCCGTCGAAAACATCTCCAAGCATCAAACTCTTTTCCACCTTCTCAGGTTTTGTCTCAATAGTTCCTGTCAAAATCATCACATCACAAAATGAGACGGAATCATAAAACTCAATTAACAAAAAGAAAGTTGACTTTTCAATACGAGGAGATGAATTAAGCATTCATAATCAAGCACAGTAGAAGGAGATTAAATTCTAGTCGAACGTTCTTAAGGCCAGCTCCTGAAGAAGAACAGCCAGTGTGGTAAGAGAAATTTGGTTCTCCCGATCGAATCTCGAGCAGAGGTGATGAAACAAAATGCGATTAGTCTGATTCGGCAGATGCGAGCGTTGATGAGGAAGCGGAGCGTCGATGGCTTTCGTCTTTATGGGAAGGACACTAAACACGAGACTCCGCCGCCGCCTGTAACGGATCGGTGGAAGACAACTACAAGCCAGAAAGGATAGACCTGGGGTTAGAGAAGGTGCTGGACATTGACGGCTGGGTTTTCCTGTAAGAAATGGTATAGTCGTCTTTTTATCGCTTTAATGAAACTATTCTGGTCATTCTTTCCTCCTGAGTTCATTTCGGTCACAAAAAACTTGAAAGTAGTTTATTTTAGTGTATTTCTCTTAAATTTATGCTATATAACTTTTACAACAGCTATAATAATAAAAATAAAATTCTAATAAAAGTATTTCAAAAATCATGATATCACACTGTAGTGGGGGCTAATATATTGTTGGCCTTTAGAGCGGGTTGAGTTTGATAAACTATATAATCATCTAAATCTAAAATAAAACTATTAACACATCTCAAACTTGTTCATCTATAAATATATATTGTCCAGAAAAATATTAATATCAGAAAAACAAATTAAAAAGTTCCAAACAAACTAAAAAATTAAAGCAAAAGATCTTTACTTTTCTTAAATTAAAATTTTATGAAAAATTAATCCCACTTTTAAACCATGAATGAAAATGTAGTTTACTATTATAATAAATTAAAACAGATGTTACGATCCAGAAAATTGACTTAACAAATGATCACATTTCTTTTATAATCCACTGTAGGAACATATTTGCTTTAAATTACCTATAAATAGAATATGAATTAGTTTGCGTACATGTTTCCACATAATCTGTTTTTTTTTTGTGATTGATATTAAATATGTGAAGAATGTAGATATGTTTGCGGAAAAAAAATTTAGAGGATGATTGGTTGAATTGTAATTGTATATTATTTGTAGTAGAATTTGATTTGTAGATATAGTTGTTGTAAGTATATGTACTGCAACTGTAAATCTTCTATATATTATTTGAAAATTACATTTATATAAATGCTTAAAAGTCTTATATTTACAATTAATGCCGCTGAATTAATATATCAGAAGTGTTTAATATTTTACCCTCTTCTTTCTATTAAACCAAATCAAAATCATTATATTCATTCTAAATTACAAATTTCACTTATTTCAAATTTTATTAACAAATTTCTTTTCTCAAAACACTTTTTTTGAAAAATAATCTTTTTCAGATTTCTTTTTTTCGAATTTTTTTACTTTTTCTTCTCACTACAACTAAAACATTCTAAATCCTAAACCCTCAACCCTAAATCGTAAACCCTAAACCCTAAACCCTAAAAACTTAAAGATTTGTGAATCTAAACCCTAAATCATAAACCCTAACCCTAAACCCTAAATCGTAAACACTGAATCGTAAACCCTAAATCCTAAATCGTAAACCCTAAACCCCAAACCCTAAATTTTAAGAATTTGTAAATCTAAACCCAAAATAAAAAAACCATAAACCCTAAACCGTAAACCCTAAACACTAAATCCTAAACCCTAAACCTTAAATTGTAAACCCTAAACCCTAAATCATAAACCCTAAGTCATAAATCCTAAACCCTTAATAAAAAATCTTAAACACTAAATCGTAAACCCTAAACCCTAAACTTTAAATCGTAAACCCTAAGCCCTTAACCCTAAATCGTAAACCCTAAACACTAAATCGTAAACCTTTTACCCTAAATTGTAAACTCTTTACCCTAAATCGTAAACCCTGAATAATAAACCCTTAAACTCTAAACCCTAAATCGTAAACCCTAAACCCAACATAGTTTATTTGTTATTTTTCTTTTAATGTTTTGAGAAGAAAAGTTAAAATAGTCTTTTGTCCCTTTTAATGAAACATTTTTGCCATTTCTTCATTTGAGTTCATTTTGGTCATGGAAACTTCAAAGTAGTTCATTTTAGACTATTTCTCTTTAGTTAACTGATTTTTATTTTTATTTTATTTAAAACTTTATATATTGAATTTTTCTTCAGATTAAATTTAAATTTAGATTTTCGAATAAGTAAATTCATTATTATTATTATCTCTAAAGTAAATTTTCATGTTTTTATCAGAAGATATCACATTAGGGTGAAAATGACAATAATAACACATTTTAATCATTTTAGATGTATTACACTAATGAATTTGGGTTCACTAATCATTAATTAGGGTTTAGATTTTAGGGTTTATGATTTAGGATTACAAGATTGAGAAGAAATGAATGAAAAATTAGGATATAATAGTCTTTTTATTTTTTTAATGCATATTATTTAGGTTATTTTCACCCTAATGTGCTATTTTGTTGACAAAAACATGAAAATGTGCCATTTTTGAGAATTATCCATAGAAATATATAATAACAAAACATATAAAATTTAAATATATAGTAAACTAATTAGAGAAATACCCTAAAATGAATAGATAATTGTCTAAAAACATACTTTTCCTGTTGTCTTTGTCGAGAAAAGGCATTTATGGGTAGTGAGGTACTTTCTCCTTCCCAAAAGAAATTATATCCCTTTTTTGCCCCTCATTTTACTTAACCACAATCCACTTTCGTCTCTAGTTAACTAAAACATTCCAAAAAGTAACTAAAGGCTTTAAAAAAGTAACTGAACTTAGTTACAAAAATGAAAATTTAAAGCAAAAAAAATAAAAAAATAAGAAATCGAAAGAAGAAGCGTACGGTTGTCCTTTTTCTCAATCTCCTAAGCTCACCAAATTTTAATCTCTGCCTTCAAATTTTCTATGATTGAATCTCTTCACCAAACCAAATTCGCAACCCTATCTTAGAAAAAAAGAACTCAGAAAATCCTACCTTTTGCATCTTCAGTAGCACTTTGTTCATTTCCCTCGCTGTATGTGTTCATCTCATGCCGAGAGAGAGAGAGCGGGGGGAGAGAGAGAGGGGGGAGAGAGAGAGAGAGATCGTTGAGAGAGAGAGAGGAGATTTTGGATCTGAATCATGAACAATTAACAGAGATTTTCATGAAGTTGAGCTAGGATTTGAACATGAAATTGGGGTTTTCAAAAGAAACAAAAGAAATTTGAAAGCTGGAGAGATCGTGTAGACACCTGAGGTGAATTCATGTTCGTCCAAATATCCACTCATATACGTCCATACCTGCACACATCCACATCCAACCAGGTTTCATAGGCACTCACTGTCTCTTAAATAGTGCTATGTTCATCTCGTTCACACACATACCTCATGTCTCTATACGTCCACACTTATATTACTTTCATCATATCATATTACTGATGGACCTGCCCTAACTATAATGTACATCAATCTCTATTACTGACTCGTAAGATCATTGTACGACCATGTATTCTTCTACCATACATCTAGTATTGTGGCCGTACAAGCTGAAGCTAAAACCGAACCTAAGGTTATCCATTTCCATAAATCACTAATACATTGGTTACAATTGAGTAATATTAACTCTAAAGGACGAATGCGCAAAAGAAGGGAGGCAACTGTTGGTGGACGAATGGGGCGTTGACCTGAGGTGAATTCATGTTCGTCCAAATATCCACTCATATACGTCCATACCTGAACACATCCACACCCAACCAGGTTTCATCGGCACTCACTGTCTCTTAAATAGTGCTATGTTCATCTCGTTCACACACATACCTCATGTCTCTATACGTCCACACTTATATTACTATCACCTTCTTCGTATAAGTATCATACATATGTTGGTGTACGTACATAAAATTTGCGTTCAGATTTATGTACGTCCACGTTTATTCTTCTACCACAACTACAAATAAACCTTTATCTAAAACACACATTCATCCATGTAAAATATCAGTGTACATCCATGTCTCCTTACAACCAAACACCGTTGCTGCATTCCAAACCCTCTTGCGTATAAACAACACAAAGAAGAATAAAATCAAAGAAAGAAAATCATGATGAAGAAGCTGAAAGAGAAAGAAAATCACGATGAATAAAATAAAATCACAAAGGAGAAGAAAAACAAAGAAAACCAAATCACGAAGAAAAAGAAGAGGAAAGAGAAAGAAGAAAGAATAAGAGGAAAGAGAAACCAAATTATGATATTACAGCGTCTGGGTCCCACGAAACTACTAACTCTAGTTACCAATCGATAAATACACAGCTACATACAGAAGAATAAAACAAGGGCATATAAGACAATTCGCTAGCTAAAAGTCCACCCAAACACACAAGTACCTTTTCGTGATAGAAACTTTGGGAAAGTCTCCTTTTATCCTAACGTCTCTAAAATGAACCACTTTGAAGTTTTTATGACTAAAATCAACTCAAAATGAGAAATGGACAAAAATGTTTCATTAAAGGGAGATAAAAGACTATTTTACACTTCCTCTTAAAACATTAAAAGAAAATAACAAATAAACTATGTTGGGTTTAGGGGTTTACGATTTAGGGTTTAGTGTTTACGATTTAGAGTTTAGGGTTTACGATTTAGGATTTAGCGATTAGGGTTTACGATTGAAGGTTCAGGGTTTAGTGTTTACGATTTAGTGTTTAGGGTTTACAGTTTTAGTGTTTAGGGTTTACGATTTAGGGTTTAAGGCTTAGGGTTTACGATTTAAGGTTTGGGGCTTAGGGTTTAGGGTTTAAGATTTAGTGATTAGGGTTTACAATTTTAGGGTTTTGGGTTTACGATTTAGTGTTTAGGGTTTACGATTTAGGGTTTAGGGATTGGTTAACGATTGAAGGTTTAGGGTTTAGGGTTTACAGTTTTAGTGCTTGGGGTTTACGATTTAGGGTTTAGGGTTTAGGGTTTAGGGTTTTGGGTTTACGATTTAGAGTTTAGGGTTCAGGGATTAAGGTTAACGATTGAAGGTTTAGGGTTTAGGGTTTAGGGTTTACAGTTTTAGTGCTTGGGGTTTACGATTTAGGGTTCAGGGTTTAGGGTTTACGATTTAAAGTTTAAGGCTTAGGGTTTAGGGTTTACGATTTAGTGTTTAGGGTTTAGGGTAGGGTTTAGTGTTTTGAAAACCCATAAACCCTAAATCGTAAACCCTAAACCCTAAGCCCTAAATATTAAACCATAAACCCTAAATATTAAACCGTAAACCCTAAATCCTAAATCGTAAACCCTAAACTCTAAATCATAAACCCTAAATCCTAAATCGTAAAGCCTAAACCCTGAATCATAAACTCTAAACCCTAAATCCTAAACACTAAACCCTAAATCATAAACCCTAATACCTGAACTCTGAATTGTAAACCCTAACGGAAAGAAGAGATAAACGATATTGATTTGGTTTTTTTTTTTTTTTTTTTTTTTTTTTGTCAACAAAAAGAACTAAAACAAACTAAACATCAAGAGTAAGCCATCGTGGCGGAACAGAGTCAATGTAGACCAATTCTGCAGGATGACTACGTGCACTTCTCCCCAATTTGTCTGCTTTTCCATTTTCTGTCCGAGATATAAGCTTGAGCTGAAAATTCTCCAGGCGCTCCTTCCAATACTGGAATTCTTCTAAATGAATAGAAAATGCCGGCCACTCCAATGGAGAAGACACTATCTTAACCAAGTCTGAGCAGTCAGTCGCAAATACCAGTGGAGTACGTTGAAGTGTATACATACATTCCATTGCCCAAATTAAAGCTTCAAATTCCGCGTGTAAAGGTGAGAGACTACACCGTATATTACGTATTCCCAGCATCTGATCTGCTTCCCCAATCCCTTTACAATACCATCCCTGTCCAGAATAAATATCTGATGCTTTCCAAGCGCCATCCACAAAACACCACCAAGCCCCAAGGAACTCCGACTCTACCATAGTTTCACCCATCCACGACTGAGCAGCAACTCTCCTCCCTATCCCCTCGTCATGCGTATTCGCCTCTTGCCATATAAAACCTTCTCTTGTTGCCAGTTCCAAAATATCTGGTGGACTCCGATCCTTATTAGAAAATACAAAATCATTTCTACTTTTCCAAATGTACCAAATAATCCAAGGAAAATAGGTATCTCTAATACCATGTGGTAGTCTCCAAAATAGGAAATCCATATTCGCGAAGATCGATTGCCCCGGAAACACGACCTGGTTCGTCGGTACCATTGAAAGGGCCCACGTTTGGACCGCCGGGGGACATTCAAATAGTACATGATTAATTGATTCCTCCTCTGCCCCACATCTCAAGCATTTCATATCACAAAGAATCCCCCTTGAGCGTAAATTCTTACTAACTGAAACACATCCTGAAAGTATTTGCCATAAAAAATGTCTGATTTTAGGTGGACAATTTACTTTCCATACCTGAGCAAGCAGTGGCTTTACATCAGGACCGTAAGAAACCTCTACAACCCCTGTATCCGGGTATAGTCTCTCAATCGAATAACCTGATTTAACTGAATATTTTCCCATTTTTGTAAAATGCCATCCCATTGTATCTGGTTTTATAAACCGGCTTAAGGGCATATGCCGGATAATATCTGCATCTTGTGGAGATATCACTGCATCAATCAATGGTAAGTTCCACGAGCGAGTCGATGGATCAATCAAATCATTGACCATCATGTTAGGATACGTACGAAATTTGCAAGTTGCTGGTCTCGGGCGAGGGCCAGGTATCCACGGATCATTCCACACTGAGATAGATGAACCTGATTCTACCCTTTTGATTAGTCCTTTGTTAACCAGAGATCTAGCAGAGACAATACTCCTCCACCCATAAGACGGGGAATATGATCTAATAGGATCCAATGGATCCGAATTACGATAATACCGGCTGTTAAAAACCCTAGCAAACAAAGATTCCGGTTTATCAATGAGTCGCCATAACTGTTTTGCCAACAGAGCTGTGTTGAAATCCTTAATTAATCTAAAACCAAGGCCACCATCACATTTGTCGCGACACAATTTATCCCAAGCCATCCAGTGCATACCAGCCTGATTATTGCCATTGCTCCACCAAAACCTCGCTATCACACTTGTCAGCTTCTTCGTTACCGCCTTTGGTAGCCGGAAACAAGACATAACATGTGTTGGCAGGGCTGTGGCGACAGATTTAATTAAAACCTCTTTCTCTCCTTTGGATAACAATTTTGCAGTCCACCCATTCACCCGATTGTGGAGTCTCTCTTGTAGGAACCCAAAGATTTGAGTTTTCGCTCCACCCAAACTTTCTGGTATTCCTAAATATGAGCCCATCCCCCCAATTGTAAAGATCCCAAGTATTTGTTGCACCTCTGTTTTAATGGAAGGATCCACCTTATATCCGAATTGTAACGAAGATTTATCAAAATTAATCTGCTGTCCCGAAATTTGTTCATAATCCTTTAAAATCCGTAAAAAAACCTGACACTCTTCCTTTGTCGCTCGACAAAAGAAAAGACTGTCATCCGCAAATAGTAAATGTGATATCGGTGGGCTTGCTCTAGCAATTTTCAAGCCTGTGATTAGCTTCTCACATTCTGCCTTCCGAATATTTGCAATTAAAGCTTCCGTGCATAAAATAAATAGATATGGTGATAATGGATCTCCTTGACGCAAACCTCGGTGAGGCACAATGTGTCCCCGTGGCTGCCCATTAATAAGTACCTTATACTGAACAGAGGTAATACAATACATAACCCAAGAAACCCAAACCGAGGAGAATCCCATTCTAAGAAGGAGCTTCTCGATGAAAGACCATTCCACCCTATCATAAGCCTTGCTCATATCTGTCTTTATGGCCAAAAACTTGTCCTTACATGAAGGATTTGTCCTCAATCCATGAAACATCTCCTGAGCTATTAGAATATTATCTGAAATTAAACGTCCCGCCACAAAAGCTGACTGAGTTTCAGATACAAGTCCGGGTAGTAGCCTCTTGAGCCTTTGGCAAAGCACCTTTGATATGATTTTGTAACCCACATTACAAAGACTGATTGGTCGTAACTCAGTCATACGACTCGGACGACCCGTCTTAGGAGTTAGACATATGTTTGTCTGATTTAGACGTGAATCAAATGTCCCTGTCTGTAAAAAATTATTAACCATCTCCAAAATGTCCTTCTTAATAAGGGCCATGCATGTTGGAAAAATAAAGCAGTCATCCCATCCGGGCCCGGTGCTTTCTCTGGGGCCATCATGAAAAGAGCTTGCCGGACCTCCTCTTCCGTAGCTAACCGAGTTAGAACCTCATTCATACTATCCGTGATAGATACCGGGACCTCCTGCAAAAACGGTTCCACTGTCGGAGAAATATCAGTTGTTGGGGAGGAAGAGGAGGTAAATAAATCATCAAAATATTTAACCACCACTTCCTCAATTCCTGCCTCTGAAGTTACCCATTCGCCTCCCGAATTATGTAAACCAATGATCCGATTTTGCACCCGCCGTTGTTTCGTCAAGGCATGATAGAATTTCGTATTTCGGTCACCTAAAGTATGCCACGTATTCCTACTTTTCTGTTGCCACTATAGTTCCTCATCCTTATAAGCCTCTTTTAATTTACGAGTGATGTCGTTTACCTCAGCCTGTGACCTATTCGCATCGTTCTGAACAACCTCCAATGCTTGTTGCAGCTCCTGAATACGCTCCTTACCATGAGGTAAATTATCCTTTCGCCAGACGGAGATTTCATGTCTACATCTTTTAATCTTATCAACAATAGTTGTATTCCGGTTGGTGGACTCCCACCCTTTTGCCACTGTCTCCATCAGCCCTTCCTTACCAATCCATCAGCCCTTCCTTACCAAACCACCCCTGGTGTCGGTCGACAACATTTCCTGACGGCAATTTCGAGACGTGTTTTCCAGGCTTTGCAGAGTTGCAAATAGATCCCTGAAACTCCTAATATTTACAATTAAGTGCCAAACGTGTTTTCCATATTTTTAGACTATTTTTATGGGTTTTTAAGGTCATTGTTTAGACCTAATCTATTATTCTAACCTAGAGTTTTGGGGAGAAGAATTTAGACTCCTTCAGAGAAGATTCAGAACTCATTTAATCTCTATTCTTATTTCTTTTATGCAATCTTATTCAAACATGTTTATTGTTTCGATCTCAATGTCTGAGTAGTTTGCTAGTTAGGTTTAGGATTTCTCTTTAGGGATTTCATGGATTGCTAAGATGATTGGTTATTTAAGGATTCTGGAACACTAGTTCTTCATCTAGGTTGTGATTAATGCTTGATCTGAACTGACGAGTTAGATTATTGATCATAGGTTGATTCTCGCAACGAAAGTTGGTTAATTAGCTAGAAAGAACCTTAGATGAGCAAAATAACTATTCGCAAAGAGATTTGGTTTAGGTATTTTGTGAACATATCGAACTTGAATTTAATGCATGTCTGAGCCTTTGAATTTGCAAAGAGATTTGGAATTCTAGGATCTAGACATAGAAATCTCTGCAACGAGAGTTGATTGATTTGAATATTGTGTTTCGAGTTCTAGAACATAGCAGAATCCTGATTTACTGATTAGCTTGCATTCCTGATTTCCTGAGAATTCCCTGAGTCTGACGTTTTTCCCTTCTGATCTTAAAACCAATTTTAGTTGTTTTGCTGTCATTTAATTACAATCATTCTCGTTTAGCTTAATTCGAATACTATAATCTATTGTGTGATCTTGAGTCCCTGTGAAAATCGATCCCTAAATACTGCAATCGATCTCTTAATTTGAGAGAGTAGTTCAAAGAGTAAATTTGAGCATATCAGCTTGCAGCAATTCACTTAATAACTGGCTAAGATGAAACTCCAGTTGGACATGGATAGCCCGAGCCAATCAGAGAACTCAAGCTCCTCCCCGCAGACGCAAAAGAGCGCGAGTTCTCGTGTTGTCCTTGGCAGTAGAGCCTTCTTCTGAAGCTCTGGAAGCATCACAAGTTTGGCATCAGAAGTAGCAAGTAGTGAAAGTGTAATATTAAGTTAAGTGACAATCTGAAATGTGCAACTAGCATTTCTTGTTATCTGCAACTTTTCCCATTTACTACTGAAGTTTCACAATCAACGTCCGTTAGTTAACAAATGTTTTCAGACAAAAAAAATTCTTTTATGAACAGTACAAAAACAACGTTAGCAGACATGCAGACTGCAACTTCAACCGGGTATATCAATTCGAATACTATAATCTATTGTGTGATCTTGAGTCCCTGTGGAAATCGATCCCTAAATATTGCAATCAATCTCTTAATTTGAGAGAGTAGTTCAAAGGATAAATTTGAGCATATCAAATTTTGGCGCCGTTGCCGGGGACTCATTGAATTCGCCACTAGATTTGGAATATAATTTAGTCTAATCATTTTATTTCTAATTTATTTATATCCGTTCTATCTCTTTTCTTGTGTTTCAGGTGTATGCATTCTCGCAATACCCGGAGCAACAAAGAAGCTCAGCTTTTGAATATTACGAATCAGCAGTTGAGAGAGTTAGAACGCACGAACCTTAAGGCAAAGAGATCAGCAGACATGATTAGGAGAGTTATCATTCGACCTGATGATGCTGGTGTCTTACGAGACCAAGAGGGTCATGCCTACAATGAAAACGGTGACCAAATTGATGATCAGGGAAATATAGTCCAAGAAATCATTGCTCAAGCTAGAGGGAGGACCCTTGCTGATTTCAACAGGCCTGATCTTTTCTATGAAAACATGTCTGCAATTCGTCCTCCTCCATTCCAAAGGAACGAATTTGAGCTGAAGCCTGTCTACTTCACTCTTGTGGGTCAGCATCCCTTTCATGGTCTTCCTCATGAACATCCAATGGACCATATCGAAAAATTTGAAGACTTGGTGACTAGCATTAAGCTCAATGGAGTCTCAGAGGATTATCTGCTGTGCAAGCTCTTCCCATACTCTCTTGCTGGGGATGCAGCTTATTGGCTGAAGAATGAGCAACCAGGTTCTCTAACCACCTGGTATGATACCAAGAATGCCTTCCTCAACAACTTCTTTGATGATGCAAGGTCAGAAGAGCTGAGAACAAAAATCTCTGCATTCTCTCAAGAAACTACTGAAGCATTAAAGGTTGCTTGGTTGAGGTTCAGATCATATCAGAGGGACTGTCCCCATCATGGGTTTAGTGATGTTCAGCTGCTGGGTATTTTCTTCAGAGGAATTGATTGGAGAAATCAGATGGCTTTGGATGCTGCAAGTGAAGGAAACTTCAATACTAGGAGTCCAACAGAAGCCAAAAAGCTCATTGAGAACTTGGTGTCTAGCAACAGTACCAAAAATGCAGATTTTGAGAGGAAGAAATTAGCTGGAAACATAGATGGAGGTCAGATTGCTTAGGTGAAAGCCAAATTATATTCTGTTCACAACCTCCTAGTGGGAAAGAAGCAAGTTCAATTTGCTGCAGAAGTTGAAACTTTGAATCAGAGGAAGAGGATGTGAATTACATCAATGAAGTTGGGTTTCAAGGACAGAGATTTGGGAATTAGCAAGGTTATTGTTCTACTTACCAGAGATCTTTTCAGAACAACACTTTCACAAGAACTTATGGTTCTTCATCCTACCAAAAACATCCTGAGCAGAATAACAAGATGGAGTCAATGCTAGAACAGATATTGGAAGGCCAAACAAAGATGACTGTGACCTTTAATGGGAAGATGGATGCTTTGTATACTGATCTGAATGGGAAAATTGAGTCTTTGGGTGCTCATGTTAAGAAGCTGGATATTCAGGTTGCTCAAACTGCAGATTCCATCAAAAGGCAAGAAGGATTTCTTCTAGGAAAGACTGATATCAATCCTAGACATCATGTTAATGCCATCATGGTGAGGGAAGAAGAAAAATTCGTGGATTCTGCAGTGTTTGATGCAGATTTTGGAGTCACAGACTTGGTGTCGATCGACACCACTGATGAGTGTCGGTCGACACCACCCCAAAATCTCGAGATTTCGAGCCGTGACGGACGTTTGTCGATCTACCCGATCGACACCAAAGCAGTGTCGGTCGACACCCATGAGGAGTGTCGATCGACACCAGAAAAAAATCGCGATTTCTCGGGGTCTGATGGGAAAAACTCGATGCATTTCAACAAAAATTTCGGGTGTCGATCGACACCAGATGGGGGTCTCGATCGACACCAATCGTGTATTTTTCAATTGCCGTTAGAAGAGCGTGCTGATCATCCCAAAACCGCATCACCCATTGTAGAGAGGGTCTACAAACCTAAGATACCTTACACGAAGCCGAAACTGTCTAAACAAGAGGTGGAAGAGGCCAGATGCAAGACAGTAATGGACAAAGTGCTTATTGAGATACCATTTGTTGATGAAGTCAAGCTTTCACCTCCAATTAAGAGATATGTTAAGAGGATGGTTGTGAATGGTGTAAGTCCTGAGGAAGCAGCTTTGCTCACAAAGGACATAGTGCAATCCTCTTAAAAAAGACAATATCAAGGAAAGAGAAAAAGGTGAGAGTGTCTGAACAGGTCAGTGCTATGATTCAGAGTAGGATTCCATAGAAGTTACCTGACCCAGGGAGTTTTTGTGCTAGATTGCTACATCTCAACAGAAAGGTTTCCTCACTCTCTATGTGACCTTGGCTCAAACATTAACCTAATGCCATATTCTGTTGCTGTAAGACTTGGCTTGACCGACTTCAAGCCTACAAGGATTCATCTTATCCTTGCTGATCGTTCCAAGAGGATTCCAGAAGGTCTCTTAGAGGATGTTCCACTTCAGATTGCAGGATGCACTATCCCCACAGACTTTGTGGTTTTGGAATATGGTGAAGAACCTCAGGATCCTCTTCTTCTCGGAAGATCATTCTTAGCTACAGCAGGCGCTATTATTGATGTCAGAGAAGGGCAGATAGAGCTTGATTTTAGTGATAAGGTCATGAACTTTGACATGGATGAGCTGAGGAGAAAACCAACCATTGATGGTCAAAACTTTTCTGTAGAGGTTGCTATGGATGAGGAGTCAGATGACATTACTGCTGGGTATGTCAAGGAGCTGGAGGCTACGGAGCAAGTGAACAAGCTGATTGTTCAAGACGAATTGGTTGAGATTTCTAAGCTAGCTGCTGGGCTTGAAGATTGGAGTGGAGATCATCTTTTTAGGACAAGGGTCGAAGATAAGGGTCCACTTAAAGACAAGTTGATGGAGGATGATGTTTTTGTGATGGAGACACGGATTGCAGAGTTGAATTGCAGAAAAAGTGCAGAGTCCCGAGTTTCAGGTTCAGTGTCGATCAACACCACTGTTGGTGTCGGTCGACACCCTCCACAGGTCAAGCTAGAGACGCATAAAACTCAGAGTTTTCAGAAATTTTGTAGTCCAAAAGACCCATCAATTGTTGTTAAACAGAAAACTCTACATCTCGCACCTCACTCACCTCCAATAGAGCAAAGGTATGCACTTCCTGTTCCTAATTCTAAACCTCCAGATATCATCATTAAGAATTTTCAAAGTGCAAAAGCTGTCTCACAGTTAATCAAGCCACGAGATTATCGTAGAGCGCTTGTTTCTTCTTTTGATGATTCTGCAGGAAAAAGAAGTCTACCTCCCAAACATATGTCCCGCCCTGCTGCTGTTCCTTCATATCTCTTTCACAAACTGCCTATACACCACCTTGGATGATGAGATGCTCTTTCCAGAGGCATTCGGTGCCACTCTCTGATCCACCAGATGCCTAAGCTCCAACATAGTCAAGCTAATGACTGAAAATAAGCGCTGAGTGGGAGACAACCCACTTTTAAGTAGGATTTTCTTTGAATTTCGTTTGGTTTTTACTAATTTTTAGTTTTGTTTTTCTTGTGTCAAAATAAAAATCTTTAAAAAAAAAAATTTGGTGTCGACTGACACCTCCTGACAGTGTCGCCCGACACCACACGAGCAGGTACGTATTTTCAATTTTTTGTTGTTGTTCATTTGCTTTTACTTTAGTTTCTTTTCAATCCTATGGCTTGATAACACTGGGGACAGTGTTACTTAAGTCTGGGAGAGGAAAATACTAATGTATTTTACTTTGTTTTGTTTTGGAGTCAAGTTGTGTCAAAAATTGTTTTATTGAGTCAAAATTTAGTTGGGAACTATGAGCTTTTCTTGGAACAAACTGTTTTAGCCACCGATCTAGTGACCATTCTTACAGTCATTGACAGCAGATTCTACCAAAAGGAAATTCCAAAGGTAAATTGATCTTCCATTATCCCCATATTGTTTGAGTATTTAGATGATCCAGAGCTGGCCTAGATATAATGAACTTGATTTCTCTCATTTTGGGGCTTGGTATACTTTGAATCGGATTCCTTACTTAGGTCTGATAGGATTAGTCTGTGATTATGGTTTCCCTCTCTCTTCCCTTCAGTGTCTCTAAAAAAATAGAAAATGGAATGAGAAAAAATATATAGCTTTGAAAAAGAAGTGATCTGAGAAGTTGAATCATTGGAAACTTGTCAAAAAAAAATGAGAACAATCAGTCGATAAAAAAATAAAATGATACCCTAGTAGGGAAAAATCGACTGATTGGAAGCGAGAAAAGAGGGAGAAATGAAACTAGAAGCAAACCGTTCATAAAATCAGTACTTGGGTGAGTAAGAGTCCATGTGTCCTTAGATCGATATTCTCTCGATGAGACTGCACTAAAAACTTAAATAAGGTCAGCAATTGGGATTTTAGATTATTCTTATGGGTTGTGGTTTGGAATTTGGATGATTAGTAAGTCTGCGGAAAATTACTAGAGGTTCTAACTAAAGTTGGTACTATTTGATGTGGCTTTACTCTGGTTTTGGTTGATTCAGTGTTCTAGAGGATAAGTGAGTTTCTATGTTTTCAAACCTCTTTCACAGGTATAGTCTTTTGTTTTGCTTGAGGGCAAGCAAAAGCTAAGTCTGGGGGAGTTGATATATCATGATTTTTAGTGTTTTTAGCCATGATATAAGTTGTATATAGAGAGTCTTTTTAGTATTTTTGGAGTCTTTTAGAGTCATTTGCAGGTTTAGGTACATTTGATGCTTATTTGGAGATTATGGATCATTCTGGAGTTAAGTAGGAAGTTGTGCTGAAGATTTCGACTCGGAGCCAAATTTTAGAGATGGAGACGCGTTTTCCAGGCTTTGCAGAGTTGCAAACAGATCCCTGAAGCTCCTAATATTTACAATTAAGTGCAGGTTTATGTACATTTGGAGCTTATTTGGAGATTATGGATCATTCTGGAGTTAAGTAGGAAGTTGTGCTGAAGATTTCGACTCGGAGCCAAATTTTAGAGATGGAGACGCGTTTTCCAGGCTTTGCAGAGTTGCAAACAGATCCCTGAAGCTCCTAATATTTACAATTAAGTGCCAAACGTGTTTTCCATATTTTTAGACTATTTTTATGGGTTTTTAGGTCATTGTTTAGACCTAATCTATTATTCTAACCTAGAGTTTTGGGGAGAAGAATTCAGACTCCTTCAGAGAAGATTCAGAACTCCTTTAATCTCTATTCTTATTTCTTTTATGCAATCTTATTCAAACATGTTTATTGTTTCAATCTCCATGTCTGAGTAGTTTGCTAGTTAGGTTTAGGGTTTCTCATTAGGGATTTCATGGATTGCTAAGTTGATTGGTTATTTAAGGATTCTGGAACACTAGTTCTTCATCTAGGTTGTGATTAATGCTTGATCTGAACTGAGGAGTTAGATTATTGATCATAGGTTGATTCTCGCAACGAAAGTTGGTTAATTAGCTAGAAAGAACCTTAGATAAGCAAAATAACTATTCGCAAAGAGATTTGGTTTAGGTATTTTGTGAACATATCGAACTTGAATTTAATGCATGTCTGAGCCTTTGAATTTGAAAAGAGATTTGGAATTCTAGGATCTAGACATAGAAATCTCTGCAACGAGAGTTGATTGATTTGAATATTGTGTTTCGAGTTCTATAATATAGCAGAATCCTGATTTACTGATTAGCTTGCATTCCTGATTTCCTGAGAATTCCCTGAGTCTGACGTTTTTCCCTTCTGATCTTAAAACCAATTTTAGTTGTTTTGCTGTCATTTAATTACAATCATTCTCTTTTAGCTTAATTCGAATACTATAATCTATTGTGTGATATTGAGTCCCTGTGAAAATCGATCCCTAAATACTGTAATCGATCTCTTAATTTGAGAGAGTAGTTCAAAGAGTAAATTTGAGCATATCAGCTTGCAGCAATTCACTTAATAACTGGCTAAGATGAAACTCCAGTTGGACATGGATAGCCCGAGCCAATCAGAGAGCTCAAGCTCCTCCCCGCAGACGCTAAAGAGCGCGAGTTCTCGTGTTGTCCTTGGCAGTAGAGCCTTCTTCTGAAGCTCTGGAAGCATCACAAGTTTGGCATCAGAAGTAGCAAGTAGTGAAAGTGTAATATTAAGTTAAAAGTAGACAATCTGAAATGTGCAACTAGCATTTCTTGTTATCTGCAACTTTTCCCATTTACTACTGAAGTTTCACAATCAACGTCCGTCAGTTAACAAATGTTTTCAGACAAAAAAAATTCTCTTATGAACAGTACAAAAACAACGTTAGCAGACATGCAGACTGCAACTTCAACCGGGCATATCAAATTCAACCATCAACTACGGATCTGCAGACTCAAAGCTGACCACTAAAGGGTCAATTCGAGCAACAGGAGTGCATTTAAGTGGGTGAGCCATGCTCAGGGTCATATCTCCAGTCTCTTCCATGTTAACCTTATCTCCATTAATACTCCAGTCAAAACACTGTACCATTGTTCCAATGGCCACTCCAACGAAGATATAACCTAAGTTTGATCCGGGACATCCCCTTCTTCCGCTCCCGAAAGGAATGTAGTTCAAAGCTAACTGCTCTCTCATCTCTTCTTTCCCTTTTGAAGGAGATACCATGAACCTCTCCGGTTGAAACTTGTCAGGGTCTTCCCACGAGTTTGGATCTCTCATCACTGCATAAGAATTAATGATCATCGTAGTGTTCTGCGGTATGTAAAACCCTCCGATCTTGCATCCTTCTGTTGTATTCCTCACCAAGATTGGTGTGTGCGGGTGTAGTCTTAGCCCTTCTTTCACCACAGCCTGCAGATACGGCAGGTTTGGGAGATCTGTTTCTTGGATTGACCTCGTTTTCCCGACAACAGATTCGATCTCTTCTCTCAAACTTTTAAGAATCTCAGAGTGGTTAATCAGTTCCGCCATTATCCACTGTGTTGTTTGTGCTGAAGTATCAGTGCCTCCAAGGAAAAGTTCCTACAACCAGTGAACAATGATAAAAGATAAGAGACTTTGCATGATCCTTAAGCAGACATTGAAGAACATGAAGAGAAACTCAGAACATTACCACAAAAAGCGCTTTGAGTTGGTTCCTGGAAATCTTAAACTCCGCGTTGTCGTCTGCATAAACTTCCAACAGAACATCCATCATGTCTCTGTCCTCTTTCTGGTTCGGATTCTCTTCGTGTTCCTTAATAATCTTCTCCAACAATTCATCGTACCTCTGCGAGACCTCCATGATTTCCTTCTCAAACAACGAGATCCCAAGCTTCTTGAGAAGTCGACCAACCGTGCTTGCTATAAGGAACTTCCTTACTAAACTAAGTGATTTTGTCACCAGGCCTCTGACTTGCTCTGCTTCACCGTTCTCCTCTGAACATTTCCTCCCCATTATCATCCGGCAAATGGTGTTATTCGTCAGCTTCATCATCTCTTCACCAATATTAACAGTCTCACTCTTTGCCGCCTTGTCAAACAACATAGCACGGAAGGTCTTAAGTTCTTCCCCACGGATAAGCCGTGTCCGTTCTAGAGAATGAGACCCGAGAAGTTTTGTGACTAATAGTTTCTTCATGAACCTCCAGTAATCTCCATAAGGCGCTGAGATAAAGCCAAAAGACCCAAAAAGTATTGATTTTTCCATTATAGGAATTTCACGGTCACGGGTAGCAAAGTTCAGGTCTTGGGTCCTCAAAACTTCGTAGGCCATGGAGCCAGATGAGACTAGAACGATTGGGACAGTAAAGGCGCGGAGGTGAAGGAGAGGACCGTACTTCGAAGAGACTTTCTGAAATGATTTGTGACTTGGAACAGAGAGGAGGTGGTGTAGATGACCAATGACCGGTAGAGACGGTGGGCTCGGAGGTAGATCACACTCTTGGAGTTGTGGCTCTTTTGGTTTCTTGAAGAAGAAAGCAGAGAGGCAGAAGCGTGAGACGAGCCATAGGAAGATGAAGATGAAGCAGAGCTGAAAGTCAACGGTGATTGCAGCCATTGTTGTCCAAAAACTGCAGAGAAGGTTACATGAAGCAGCAATAGTTCTATTATATATATACTCTCGAGATCAGATCTATCCTTGAGATCCTTTGTGATATATAATTTAATAATTCCATACTTTAATCTTTAGGGAACGTTGCCCAAGGAGACAGGTCAGGTTCCACATGATATAAAAACATTATGTATATAACATGTGAATTTATGTTCAAAAGAGTTTCTTGGGATATAGAAAAAATCTTCCGTAAGCAACATTAAAACACTGGATAACTACCAATCGAAAACATCTTTGATCTGTCCTGAATCATGAACCTGAGTCTGAGCTTGAGAGTTGAGGTTAATAAGGAAGCTCAAATCAGCTGAGAAAGCGCTACTGCAATCTGAGAACCGATAAGGGCGTTGTTTTTCACAAGCGCAATATCTGAAACTGTGTCAAGGAACTCAAGATTTACAATGCTGAGACATTGCTGTTTCTATAAGGGTTTGGATTTTGGGATACATAAATTTCTGAACTACTTTAAGTGATTTAGACGTTGAAAGATTTTGGTAGAATATTAAAGATTAAGGGAACCTCTAAAGAAAGGATACTTGCTACAAGTGACGTGCCTCCAGTTAACTCATTCACCCGTGCAAGTAAGAATGGAGTTTCTGCATTTCCAGTAACGTTTTGTTCCCTGGCCAAAACAAATTCAGATTTCAGACTGACAATATAAGAAAAAGAAGCAAAGCCCTTAAAGTATTCTGATGCAAGTATGTATGAAAGTATTAGCTTCTTCTTATATGACCTTGCTTCTGCAAGAGCACGCTGCGTTGCTGATTCGATAAGATTCCCGGCAGCTGAATGCTGTTTCGGGATCGGAACAGCAAACAGAATCCCCGCCTGACGGTTGAGCTTCATGTTTGCATCTGGCAAAAGCAGTTTCTTCAAGCTGGTAAGCGATCAAAGCGCATATATTATTATTGTAAAAGAAAATTTATAGACAAAGTCTACACTTGCCTATTACTCGAGCACAGTCTTCAGGGCTGTCTACACGGGAAGGTGCCTACAGAAGTCAATATATCCACATCAGAACTAATTACTAAATATCTAAGTAGAACCAAGTGATTCAGTTCAGTGATAATGGACAATTTTGCACCTTACAGCCGCTTTTTTCTGTGAAAAATGCCGGAAACTCATCGCTCTTGTATGCAGCAACATACACTTCTTGAGTTTCCTGCATTGCCAACGAATAGCTCCAATGAAAACTTAAACTCTTAATGGTTGGCTTTGAAAACATGCATCGACAACGAATTACATACCAAATATTCAAGAGTCTTCGGAATATCAAGTATTGATTTAACGCCTGCTGATATCACTGCTATAGGAGTCCTTCCGAGTGCGATAAGATCAGATGATATGTCCATAGCTGCATCACAAACACAAAATAGCAGCGCACGGACATATTGGCTTCTAAAGTACTCAACACCATCATCTAACAGAGTTTCTAACTATGTATCTAGAAAATGGAAAAACGACATAAACTTACTATGGTTGGCATGTCTATGTACACCTCCTATCCCGCCGGTCACAAAAACTTGGATGCCAACCTACAACCACCAAAATCCTCTGAAATGCAATGAATAGTACCGAAACTACTAAAGAAAGATCGTCCTAGGAACAAAGCCAATTACCATAGAAGCGAAAAACAATGTTGCGGAGACTGTAGTTGCACCGTTTCTTCTTGTAGCCACCTGACAGAAAGAATTTAGGCAATATATGGAAGAACAAAACAGTCCATCAATTGATTGGTAGAGATGCGGAAAAGTATGTAACATATACGTCTATAAGCTAGTTTAGAGTAAGGTAAACTGATGCAATTTGATTTTAAGAACTAGTTAGTGTAGGATAATCTCCCTACATGACTCGAGTATGTAAACAAATCTTAAACCGCAGAATAAACAAGTTTTATGTTTTTTTGCTTGTACTAGTGAACATAATGATGGGTGCAACAAATAGAAAAGCCACCAGAAGTGACTCACAACATGGGCTATGTCCCTGCCGGCTGTCTTTTGGACAGTTTTTCCCAGAGATGCAAGACGTTCTAGTTCTTCCTCGTTCAAACCTGTTTATCTACATATTAGCATGGAGAAGAACAAACCTACAAGAAGCATAGGGGTTCTACTGCTTTTTGGTCCTTTACGAAAAGAGATCCATATCCGTGATCTGAGATCCTGAACCAAGTTGGCTTTCAGGATTTGTAAACCACCAAAGATATCATCACTAGCCAAAATAAACTCACCTATGCAAGGTACTCCATTCAAGATAGCTATGGTGGCAGGGACTGCTCCATTATCTCTCACAATTGACTCAACCTCTTTTGCTGTTTGCAGATTCTGAGGGTAAGGCATCCCTACAAATGCACATTTAAGGATAAACGCCATTTGAAATCAGACCAAGATCCAAGTATTTAGGCTTAAGTTCTGAAAACAATTCCAATTAGAAACCAGCAAACAACTTAGGAACCGGTTGGACAAAAACAAACCATGTGAGATTATGGTTGACTCAAGAGCGACCACAGCACGTCCTTTGGATATGGCTTCAGATACTTCTGGAGATATCTTGACCAGACTCCTAAGCTGCTTCAAACCAGTTGTAAGAGAAAGCAAATCATGATCGGAGGAAGAAGAAATGGAGAAAAACGAAACTGAAAAAAAACCTTATTGTTTGTTTCAAGAGGGGAAATATGATTCTGGAGAGTTGAGATTCTAGAAAGAGCACAAGAAGAAGAAGAAGCCATTTCTCTCTGACTCGCTCTAAAACCCTCTCTTTTGGTTATCTGAACAATTGAGTTTTCGAAATCCAAATTCCCGATTAAACCAACGGAAAGATTCGCCCTTTCTGTGTTCTTGATTATTCTCAACTGCCAAAAACAGTGGAAATATATACTCATACAATCAGATCTTTACTCAAATCTACAGAAGAATATTCACAAATCACAACAGTGATAACAACTCAACTATGGTAGATATGGATAATCATAACAATTTCATTATCCAGAAAAAGTATCGAACAAGAACTTGCCAAGTAGAAAAGTGCCCAAATCCGGTTTTACTCACGAAGTTTATTAAGTTCGCGAAGAGATCTTATATGCACGAAACGAAATGAAGAAGATGAAGTACTGTAGACGAAACAAAACCAAAGCAAACCAGAACTCAAAATATGTAAGTGCGTATGCTGGTATTTGTAAACCGGTTCGGTTCATGTTTACAGATTGGATCGGATGATTTCGGTATTGTAAGAAACGTTGGAGAGGGAGAGATCTAAATTTATCCAAGTGTTTGGGTCCGTTGGGAAGCACCGATCCGATTGCAGTCGCCGGCATTTATCGCCGCCGTTAGCTGTTCTTCATCGCTCCGCAGTCGCGTTCTCTCTCTCTCTCTCTCTCTCGAACTCCGTAAGCTTCTTCGATTTTCACTCTTTTACACCATTGATAAATAATTCTAATCGTTCCCGATCTATTGTCCAAGTTTTTTCTCACCTAGACTCGTGATCTAATAGTTGCGTCGTCTTGATCGTTGTGACGAATAAAACCTAATTTCTGGGGCCATGTGCTCATTCGCACTAAGAAAACTGTCCCTGATCTTTGTTTTTACAGATCCTTCATTTCGAGTGATTTTGGTTTTGATCAAACAAAAAGTACAAGCCATGGATAAGTCGAGTGCGTTAGAGTATATCAACCAGATGTTCCCAACAGGTGGTGAATTGTTTCTTCTTCATGAGATAGTATCAGAACAGTCATACTCTTTGTTCATCGATTATGTTCTAGAGCTGTTCATAGTAAATCCAAATTAAACTTTTGATTCTGTAATCAGGAATTGTAGTTCAGCTGCTGATTAACTGGTAGCTTATGCGTAAGTGAATGCTTTACCATGAGTTTCAAATGGGTGTTGTCTTTTACAGAAGCGTCGCTATCTGGCGTTGAGCCACTTATGCAAAAGATTCATGGTGAGATTCGGCGGGTTGACGCTAGCATACTATCTGCTGTTCGTCAACAGGTGATATTTTCTTAATCCTTCTTATCGGTCGCTTACTTCAGTTTATGTGATAGTTACTCTGAGGCTTTAGATATGTTCTGAGTTTACAAATGCTTGTAGCTCTCCATTTTTTTTTTGTACCTAAATATTGCATGGAACATTTGTGAGTCACTTGTTGTGGATTTCTTGTGGATGTGTACATTGAGTCAAGAATTATATTGTATGCACGAAGAAGAGCCATAATATTGCTTTTATGTTGAGAGAATAATATTGTTGGGCTCAATCACTCCAGAGTAACTCGGGAACTAAAGCTAAAGAAGATCTTGCTGATGCTACACGTGCTGTGGAGGTTAGTTTCTCATAGGTTGATATGTATTGTATGCGTACTGTTAATATCATATTTCTTTTTCCGTTTCTCCTATCATTTCCCTATCAATTCATTTGTAAGGGAATTTGAATTTTTTTTTTTCGATTTAACACAGGAACTCTCATATAAGATTCAAGAGATAAAATCCAAAGCTGAGCAAAGTGAAGCAATGGTCCAAGAAATATGCCGTGACATTAAGAAGTTAGATTTTGCAAAAAAGAACATAACCACGACGATCACTGCTCTTCATCGTCTCACAATGTTAGGTAAGTTAGCAGTAGTTTACTCTGCTTAATTAGTTCATTATTTTCACCATATCTGGTCATGGTATCCTGAAATCAGAATGATAACGTAAGTTTAATGAAGCTCTATATAAATAGGGTTCCAAGGTACGCATGATGTTTCTGGTTAACCTATTTGTGGATTTATGTTAATATTTATATGTAAACAAATATATGCCATGAGCGTACTTTAACTTGATCAAGTACACTATTCATAAGCTAAGTCATGAAATTTGCTACTTTGCTATGGCAGTCTCTGCTGTTGAACAGCTTCAGGTGATGGCGTCAAAAAGACAATACAAGGAGGCAGCTGCACAGCTGGAGGTACCTTATTTTTTAATTCAACAACCTTTTGCGTTAGTTGCTTCTGTTACACTTGCTTTAGATTTTTGTTCACCATGGGAGCCCAAGGCAACTCTTTCTCTTTCTCATTTTGAAAATCAACTTTAACCCTAGGCCACCTAGCTGGATTTCCTAGCAGAAGTCTATTTTCACTTGCTGATTATATTCTTAAGATACTGATTCTATAATATATTTCAGGCCGTAAACCAATTATGTAATCACTTCGAAGCATACAGGGATGTTCCTAAAATCACGGAGCTCAGGGAAAAGCTTCATAATATAAAGCAAATCCTTAAGTCCCATGTATTTTCTGATTTTTCCAGGTAATTCTTTTGGTGACTCTACCACAGTTTACTTACTAAAATAAGTCTCCACAGAAATTGCCAAAAGAGCTCCACTGTGATGCTAGTGGTTGATCTGCTTCTCTTTCCCAATTCTCTTTATCTTCAATCTGAAGAAGATTACAGTTAGAAAGTTTTCTTTTTTTTTGTAGAATTTAAGTGTATCAGGCGATGAATTTGCAATTTTGATGTTGTAAATTGAGGTGTATGCTTGTTTTCTGGCATTCTCTTTTGTTAGGATAGCACGCAAAGTGATCTAGGATATTTACTGCTTCTTTTTGGGTACTGAACTGCAGTTGCCTAAAACTACTTTTCCCGAAAATGTCTATTGTTGTGATCTCAGTTTAGGTACCGGGAAAGAGACAGAGGAAACAAATTTGCTACAGCAGTTATCTGATTCTTGTTTGGTTGTTGATGCTTTGGAGCCATCTGTGAGGGAAGAGTTGGTAAACAACTTCTGCAGCCGGGAGCTAACCTCATATGAACAAATTTTTGAAGGAGCTGGTATGTTGCACGTAATGCCGTATAACTGGCACTCAGAGTGCATTTTTCTGTTTTACTGGATTTAATTGCTAAATGTTAATTGTTGGCAGAATTGGCAAAGCTGGATAAAACAGAGCGGAGATATGCTTGGATCAAGCGTCGAATCCGTACAAATGAAGAAATTTGGAAGATTTTTCCTGCTTCTTGGCATGTGCCTTATAGACTTTGCATCCAGTTCTGCAAGAAAACAAGGTACTGTATTGCCTCTTGAGTTTTCGATGAACACTTATCTTACCTTCCCTTAATTATTGTAGTTCATTTATTTTCCCTCAGATATTCTTCATCTTTTTCCTCTTGAGGTTCTCAAAAAATTTAGGACATCGCAACATAACATCCCTACTATTCTGAACTAGATATTTGACCCGCGCTTTTATTGTTAGGACATGGCTACATAACACCCCCATATTCTTGGGTATAATTTGAATTTCGATAAAGAAGAAAATTTTGGATACATAAAAATGGATTCATATGACTTATTAGTGAAAAGTTTGTGGGAATGGTTCATAATTTTGGAAATCATAAGTGCATGACTTATAGGTTAGTTTTGGTAAGTACACTTTTTTCATAGAATTGTTTTGAGTATCTAACTTCTGCTTCAACATAGAGGATACTTTTTGTGTATTTTTTTGCTACTTTGTAGTCAAAATTAAGCGGCAGTATTAACTGTTAAATCTTAATCTAAGAACAATGTGCAGCCTTCTTAAACGTTCTGATTTCCCATCATTTTTTCAGGAAACAAGTAGAATCTATTCTGGTCAACATGAAAGAGAAACCAGAAGTAGCTACATTGCTCCTGGTCAGGCATGCTCTCTCTGATCGATATTAGCATAAGCATGATTTTCCTAATATAAAAAGCTCACTATATTTATCAGATGGATTGTATATCTATAAGAGCGTTGTGTCACCTCTGATGGAAATATATGATGATTTTAAATTATTTTATCCTGTCCCTGTTTTTCACTGTCGTGAATTCCTGTTATTAGATGATATTTTGTGGAATATTTCAGGCATTTATTAAAGTTTGGTGTCATTGAATGATTAGGCATTACAAAGGACAGTAGAGTTTGAAGAAGAACTTGAAAAGAAATTTGGTGGTGATGTTCCTACTAGGGATATCGGAGATGACATTGAAGAAATTGGTACATGGGAAAACAATAGTCAGAATGTATCCAAAATTCGCAAGAAGTATGAAAAGAAGTTTGCAGCTACTCAAGAATCCGGGGAAAATGTATGTTCTATGTTCTTTATATGTTTGTGCCAAAAAAAAAAATGTTCTTTATATGTACTTTGGAAAACACTCTATATGTTTTATTATCATTTAAAAGTTTATTCTGATAATGTTGGTTGCCTCTGCTTCAACAGGAAAAGACCGGAAACAAAGATATATCTGTTCCTGGAGCTGGGGTATATTCCTTACTTCTAGTTATCGCCCTCCCTGATTCTGGAATTGTAGTTCGGGAATTTCTTAGAAAATAAGTGAAAGTGGCTTAAGTCTTAATAATAGGCATAATATTTCATTGATAGAAGACTTACATCATCCATTTGAGCTTCCATATCTGGACAACTGAATGACATGTTATCCACTTGAGCCGTTCTATCATTTGAAGGATTTCTTTACTCACTAGTTGCGCAACTTGGCAGTTTAACTTCCGTGGAATTATCTCTTCATGCTTTGAACCTCATTTAACCCCGTATATCGAGTTGGAAGAGAAGACACTTATGGAACACCTGGAGAAAGTTGTTCAGGTAATTTAAATTATTCTCGCGTATTTAAATTGTTTTCTTCCAAGCTTTGTCAAGTTTTCCTAATTCTCGATTCTTTCTGTCAGGAGGAAACTTGGGATATTGAGGACGGAAGTCAAAATAATGTTTTATCTAGCAGCACACAGGTTAGTACCTAGGCAAGCCTCTCTAAAAAGGGTTATCTGAGAGTTTTAACTTTCACAGATATTTATATGTATTAACTTATCACGACTTGCACTAGGTATTAATTGGCATGGGTATTTGGATTCACTGTATATATGTGTAAAAGAACTCTCTACTTGAAACATTGAACCTACAACTCGGTCATTTCCCAGTGAGCTGGATAGAAATTTCTGATCATGTCCAGGGTATGTTTGTTGTAGTAGTAGGAATAGTTTTCTTGTGAAACCGGATTATCATACTCAAGATAACTCCGTAAGGTATCTCTGTGCATAGTGGCTATTGATATCACTAGATTAGCCGGTGAGAACTGGATGACATTCCTATGCAAATTGTATCAGTCTCTTTGTATCTTATCTCCAGTAGCCATTTAAATTTGGTTTTGTTAATTAGTTTACTATTGCCTTGTTTGCAGCTGTTTACTAATATAAAGAAGAGCTTGAAACGGTGCAGTGTTCTCAGTAAGAACCAGACTTTATTCAATTTGTTTAAGGTACATTGTTCATACGCTCAATATGGGTTTTATATATATTGTACTGTGAACTCGAGCAATGTCGAAACTTGTCTAAGAATCATCTTTGTTTGGAGAGATCAGAATTTTTATTTGGAGAGACCCTGTTAGTTGAATCAGCTTTTCAAGCCTCGCGAATGCATATTTGCTCTTTATCAGTGTTTGTATACTAATTTAAATGCTCTAATTCGTGGTCTTAAATAAGATGGATGGAGATTTTGAATTCGTTTTTCTGAAAGGGTCTCTTCTTTACAGGTCTTTCAACGAGTTCTGAAGGCGTATGCTACAAAGCTATTTTTTAAGCTCCCAAAAGGAGGCACCGGTATCGTAGCCGCAGCCACAGGCATGGACGGACAGATAAAGGTATTGAACATATCTGCTTTCTTCCTGTTTCCCATGTGTGCTTTTCGACGTATTTTATGTTTTTATTTCTTCTGTGCAGGTCTCGGACAGAGATGAAAGGGTGATATGTTACATAGTTAATTCTGCTGAGTATTGCCACAAAACAGTAAGCTTGTTTTGCTCTATTATTTTGGTTTCTTGCCCCTTTTCACTTTTAGCACCCTCAGCCTGCTGCATATACGTGCAACCTGTGTGATCCTGTTGCAACGGGTTAACTAAGGTTGTATCATTGGGTTTCATTCTGATTTTAAGCTAGCCATATAGAATGACCAGTTGTGATACTGTTAATCTTCACATCGAGTTTTAAGAAACTTTCATGGGTCTAGTTACTTTCTCGATGTTGTTGTGATATGATTACTCTTCTGCATTTCAAGCAATAAACTGTATATCTTACACCTCCAGTTTATCGCTTTAAATAACTTGCATGGTACATTTTCAAAATATTTTCTGCTGCGTCTATATAAAAAAATGTAATGCAAATTCTTTCAGTAGGATTCTGTCTAAAAGTTTTGATTAACTGAACAACAATTTGTCACTTCACAAGTATTGTATGTTATTTGTATCGCAGTCTGGTGAATTGGCAGAAAAAGTATCAGAAATTATTGACCCGCATTATGCTGACGGTGTAGACATGTCAGACGTCCAGGTACTGTTTACTTGAACGACTTGTATTTTTCTCTGATATGTTACTTATTTTGGATTCTTCTTAAGCTGTTTTAATGTGCAGGATGAATTTTCTGCCGTCATAACAAAATCATTGGTGACGCTAGTCCTTGGAATTGAAACTAAATTTGACACTGAAATGGCAGCAATGACACGTGTTCCATGGGGAACACTTGACAGTGTGGGTGACCAGTCTGGGTAAGATCTAACTTGGGTTTAAAGCTTCTATTGGTTTTGATGATATGACCAAGCGTAAATAACATGCACTTGCATCTTGTAGGTACGTGAATGGAATAAATACAATTCTTAGCAGCAGCATTCCCGTCCTCGGGAACCTATTAACACCAGTTTACTTCCAATTTTTCCTCGACAAGGTAACTATATAGGGAGTATAATTTGAATGCCTTTTTGATGTGATGAATACTGCCTCATACTAATTTAGGACCCGCGTCAAATTCATTTCACGGTGCTTACTTCTTGTATAAAATAGAAAGTAAATTGAACGAGCTTCTTGTATAAAATAGAAAGTTCATCAAACATACTTCGTTCATCAAAAATACTTTATTACCCTCTACTAAAATTGGAACTGTTATGGCCCAAAGCTATTGCCAATACTTGTTCAACGGTGTTAATACTTGACCAACTTAAACGACCTTTTATTTGTACAACTTTCTGCAGCTGGCATCATCCCTTGGACCACGATTCTATGCGAATATATTCAGATGCAAGCAACTATCCGAAACTGGAGCTCAACAGGTAAGCCTGCGTGCTCTTTATCCTCCATATGCATGACTCTAATTCTCTCAATTGTAATTTCTTTAGTAGTCAACTAGTGACTTGGGTAAAATCCATGTGAAAAAAAAACTGTTTACCTAGTTTATCAGGTGTATCCAGAGACTAGTCCCAAACTCGGTCTGGTTATATCACCTTATCTGCTTTTGTTGCTGTTGAAGTGACGATGTTTAATCTCGTTGTTTATTCAATTCATTTCCTTAACTTCGGTACTAGTATTCGTTGAAGTATTTAAGCTAGGGATAATCGTTTTCATGCTTTGAGAGTTAAAAATGTTGCTGCATGAGATCCCTCTCACGTGTGAGCCTTCTTATTCAGCTGTTTAGAGTTGGAACATGAATTATCTCTCTTTTTGGTCTCACAGATGTTACTAGATACTCAAGCCATGAAGACGATTCTTCTAGAAATTCCTTCCCTTGCCAGACAGGTAAGCTCATCATTACCAATCTATGTATATGTGCATCTGCTGGTGACTCTGTATTTACAATATTGGTTATTGCTATTATCTGAGCATTAAACATTGGGTATCACCTTTGCCTAAAGACCTAATGCCTAAAACCCATCGACTACTCTTGTTTCAGTGATAGGGCGGATATGATATTGTATATACCAATCTATTCTTTAAACCTGAAACGAGGTACCTTTTTTTGGTTTTGATTGATCTTTGATGATATCGTTGCAGACTTCAACTGCTGCCAGCTATTCCAAATTTGTGAGCCGTGAAATGAGCAGAGCTGAAGCACTGCTTAAGGTCATACTGTCCCCAATCGATTCAGTGGCAGACACTTACCGTGCACTGTTTCCAGAAGGAACTCCCATGGAGTTTCAGCGCATCTTGGAACTTAAGGTGATTTTGTCTTTTATTTATCCATTTTAGTACTTAGATTCTCAAAAAACCAATTGGCTCGAAGCCAGAGTCCAGTACACAGTATTATTCTCTATTTAAAAGTCATGTTACATAGTCAAATGACTGTTAGCTAACTCTGAAGCGTTTTGTGGTGTTGATGCAGGGTCTTAAGAAAGCTGATCAGCAGAGTATACTTGATGATTTCAACAAGCATGGCCCAGGATTCTCACCGCCGTCTGTTCCAGCGGCAATGCCACAACCGGTTCCAACACCACCTGCACCGCCACTGGCAATCAGTAATCAGGCTACCGCCGCTGGGTTCATAGCAAACAGCGAGGATGTGTTGACCAGAGCAGCGGCTCTTGGCAGAGGAGCCGCAACCACTGGCTTTAAGAAGTTCATTGCTCTTACTGAAGCTGCCAAAGACCGCAAAGATGGGCCTTTAAGGAGACTCTTCAACGCGTGATTTGATTCTTTTCTACCTCATCTCAGCTTTTTCACTTGTGCAATTCCCTTCTTAGTTTCCTTTTTGTGTGTGTTTCGTTCCCTTTGTATAATGCAATTTGCTATAAGCTCAAAATTCCAGTGAAATGAGGGGGCTCGTTTGTTTCCTTGTTAGGTGTAAATCAGAGATTCATAGTGAATTAACGAATTTTCTCAGGATTCAGGTGTATCTTAGTTTCATTTCTTGAGAAACGATAACAAACACTTTTTTTGGCATTCATCTCTTGTGTCACACTGTTGCATGGCTCGTTAAGTGCGGGAAATTGTTATAATCCTTGCCGATCTAAATGAGCTCAAATTCGAGGATGAAATACCTTATTTGGTTCTTCGTTCGAGGCATCAGATTGGTCTTTAGTTAACTGTCTAAAGCGCAGGAAACTGGTATTTTGGTGGGCCATGTGAATTCCAAAAATGAAAAGAAAAGTTGAGGTGGTGCACCCTTTCTCGATTAACAATAATTTAGATTGCCACAATTAAAGTTATCTTATTGTAACTGAATAAACGTTTAACATTCATTATCTCCGTCAAATTCTCAAGATCTTCATTCTCTCTGTGTACGAAGTGTTTGAAGTGAAATAATCATTCACTTCACTAGCTACTACCGTTAATTTCAATTTGTTGTGAATATTTGCGTTCTCGAGTCTGTATCTCTTCCATTGACATGTGACTATATAATGAATGATTGTTTTCATGGTTTTTTAGCAGAATACAATATGCATTTATTCACATCTAAACAAATGATGCCACTCAGATGTTTTAGCTTATTTTGTGATGGCGATTGACCAAAATGTATGTGAAGCGCTTTTAAGGGTATCGTTTTTCAATTAAATTCACGAGAGAAAACTAAACACAAGATACATATTTGAAAAGCAAATACGTCAATACGTCAATACGTCAATACGTCCATACGTCAACCGGTTTAAACCCCGGTACAAGGATCGTGGTTCGACTTTTGAGAATCTTTGAAAAAGCATTCCATTTTTCTTTTTTGTTCTTTTCTTTTGTTTCCAGAAACATGTCGAATATGAAAGAGTCAAAAAGAGATAGATTGTAGAAGAATGAAGAGAGTAGGAATTATGATGAATCCGATTTCATCAAGACTCACCTCAGCCCCTCTTCTCCCGATTCCTCACCCAATCGCCGTTATCTCCGCCATGGCCTTCTCTTCTTCTTCTTCTTCTTCTCTGAAAGGCCGTGACTTTATGGAAGATGAGGAAGAAAAGCTGAGATTGGTTCTCAAGTACCATAACCAGACGAAGCACTCCTTCACCGGTTATGCAAGAGGTCCTCGTGGTCTCGACTGGGCCAATCAGCCTAATCCCTTTCGCAGATACCTCTCTGCTCCTCTCCTTCCTCTCCAGCACCACACTCACTCTCATGACTCCGATGACTCTCTTCTCTATTCTTCTCTCTTCGAGTCTCTTCCTCCGCCGAAACCCATTTCTCTCTCCACCATCTCTCACCTTTTCTACCATTCCCTCGCTCTCTCCGCCTGGAAAACCACCGGCTTCTCCACCTGGCCCCTCCGCGTCAACCCAAGCAGTGGAAACTTGCACCCCACCGAGGCTTACCTCATTGCTCCGCCCATCGATTCACTCTCGGGCTCTGCTTTCGTTGCCCACTACGCCCCAAAGGAGCATTCTTTGGAGGTTAGAGCACACATCCCACCTTCGTTTTTCCCCGAATTCTTCCCGGAGAACTCATTTCTCATCGGTGTCTCTTCAATCTTTTGGCGTGAAGCTTGGAAGTACGGAGAACGAGCGTTTAGGTACTGTAACCACGACGTGGGTCACGCCATCGCCGCTCTCTCCATTGCAGCTGCTGAGCTCGGCTGGGACTTGAAGCTTCTCGACGGTCTCGGAGCTGATGATCTCCAGGTGCTTATGGGTCTCCCGGAACTTCACATACCTTCCTCCAAAGAAACTAAAGGTAAGTTCCCAGAGATTGAATCCGAGCATCCTGACTGCTTGCTGCTTGTTTTCCCAAACGGAACTGGAGATATCATCAACATAGACTACAAAGGAATAAGCGCTGCTATTAGAGAAGGTTTCACCACTCTGGAATGGAAAGGGAGTCCCAATGTTCTGAGTAAAGAGCATTTGTGTTGGGATATCATCTATAAGACAGCCGATGCAGTCAAAAAGCCTCCTTTGATCTCAAGCTCATCTTCCATCGATGCTTCTTCCTTCAGAAGCAGTGGTGTGTTTAGCCGTCGTTCCTATAACGAGTTAACAGCGACGCAAGTTGTAAGGATGAGAAGAAGTGCGGTTGATATGGACCGTGTTACTTTTATAGACAAGTCTGTGTTTTACCAGATGTTGATGCACTGTCTTCCTTCCGGTTCCACGAAGGGAGAGCCGCAAAGAGAGCAACTTGCACTGCCTTTTCGAGCTCTTCCTTGGGATTGTGCTGAGGTTCATCTAGCTCTGTTTGTGCATAGGGTTTCGGGTTTGCCCAAGGGTTTGTATTTCCTAGTCAGAAACGAGGATCATCTCAGTGACCTCAAGAGAGCTACGAGGTCTGAATTTCAGTGGAGGAGACCA
Source organism: Isatis tinctoria (assembly GCA_010577795.1). Classification (NCBI taxonomy): domain Eukaryota; kingdom Viridiplantae; phylum Streptophyta; class Magnoliopsida; order Brassicales; family Brassicaceae; genus Isatis; species Isatis tinctoria. The sequence continues at coordinate 33,504,018 of CM021244.1, read as the reverse complement.
GATGGATGTCCTGATGATCTTCCTCTGTACATGCTCACCGAGGGTGATTGTCAGAAGCTAGCAAAGGGACTATCATGTCATCAGGTAATGGATTTTGAATACTTAAAGAGTCGTGAGATGCGTATCACTTGGATCTTTGTTGAATCGTGGTGGTTGTTGATGCAGGACATTGCAGGGGATGGATGCTTCAGCCTAGGGATGGTGGCTCGGTTTGAGCCAGTGCTGCGAGAGAAGGGCTCTTGGATGTACCCTAGGCTGTTTTGGGAAACTGGTGTTATTGGTCAAGTTTTGTACCTCGAAGCACATGCAATGGGGATCTCAGCAACCGGAATTGGGTGTTATTTCGATGATCCGGTGCACGAGGTTCTTGGGATTAAAGACTCGAGCTTTCAGAGTCTGTACCATTTTACCGTGGGAGGTCCGGTTTTAGACAAGCGGATCATGACTCTTCCTGCTTATCCTGGTCCCACCACCGATGCCTAGATCATAACCCTCTGTGTCGAATCTGTAAAAAAAGTTTGTTTCAATGATATGTGATGCAATAAATTATCACCTTAGTTGATGGTAAATATCTAAATCTCGTGGAGGATCGTTGCTCCATTATTTATATCTAATGAAGCGTAATCTGGTTGACTTCTTAACGAGACAGTTTATAGTTTTGCTCTGTTATATAATATTGTAACAGGATCATAACAGCCTTATTTGGTTTACACATTTCAATGCTGATGATAAGTGTGTTATTTTTGTCACATGTGAGAGATCTTGTTTCCCATGGTCATGTAATCAAAAAGATTTGTGTTGTAAGTGAAGATACATCTCGGAGAGAACAAACAAAAAAAATCTCATTTCTCGCGTTATAAAGACCCAGAAGTTGCTAATTATATTCTTTAACTTTCATTCGTTTTTTTTTTTTTTGGTCAGATAACTTTCATTCGTTTATACTCTTTTGCATACAGAAGTGCATTATTGTATATAACTGTATGGATTTCAAAAGGGAAGTCAAGTATTCAAAATAGTTGTGACAAGAGATACTCCTTTGTAACTACAGGGAAAGTGGAAGAAACCTTCCAAGATTCAGAAATTTCTGATAATGCCAACACTCGCAACAAGAAGGATTGTTACTCCCCTTTCTGTATGAATGTTTGATGTTTTTTTTTTTTAATAAAATATGTGAAGGATCTGTGTCCTTAATCAGGTAAACTCGGTTATTAGTAATTGGTGTTGGTTTAGGTGGTTAAGTAGTAAACCGCATTATATGTAAAACGACTGCGTGTAGTCGTGGTTCTCTCTCGGTGATTAGCTTATAGGTTAGATTGTAATAGGTTGATTATTCATTCAGCTCATAAGAAAAGATAGACGAGAGAGAGAACGCCATTGTTGTAATCCGAGAAGCTCGAGTTTGAGCTAAGGTTCTAGTGGATCGCTGATACAAGTTATCAGCCCTGGTGAGTAGCTCTTATCCCAAGGTGGCGGATAAGCAAGTGAACACCGGGTAAACAAAGATTGTGTGTTCGTTCTTCATCGTTTCTACTTTGGGTTGAGGTTACGAATCTTGAGTGAGGTCGAGAGCTATTCGATAGGACTTAGATTCGTACAAATTGGTATCAGAGCTCAAGGTTGAGCAAGAGAAGCACGAGGCGTGAAGATCTGGATTCACGAGCGAAGAAATCAATGGCGAAGGCAAAGATCGAAATCGAAAGATTCGATGGGTCCGGGGACTTCTCTCTCTGGAGAAGGAGGATGTACGCATATCTCAGCGTTCAAGGTCTGAAAGATGTTCTCGAGGAAAAGCCTCCGAAGTCGGAGTCAAGCGAAACCGAAGAAGATGAAAAGTCAAAGAAAGAGGATGAGGAAGCGAGACTCGAAAGATGTGACAAGGCAATGAATACGATCTTCCTCAACGTTGGGGATCACGTTCTTCGCAAGATTGAGAGATGCAAGACTGCGATTCAAACTTGGAATCTACTGGAGACACTCTACATGTTGTAGTCTCTACCGAATCGGGTTCACGCGCAATTGGAGTTGTATGGTTTCAAGATGAACAACCAGAAGAGCATTGATGACAATACTGATGATTTCCTCAAGCTCGTAGGTGATCTAAGTAATCTCAGTATCGAGGTTCCTGAAGAGGTACAAGCGATCTTACTCTTAAACGCTTTACCTCACAAATATGAACAGCTTAGAGAGACATTGAAGTACAGCAGGGAAGCACTCAAAGTTGATGATGTTGTCATAGCTGCTAAGTCAAAAGAAAAGGATACAAAGAACAACTCAAGCTCCACGAACAGTTCTGAAGGGCACTATGTACGAGGGAGGTCAGAGTCAAAAGGATCCAACTCGGGCAAAGTCAAGTTCAAGGATAGGTCTAGGTCAAGATCGTCAGATAGATCTTCAGATAAGAAAAATCCATGTTGGATCTATGGGAAAGAGGGGCACTTCAAGAAACAATGTTACAAGTGGCTTGAAAGGAACAAAGGCAAGTCTCAGTCTAGAGACAAAGGTGAATCGTCAATGGCAAAGGATGATGCTCAAGACCTTGTTGGGTTGATAGCTGCAGAAGTAAATCTAACACAAGATGAAGGAGTGCGAAATGATTGGGTGCTAGATACGGCTTGTTCTTTCCATATGACGCCAAGAAAGGATGTCTTTGTGAATTTCAAGGAGCAAACAGGAGGTCGGGTCAAGATGGCTAATAACACGCAATCAGAGATCAAGGGAGTTGGCTCAGTAAGGTTTAGCAATCCAGATGGAACAACGTTCCTACTCAATGATGTCAGATACATGCCTGATATATGCAGAAATCTGATCTCAGTGGGTACTCTAGAAGAGAAGGGATGCGAGTTCAAAGGAGGAGCTGGAACCATGAAGATCATGAAAGGGTGTACGGTCATCATGAAAGGTAAAAGGCGAGGTAATGACACTTTGTATTTTTTGCAGGGACAAGCGAAAATTGCAGAAATGTCAGAAGTGTGTCACACAACCGCGAAAGGGGATGATCAAACTAAGCTATGGCACAGCCGGCTAGGGCACATAGGACAGAAAGGACTGGAGATGCTGGTCAAGAAAGGTCATCTCGGAGAGAACAAGATCACCGAGATAAAGTTCTGTGAGGACTGTGTTGTTGGGAAATCACACAGGGCAAGTTTCAGCTCGGCTCAACACACAACGAAGAAGAAGCTAGATTATATCCATTCAGACCTTTGGGGGTCTCCTAACGTTCCTCTAAGCATCAGTAAATGTCAATACTTTATTTCGTTTATAGATGATTGGTCCAGGAAAGCATGGATCTACTTCTTGAAGACGAAGGATGAGGCATTCGAGAAGTTTGTCGAATGGAAGAAAATGGTCGAAGTTCAATCAGAAAGGAAGGTGAAGAAGCTAAGAACGGACAATGGACTGGAGTACTGCAACCAGAGGTTCGATGAATTCTGCAAGCAAGAAGGAATTGTGAGGCATAGGACGTGTGCTTACACGCCCCAGCAAAATGGCGTGGCAGAAAGACTTAACAGTTCTATTCTCAACAAAGTGCGGTGTATACTAAGTGAGAGTGGCCTCGGACAAAGATTTTGGGCAGAAGCAGCTGCAACTTCGATGTACTTGATCAACTGTTCTCCGTCCTCGGCCATAGAGTTCAACATTCCAGAAGAGCTATGGACATCTTCCCCACCCAACTTCACAAACCTGAGGAAGTTCGGATGCTTAGTCTACATCCACGCCAGTGATGGAAAACTAAATCCGAGAGCCAAGAAGGGCGTTTTCTTGGGATATCCAGAAGGAGTCAAAGGATTCAGAGTTTGGCTAATTGAGGAGCACAAATGCACGATCAGTCGGAATGTAATCTTCAAAGAGGATACGATGTTCAAAGACATCAAGTCAGGTGATAATTCCAATACGCTAAATGAAAAAAGTGTTACTAATGTGTTTGTGAGCAATGATCTTGCAGGTGTTAATAGGGATCAAAGTCAAGGTGGAGCTTCTGATCAAGTTATAACAACACAAGTGGAAGATCAACAAACAAGTACTAGCAACCAAGAGCAGGAAGTCACAACTGAAGATACAGAACAGGCAGAGACTGATGATCTGAGTGATTACCAACTCGCGAGGGACAGACCTAGAAGGATTATTCAACCACCAGTGCGATTTGGTGATTATCAGATGGATGACGAAGATGAGGAGGAAATGGCAGGTTTTGCTTACCTCATGATAGAAGACGGAGGCAAACCAGAACCTGGGAGTTTCCAAGAAGCGTTAGAAGACCCAGACAGTGATTTATGGATTCAAGCATCTGATGAGGAAATGGTTTCATTGAAGAAGAACGGGACATGGATTCTTGTTGACAGAGACAAGAATCAGAAGGCCATCGGGGTGTAAGTGGGTGTTCAAACGCAAAGCTGGGATAACAGGAGTAGAAGGACCTAGGTTCAAAGCTAGGTTAGTAGCAAAGGGATACGCACATAAAGAGGGAATAGACTACCAAGAGATTTTTTCTCCCGTAGTAAAGCACGTCTCAATAAGGTTTCTTCTTTCTGTCGTGGCTCATTTCAATATGGAATTGGAGCAAATGGACGTGAAGACGGCATTTCTTCATGGCTACCTAGAGGAGACAATCTACATGGAACAACCAGAAGGGTATGTAGATAAAGATCAACCGGAAAAGGTTTGTCTCCTCAAGCGTTCCCTGTACGGTCTAAAACAGTCTCCCTGTCAGTGGAACAACAGATTCGATGAGTTCATGAAGAGTGTAGGATACAGCAGAAGTGAGTTTGACAGCTGTGTTTATTACAAGAAGTTGACCGAAGATGATTACATCTACCTCTTACTATATGTGGATGACATTCTCATCGCGTCAAGGGTTAAACAACAAGTCAGCAAGTTAAAGACACTCCTCAACTCAGAATTCGAAATGAAGGATTTAGGACAAGCTAAGAAGATCTTAGGTATGGAGATTTCAAGAGATAGAGTAAAGGGAACTCTATCGATTTCTCAGGAAGGGTATTTACTCAAGGTACTGGTAAATTTTGGAATGGATCAGTGTAAAACGGTTGGAACTCCATTGGGAGCTCATTTCTACCTGAAGGCAGCAACAAATAAGGAAGCAGAAGAACAGTTTGAGTCCATGAAGAACGTTCCATATCAGAGTGCAGTAGGCAGTCTAATGTACTCGATGATTGGAACACGCCCAGACCTTGCCTATGCTGTGGGAGTGGTATGTCGCTATATGAGCATGCCAATTAAAGATCACTGGTTGGCCGTTAAATGGATATTCAGATACATTAAGGGCTCGTTGCAGAACAAGCTAAGTTACAAGAGTGAAGGAAGCTTCATTCTAAGGGGCTATGTTGACGTAGATTATGCCGGAGACAATGATAGGAGGAAGTCAACAACAGGGATGGTTTTCACAGTTGGTGGGAATCCTATCAGTTGGAGATCAAGTCTTCAAAAGGTGGTGGCTCTGTCATCTACTGAATCAGAGTATATTGCTCTTACGGATGCGTGCAAGGAAGCGGTCTGGTTAAAAGGACTGATGAACGAGTTGGGGTTCAAACAGGACGCAGTGAGCGTGTACTGTGATTCGCAAAGCGCCATAGCTATAGCGAAGAATGCCATTCATCACGAGCGCACCAAGCACATGCAGGTGAAGTTAAGTTTCATTAAGGATTTGATAAGTGATGGAATGGTGGAGGTATTGAAGATAGCGACGGCGTACAACCCGGCAGATATTTTTACGAAGGGACTACCAATTGGAAAGTTCCAAGAAGCATTGACTCTGTTACGAGTTACTAAGGATTGAGTCATCAAGACTCAAGCAAGCTGAGAGGGTTTTCTCAGGCTGAGGGGTTACTCAGGAAGGTGAGCGAGTTTAGCTCAGGCATCTTTGAGAAGGTGGAGAAGTTCTAGCGCAAGTGGCTGATATAAGGACAAGGTGGAGAATTGAAGGATCTGTGTCCTTAATCAGGTAAACTCGGTTATTAGTAATTGGTGTTGGTTTAGGTGGTTAAGTAGTAAACCGCATTATATGTAAAACGACTGCGTGTAGTCGTGGTTCTCTCTCTCGGTGATTAGCTTATAGGTTAGATTGTAATAGGTTGATTATTCATTCAGCTCATAAGAAAAGATAGACGAGAGAGAGAACGCCATTGTTGTAATCCGAGAAGCTCGAGTTTGAGCTAAGGTTCTAGTGGATCGCTGATACAAGTTATCAGCCCCGGTAAGTAGCTCTTATCTCAAGGTGGCAGATAAGCAAGTGAACACCGGGTAAATAAAGATTGTGTGTTCGTTCTTCATCGTTTCTACTTTGGGTTGAGGTTACGAATCTTGAGTGAGGTCGAGAGCTATTCGATAGGACTTAGATTCGTACAATATGAACGTTGGATGTTTCATTCAAACTTTTCAATATATAACCTTCAGTTGGAACCAAAAAAAAAAAGAAAGATCCAAAGTAATATACATTAACCATCCTGAGATTTAAGATTTTTGATCAAGACAACACTGAAAAAACAATGATGCAAGAGAGTATTTGAAGGTGAAATATTGGTGACACCTCATGTTTTTCATCTACATTCATTTGACGTAGTAAGGAAGGTCAAGAACGTAGAGGAGGAAGTAAGCCCAAGTCACACCAGAGATCCCACCGAAGAAGAATCCTCCTGTGAACTTAGCCCATCCCTCAGCTGTCTGAAGCTGGTCAGGCTGCTTCTTCCGCCCAGTCAAAGTCAAACTCGGTGCAATCGACGGCTCTCCTTCCTTGAACGAAGAGATTCCGTAGATAGTAAGGCACATGCTGAGGATGACTACAAGCCCAGCGGCGGCTAAAGCGCCGGCGGAGCCAGCGTAAGCTGTGTTCCTTAATGGGCCAGCTTTGACGAATGGGCCCACTAAGAGGAAACCATGGGCCAAGCCCACTTCAACACCACGGAGGAGAGGGTTCACGGCCGTGCGGTAAGCCGGAAGGTTGGAAAGGTACCAGGCGATCAATGGGCTTGAGGTGACCGGAGTCTCCAAACTTCCGATGAATGGATCGCCGTTGATTGGTTGGACCACTTGGAATGTTGGCTGCCAATAGTACATGTCCAATTATTTGTAAATTACATTTAAGATTAACATATACATATATCTAATCTTTCAGTAGATAATATCCCAATTTGTCATTCCTTTCAGTCATGTAAATACCATGGAACGTTCTGTAGAATCATTCGTGCCAAACAAAAAAAAAACAAAAAAAAAAGATGTACGTAGATTATGGTCAATCTAATGCAAAATTAGTGTTATATATTCTGGCCTTTTTATTCTAACAAATATAAAATCGATGTATCAACTGAAGACTTGTTTTCAGTAATTCCCTAAAATGAACTATGAGTGATAAATGGTATGTTTGTGCTAAAGTAGCTTCAGATTTGGCAAAACGAAGATACCTTGTCGGACTTAACAGCTCGTACGGTGAAGGAAGAAGATGTTCTCTTGGTCGGGGAAACACCGAAAGGAGCGCCGGAGATGCCCTTCGGAACAGCGAGACGCCTCGCAAGAGAAGCGGAGGAGAAGCTGCTCCTTAGCTGGCTGGCCATTGGAGATGCACTTGCTGCCATTATTTTGTCTTTGTCTCTTATGAATCTAAAACAAAAGTGAACTGTGTTTGTGATGAAGAAATAAGCAATCTACGAAACTTAGATTGCACATGCTGATGTGGCATGGCAGAGGATCTGGTTCGTGTGGTCTATATGTTTTGATATATCTGATTCTCATTGGATGTTATCTTATCCACTTGCCCCAATATTTTTCTTTATACAATATATTAGTTATTGTGATATGTACACTTAATTACCGTGAAGTGTGAAGACATTCATTGTGCTGATATTAGTTATCTTCAAAACAGTTTCAATTGCAAGAAGCTCCTTTTATATATAAAAAATTTACGACCAGACCATTTTCCTCCCTACTTAGCTCCTCTTTGTCAACGGCAAACATATAATATGTTGTTGTGGGTGATTGTTGGCCTGTAGAAGCTATCTACAGCTATCTAGAGAGGACTAAAAATTTAGGCTATTGACACATGGATTTAATATACAGAGTGATGAAATCACACACCTGCAGCTGGCGAGAGTAGCCACCACTTTTACAGCTTGGATTTGAACTTCCAAGTCTTCAGACTTGATAAAAAAATCTTCTCAACACCCACTGAAATCAAAGTAGAAAAGAAGATGTCAATTGGATTATCCACAATGAAATCGAGCTAAGTTCATGAGAAAGAATTATGCCTTGTTCACAAAGTCTTGCCATGGTAGCTCTCTGACCAGATAGAGATTTTTAAAACCCTTGCGATCTCTGTGAGCCTGTTAGAGCTCCAGATTCTGATGGTCCTTTTGGAATATCATCCTTCATACGCTTGTCCTGTGAGATGAAATGGACTTAGAAAGAGCATGAGGTACAAATACATGTAAAAACGGTGCACCAAAGCTCATTGTAAATTCACCTCAACAACAATTTCACTTTCCCTTATATTATTCTTTAATTTGGAAAGCTCACTCTCCATTTGTTTTCTCTGCTTTTCTTCCAAAACAAGTCTTTCCTTCATATCCCGAACCTCTTCACAAAGTTTTTCCTATGTAAAATATTTTTTTTAGCGTATATTCATCAGAGGAAGTCAAGAGTTGGATGGACAAACTTATTGTGGGATTTTTTTTTTCTGAAAGTAGACGTTTAAAAGTCACACCTTTTGATGGAGCAGATCATCATAGTCCTTGTCTGGAGTTCATCTACTGTCGACTCAAGTTCTTCTAATTTTTTCTTGAGTTCGTTTGTCTCCTCATTTTCCTGGACTTAAAAACAATTGGGAAGAGAAAGTTGTAGAAGAGCTGAAGCATAAGATAGAACTTATCATGGTGAGAAGATAAAAAAGACAGAAACATAAAGCTGAAAGTATCATGCTTACTAAAAATCTAGTTCCCAAAGATGAGGAATAAGCCTAACCTGTGATAAAACTTGTATAATCCTTTTCATCTGTCTAAGTTGCTCTTCTGCAGAGTTAGGCCGAGCATGTTCATCTTCCAATTTTAGATTCATACATGTAAGTGGCTTCCGCAAGTTCCCTTTGATACTGATAGTTGCCCATCTCTTGTTCCTATACACAACAAAAGTACCATCTAGTTTGAGTAATGCATACAAAAAGTAGAAAAGGGAATTTTTAAGCTTTAACAATTGATGATAACTAAACTTGTGCTGATTACTCAAAACATTTTTCATTTGGTTCAATTGATGCTCGGCGTTTGTTGACCGGGCTTGTTCATCCTCAAATCCGCAATTTTTTTCTCATTTACTTGACTTGCATCTGCAAGTTTTTCCTGATATGCTGAATTTTCCAGCTGTTGCTGCTACTAACAATTAAAAGGACACTGTCAGAGCCTATTAAACGCAACCACAGAAAGGACACTGCTCAAAATATATCAAATGAACCGAAGCTATATCGAATCAGGTTTCGGATATGGAATAAGAAGAGATTCCATATGGATATATGGAATATAGATTCCATAATCAAAATGTATCGTAAACATTTTTATTAACCAAGTAACAGCATTTGAGATTTAGGCAGATAATATGGATACACAAGACACCGAGAATGAAAGCAATAAGGAAGGAGTAACTACCTTCTCATCAAGCAGAAGCAGTTCCAGACCAATTAACATGCCCAAAAATGGAGCAAACGGAAGACCACTTTGTCCAAAGAAATTTCTGTCGGAAATGAATTGGCTGATACAGAGGAAGGCCGAGCAGATTTTGCCTTCTTCTTCCGACACCGTATTTAACATCCAAGGAGTGACAAATCAGGAGTCGGCCTTGCGACAAAAGACCTGAATTTGCATCGAAAAGAAACAAACTTTAATCACATCTCCATTCAATCAAAAGTTAACAATTAGAGGGAAAGTAGCTATCATTGAAAGAGAGAGAGAGCCCACAAATCGTAATCTAAGCCCCAACTCAAAAGGGCAAAAAAATTCAAAGAGAAAAAGATATTACCTTTTGAATGAATACTACGTGCTGAGCCATTGCTTTGGATGCTTCAGGTTGATAAGTGAATAGCTTCTCAGTTGCGGCATCGTATTTATGGGCTGAGGAGAGGAGAAGCAAAGAGTCACATAAACCCGCCAAAATCAACGATTAATTGAGAAGGAGGTTCGTTACCGTAAAAGATGAACAACGGCCAAGGTAATGGAAAGGACACACGGTAAAGAAACAGCTCGGCGGAAAGAACAGAACGGGCCGCTTTGGTTAGGAGGCTGTATTTGGGCCAAAACTGGGCCGGATTCGATTCGACTGTCGACCATAAAAATCTCTTGGAGATTTGCTATAAGCTCAAAATTCCAGTCAAATGAGGGGGCTCGTTTGTTTCCTTGTTAAGAGTAAATCAGAGATTCTTAGTGAATTAACGAATTTTCTCAGGATTCGGGGTGTATCTTAGTTTCATTTCTTGAGAAACGATGACAAACACTTTTTTTTTGGCATTCATCTCTTGTGGACTGTACTAATCAAGGTTCTGTGAATAAATGAGCCAAAAGATGGGCCACATGTCCAATTGTAACCGATATCAAGACTAGAATATCAAAAGTGGGAAGCAAAGTAGGTGGATCGATCACTTTCTCCGTCAAATTCTCAAGATCAGAGAATTTTATTTTATTTTTATTTTCGTATAAGCAATTTCCTAAAACTGACGAGCCTCCGGAAAAAAGGAGATAGTGTTTAAAGATCATGATACAGAGTGGCTTGAGCTCGACACACGTGTATGTAATAGCAGATGTATAACACCATTATAATCATATGCTCTTTTCCTAAATAGCTCAACATGTTGATACCGTTTGAATGAAAATGACCAACTTTGCGACAGAGAACAAAACCGAACATATGAAATCTCAATATCAGTGCTAAGAGCCTAAGACTTTATCTTCCCAAATTCATATATTTGCAAATTAGTCTCAAAAGCGAATTTCACACCATGGAAGAGTTACATAAGTTTCCTATCGTAAAAATTATAGTTTCTTGTGCTGCTCTAACACTAATGTCTAAAACTGCATATTTTCTCCGATTTGGTTGGTTTTACTGTACTTGACTGTAATCCAGCTAACTGAAAAAACGAGAAGGACCGTTTTGTTTATTGATCAATGGAATGTTGAAAATATAACAGGAAATCGTTTTTTAAAAAGGATAAATAAAATTGAGAAATGTTGTAACATGAGAACTGAGAAGTCTTGATTTGACTGTGATTCTCTATCACTAATAGAGAAATAAAATTACATCACTAGAAAACAAGGGTTTGATTCTGAAATCACCATTAAACTTAAAAACTTTTTAAAAATATTTCAAATTACTAAATTAGGATTATGAAAGGTTATCAAAAGTATATAAAATAGTACTAAACTATTTCAAAAATTTGTTTGAAACGATTTATAAAATAAGGTTTTATGATATTTAAAAAAATTGTGGTAATTTTAGAAGAACAAAAAAACATGAATTGTAGTTTTTTATATAGAATTCCCCATTGCAATAGTCGATTTTTATTAATATATAGAAAGAATCAAAATACTAATACATTTTGATCATTGGTGTGGTGCACCTAAGTACCTAACCATATGTAATATTTGCAACGAATTTTATTTTTATGGACATATTAGAATTGAATGTATCTAAGGAAATTAATGTGGTGACTTTTGTCAACAAAAATAAACTAATTTTCTTTTTACAGTTGGAGGAAGAAAAAAGTTGTAAAAGAGTAAAGAAAAGGTAAGTAGCCGTTGGATAAGCGGATTTCGAGTGCCTCCAAGCGCCGCTTGTTTGCTTTCCAACGTTCAAAAATTATATTCCCTTAAAATTAAATTTCCTTTTTTTTTTTCGGTTTGTCCTTTATTCACTTAAATCGTCGTCGTTTTGTCTCTGTTAGACGCCGCTTTATAACCTCAGAGACTCTTCCATCGATCTTCCTCTCTCTCGCTCACTCATCGGAAAAGAAGGGAAGAAAGAAGAACGATCTTTGTCTTCTCCCTCTTCTCCTTCTTCTTCTACTCTCTATCAGTCGCGAATTTGATTCTACTCTTAAATCTCAGTGTTTGGTTTCTAGAGAACAATTCGGTTTTCGTTATTTGTCTGAAGAATCTCAGTCATGGCTGCCGTTAATGGGTACCAGGGGAATACTCCGGCGGATCCTCCGGCGTCAAATGGATCAAAGCAATCTGCGCCGCCGACTAAGACTGTTGACAGCCAATCTGTTCTCAAAAGGTATCTTCTTTTCTTTCTTTACTCGATCTTGCTGGAACTTATAAACATGGATTCATCGCAAACCAAACGAAATCGCCTTCGCCCGTCGTCCCTTTTCTAAATCTATTGATGGCTCAGATTCGTTCGTCCTTGTTTCATGGGTTCGTATCGTTTGTTAGTAGTTGGTGTTCTTACCCATATCCATTTCTTGTGGTCCATGTACTTGTTGATCCGCAAAACAAATTCGGAAACTTTTCTTTATATCTTTGCATATAAACTGTTTGCTATAATGTTTCTGAGAGAATTAACCTCTTAAGATGTGGTTTTCCTCGTATTCAGTTTGAATCAGATCTTACTACTTCCTTCAAGGCTTTGATTTTATCCAGATTCCTAATCCAGATTCTCTTTACTTAAACGCAGGCTGCAATCTGAACTTATGGGTTTGATGGTAACTTCTCATCTTCTTTTTTTCCCACTTGTTGTAAATGAGCATATCTTGAACCATTTTTTTTTTTTAAGTTAAGATGCTCACATGGCCTTGACTTGGGTTTGTTTTCAGATGGGTGGTGACCCGGGAATCTCTGCTTTCCCAGAGGAAGACAACATATTCTGTTGGAAAGGGACAATAACAGGAAGCAAAGAGACTGTCTTTGAAGGAACTGAGTACAGACTCTCACTCTCTTTCTCCAATGACTATCCTTTCAAACCTCCAAAGATCAAGTTCGAGACTTGTTGCTTCCACCCCAATGTTGATGTCTATGGCAATATCTGCTTGGACATTCTTCAGGTAAAAAATCTATATGTATAACCTTCTACTTGTGGCTTGTGTACTACACGAAATCAGAGATGAAGTACCAAAAAGAAACTTAATTCGTCTTCACATTTTCTTTTTGGGCAGGATAAATGGTCATCTGCTTACGATGTGAGGACAATACTACTATCGATTCAGAGCCTTCTGGGAGGTAATTTAGTGTGCACAACCTTTGATTTCGTGTAAACCCTTTGCCCGGTTGATCCAATATCTGAGTGTGTGTATTTTCGTCTTTGCGTTGGTCAGAACCGAACATCAGCTCACCATTGAACACTCAAGCAGCTCAGCTCTGGGGCAACCAAGAAGGTCAGAAAAGAAATGCAGATAATGATTTTCACATTCATTTTCTGCTCCATTATGAGTTTCTTATGTTTCTTTGTTTTCTTGTGCAGAGTATAGGAAGATGGTTGAGAAGCTCTACAAGCCTCCCAGTGCATGATTTCTTCAAGCTGTTCTGATTCATAAATCTCGATTGGCTTTGATGATATGACATAAGATGATTTTCCAGAAGAAAGAGTGTGTCTTATTCATTTACTTTATTCTTTGTTTCTGATCATCATCAGTTTTAGCTGTAACCTTTACCTTGAGTTTTTGACCTGTGCCAAATAATGACATGATGTGAACGCGTGAGCTTTTCAGAAATTAATCAGAAAGAAAGAGATAAATACTTTTCTCATTTCAAATTTTCGGAAATTAATCAGGAAGAAAAAGAGAGATTCTTATTTATTTCAAAGAGAAAGATATGCGTGATTCCCTTAAGCTGTTCTGATTCATAAGTCTCCACCGTTTTTGATGATATATCACATCAAATGATTTTTTCAGAAGAAACACATTGATTGCGTCACTCATTTGCTTTTGTTCTTTGTTTTTAAACATCCGCATTATTCTCTGTAACGTTATATTGAGTTTTGACTTGAGCCAAATAATGACATAATGTGTGATTCCCTTAAGCTGTTCTGATTCATAAGTCTCCACCGTTTTTGATGATATATCACATCAAATGATTTTTTCAGAAGAAACACATTGATTGCGTCACTCATTTGCTTTTGTTCTTTGTTTTTAAACATCCGCATTATTCTCTGTAACGTTATATTGAGTTTTGACTTGAGCCAAATAATGACATAATGTGAAGAGTGAGTTTTACAGAGATAAATCAGAAAGGAGATAGTTCTTTATTCATTTGAAAACTAAACACACTCAGATTCAAAGTACAACCGTGAATTTTTTTTATTGTTGAACTAAGGACGAACGATGACTCATCAAGTTGGCAAGTGAGTGAAGCTTCTTCAAGCTTTGACTGATCCACCAAATTAAGAAAGGCCACGAACTTTTCCAGTGACAGTGTCAATGTCAATCTCATAGAAGCAAGGTCTTGTCGGAAGTCCAGGCATTGTACTCATGGTACCAACCAGTGGATATATGAATCCAGCTCCAATACTCCCTCTTACATCTCTTATCGGCAACACAAACCCTGAAGGTGCTCCTTTCTTCGATGCATCGTGCGAGAATGAGTATTGCGTCTTAGACATGCATATAGGAAGATTGGAGAAGCCTTGTTGAGTGTACATCTCGATCTGTTTCTCAGCCTGCATTTACATATCACAGTCAGAAATATAAAGTTCTACAAGAGGAAAGAGGATTCTTTCTTTTGACAATGTTTGCAAGAAGAATCAGTTGGTTAGGAATGAATCTATCACCTGGTCCGAATATTCAACACCACTGGCCCCATACGAATTGGCTATGGCTTCAATTTTTTCTTTGATGCTGATATCCAAGGGGTAGAGAAATCTAAGTGGCTGAGTAACACTTTGACAAGCTTTTTCAACCGCAATACCAAGATCCACCTACAACAAGACAATTCATCTTTCAATGTGGTGATATTCCAAAAGAAACTGCAGACCACAACTTGTTAAGTTTAGAAGATTACCGCTCCTTTGCCACCATGAGCATGGTGGGAACAAATCACAGCATCAAAAGCACCAGCATCCATCGAAAATTTCTTAACTGCATTCAGTTCTGCTTCGGTATCCGTTGAGAACATATTGACAGCAACAACTACATTCACACCATACGCCTTTGTGTTTGAAATATGCTTTGCTAGATTCACACATCCAGCTTCAACCAAGGAAACATTCTCGCTTACATACGCGCGATCAAGTGGCCTCCCGGCAACAACATCAGGCCCACCACCATGCATTTTCAAGGCCCTAACAGTCGCCACAACAATCGCACACTGAGGCGTTAGCCCGCTGTAACGGCACTTAATATTCATGAACTTCTCTGTTCCAATGTCAGAACCAAAACCAGCTTCGGTTACCACGAACCCGCCAGGTCCCACCAGCTTCAACGCGATCTTATCCGCAACGATAGATGAATTTCCATGAGCTATGTTTGCAAAAGGACCAGCATGAACTAGGACAGGCGTCCCTTCAAGTGTTTGCATGAGTGTCGGGTGAATAGCGTCTTTCATCAGAACAGTCAAGGCTCCTCCAACACCGAGATCATCTGCTGTTATCGGTTCCCCAGCCTTGCTGTTGCCAATCACCATCTTTCCAAGCCTCTCTCTCATATCACCTAGAGACGTTGTCAAAGCCAAAACAGCCATAATCTCACTAGCAACAGAAATGTCAAACCCTGTCTCTCTAGTCATCCCTTTCTCCTCAGGTCCCTGACCAATAGTAATCTTCCTCAAGAACCGATCATTAACATCCATCACTCTTCTCCAGGTGATAGAATCAGGATCAATATCAAGCCTTGCAAATTTCTTTATTTCCTCGGGAGTAAGCTCCTCGGGACTGGTCTTGGAGATCCCAAGCTTCGTCAACCGTCTGAACATAATGTCGCTGAAACTACGCTTGCCTTCTTTATTAGGAGGACACAGCCTGTTGAAAAGAGCCTTGTCGGATTGAGACGCCTCATGGAAAATCCGAGTGTCGATGGCAGCAGCTAAGAGATTGTTGGAAGCAGTTATCGCGTGGATATCTCCAGTGAGATGAAGATTGAACTCATCCATGGGAATCACCTGACTATACCCACCACCAGCTGCACCTCCTTTGATTCCAAAGGTTGGTCCTTGTGAGGGTTGGCGAAGACAAGTAACAACCTAAGCAAACAAGACTTGGTCAATCAAAACACAAAGAGAGAAGTTTATACAAAAGCAAAGCAAAAGAGAAAGAGAGAGAAAGATGTAAACCTTCTTATCGAGGTAAGCTCCTAAGGCTTGGCAAAGTCCTACAGTTGTAGTAGATTTGCCTTCTCCAAGAGGAGTTGGTGTAATCCCTCCAACAACTACATAGTAGCCGTCTTCTCGATCTTGAAGCTCATCAAATGCAGACAACAAAACCTAAACAAACAGATCATCAGTTGATTTATATCAGAACACTGAACCACTTCATATGGGAAGCTAGTGATTGTAAAGTATAGGAGCCTAGACATGTTCTTTGGGGGAAATAAAGCATCAATTTTTGTCTACCAACAGAAAAGACAAGCATGTAGCCGAAACAGAGTTCTCTCGGATCCTTGTTCCAAATCGAGAACAACCCAGAGAGAGAGGAAGATTCATTTTACAGGAAACATAAAAAAGAGTATACCTTTGCTTTGTACTTGCCATAGAGATCGTAGTGAAGTGGGCTGAGATTGAGATCTTTGGCAATCTCGGCGATGTGTAAAGGCTCGACGGAATTGGCTATGTCGATATCGGCGGGAACTGGTGAAACAACCTGAAGCTTTCTTGACGAGCTCATCGTTTTCTCGTTGCTCTCTAGACTGTAGAAAGGAAAAAGAAAAGTCTACTCTTTTGGTTTGCGCTGTGGGAAGATATGATAAAATGGAAGACGACGATGATTTTGTTTCTCTCGTCCTTTCTTGCCTTTTAATAATTCAAAAGATAAAATAATTGATGGCTACCAAATGGACGGTTTCGTCCTTTAAATAGTCTATTGGCCCACGTTTGTTGATTTTTCTTTTCGAAGCTTTTCATAAGACAGGAGATCAACAAACACTAGCTAGTACAAGAACTGAGATGATTGATTGAAAATTCAAGTTTGTTTGTCGGAATGATCTGATAAGCCCTCATAGTGGCCTGCTTTTCCGTGAGCTATGCTTCATTGATGAATGGTATAAATAAAGGAGCTTCCTCCACTGCTCGTAAGTGTACATGTGGATGATAAGAAGACAAATCAAAGACGAGAGAATATTTGAGATTCTGCTCAGTTGTAAATTGTACACCCTCTGAAATATCAATGTTTCAAGAATTTTGAAACTGAAAATCAATTTTCAGTTTGTGACTTGGTGTATATCTTTTATAATTTATTTATTTTACGTCTAAGCTAAAATTTTCGAGGTAAACTTTATTCTTTTTTTACTTTTCTTCGAGAATGTTACACTGTGGCACTTTTCTATTTTTCTTTTCTCTCTAACACTTTCCAATTAAGAGGCACTTTGTCTATTGTTGTGTCCTATGAAATACCCACTTCATCCTTATAAACTTCTCGTGTTGCTGTTGTTGACATGAGAGGAAAAGAGTAATATTCGCATATAAAGAGTTTGTCAGGAGTTAATCACCTGCAAGATTCATCATTCGCCGATGTTTCTCCATAAAATTGACATGCTTAATTTCTTCTAGCTAAAGCTTCTCCAACTGGGATACCATTCTCCAAAAGTGCTCTGCTCAACCTTTGGTTTGACGTGATGACATACATAGCCTGGTAACTAAAAGTGAAGAAGTGAGAGCTTACTTTCGATATATATAATAATAACCTGACTTGACTCTGTATAGTCCATTCAGTATATGAATCCATGTCGTTATGCATGGAGGCATCTATATGACTTGATCTGATTGTTAACATCTTCTGCCTATCAGTTGATGAAGCTTTTCCTGATTCCAGCTTCCTTTACTTGGAAGAAAATGTTGATCACGTACTTTCATGAATGTGGATGAGTAAGATCATTTCTCTATCTCGTTCTGAAGATCACAAAAAACTTTATGAGAGTGATTGAGACAAGGAAACAAGGCATACAATAAGTTATTGTTGGAAAAGATGTGGCGATTGCTTTTTAGTAAAAACTTATTTTCTAGTTTTCGAGTAATTCGTAGTTTGTGTTGTAAACGAGAGTGTTATTCATATTCCTTTCCACAAAGTAGTTTAGACAACTCTATATATCTTCTAAGCCTACCAGTTTTAGAAGATGAACATTAGTAGTTGAATTGATGCCCTGGTACCCTTTCATAGACATTTAGAATATTCAACAATGTCTTTGCACTCTCCTTTTCTTTAGCTTTACATAACTATAGAGAGTCAACTAACACCAAAAGATGTGAAATAGGTGGGCTTGATCTTGTTTCAAAAGTTTCTTTTCCACTTGAAATTTAAAGAAAATAAAAAATAGTATAATTTAGTAGTTTTACAATAATGTTCTATTACCTAACCAAATGATTGTCGAAAAAACAAAATGAATGAAATTTTAGTAAGTCTATTTGAACATTTTTCTTTTAGGGAAAATGCGCCACACAAGCGAAGATAGAAAAGAGAAGATTTTTTTTTTTTTTCTCTTTAATCAGGGCTAAACAAACGATTTTCTTTAGTAGTTTTGGACACCTAAAAGCAAAAGAAAATAAAAAAGCAACAGAAATATAAATTCTATTTATCATCATCACTTTTTTTACATACACTAAAACTTTTTAAAAGAACCAATACCTATTTTCCCATACACATAATAAGAATTGAAGAAACAAAGAATAGATAATACCTTCCTAAACATTTACACAAGCTATATATATGCGTCTATTTAACAATAATAAACAACAAACAAATATTGAATAAATATATTTACACACACGCCCAGACGCACATAACCAAATTATATAAACATTAATACGAACGATGATGATGATGATGATTCATGACTGTAAAGAGGCAACGAGAAGAGCAGAGCCAATGCTAGAACCATCTTCCATGGCTTTAACGACAACGTATTGACTCACTTCTTCTCCTAAAATCTCGACGAGAGCTTCTTCCATGTATTCTCTAAACATGGTGTAATTCATGTACAAGCCTCCTTCTACTGCAACAACTGTTCTCTTCTGCATTTGGATTTCGCTTCTGCTTCTCCCGCTCGTGATTCCTCCGCTTCCATCTCGGCCTATCTTCTTCAAGATTCCTGCAATTCCCGCTGCTGCTAGCCTCCCGGCTCTTCGTGTCACCACGTCGCATATTTTCACCACTAGTTTTCTCACCTTCAGTGGTACATCTGATACCTGTTCATTCGTTTTACAGAAGTTTAAGTTCCATATAGCCTTCAAGTTCCATAACAGGTACGATAATAGATGAGCTTTTAACTTACCCCTAGGTCTTTCAAGATTCTTGCTACTTCTTGCAACTCAGGCGTGTCATCTTCATGCATAGCTGAGACTGAATTTGTTCTGGGAGATCGGAATATACACGGTTAGTTGTTTTGATTTTGCAGAAAAAAAAAACGTTACTAATTAGATACTTGATGCTGAAGGTCTAAGTGTGTCCATGTAAATAGAATAAGAATCAGCTTTCCAGCAAGAGATAAAGATACGTACCTTAGAACGTCAGGCTCAGATAACACAGACGAGGAGGGTCCAAAGATATCAGATTCTTGTGACATGCGAAGAATTACTCTACGAACAATGTCACCCAGATACATTCCTGCTATCATCTTCTCAAATCCCTATAGAAGAGAAACCTCAAAAGATCTTTTAATTCTCACTGCTTGTTCTTCACCTGATAATTACTTATGACGCAATACACAACAGGGAAAAAATGGAAATTAAGCAAAGATTACCATATCGTTTGAATTTGAACTCTCCGCATCCAAGTCAATGTCATATGAAGTTCTGGGCAGATGCGAGGACCAAAAATTCCCCCACTCCATATTGACCACCTGAAACATAAGAAAGAACGAATCTTTCACATTTCTTCTTCAGGGGTCTAAAGCATGGTAGCTGTTTTTTCAATAAACCATGAAATGATTCTTTGTACCATGCTTCCAGAAGTTGTAAGCAGACCCTGACACTTTATTATGGCGTCGGTTCGTTCCAAATAACATGCATTACTACCTGTTCCAAAGACAACCGCAGCAACCGTGTCTGGATCGTGATAATATCCAAGTGACAGGGCTCCGACAGTATCATTCACCTGCTCAAAAGAGGAAACTGAAATTAAAACAAAGCATCATTTCATGAGATTTTCTGACAGATACATACATAATTTTTCTATAAGTTTAGCTAAGGCGTCAAAATTTTCTATAAGTGGTAGGTAACAAAGGAGAAAGATCAAAGAAATTATAGTCAACGTGCCAAAATTATCCAAGGAAATGATTCTGTTGGGGGTGACCAAAAACTTACAAGAGCCGCAACATTCATATCTAGGCCTCTTCTGTTCAGCGCTCCTTGTAGACATTCAGCTATGTCTTTCCCAACCTAAAACAATAAAAAATGCACCTTATATAACAAAATAAATTTAAATTTCTATATGTCAAACTCCTACCAAATACCAAGAGATGGATTACATTGTCACCAAAACATTACATAGCTAATTTTTAAGTTCAAGAACATCCACTCCTGTTAAGTCAAGAGTGCTTTCAGGATATCAGGTAATGTTTTGATAGTATAAATAGTGATTCTATCAAGTTAGTAAGGGTATAATGGATATAATGCTACCATATAACTATAAACTATTCGAATCCAAAGAGTAACAAACAATATCTGAAAACCAAGCAAAGGGTTACAGAGAATCTAAGAAGTAATTTCAGTATCATTTTACTAACCATTTCACTAATCTCAAAACCTTTGGTCCATTTGATTAGAACTCCCGAGGACATAGAAGTATGCTTGACAGGGAACGAAAACGTAAATGCAAGTTCCCTTCGAACACCTTGTGAATTGGACTCGTTTCCTTCTTTTTCGATAAACCTTTCCAAGGAAAAGGCGAGAAAGTTGAAAAGAACCTGCAATCATGTGAACCAAAATATATCAGACACTAAATTAAGCAGCTTACAATATATACAACAAGGACTGTTGAGAAATGAAAGAAAGTGAACAGTCACCTCGCTGGTGCTATTCATCAAATGTGAAGGTATGGGGTGTCGTTCAACATCTTGAACATCTAGATATGACCTTTCACCACCCAGATGAACCCTTAAAATCCTAAAATAAGTGCCTCCAAGGTGAAGTGCATAATAAGTTCCTTTCTCCGCCCTGAAATAAAAGCAGTCAGTGCAGATCCTACACACATATGCTACGATTGAATGTAGTGATTACAGGAATAACAGGCATGTTGTAGCCTCTGCAAGTACAAACCAAGCATTTTGAAATACATCTCTACAAGTGCACTTAGTTACATTATCCGATGAAGATAAGATATATTGTAGAAGCTTCGCCAATGAATTGCTTAGGAACAGTAGAAAAAAAGAGCCGCATGCAACAATAAAGGGAGAATCCAATGGCGACAATATGAAGAAACTAGTACATTTTTCCTTGAACAGTAGCAATCTAGTGGATAGGAACAAGATACCAAAGTAAAGGTAAGAGATAAGAGAGCGAAAAAGGAGAACTCCTTGAAGCTTTTATAGTATATGTAAACTTCACATAAAAAGAGAGAGAGAGAGAGAAAGAGAACAGAATCAAAGGATCTGTGCCTGCGAGAATGGTACCCACTGACACTTCTTTAATTCCTTAGCTCCAGCTAAAGCTCAAAGTAGAGACTCTTTTAGAGCGACCACGACCAAGACCAAGAATGAGCTCATTGCTCAGATTTTTAGAGCAAGACATTGTACTTTATGAATCAAGCAACAAAGCATTCGACTTCACAAAAGTTTTAGCAAACTTAAAGGACATGGATCATGCAATGTAGAGAAAAAAGGATCATCTTCACACATTACTTTAACAATCCAAGAAAAAAACTATTACGAATCAATCCCTAGTTAGCAACCATTAAGAAGAAACCTTTACCCTTTGGGCAAATCATCGACGTAAGTGAGCAGCATTTTAAGCTTAGAGCCTCCTTCAGACGCCAATCCAGCGTGCATCTCCACCGCCATGGCATCAACCACTTGCCTCAACCTCCCCACCGGAGTATCACAAGCGTCCTCCAACTCCTTGAGAATCTCAACCACAGTCCTCCATTTCCTCCGGCTCTTCATTCTCCTCCGCACCATCACAGCCGCGACGGAACAAGCCGCCACAACCGCAGCCGCCGCAAACGCAACCGCGACCTTCCCCATCACAAACACCAACCAAAACAGAACCAACACAAATACACAATTTCCTTCCTCTCTCACAAACCTAAGACGGCACCTACTCCAATAAAGAGTTGAGCAGTGAATACCGCCGATCAGAAAACCCAAAACGACTCCGTTTCACCATCTTCAACGACTTCTTTTTTGTTTTTTTTGTTTTTAATCTTTCTTTCTCTCTCGACTTCTATTGCCGTCTTTTCCGCAGACAAAACCGCCTTCCTCCCTCAGCTCTTACTCCTCTACCCCGTAAACTAACTGCCACGATTCGACGGTGGTTTCCGTCGGTAATCTCCGGCGATTTTCAAAACCCGAGCGGCGGTGATACTGACGATAAATATGGAGAGAGAGAGAGATTTATGGATTTCGGCAGAGACAAAAGCGGAAGGAGAGAGAAGGGGCTGGAAAGCGAAGTGATGAATCTATATATATAGAGTTATATGTATGTGTATATATATTCGCGTAATTACATTATACCCTCTCGTCTTTTTGGATGTCGACGGTTTCGTTTTTTTTTTTTTGTCTCTCCAAAATTAATTACTCAGTTTATAACATCTGTTAATACTGTTTTCTTACATATTTGTTGTCAGATTTTTAAGAGAAAATACAAATTAGTTTTTATAAAAAGAAAGAAACTATCATCTACCAAAAAAATGATGTGAATGATAGTTAAAATGGTTTTTTTTTCTAAGCTATTTTTAGACCTAAATTTTATCTCTACAGTTTTTTAGTTAACTTACGCTTCTTTATCAACCTAATTATCTTCCAATAAAAAAAAGAGGAATTTCAAGTTTTATCAATAAGCGAGTCAATTATTTTTGTATCATGTTCTTATTTTCGTGTCTAACCAAAATTGAATAAAAACAGACGACCGCTAAGAAAAAAAAAAAAAAACATGTTTGTTAACATATGAAAATGAAAATACGTTGATTGTTTTATGTACCCTCGATTTCTATAAAATTACCGTCGTGCCCAGTCTTCTCTCTCTTTTTCTTTAATCGCACTTTAAGGTGAGTTACAAATAGGGAAATACCAAACGTAACTACTTGCATTTAAATTCCCCATCATTTTAAAATAAGATAAAGTAAAAGAGTAATGCCCCGTTTGACCTTTGACCGGTCGATTTAATAAGACTCTCCTTTGAATATAATTTCAACGGCGTGCTCTTTTTGCCGTTGGGAATCTCTCATCATCATTTATTATAATTCCAAAAATACTAACCATCAAATAAATTAATTAGCAAATAATAATCTCCCTCTTGAGCAAAGATTATTGATAATGACTCGTGGCCGAATCTAGTCCAACAAACCAGTAACGTAAAGGGGCTGAATTGTAATTCTCACCTTTTCTTCTCCTTTTTGCACCATGCCCTACATTAGCCAACTTGGCAATATTATGTGATTTTTCGCATTGGCATTATTATTTTGTGCCAGCCATTATTGTGCAATTTCATTATTTAGTTTAATTAATTAATTCTCAGAACGGTTGATCGTAGTTTGTAAACTAAGCGGCGGAAGCTTTGATAACAACTTACTTATTTAGAAAATGATGACCAAACCCCAACCCAAAAATAAAATAAATTAAGTCATCTCTTGTAACTTTACAAAAATAGTTAAGTTAGAATAACTTTTGTTCAATATTATATTTTCATTAGTTCTCTAATCATAACTAGCAACGACTGAAATATTCTTTTTTCACATTGAGATGCTAAAACGTCAATAAATTTTATAAAAAATAAATAAGTAGTCCAATATTAAATTTAATTTAGTGAAAGTAATATGTCCGAGTTTTCATTTAAAATAATATTTTAGCTATTTTATATAAATTTCTGGAGGAGTACAAAAAGTCGGTAAAAGCTATACATTTATTATTATGTAAATCAATTATGGATACTTCAATAGTATCGAATGTCCTTTGGTGTATGAATGTGGCGAACAGCCGCATAAAAGCTGGCAATTTTAATTTTACATTATAGTTTCTTTTTATCAATTTTGTTTTTGTAAGCAAAAATGTTTTTCTTGTTGGGAAATTAAAAATATCAAAAATGGTGAGGGACAAACAGCGTCAGAGCCCATGAAAACGCACGTTGCCATTTAACCCACACACACAAAAAAAAAAAAAAAAAAGAGAGACGAAGAAGAAGAAAAGGAAGAGAGAAGAGAAAAGAATCGCTCTTCCCCAGTTTGACAGCTCACTGCCACTCAACAGTAGGGCCCACAGGTTTCTTGATATTTACCATTTTGACCCTTCTTTGGGGTCTACTTCGTCTACTCTAACCCTAGAGGTTTTCCGCGTTTTGGTCTCGGATTTCGAACGTGATTGTGGTCACGTGACATGACACGTCACCTGCTTACCCTTCGCTGACGCAACGCTGTCTTTCCTCTTTCCGGGTCGTTTTGAATACTAGAATTGTTTTTTAACTTATCTGATCATTTGATTTCGCATTTACGTTTATGTGATTGCATTTATCCTTTATGTATTTATACACGTAACTGAATATTTCCATTTCAGCTATTTATCATATTCAAATTGTGCCTTATATTGTCTGGATATATATTAAAGTTTAAGATTAAGAAGAAAAAACAATAAGAAAGAGAAGTATCTATAATCTGGATATATAATCCAACTTTTCTTTTAGACCCACCCATTATTATTTACCAATTTGGCCCATAAAAGCCCAAGTAAGTTCCTAAGCTCACCAGCCGTTATTTATCCCATTGAGACGTCGACGAGTCATTGAGCAAATAAATAAGAAAAAAAAATATCTCTAATCAATTTATCGGTTTTGACCCACTCATTTACAAGGCCCATAATAAACCAATAAGGCCCATAAAAGCCCAAGTATTTTTACTGGCTCGCAGGGAGTCAGTCAGTTATCCCGTTGAGATTTCAACACGTCATCAAACACCAGACGGTCGCCACATCATCGCCTTCGATAAAACTGCTAAATGAGATGAGGTGAGCGAGGGAAAGGGAGAGAATGGCGCGAGCTCTGCTGCTCCATCCGCCGTACAGAGCGACGGTACGAGCATCTTCGTCAAATGAGACGAAATACGACGGCGTTCCAGAGATTAAGCTCGCTGATCCTACTCGGAACTATCGGGTCTTGGTGTTGGGTGGAACGGGTCGGGTCGGCGGGTCTACTGCTGTTGCTCTCTCTAAGCTATGTCCCAAGCTAAAGATCGTCGTCGCTGGACGGAACAGGTCAGAAAGATATGCTTTTAAACTGATTTTTTAAGGATTTCTAATTTTTTTTTTTATATATTGAAGAAATGTCGAACAAGTTGAAATCCTCTGTGCTGCAGGGAGAAAGGTGAAGCAATGGTGACTAAACTGGGCGAGAATTCTGAGTTTTGTCAAGTAGATATCAATGACGCTAAGACGCTAGAGACAAGTTTAAGAGGTTTGTTTCGTTTGACCAAACAAATGTCAGTGTTATGTATCTAAGCTTCAGTTACGGTCTGAGGCATTTCAGGATTGAATTGACACTAGTAATAAATTTAGACAACTTTAGGGTTTATCTGGGGTTTTGGTTTTGTCTTCTTCTTGAGTATTTACCGTGAAGTGTGTGAATGCAGACGTTGATCTTGTAGTCCATGCCGCTGGACCTTTTCAGCAAGCTCCTCAGTGCACTGTTCTTGAAGCTGCCATAAAGACCAAGGTGAGGATAAGGTAAAAGAAAAAAAACATTTTCTATGTCACCGAATCTTACCTTGTCTATATGAATTGAGTTAGAATCTTTGAGATGAAACTTACAGAAGAGATTTTTCTTTTTGGGTTCATGTCTGCAACAGACTGCTTACGTCGATGTTTGTGACGACATGAGCTATGCTTTCCGCGCGAAATCTCTTGAGACAGAAGCAGTTGCTGCGAATGTTCCGGCGATTACAACAGCTGGAATATATCCAGGAGTTAGCAATGGTGTTAAATCTTATCACAAGTCCCTCTTGCTTTTTATATTTGGTAGATCGTCTCATTGATGCAACAATTATAAAATGTATTTTACTTTCTCAATAGTGATGGCGGCAGAAATGGTTGCTGCAGCAAGAAGTGAAGACAAGGGGAAGCCAGAGAAATTGAGGTAACGCAAGGAACTTACTCAGATGTTTAGTATTGTAGCTGAAACAAGAGTTTTCATATTGCAAAGATATTTTGTTTTATGTGTAGTTAAGCTAGTTGTATCATACTTTTTCCTGTCTCATAATGTCCCTTCAGGTTCTCCTATTACACAGCAGGAACTGGTGGTGCAGGTCCTACAATATTAGCCACGAGTTTCCTACTTCTCGGTGAGGAAGTTACAGCGTATAAACAAGGCGAGTGTTACAGGAGTTTTAGACTCTCAGAAAATTAAAAGACATCTCTTTATTCTACTGTTAATCTTTTAGCAATTTTCTCAGCCTTGTATTTGTGGTGGCTTGATCAGGAGAGAAGGTGAAACTAAAACCCTACAGCGGTATGATAAACGTTGATTTTGGAAAAGGCATCCGGAAAAGAGACGTTTATCTTTTGTAAGTCCCTCCTACATATCAAAATCTCCATTGACATCCCGGAAATACTTTTGCTTAGAACAGTGGTTTGTTTCGCAGGAATTTGCCAGAAGTAAGATCAACTCATGAAGTTCTCGGAGTGCCAACTGTCAGTGCTCGATTCGGCACCGCTCCTTTCTTCTGGAACTGGGGAATGGAGATCATGACAAAACTCTTACCACCGGTATTATGCTCAGACCTTTCATGAATCAATGGTTTCATGATCGAAGACGAAAATGATATCTTTTCTGTAATAAAAATTTGCAATGCTTGTCTTGCTTGCTCTAGGAGGTCCTTAGAGATAGAACCAAAGTCCAACAAATGGTAGACCTGTTCGACCCTGTCGTTAGAGCCATGGATAGCATTTCTGGAGAGCGTGTCTCGATGAGGGTAAAGGGAAAGAACGGAGAACTGCAAAATTATTTACAGTAGTTTTATTCGGTTACTCACTCGTTGTTCCTCATCTTAACCTCTTTGGGAAGGTTGACTTGGAGTGCTCGGATGGACGAGTCACAGTTGGGTTATACAGTCATAAAAAACTATCCATGTGAGTCTCCTTTACATCATTATATTTGCAATAACACATATATATAATTATGTATATACACAACACATGCGATAAGCGCCTGCATAAAGCTATCTTTATCAACCGAAGTCTCTTGGGTTTACAGAGCCGTTGGAGTTTCAACCGCGGCTTTTGTTCTTGCAATGCTTGAAGGAAGCACACAACCAGGGGTTTGGTTTCCAGAAGAGGTTCCTCTCTCTTTCTCTCTCTGTATATTCACAAAACCGATCTTAAGGTTTGTTTGTTTACATTGCAGCATTGATGTTTTGATGCAGGCTCAAGGGATTGCAGTAGAGGCAAGGGAAGCTCTTCTTAGACGTGCATCACAAGGAACGTTCAATTTCATACTAAACAAGTGAGCCACCTTCAAAAGCTTTTTTCAGATCTCGATGCCTTTATCTCCTTTATTTTCGTTTGATAATCAATGTCTTTTTTTTTGTCTCGTCTGATTTAAAGGCCACCCTGGATGGTTGAAACTGTCCCCAAGGAGGTGATTCTAGGAATATACGTATGAGTTCGATGAAGAGGAAAGGAAAAAGAGAGGATCAGCAGAGATCATCAATACATTTTCTTTGTAAACTAATTTGCTTCTGAAGTGTATACTCGTACAGATTCAATGTTTCATTCGAAGATATAAAGAAAGAAAAAACTCGAAAAATTACTTGGAAATCGTTGGAAAAACGGTGACAATCAATGAAGAGTATAATTTACAGGTGAAATGAAGAGTATAGGTCCAGCGAGCTCTTTTCTGGTATTTATGTTCAATAAAGTCCCAACATTCTAAGTTCCATTACATGACTCTGGTCAAGCTCAGGAACATTCTTGCAGTCTCGGTCTTCCACTATATACTCCTGATACGATGGATACACAAAATACAATGTTGTATATCAGAAAACTAATCACAGTGAATAAATAAAGAACAGAGAATCTGCAAGAAACCAGACCTTTGTGAGTTCCTGTTTGGCAAGAACATGGTAATGCCGCTCATTGATCCTTTGACCACATATTATTGCAATGAAGAATCCGTAAAGTAGTCCTACCAAGACAATGGCCAAAACTGCAACATGAAACATATAACAGACTCAGTGGACTAAGACCCATAGTTCAGAGAGATGGTGTTGAGCTATAGAAAGCGAGAAGAAGTGTTACCGGCTAATGTGTAGAACCCATAAGGATGTTCCTCATAACCAAACATCTCACGAAGTTCTTCACCATAGAACTTGTAAACTAGTAACCCCAAGAATGCTACAACCTGTTGATACATGAAGAATTTGTTCATCAATATAAATGCATTGACTTAGCATGACAGGTATCATCCAAAACGAAATTCACATAAGGAATCCCCTGTTTCGGTTTTTAAATGAAACAAGAAACCATGGATTTGGTCATATAAACTAATATAGCGATTATAACAATGGATTTGCGCTCCCATGAGTCGATTCTTAGTAAACTTGAAGCTCATCAGAGTGTAGATGGACAAAAATGAGAGTCAAGAAGCCGATAACATCGTAGAAGAATATGCATAAACACTAAATTCTAGAAAGGAAAACAAGTTCTTTACCATCTGGACAGTGATGAAGATGAATGCATGATCTCTAGCAACCAGCAGCTGAAATCTCAATCTCAACCACCATCTATCAGGAGGCACATTGGCTCGGAGTTTAAATACGGCTCTACACTCTGTACAATGCGAAAATGCAAAACCTTCCTGAAACATATTTGCAGACAGAGAGAGAACAAACAGCTCAGAACATCCATATCCAAGAAATTAAACACTTTCCTTAAGCTATGGCCAACAAAGAACAAGAATCAGAGGAACGAAGCACCGTTCTTACCTTGGTCGAGCGCCAATTATCGAGACAAGATCTGTGCACGTACTTCTGAGTACCTTTACAATTGCACGGACCAATCAGATCTTCCCCTGCAATCATATATCCACAAGAAACAAAGCCGTCTCATTTCTCAACACACACCAAGAAGATTATTCGTATCCTCACTGGGTTTTGAGATCAAGAAAGGCTTATCATATATACCTCCAACATCGAGGCAGATTCGACATTGTGGTTGATCTCCAGCAACGAGATGTGTAGTTTCGTCGTCATCACTCTCAGCTATCTCTAAAACCTCTCCTTCCTCCACAGCACGATGACCTCCTCTTTCCGCTGCTACGATTTCGTTCGAGGATGCAGACTCGTCGAGTAAAATCTCTTCTTCCTTCCTGTCATCATCATTAGGCACTAACTGCATCTCTTGAACATACTAAAAGATCTTGAAATGGAAAAACCTGTGAAACGCCAATTCCTTCAACAAAAAATTTCCCGGGAATTACACTAATCCAATATTGAAAATTAGATACAGGAGAGACTTACTCGAATCCAACCAATTCTCGAGGATTTTGTTCTTCCAAGCCAAGCATTGCTTGTGGTTCGCGACTAATAAATTGGTAAACTATAGCTGCGAATCAGAGTGATGGGTATGGACTTGATTCATCAATCATCACTATGTGTTGAACACCAGAGACGACGATCTTCGAGTTTCGAGAGAGAGAATGATTGGGATCGGGAGACGAACACGACGGCAAAGAAAAGTCTGAGGGGCAAAAGTGGAATTATTTAAAACCATGTGGAGGGCACATGACACGTGGATTTTTTTAAATTTTTAGTAACAAAATTTCCTTGGTAAAAGTCAGGAGTGGACCTGGGGAGTTCATCGTCTCCATCGTTAACATCGCAGAGTCCTTCTGTGGGGTCAGTCAGTGCAGATCAGAATCAACGTTTTGGTCCCGAGAGAGAGAGAGAGAGAGAGAGAGAGAGAGAGCGATAGAAGAAGAAGAAGAAGATGGCGGAGACTGTGCATTCTCCGATCGTTACTTACGCATCGATGCTATCGCTTCTCGCTTTCTGCCCACCTGTCGTCATTCTCCTGTAAGCTCTTCATTTTCGTTCCACTTTTTTTTTCTAGCTTTCAGATCGGCTCTCCTTAGTTCATAGCCGATATATTCAAATCTTTTTCCATTAATAAGAATCTTCGATTCAAATGAAAGTTTGGAATTTGTTTCTGGTAGATGTGTTTTAAGGTTTTGAGAACTTGTTAGCCGTAGGTCACGTACTGATACAGTAGTTACGGGTTTCGTTATTCATTGACTGAGATTTTTTGTTCTTTGTTCCAGATTAAGCAAACAAATTGTGCAGATTCACATTTATTTGTTGAGTCCATACAGTTTTCGTCTATTTGCTAATAAATTTTATGGGCAACTGTAGCCACTATTCTTGTTATTATTCGTTCAAATTCTTACCTGCTTACACTTTCATCATGTTCCAGATTTATAGAGTTGACTGCGACTGCTGTATACTCCTTGAATCATAATTCTCTTCTTCTCTGCTGAAAAATATAGTTTATATTATCCTGAGATTATCATTTTCAGTGAGTTTTGGAAGTACATGTAAACTAGTTTCATTTCTTTATAATGCAGATGGTACACAATGGTGCATCAGGATGGTTCTGTTGCTCAGACCTCTAGCTTCTTGTGGCAGAATGGAGTTCAAGGGCTCATCAACATATGGCCAAGACCAACTGCGATCGCTTGGAAGATAATTTTTTGCTATGGAGCATTTGAGGCTGCTCTTCAGCTGCTTCTTCCTGGTAAAAGAGTTGAAGGACCAATTTCTCCTACGGGAAACCGACCAGTTTACAAGGTATTGATATTGCCCTTTACGTAAGTTCAGTTAACCTTGCGTGCTCCAAGTTGGTGCAAATAAACAACTGTGCGGCTTTTTTCTTGCAGGCCAATGGTTTGGCTGCCTATTTTGTGACACTTGCCACCTATCTTGGTCTTTGGTGGTAAGCAATGTTTATCTCTTTTGAATACTTTAAGTTAGTTTATTATGCTACGTATCTCTTGTTTGGTTCAAGTGTTGCACCTATAGGAGTTGACTTCTTTCTGCTATTCAGGTCTGGGATATTCAACCCTGCAACTGTCTACGATCATTTGGGTGAAATATTCTCGGCACTAATCTTCGGAAGCTTCGTATTCTGTATTTTGTTATACATAAAGGTAACTATCTATGCATGAATGGGGTGTTGCGTTTCTTCTTAGTGTCTACTAATGTAGTATTTGTTTTTTTTTTTTTTATGTTTTTAAAACTTGTCCTTTTGTCTTGTACAAGGGTCACGTTGCACCTTCATCAAGTGATTCTGGTTCATGTGGTAACCTGATTATCGACTTCTATTGGGTGAGTTATTTCTGCTGATCGAATTCTCATTCTTCTGAAATTACTGGTTGAGATTTACATAAGGAACTCACGCCTTGCTAATGTTAGCCATATCCTCATGAATTTCTTACCTCTTTGCTAGACATTCAGAGCTCAAGCTTTCGTAAAGTTCCACAGTTAGTAGACTTGTAAACGTCGGTGTCTTTGTAGCGTCATTTATTCGTTTAGTTGACTCTACACAAGAAAACTAGTTTGTTATGAATATGGTCTTTAACTGTCAGAAGGTGAAGGATCAGAATAAAGTATAATAATTATTAATGATAGATGAGATGTTTTCTCACTCTTCGCGTCCAGCTTATCATTAGCACCATCCAATTTGTTCCATTCTTATTCTCACTGTATTTTTTGCGTCGTGCTTTGCAGGGCATGGAGTTGTACCCTCGAATTGGTAAGAACTTTGACATCAAGGTTTTCACTAATTGCAGATTTGGTATGATGTCTTGGGCAGTTCTTGCCGTCACATACTGCATAAAACAGGTACTTTCTAGATAGATTTACGCACTCTTATGAGATTTCTTCAAGTTCATATTTGTCTCACCTCTTCTAATTTGTGGTTCCTATACTTTTTTAACCAGTATGAATTAAATGGGAGAGTGTCTGATTCAATGCTGGTGAACACCATACTGATGCTGGTGTATGTCACGAAATTTTTCTGGTGGGAAGCTGGTTACTGGAACACCATGGACATCGCACATGACCGAGGTATGCTTCTGGTACATATATCATCGTCATCCATAAAATCTGCTTTACTATTTGGCCATAATATCCTTGCCGGGTTCTATTTATACAGCTGATGCAACATCGGATGATTCAGATGATTATTTCCAGCTTTAAATAGACTGAAAGCTAAAGTTTTTCTATACTTTATAAATTTGTGATTTTTCAGCTGGCTTCTACATTTGCTGGGGTTGTCTGGTGTGGGTGCCTTCTATTTATACTTCTCCAGGCATGTACCTTGTAAACCACCCAGTCGAACTTGGAACTCAGGTGCGAAATATTAAGTTTTTTTATAGCTGAATATAGAGGAAGAGATACGTGAGAAAGACCCTTTGTGTGTTAAATGTTAATCAAATGAAAAACCTTCATGGGAAAGAAAAAGGTTAAGCTAAATGTGAAAATCCCAGAATCTGGGTTTCCTAAAGGATTCAAATTATAGAAATTGCACTTTTAAGTCTTTTAATTACCGGGTATCTTTCATTACAATAGAAACAAGAGATGTATGGTTTAACATATGTTCGAATGGTTGCATACTGTGGCTCATGATTCTAGCTGTCAGATATCAGTCTATGTAGTAGCATAACCGCGTCGAACGAAAACACTATTGATGGTAAAATAGTTGGGACATTTAGACATCATAATTTCCTTCCTTGGTTTGCAGTTGGTAATATACATTCTAGTGGCGGGACTTCTTTGCATTTACATAAACTATGACTGCGATAGACAAAGGCA
The DNA here is from genome assembly GCA_010577795.1 of Isatis tinctoria. Classification (NCBI taxonomy): domain Eukaryota; kingdom Viridiplantae; phylum Streptophyta; class Magnoliopsida; order Brassicales; family Brassicaceae; genus Isatis; species Isatis tinctoria. The sequence continues at coordinate 33,470,898 of CM021244.1, read as the reverse complement.
AGAGTTCAGGAGGACAAACGGGAAATGCTCGGTCTGGGGCAAAGCCCCGTCAAAGGTGTGATCATAATACACTCGGTGAAGTTAGCTTATTCCTTTCAAATTGGAAACACTCCCGTGTGTATGAACAGTTTCTGGTCTCTCGGTTCGTTGCAGATTGTGGCGACATATACGACAACAGCTGGTGAAACTAAAACCAGTCTTCTCCTAACCTCTGGATGGTGAGTTTATTTCTACCTTATGCTATTACAAAAAAAAATTTACATGTTGTCCATCACGACAACATCGATCAATGGCTTTTTGATCATGTAGGTGGGGACTGGCTCGTCATTTCCATTATGTTCCAGAGATCTTAAGTTCCTTCTTCTGGACCGTACCGGCTCTCTTCACTAACGTAAATTTTTTTCTCCATCTTTTTGGTTTGTTGCTATAATACAAAGCTTTTGTTGCAAGAGATACACTTAAAAGACATAATAAATCTTTGTTGTTGTTTCCCCCACTGTTGTTTGAACCAGTTCTTGCCATACTTCTACGTCATATACCTCACCATTCTTCTCTTTGATCGAGCCAAGAGAGACGATGACCGATGCCGATCAAAGTAAGCCTTCAAATCTGAATCATTTTTATGTAATTATCAACACATTCTTATTGTTGCTTCTTTTTTGGTAAAGGTATGGGAAATATTGGAAGCTGTATTGCGAGAAAGTACGATACAGGATTATTCCGGCAATCTATTGATAGTAAACAAAGTCTGTGTTGTCTTCTCTACTTTTGTTTCGTTAATTCGAACGTTGGAATCATCCAAAGACCAAAAAAATGAAGAAAAGGCAAACTGATGCGTTTAGACATTCTTAATTTTTTTTTTTTGCTGATTTAAAAAGCTTCATGGAGTTCTATTTTTTCACGATTCGCGGATTTTCTGGTATGCTTAGTAGTCCTTGTTGGAGTTAATGCAGCATTTCCTCCAACAGAAGTGATTGGCTTAGCAGCATTACAAGAGCGGATTACCTTCAGTTTTTTCGGTCTGGACAAGGCACTGATTTCACTCAATGTAGTTTCCAAAGTTATCGACATGTTTCTTCTGCCGTCTGAAGGAGTTTCTTTTTCAGGTTTTCTCTGATGGTAAAGGAACATTACCAGTTATTCACAATAAACTAAATTGGACTCCATGTGAGTGAGAAAATACCTTTTGGTCCTTCATGCCAAACACCATCTTCCCACTCCTTTGACGGCCTAAGGTCAGAGACTCAAAGTGTTTGAATACCGACTCCTCTTTTGTGGCCACGAAACTCACTGTGTAGCGTTTCTCAGAGAGAACTCTTTTTGCGTCTCAATTTCGTCGGAGATTCCTCTAGGATTGCTCTGTACCAAGCACCTATGAACCCTTCCTCTTCAGAAGAGACTTCTACTTCAAAGTCTTTTGGCAATGGAAATTGGAAAGAAGATTTTTTTTTTTTTTTTTTGGCGCTTAAAACTATTGCAAGAAATTAAGAAGATCAGAAACCCAAACTAACTTATAGGCCTAAAAGTAACGAGCGCATGATGCAATGACCTCTTACAACGCGAGCTTTATAACTGCCGTCCTAGTTAAACCTTATTAACAAAACATCGATTGATTCCAATGTCTACAAAAGATCATCAGTTAAATCTTTAAAAGATGTACTTCTACCATGGAGCCGACACGGCTTTGAGAAACTCAAGGTCCGCATCTTCAATCTCTTGGACAATCCTTCCTACACTTGATTTCATGTCAACCATCCTCTTGTCAGCTGCCTCCTTCTCCTCTTTTGCAACCGCTTCTCGTCTCTGCAGCTCAAGAACTTTGCGTTTTAACTCAGCCATTTCTTCTTCCAACTTGCGGCTTTCCTTCTCGGCCTCACCAATCTTGTTCTGAAAACATTGTTTTTCCTCTGCTTTCTTTGCTCGGTCATCTTTGATAGACAACATCTTGTCGATCCGAGACCGAGGTGCAGCAATGTCGAAACCGTGCTTCTCTAGCTCGGCGAAGGAAACATTGAGACTAGAGAAAATGCTCAAGGAATTATCAGGTTTAAGATCTTTGACTTCTTCTAGTAAACTGTAAAAGGTCACCATCATGCCAACCGCTGACCACTCACGGATATCGTCTCTAACTTCAAGCAATGGGCTGAAGTGAGGACGTTGTGGTACAGATTTGTAACCCTCCGTTGATTCACATCTCTTCCAGTATGGCGATTTCTTCGCAAAAGGCAAAGCCATCAGCGTTGGTGTTTCCTCGACGTAAGTGGCAGCACCAGGATTCAGTATCACGTTGGAAAGAAACCGAAAGTAATCCTCATCACAGGATAACTCTGCATTGATTAAAACACACAAAGAAATTGTTTTAGCATATACTTTGGAAAGAAATTGAGTTTTCCTACTATATTATTGAAAAAAATTCTGAACCAGTAGATAAATTTCCTATCCGAGAAGAGATAATCTAATGCCACATACCAGTTTCATCTTTTTCTTCTCTTTTCCTTTTTCTACTCGTGCGCAGAGAGAATCTTCTAGGAGTCATTGAATTCGTTTTTACGACGGTGGAAGGAGTTTCTTTTACAGCCTGCTTTCGCTAGAAATGGAAAGAACATGGCAGCTTCAGTACAGACTAACAAACCAAGATTGACAGATTGTTGATCTGAAACTAGTGAAACCGAGATACCTTTGGTCCGTCATGCCAAGCCTCATCTTCCCACACCTTGAAAGGTCTAACATGGGAGTGTCCAAACACGTGTTCCTCCTTCGTAGCCTCTAACCTAACCTTGTAGCGTTTGCCAGATAGAATCCCCCTCACCGACCCTCGTCGCCATACCGAACCATGAAACGCCTCTACGCATTCCAGCAAATGATAATCTTCAGCCGAGAAAGAAGGCGGTGTGGGCCTAACACGGCGTGGATCAACGGTGGTGTTTGGTCTTGCCTCTTCACCATAGCGGCTCAAGTGTTGATTACAGTCCTTGACAATGAATTTCTTTTCACCATCCACTTCAATCTCTTTAATCAACATTGCCGGGAACCAAGCGACCTCCTCTTCACCTATGAAAGAACTGACTTCCACCATTGTACCGGGGCCAAACATGGACCTGTCCAGTTCCTTCAAGGATAACAAACAGAGAAGTTAAGATTCTACTCTAAGCTTCACAACCCAGAGCTAAAACCATTAAACCATTTCAACCATAGCAAGCAACAATAACAAGCTAAAAAATTTAAGAAAGGACCGACCTTTAAGTACTGTTCTCAACCAAAGCATGCAACAAAACAAAACAGAGACAAAGCTTTAACGATTTGCAAGAAAGCAGCATAATTGATAAACAATTTGAAGCAAAAAGAAAAAGGGACAACTTGGATTAAAAAAACCAGAACCTCGTACCTTGAGTTGCGGTCGGACCCATTTGGAGCCGGTCCAGTCAACACGAGCCCTCAATTTATTCTTGTCGAACTTGGTTATGTCCGGAGGTGAATCGAAGTAGACCAAATAGTTATCATCCTCTAACTTGTTATTTATGACGACACCAGTCCACCACCCATCTCTGTAGTGAGCGTCGACCACCGTTCCTTCCTCCAAAACGATGCCGATGTACTCTTCCTCCGGCGGGACCGGCCGGATAAAGCTCTGTTCGACGACTTCATTGAGAGGAGTTGAAGAGTCTTCCAGGAGCAACGTCGTGTAACGGACTCGGAGCTTCTTGCGCCCTGTTTGGGTTGGGTTTTCCTCTAGAACCGCTCTGAACCAAACGCCTTCAAGTCCTTCTTCTTGTACACATACTTCTACCTCACAGCCTTTTCTCATCATCTGCTGATCCGTACTCATTGCTCAAACCCTAGAATCAAATACGGAAATGTCCCGCCTTTCTTCTTCCACAGCCACAAAAACCCCTAAAATGGAAAGTGAAAAACAGCTCATTTTACAGTCGTCCTCACATTGCTCTCATTGTGAGTAGAATTCAACTTTTAATTATTTTTTGTCAATTTTCTTGGCGCGATCATAATTACGAGAGAAGAAAAAGAAAATGTTTAATAGCTCTATTGGGCTTAGGTTAATGAGGCCCACCATGCATATCCCTATTATTAACGGATTAACTTAACTTCCGATTAGCAAAACATGATTCAATTTTTACAGTAATAATGCCCGCGAAGGTTTAGATTTACTAAGTTACTTAGCTTAACTTCTTTCTCTACGTGACTCAACGACTAATTAGTACACTATAAGTCTCTGCCATATCAGCTTCTATAACTCAAAAACACATTTGACTCTCATCTTGATAAGTTCTTGTTCCCTCTTGATTGATTTTTAACCTGAAAGGATAACGAAGCTGATACTTAGGATATGGTTTTGTTTCCCTCTTGTTTGATTTTACTGATCTACCAACAAAAGTCTGTAAGAGACCCTTGTTCACATGTCTCTGCCACATGAGCATGTTTGACTCAAGAAACCGAAAAATACATTCAACTCTCACATTCACCTTCATCTACACCTTTGCACTCTTGTTCCTTTTTGCTTGGATTTTGACCTGAAATATACAAAACAAAAACAAAAAATAACTGAAGCTAAGAGAGATGGTTAGAAAGTAGAAATGCTGAACAAAGAGGAATCACCAAAAGTAGTAGTTGTGCCACTTCTCAATGCAGAGAACTCAAACATTGTTTTGCTTTTCGCAACTTACCAGGGAGCTGACAAAATTCTATCAAAGTCAGACTCCACATCTTCAAGCTCTAGGCTAAGACCTCTTGCACATGACTCCACATGACATGTATTTCTACAGGCCGCTTCCTTCTGCTCTTTCGGAGCCACTTGTTGCCTCTGTAACTCAAGAATCTTACGTTCGATCTCACCAGTCTTCTGCCTTAGGCTTTAGAATTTTTGTTAAAGATCATCCGTTAATCACTGTAGGATTCTTAATAGTACTATTTAAAATCCGGCTTTATTCAATCATGCAATTTTGTTTTGAATTAATTTGATTATAAACTGGATTTAAATAGATTTGGAAAATTTTCTATATTGAAAATTGAAAGAAAAAAACATACGGAATGTAAATATTAATTAAAATTTATTGTTTATATTTAGAAATCATTAAATTGTATAAGGATTTTCAAATTTTATATAAATTTTCAAATCAACTAAAATACATAAAAGAATAACAGTCTCTAAAATTTCAAATTAAATATTTTAAGTGTACCAATTAGATTGCGTTAGAGCATGACCATTGGTGGGTATGTAACATGAATTCTCAGAATAAAAAAATAAAAAATAAGAGAAAAGGAAGAGAGATGTGAGAAACTATATCTCATTTGAGAACTTTATAGATATTCTCAGAACCTTGATTAACCCAGCTGTACATTTATGATTGGTTAAATATTTATTTAAAGTTTAAATTTAATTATTTAATAAAAATAAATTAAAATAACATTTTTTATAATAAATGAGATATTCTTATGAGCTCTCACCAATGGTGATGCTCTTAGCCCTACGTATGGGAAACTCTCTTTCACCCTTAACTTGCATACGAGTCAACTAACATGACTTACTGGTTATGAAAGTTGGTTAAATTCTCCAGTGAGATTCACCCAAACAAACTTTCTGCTTAGGGTTGCAATGTACCGAGTGCAACGAAGTCAACCTCCTGCCTTCTCATTGGAACTTGGAAGCAAGCGAAGGAATCGACAGCAATTGTTGGGCACGATTTACCCGCAACCACTCTGTAAACTATATGTGAACAAAAGTATATCCAACCAAAGATCGAGGGGAAAAGGTAAAGGTCAACCGGCCGCCTAAAGCATGTCCTCTATAAATAGAGGAGAAATCTTATAAATTTAATGAATACAGTTTTACCATGCTCTAATTTTTAGTCAAAATTATTATTTAATTTCAAATTATAAGGGTACTTTTTATGAAGAATTCCAGATTTTCTTCATTAGTTCTCTGCATCGATTTTTCTTCAATCGATTTCTTTGTTGAGCTTTTATTAAAATTATCCTTATAGTTAATTTTTTTCTTTTTGTGAAACCACATATTTTTATAAACATAAAACCAAAGCCCACTTTGTGTTTTGGTTGTGCTGCTGAGGGGGTTTGGGTTTGTTCTTTGTTCTGCCTCTGGTCTTGTTGTTAATCTTTAATTCCTTATGCTCCTTTCGTTTGAGGTTTTGTTGTTGTTTGGGCTGGTATTGATTTTAGCTTGTTTTCCAATCAAAGTTTTGCGGTAGCAGCATTTCTAGATCGACGAGTTATTATATGGCTTGGCTATGTATTCCAGGTGTGGTGTTTCTGTGTCCTTTTCTTTCTGGTTGGTCGAAGTTTGATAATCTTGGGTACTTCTGCTTCTTCTGCGTTGTCCTTTGTATCGTTGCTCGGTGACTGACTAGGTCTCGTTGGAGGGGTTCGGTTTTTGGATGGTTTGTTGCTGTGGAGACATCTACTTACTTTTCTCCGTGATTTGGTTGTGGAGTTAGGTTTCAAGACGAAGCAGTGATTTCGGTTTTCAGCTCTTCTCTTGCGAGGAGGTGACCATACTCTTGCTTGTAGGTGTTTGAGTGTGGGTACACGAGTGTCCGCGTGTAAGAGTTGTTGATCTTTTCTGTCGTTTTTCCCTCTTGGAGTTTCAAGATTTGAACTGGTGCCTGGTTTTTTTGCGTGTGATGGTGTCTTAGTTCTTTCACTGGTTTTGTAGCTTCTGTTTTCGAGGCTGTCTCGGTCTGGTGTTTGTTCCGTTGTGTGTTGAAGCTTGTGGAGGTTGAGGTTGGTGCCTGATTAAATTGCGGACTTCTCTTTCCTTCTGTCCTTGGGGTTTTCACCAGCCATACCAGCTGTATCTGGGTCCGGTGGAATGGTCATTCAGACGCTTTGGTTCCCGAAGCTTGATTTTAGTACCCGTTTTTATTAAGCGTTTCTCGTTCTCATCTTCATACTATGCCTTGCTTTAGTTTTTATTTCTCTTTGGCTCCGGAGAGTATGTTTTTCTCTGCCAGCTTATGGCTCCCTCTTTTGGGCTTATGGCTTGGAATTATCGTGTAATCCATAGATTATGTTGTACTTGAAAGTTGGGTATATTTCAAAATTCAATAAAACAATAGATGACCAAAAAAAAAAACCAAAGCCCACTTCTTCTTGTGCCTCCCTACTTGTATTTGAGTAACTCCTGTTTCAATTGTTGTTATGACCTGTGCTGATTAAATTTTTTTTTATGCTGTGAAACTAGTAGGTTTTGTTTTTATTGCTATTTTAGTTTCACTTGCTTTCTTGTATCAATATCTGGTGTGCTTCTAACCTAAACAAATGATCCTTTATAATAGGAGTGGCCTGAAGTTAGAAAGATCAGAGATAAACCACCGTTAACAAACATGAATTTAATAGATAAACCATTAACCCCAAACCTCCATCAATATCTTTTGGATTTGTACAGATGGTGTTCATATAAGCCTTGCCACACATTCCTCGGGCACAGTTTAACCTGAATATGTCGTTGAATGCCTCGTAGTTTCCCTGACTCGATACCAAATGGAACATCTGGGGCACAAAAGTATGTAAAGATATCATTATGAACCAGTCAAAATCCAAACCACATGCAGCCATCAGATCTAGGTTACTTTTATGTAGCTAGGGAACAAACGAGGTCCAGTGCGTGATTCACACAAACATGAGAGATGTAATTGTAGCTGACTATGAGTAGGTCAAATTGATAGGAATGCACAATATCTACCATTTACATTCTACAAGACTGATGTTTACACAAAAGGTGATAACAAAGACACACAAGTACTACCTAGCTAAGATCATTAATGATGCAACCATATTATATATGGCTTCGTAGATGATAAATCTAGTTAAGAGTTTCCAATATTAAATATACAAAAGATAGTCTAGCCGAAGATGATACAAAACACCACAAGAAACGCTTGTAGAACTGAGACAATTTAATCAAATGTTGCATATTGTAGCATAGTTAATAATAATTGCTCTAATTCAACAGTTTACATTTATTACGCAGTTTTATCCTATGTTCACCGATCCAATTATTATTATCACTAAAGATAATCATCTTTGACTGAGATAGAAGAAACCATCCACACAAGACCGCAGAAAACAATTCAATAAAAACGATTCAACAAAATCGGTCCAAACAATTTTTTGCATATTGTGAGTTCTTACAAGTTTAATAAGTAAAATTTATTTTATGCCTTAATTTTTAATTAAAATAATTATAAAATTTCAAAACTATAAATTCTACTATTTCTTTATGCATACTTTTTTCATTTTATACTATTTTACTAGTCTATTCCTCAGATCAGTATTCTTTTTTTTTTTTGTCGTACCCTCAGATCAGTATTCTATAGTAAAATAATTTCATTCTTTTCTAGAGAATCTTTGGTCAATGGTCTTTAGTTTAAAATGTGATTATGTTCTCACACAGTAAAAACAAATAGAGAGAGAAATAGGAGAAAAGGACAAAAGGTGCGCATTTAAAAGAAAGAAAAGGACAAATGAAAAGTTATGAAAAGACAATGAACATTTAAAGAAGACAGACAAATCCCACACCCAAGCCTCAAGCCTCATCTCTCAATTTTATAAATATTAATAGATTTTTTTTAACAAAACAACAAAAACAAAAGAGATGGTTTTTGGGTTATGTTTTGTCTTTGTTAGGGCGTGTTTGGACGTTTCCGTCTTCTCAGAATCATATTTTACCAAAACAGCTTTTTCCTCTAACAATATAAATATACTTTTCTAATATTAAAAAATAGTCATGATTCCAAATCCACCTCATGTCGAGACAAAAACCCATAAAAGTGGAGGTTCCAATCTCGAATACAGACACATATGTTGTATCGGTGTATGCATATATAATAAGATAATTCCAAAAGGTATAACGACAAATGGGGTTCATTGAACTTCTTGCCTCATCTAACTTTTTTCTTTTTTTCTTTTATAGTTTCTCTAAATCAAGAATCATAATCTAACACAACTAAGGAAATCAACTTATTAATTTCAAGAAAATTACAGGTGAGGCTTCTTTTTGTGAATAATATTGACCCTAATGGACACAAATGGTGAGACCGCAAAGTATATCCATGTAGAACATAGTCGTATATGTGGCTGTTCATGTTACATGTAGCAGCAACAGGACTATGTGAACATAATAACTACAGTATAATGATGGGATTGAAAATTTGACCAGGTTTAATTAATTCCTTAAAACGAAGGAAAGAAAGAAAGAAAAGGGAGATTTGAAAGAAAAAAAAGAAAAGAGAAGACAAAGAGGAAGAAGACAAAACCGACTATCACGCATTGTCTGGTACGTAGAGCCAAAAGGAACAATGCCTCTGTTTTAGTGTTTTTTAGTTTCAATCCTTTCCCCAAAATACAAGAAAATCCCCACACACACACACACACACACACACGCTATACTCACAAGATAACCACGAGAGACTTCTTTGTTCTTACACATACATAGATAGAACCCAACCTAAATGAAAAAAAATTGCTTCGACATTTCTTCTAAATTGATTTGGGTTTTTCTTTCCATTGATGCAAATTCAAGTAAGTTCTTTTTGGTTAATTTTTCTGGTTATCGTTTTTGATTCATTGCGAGTTTCTTGTTTCTTTCTTGTTCTTGTTTATAAAGAGACTTTGCCTTTCTTTTCTTAATCAAATTCAGACAGTTTTCAATCCGCTGTTGTCTTTCTTCTAATCATTTACTTTAATATCTATCTGCAAGATTAAAAGTTTAAAACTTTCTCCATCAACAAAATATAAAACCCAGTTCCTCTGTTCTTTAACCATTTTCCCCGTTTTGTTAAACCGCAGATTCTCTGGATCTATAAAAAAAATTCCGAGTCGGGGGTTTGGCTCTTCTCCCAAAGTTCCTTTTTTTTTTTCCTTAAAAAGGATTGAGCTTTACTTCTAGATTCTCGCTTTGGCCTTCAATGGTGGCTATGTTTCAAGAAGATAATGGAACATCCTCTGTAGCTTCATCCCCCCTTCAAGTCTTCTCAACGATGTCACTCACAAGACCAACTCTCCTCGCTTCTTCTTCACCGTTCCACTGTCTCAAAGACCTCAAACCAGAGGAGCGTGGTCTCTACTTGATCCACCTCTTGCTAACCTGCGCCAACCACGTGGCGTCAGGTAGCCTCCAAAACGCAAACGCAGCACTCGAGCAGCTCTCTCACCTCGCTTCCCCTGACGGCGACACGATGCAGCGGATCGCTGCTTACTTCACCGAAGCGCTCGCTAACAGAATCCTCAAGTCGTGGCCTGGTCTCTACAAGGCTCTTAACGCAACTCAGACAAGGACCAACAATGTCTCTGAGGAGATCCACGTAAGGAGGTTGTTCTTTGATATGTTCCCTATACTCAAAGTATCTTACTTGCTCACTAACCGAGCTATAATCGAGGCCATGGAAGGAGAGAAGATGGTTCATGTGATTGATCTGGATGCTTCCGAGCCTGCTCAATGGCTTGCTTTGATTCAAGCTTTTAACTCTAGGCCTGAAGGTCCACCGCATTTGAGAATCACTGGTGTTCATCACCAGAAGGAAGTGCTTGATCAAATGGCTCATAGACTCATTGAGGAAGCAGAGAAACTCGACATCCCGTTTCAGTTTAATCCCGTTCTGAGTAGTTTAGACTGTTTAAACGTAGAGCAGTTGCGCGTTAAGACAGGAGAGGCCTTAGCCGTCAGCTCGGTTCTTCAATTGCATAAATTCTTGGCCTCGGATGATGATTTGTTGAGAAAGAACTGCGCTTTGCGGTTTCAAAACAATCCTAATGGGATTGACTTGCAGAGAGTTCTGACGATGAGCCATGGCTCTGCAGGCGAAGCGCCTGAGAATGATATGAGCAACAACAATGGATACAGCCCGAGCGGTGACTCGGCTTCGTCTTTGCCACTCCCTAATTCAGGAAGGATCGATAGATTCCTCAATGCAATTTGGAGTTTGTCTCCAAAGATCATGGTGGTCACTGAGCAAGACTCAGACCACAACGGCTCCACACTAATGGAGAGACTATTAGAATCTCTCTACACCTACGCAGCTTTGTTTGATTGCTTGGAGACAAAAGTTCCAAGAACGTCTCAAGATAGGATCAAAGTGGAGAAGATGCTTTTCGGAGAGGAGATCAAGAACATCATAGCATGCGAGGGATCTGAGAGAAGAGAAAGACATGAGAAGCTTGAGAAATGGAGCCAGAGGATTGATTTGGCTGGTTTTGGGAATGTTCCTCTTAGCTATTATGCGATGTTGCAGGCTAGGAGGTTGCTTCAAGGCTACGGTTTTGATGGGTATAGGATCAAAGAAGAGAGCGGGTGCGCAGTGATTTGCTGGCAAGATAGACCTCTATACTCGGTATCAGCTTGGAGATGCAGGAAGTGAAAGAAGATGAATGGTATAAACACTTGTGTGTTATCTTTTGTTTATGAGCAGAGTCCCTTTCTTTTGTTATACATAGGGACACAATCTTCGTTGTTTCATGATTGTGACTTTCTGTCTCTTCTACCTATTTTGGCAAATGCTTCTGTCTCTGCATATAGAACCTTTTGAGTATTCAGATGTGTATTTGTTTGTTGGTTCATGTTGGTTTGATCCAGTTTATACCAAATCAAATTCAAATTGAGCTGAAGATTACTGCATTATGGTCGGCTCAAGTTTTTCAAGAGATAACTCTTCAGTTATTATCCCAACGCTCGAAACTGTTGCAAAGACCAAGTTTGACTTTCTTTCAGCAAACGATACTGTCGTTTGTGTATTAAACCTAACTTGGTGTATATATAGATTACAATGAGGATGCACTCTCCAGAGTCTGATGTATGTATATACTATCAAAAAGAGACGAGTTATTTACATATTTGCTCATTTCCAATCTGTGAACCTGAAGAACACAAAAAAAATGAAGCTCCACATTTCTTCATGATCAAAATTATGGAAGTAATTGAAACTTGGTCAACCGGATTTCTTAAGAAAGGCTAAGTAAGAGTTGTCTACTCCATGAATAGATATTTGAGATCATCTACTGTTAGTCGAGTTGCAGAGCTTCCACCATGCTCTTCACCAAAGGCAGACGCAACCATCTTCCTTTTATCTTCCTAATGATATAAAAACCGCAGATCCAGAAATGAGAAATCGAGCGGGAAACAGATATCAGCTAGAGGCAAATAGATACAGATCTTAAAGCATACCTGGAGTGACAAAATTTTATCCTCGACAGTATTTTTTATCGTAACACGAGTTACAGTAACTGGCCGAGTTTGTCCAATACGATGTGCTCGATCAATAGCTTGATCTTCAGTAGTTGGATTCCACCAAAGGTCAAGAAGAATGACATGACATGCAGCTACCATATTCAGCCCAAGGTTTCCAGCTTTTAGAGACATTATTATCACTTTTACCTGTTCATGAAACCTTGCACTGGTTAGAGAGTTTCAGGGTAAAAAACCACCAGGAAACTGTGTAGTAGAATACAATATCAGGTCGAAGTCTTGGAAGACATGCACATGACTTACATCTGGATCGTTGCTGAATTCTTTCACAGCTCTGTCTCTGGCAGCTAGACTCATTGTACCATCTAATCTTCTGAATTCTATAGTGTTTTCAATCAGAGACAGCTCGAGCAAATCAAGCATACCCGTCCACTGAGAAAAGATAATCGTTTTTATTGGCCCTCCGTTAGAAGGGGTTGAGCGCAGACTCGTTTGCTCTACAATGGTAACATCATCGTCGTCATATTGCAGCGAGGAAGAAGGTATTTGCTGCGCTGAGTTCGAACTGCCTTGGTTAGAAAGCGACTTCAGAATATCTAAGACAGTCTTGATTTTTGATGAGCTAAACTCGCCATTCTGAAAAACTGCTTTACCAAGACCTCTATCGTATGAAGAGCTACAACCCATATCATTAGCGTTGCAACTTCTAAGGGTAGACTCGGAGAAAACAACATCATGCGCAAGCTGTTCTCTGCATATGGGGCAGTTCTCATCCCCTGTCATATATAATGATACACACTGATAGCAGAATATATGGCCACACAAAGTAATAACAGGGTCTTCTGGTGGATCCTGCAAAACGACAGAAGACAAAACATTGAGATGACGTAAATCAGATGGTGAGAACCTGAAGAGCCAGTATTTCTAGACCTTAATCATTATGCACTTACCTTGCATTCACAACAGATCGGAGACAATTCTAAGCGATTGAGCAAGCCAACTCGCGCCTCCCTAGAAAGTCTTTTAGCAGCTTCTTCTGATTCTTTTCCAACAGAATCTGAGTTATATCCTTTAACAAGTTGGGGGTGGTCACAAGCTTGGCGTAATCGTAAAAGCAGGAGAAGAATGTTTGCATAGTTTTGATTCAAAGTTCCTGCAGCAGCATATGCCTGCAGAGAAAGAAATACCATCTTACCAACTTAACAGGAATCACTGCAAAAGGTTTTCTTCAATGAAAACTCTCCATAACCACGAATTCATATCACATCGAGTTGCTAGTTACTGCATAAGTATCTTATTTTCCAAAAATGGGCAGATCACAGCTATAAACCAAGGATGAACTGGTAGTTTGGAGGAACAAAGAAAGAGCACCTTGAACTGAGAACGTGAATCGGATTCAAGCTTCGTGTAGAAAGACCGCTCCTCTACCGAAAAGTCCACCTTGCTCAAATTAATTGTCTTTGGTGGTAGATTAATTATAGGCTGACCATCAAGCAATGTTCCTAGACCGTAGATCAGAAGATAATTAACAGAAACTCTCAATGCAGCCATGTAAGGAGATACTAGGAGTAACATGATTGTAATCTATTGTATGAAAAGTAAAGACCAAAGCAAAAAAGAAAAGAAAATGAACAACCGAATAATATTATTGTCAATCTTTAGAAAAGTTAACCTCTGTACTACCTTCAGGTGACAGCTCGACTAAACTCACAACTATTTCTATTATAAAGGATGAAAGGGATAAGCAGCATAATCAGAAAAGCCTATAACGTAGAACAGTGTTATGAAGTCAAACCCATCACCAATCCAACCACTTAAAACATTAATGAGACAGCCCAAGTACCTTTGGTACGGCGCAGCATTATAGCCCTTAAAACAGCTTGAAGCTTCTTGTAACCATGTAGGGAATTTCTGGAAATTGGAACCTTAATTGTGTGGTAGAATGACTTGTACACGGCATACGGATCATACTTAAGAAACCTGAAATAGCTATACAAATCATCTATCGTATTCTGTATTGGTGTTCCAGACAAACACCACCTCCTTTTGGCTCGAAGTCCGCAACATGCTCTTGCCACCTGGGTTCTGTGATTCTTAATTGTCTGGGCCTCGTCAAGTACAACTCTGAACCACCCAACTTTTGCTAAAGTACCAGAGTCAGGGTCAGAATCGTCAGCGTTTTGCTTACCTCTTTTCTTACTCTTCTTAGTAGCACCCAACGCGTTTTTGCGTTTCTTATTGGTGGAGAAGCCAGAGGCGAGACCATGTTTATCGGCATATTTTTCATCATTCTCATCGTCATCCTTCAGGGGTTGCTTTGGAACTTCATTTGAAACAATAGCGTAAGTTGTCATAACCACATCATATTTTGCTAGTTCGACAGGATCTTTGGTCCTGTTACCACCATGGTAGACTAAAACAGAAAGTTTGGCTTCATCAGTAACCTTCTCATCAAGTTCTCTTGCCCACTGCCGCACAACACTTGCTGGACAAACAATTAAAGTGCCAGCAGCTGGTCTTTTCCCATTACATTTCCGTTTTGAAGTACTTGCTTCTTCATCCTTGACTTTCTTAATGCCTGAACTGCCAGTCACGCCGTCAATATTTACAGCCTTAGATTCTAATTCCTCAAATGCATTTCCTGACTCATCATCAGCATCCAGATCCAATGCTTCAGCCACTTGATTGCTTAAATTCCTAGACTTTAATTTTGCCTCATGCATTTGCTTTAGGATAAGAGCAATAGTTGAGATTGTCTTACCAAGGCCCTGCACAGTAAACCAACTGGAATTTGAGGGAAACATAGTAAAAATTTATAGTTTAGCGGAAAAGAATTGCAATTAAAAGTAACCTGATCATCAGCTAATATCCCTCCCAGACAGGGCGCACTTCTAGTTTCCTTTTGAAACATCCATGCCAATGCAATTTTCTGAGAAACAACAGTTTTTAGCACACAAGCCCATTCCAGCAGATACTGAAAGATGAACTACAAACATGAGTACCTGATGTTTCATAAGGGGAACTGAAAGAAGACCGGCAGGTAAATCGATCTCGGACTTGGGTTGATTCAGATCCTGCGGGACATACGCATTTGTTTATCACAATTTTAAGAACTTACTACTCATATCAAGCCAATTATGCGAAAGCACCAAACTCTTAATATGGAAATTATATAATCTTGATGAACAGTATGAATCAAGAGATATATGCTAAAAAAACTGACGATGTTCCTATTACTTGTCGATTCTCAAAAAGGAAAAAAAAAAAAAATGCTTGCACACACATTGTCTAAAACTGAGACCCTCAGCATGTTACTCTATCTCGAGCATCATTGAGAATTTGAGACATCCGAGCCCTAAAGACCTACTATTCATCTCTGACATATAACTACCCAGAAAGGAACTAGCCTATTCCATTCGTTCATTGCTCCAATTCACTACCACCGGCATACTAGTGGGGAAAGAGAAAAGTGCATTGCACAAAAAAGTATTAAAACCACCAAATGCAACCTAATATGGGAACTGCACACATGTGTCAAAAGTTGAGATAATGATAGAAACCTGTAGTGCAGCCTGATATATGAGCCTCTCGTCATTCTCCAAATTCCTATCTTCACCTATGCCATTCCTGTGCATTGGATCACTCGAACCATTAAAATGTGAAGTAGAAGCAGCAGTTCCATACGCCACAGATGGAGGTAGGATCCGAGCGCCATTAACCACACGGCCCATGCCTATCCCATCACGTAGTCCACCATAACTACCACCAGTGCCCCCGATGCTGCTTGAAGCTGACAAAGCTGGAATAGCATAATCTCCACGAAAGTGACTCGCGTTCCCAATACTTGTACCGGTATCAGGTTTCAAAGGCATAGGAGGTCGAGTAACAGCTGGAGGAAGTATCCTTTTAACATCTTGTTGAGATCCGACGTGCCCATTTCCCGCAAAATGTGTATGGTGTTCTGTCCGTGGCTTGGCTTCAAAGGCATTACGTGAAGCGGGATATCGAATTCTCAATTTTGTGAGGCCATTTCCATTGGAGGAGCTCCCACTAGCAAGGTGGGGTCTCAGCGTAGAGAGATCCCTTTTATGAGAGCCTGATAGGTCAAAAACAGAGAGAACCAATACCAATCAATAAGTTCACCGAAACGAAACCCACCACAAGAGAAACAAATAACAATTGATGGGTCAGAAAATGTAACCTTCAGCTAACCGTGGAGGAGGAAGAGGAAGCCTTGTTCTAGTTTCTTGTATCTCGACATCACTATCTGAACTAATTTCAATAGCGGAATCCATAAAAAGACCTCACTTTCACTCTCGTCAAGATTCTAAATCAATATAAAACGATCGTAATCACCAAAAAGATACATACTTTGCGCTCGATGAACCGAAGAAACAAACAAAAATCATAATTACCCAAAGAATTTTCAAATGGGCGGCAGATTTGAAACTGTGTAACCGTTTGATGGTTTCGGCATCAGTTTCGAGTGGGCGATCACCGAAACTCTTCGCGTGAATCAGCAAACTCCAATTGAAGATTATTCAGAAACCCCGAAAAAGCAATCCGAAAGGACACAAGAAGAAGAAGAAGAACATGCAATGGCGGGACAATATAATTAAAACCCGAATATGGATGTACGAAACCCTAAGAACACGACAAGGAAAAAAAAAGGAAAATTGGGTCGCGAGGCGTGAATCTCTGTAAGCGAAGGGAAGAAGCAAAATTGAGAAAAAGAAGAGTGTGAGAAGAAGCCAATTGTTTCCTTTCATATCATAGGGTTTTCGAGTTGACCAAAGTAATCCGACAAAAACGGCGCCGTTCTGAGCGGCCAGAAGTTAAGATACGCTCAGAGTCGGAGATCATCAATTTAAAACTATACAATTTGACGCAATTTTAAAACGAGCAATATCTCAATTAAAATATAAATATATAAATTATGTTTTTTTTTTTTTTTTTTTTGTCAATAAAATTATGTTTATGTTTAAATGAAATAAAATAAGCCGAGGAAAATAACATCAGTCAAACAACGTACGTCACCCTCGGCCCATTAAGAAAGCTCTCAGCCCATATCAATTCAACTTCACGAGATCCCCGATACGAGTTGTATAAGTGTAGTTTATTAATAGTATATAATACTATGATATATATTTGTATAAGATCTTTTAAAACTATTTTACTTTGTTTATATCAAAATATTATCTTGTAAATCGATTCAAATCAAATAAAAATATTATTTATTATTTCTGTTTATTAGTTATCCAATATTGATTTATAAAATACTCTCTCTCTTTTGTTTTAGTTGTCATTTTGAAGCTATGCACATAGATTAAAAAAATTAATTATTTTTTTAGTTTTTCAATAAAAAACATCATTTAATTATCTATTTCACTATAATTCAGCCAATAATAGAATAACTTCGCAAATATAAATGACTATAAAAAATGAAAAATCAATAAATTTTGTATTGGAAAATGAAAACGACAAGTAATTTCTAACAAGATTTTAACCCTAAAACGACAACCAAATGAAACCAAATGAAACAGAAGGGAGTATGTTGTATATGAGACACCAATTATAAATGGCTATTCTAAAACCTCAGCTTTGACAAGATCGAGTAGAGAGTAACTTGTCAGACTTTTTTGGTTATGAAATAAATGGTCTCGGATTCTCTCTACAATTTGTTCCAAACGCCCAATCTCTCAAATCAAAGTAACACAATCTTTTCCTCATAAAACACTTCCCATCAATGTCACACACTCAACACAACACACAAATGACATAACATATATGAACAAGACACAGTTGTTGAACAAATAAATAAAAAAGAAAGATGAAGACACAGTAGCATCAACGGCATCTACAGTGTCGTTCTTTTATTCAGAAAATCAACCTCTCTCTCACACACACATATACATATATGGTGTATATAGTTATACGCAAGCAAAAGAAGTGATAATAGTCATCTAGTTGGAGATGACTTGGGTCTGGCTGACACAAAGCATATCAACTTCAAGAATGATGGCGTCTTTCACCAAGAACCCTTTGGATTGATCGTACAGATCTTTTTGTCGTATTAGTTTGTCTGTGCCGTAACCACCGGTACTAAAAAAATAACTGTAACCTACTGGAAATTCAAACAAGCAAAATGTTTGTTAGCAAATATATAAATACATACCCTTCTTGAGTGATTAATATATAATCTCGTTGTTTTTTTTTTTTTTCTTACCATATAATATGTGGTTCGCGTTTAGTTGGTTCCGAATTCTCAGGTTGAACATTACATAATTGCTGGCGATCACAGAGTTCGGCAAACGGGCCTGGGGAACAAGATATAAACCAACCCACTCTCCACCTTTTTTTGGCTCAACGCTCAATTTCCTGATATACATGTTTGCTATTATCAAGAGATTATTATATAAAATGCTTCATAATGGAAGTGGAGATAACTCTAGAGTAATATGTAAGTTACCAATTCATGATTAGAGGTTTTCTTAGTAGTTTAACATTATCATTCTTTGCCGGTCTATGATTCCTCAAAAACATGAAACGTTATTGTCTCAAACGTACTTTTCTGGTTGACTAAAGTTACACTATATGTAAACTCACCAGTATCTCTGTCCAGTTAGAAACTGATCGGACGTAATATACTTCTGGTCATTCGCGTTCCAGAAATGCAAGATCTTCCATTTGAATTTTCCGTTTCGAGGGTTGTGTAAGAAGGTAACAGTCTCGAGTTTCTCAGCAGGTTTCAGAATAACAATCTCAACGCCAAAGATTGAAAGATACAAGTGTCCTTCACTACATACCCATTCTTTTGATCCTTCAGCACCGAGAGTTCCATTAACTGAGCTATGCCCAACTCTTTTTTAGCTTCATTGTAACGTTTCACAATCCCATCTACAAAAACAAAAAAAAAACGAAGGTGAGATATAATTAAGGACAGATCATAGAAATACTATTATTTAAAAAAGGATTTTTCTTTTTTACCTTGGACTGTCCAATATTTCTTGTGGTTCTGATCAAAGACAAAGAACTTCATATCCACGTGAATCTCCCAATTCTTGGGAAGATCTGAAACCGAAGTTTCGAGTCTTAGATAGATTGAGACGTGATTTTTCCCACCGTCCTTGTCGTTGCCAAGGGGGTACGAGATCAACCTCCTGCTTATTGTTTTCAGAAGCTTATAACTTTAGAGATCATGTCTTGTCTCAAAAAGTTAGGATCTGAACCTTGTTCGAAAACTCGTCCGTCTAGCCGAATATACGTCCGAGAAAACGCTAGGCAGTGGTGGAGCGTGGCGAGTTGAGTTATACGGCTATATTATACAGTGACTCGTGTTTTCTCCATCTAAACCATATAATTGGAAAAAAAAACGATGTATAGATATAACAACTAAGTCAATCTAGATCACTTAAACCAATCTTGTCTCAACCACTGGTACCCAGAAGCAGTATACAGCTGATTCATAGGGTACAATCTCTGTCTTTACCTCTGAAAGACCCACCAGCTTTAACGAGTAGCTTGATGGTGCCTCCACTCTCCAAGTTCTAGTGATTCCTGAAACCATATTGATTAAATATTTTCCGCTGGGAGTATACATGCATGTCTGATATTATTCTAGGGTGAGTTTGCTATCTAACCCCGTGGACCGAGTCAATTTGCCGAATCGAACACACTGAAATTTTAATTTGCAAAATACTTTTTATGACTATACTACCCTTATCGATCGCGAGACTAACCTTTCCAAAAACAATATAAGAAACACGAGACTATCCTCGTATCAATAACAACTCGTGTAGATACATGTTGAATAAATGTAATGTGTCTCTATATGTGTAAATCAAATCCATTCGAAGTAGATAGTATTTGTCTACTTTATAAATATTTTGTTCATATTTACTTGACATATTGCGTCAACTAGTGACTAATATTGGGTATATAAATGATGGATTTCGTTCAGGTTTTAATCATATTAAAACAGCCCTAACAACAATCCTAAATCCACGGATCGTGCCAATTGAATCTATGTTTGAATATATATGAAATCTCGAACATACCTGAAGGTTTTGCAGCGGAATAAGAACAGGTAATCGAGATCTCAAGCGCCTCAAGTGCTGCGCCTCTACAGAAGTCCACACGCACACAAACTGGACGACGGGATGCTAGTGCCGGAGCGAACGATTCGCCTTCGGGTTTCTCTACGTCTCCTGAGACTTCTCTAAGTCTCAAAATGACTTCTGTGTGCTTAGTTTTGTGATTTTGAGTTATGTCAATCGAGCAGCCCCTTATATCATATATATAGGCGGAGCTGCCGACGGGTGTCGATCGACACCAACCTAATTGGTGTCGATCGACACCTTCACAAAAAAATCCGCACGTTTCCACGACCTAACAGGTGTCGATCGACACTCACCTAATTGGTGTCGATCGACACCATCCAAAAGTCAATACTTCTAGAAGTCGTGACCGAACAAGTGTCGATCGACACCCACCATTGGTGTCGATCGACACCCTCACAGAAAGTCGATATCGACGTATATCTTATATACGTTGATCATAATCATTACTCTAATGATCAAAACCCAATTTATAATATCCAGTTTGCTTAGGTGTGTGACCCTATAGGATCATATGATAATGGTAATGAGTTCATAACTCATAAGTTATAAGCGGCTTCTAGCAAAACATTATAACCGTCCAATATCATATGATTGTCTTATCTCGACATCACGACTCTACTAGAGTAAATACAAGTCTGATTTCAGGACATTCCCTTCAATCTCCCACTTGTACTGGAATCAACTATTCCCATAATCCCTTTGTCTCTATATCTCGATCTGGCATAAGGCAAGAACTCGTGTCATCCTTAATCAACCAAACCATGTTTATCGAACTCTGATTTATACTGATAAAATACAAACGATTGACATTCAATCCGTTTGAGCGCGGCCACGCATTTCCAGTATCAAATCTTCGATAGGCCCTGAGATATTTATCTCCCGTTATATGGGAGGGACAAATTCCATCTTGTTCCATCCCTGTTCCCTACACACTTCATAATATGCCCAATCAATGCCTTTATAGCCACCAGTTACGGCTGACGTTTGACAAGGTCAAAGCACACCAATTCATATGTAAGAAATCATGATGAACTCAGGTCTAAGGACTATACTCTATAGTCGTAATGAGAAACTCTTATGACACTCATATAACAATCTTGTAGAGTTCTCATTAGCGGGTCATGTCCGATCATGTGTTCTCTAACACATATCTATGTGATTGACTTTAATACTCTTATTAATGACTCCATGAAACTTAGTCATCAGTCACCTCACATACTAGTCTCACGCGGTTATTAATGTCCAATTTTAATAACCTCGACTATGGACGAAAATAATTTATGTCATCTATCACTTATAGAGTTTCATGATCAAATCACGTATTTGATGATCTATAAGAATGCCATAAATTACTTTTGGACAATTATTTAATAACACCATTAAATAATACTGAAACAATTTCATTAATTAAAACATAACCAAATGTATGTTTACATGAACATCAAAACATAAATATGATAACTCCCACTAAAAACAAGATTACTGCTTAAGGAATCTAATGCCTATAGCAGCAGCATGACTCTCATGCTTCGGTCGTGGGAGTGGCTTAGTCAACGGGTCAGCAACGTTCTCGTCTGTCGGAACTCTGCTGATCTTGACGTCGCCTCTCTCAATGATATCACGAATCAGATGATATCTCCTCTCAATGTGTTTGGATTTCTGGTGTGATCTGGGTTCCTTAGCCTGAGCTATGGCTCCATTGTTGTCACAAAACAATGCCACAGGCTCAGAAATGCTAGGAATCACACCAAGCTCAGTAATGAACTTCCTAATCCAAACAGCCTCCTTCGCCGCTTCAGAAGCAGCGATGTATTCAGCCTCGGTTGTCGAATCCGCCACGGTGCTCTGCTTGGAACTCTTCCAACTAACTGCACCTCCATTCAGACAGAAGACGTAACCAGACTGAGATCGGAAATCGTCTCTATCTGTCTGAAAGCTGGCGTCCGTATAACCACTCACTATAAGCTCATCACATCCTCCATAAACCAAGAACTTATCCTTGGTATTTCTCAAATACTTTAGGATAGTCTTGACTGCAGTCCAGTGACTCTCACCGGGATCTGACTGGTATCGACTCGTCATGCTTAAAGCACAAGCAACATCTGGACGAGTACAAAGCATGGCATACATAATAGATCCTACTGCAGAAGCAAAAGGAATCCTACTCATGCGCTCTCGCTCAGCAGGTGTCGAAGGACACTGCTTCTTGCTGAGAGTAATGCCATGAGACATCGGAAGCAAGCCCTTCTTGGAATCATGCATGTTGAACCTGTGTAGAACCTTATCAATATAAGTGTCCTGGCACAGTCCAATCATCCTCTTTGATCTATCTCTATAGATCCTTATTCCAAGAATATAGGCGGCTTCACCCATGTCTTTCATCGAGAAACAACTTCCGAGCCAGTCCTTTACTGACTGAAGTAACGGAATATCATCTCCTATGAGAAGTATGTCGTCTACATACAGTACGAGAAATGCAACTGCGCTCCCACTAGTCTTCTTGTAAACGCAAGGTTCCTCTTCGTTTCTGATGAAGTTAAACTTTTTAACTGCTTCATCAAAACGTAGGTTCCAACTCCGAGATGCTTGCTTCAATCCATAAATGGATTTATGAAGCTTGCATACCTTCCCAGCATCATTAGGATCAATGAAACCCGGAGGTTGTGTCATGTACACATCCTCCTCCAGAATCCCGTTAAGGAAAGCTGTTTTCACATCCATTTGCCAAATCTCATAATCATAATGAGCAGCTGTTGCTAGGAGAATCCGAATAGATTTAAGCATAGCGACTGGGGAATAGGTTTCATCATAGTCAACACCTTGAACTTGTTTGAAACCTTTTGCCACCAACCTAGCTTTGTAAATCTGAACGTTTCCATTCACATCGATCTTCTTCTTGAAGACCCATTTACACTCAATGGCTTTTACACCATCAGGTAAATCAACCAAAGTCCATACTTGGTTTTGTGACATGGAACCGATTTCGGATTCAGCGGCCTTAAACCACTTTTCGGAGTCAGGGCCCATCATTGCTTCTTCGAAAGTCGCAGGTTCGTCACTGTCAATGATCAAGAGATCATGACAATTAGTCACGAGAAATCCATATCTCTCGGGCTCTTGACGAATCCTTTCGGATCTGCGGACTTCTGGCATCACAGGCTCGGGCTCTACAACTCTTTGTAGATCCAGTCGCTGCTCTTCCTCGACAGGTTGAGCAGGCTCCTGTGATTCTCGAACTTCTTCGA
Source organism: Isatis tinctoria (assembly GCA_010577795.1). Lineage (NCBI taxonomy): Eukaryota > Viridiplantae > Streptophyta > Magnoliopsida > Brassicales > Brassicaceae > Isatis > Isatis tinctoria. The sequence goes on along the minus strand of CM021244.1, from coordinate 33,447,325 downwards.
GTTGTACTTTACTCCCACTGTTCTTCTTGGAAAGAAATTCTTTCTCAAGAAAAACACAGTTCTTAGCAACAAACACTTTGTTCTCAGAACGGTTGTAAAAGTAGTAAGCCTTGGTTTCCTTAGGATAACCAACGAAGTAGCACTTATCAGATTTGGGTTCAAGCTTATCAGATATCAACCGTTTGACATAAGCTTCACAACCCCAAATTTTAAGAAAAGACAAACTTGGAACTTTTCCAGTCCACATCTCATATGGCGTCTTCTCGACTGATTTTGATGGAACTCTGTTTAGCGTAAACGCAGACGTTTCTAGAGCGTATCCCCAAAAGGATAATGGAAGATCTACTTGACTCATCATCGATCGAACCATATCTAATAAAGTCCGATTCCTCCTTTCAGACACACCATTCCACTGAGGTGTTCCAGGAGGAGTGAGTTGTGAAACAATTCCACAGTTACTCAGATGATCACTGAACTCTTGGCTTAAGTACTCACCTCCACGATCTGATCGAAGAGCTTTAATACTTTTGCCAAGTTGGTTCTGTACTTCATTTTGGAATTCCTTGAACTTTTCAAAGGATTCCGATTTATGTCTCATTAAATAGACATAACCAAATCTACTGAAGTCATCAGTAAACGTGATGAAGTACTGAAAGTTTCCTCTAGCACTAACACTCATTGGACCACATACATCGGTATGTATTAGGCCCAATAGGTCACCGGCCCTTTCATTAAATTTGTTGAAAGGGGCCTTTGTCATTTTGCCCATTAAGCAGGATTCACACTTCTCAAATGATTCAAAATCAAATGAGTCTAAAAGCCCATCATTATGAAGCTTTTGAATCCTTTTCTCATTAATGTGGCCCAAACGACAATGCCAGAGAAACGTGGGGTTCGAGTCATTGGTTCTTAACCGTTTAGTACTTATGTTATAGACAGGCAAAGATTGGTTAAGAATATAAAGTCCATTCTCTAATGGAGCGCTACCATAAAACATTTCATTACGATTAAAAGAACAACACTTGTTTTTAATCGAGAAATGAAAGTCTTCTAAATCCAAAACAGAAATAGAAATGATGTTTCTGCTTATAGCAGGTACATAGTAGCAATTATTCAATTCCAATACAAAGCCTGACGGCAAAGACAAATGATAAGTTCCTACGGCCAATGCAGCAACTCTTGCTCCATTCCCAACGCGCAGGTCCACTTGTCCCTTCTCCAGCGTTCTACTGTTGCTTAGACCCTGCATATTTGTACAAATATGAGCGCCACAGCCGGTATCTAATACCCAAGACTTAGAACCTGAAGTAGTAACATTTACTTCTATAACATAGATACCTGAAGAAGTCGTCTCATACGTCTTCTTCGAGTTCTTTAGATCTCCCAAATATTCTTTGCAATTTCTCTTCCAATGCCCAGACTTGTTGCAGTAATGGCATTTATCAGCATCAGTAGGGCCGCGTTTGGGTTTGGAAGAAGTCTCAGGCTTATCCTGATTCTCAATCGGGAATGCCTTAGCTTTTCCTTTACCCTTAGCATGTTTCTTAAACTTTTTACCCCCTTGTACCATAAGTACATTAGGGGTGCCCTTTTTGATGTTTGGCTCAGCTGTTTTGAGCATGCCATGCAGTTCCGTCAAAGTCTTTGTCATGTTATTCATGTTATAGTTCATGATAAACTGATCAAAGCTTGACGGCAACGACTGCAGAATGATGTCCGTAGCCAACTCTTGGCTAAGAGGACAATCCAGTTTTGCCAAGTTATCAATATAACCATCATCTTAATGACATGTGGGCTAACTGGACCATCCTTTGGTAGCTTGCACTCAATGAGAGACTTAACCGTCTGGTATCTCTCAGTTCGTGCTTGCTCCTGAAACATCCCTTTCAGGCTAGTGATCATCTCAACAGGTGACACCACGTTCTCGTATTGCTTCTGCAAGTCCGAGTTCATGGTAGCCAGCATGAGACAACTCACATCGACCTCATCATTGGAATGCTTCTCCCAAGCATTCCTTTCAGCGTGTCCGGCATTGGACTTCGGTTTCTCAGGGAGAACCTTTTCAAGGACATATTCCTTTTTCTCCTGTTTGAGAACAATTCTCAAGTTCCGATACCATTCAAGGAAGTTCGATCCATTAAGCTTGTCCTTCTCAAGGACGGATCGAAGCGAGAATGTGTTTCTGTGAGGGGAACTAGCCATAGCTGAAAAACAAAATTGAGAGTTTTAGTTTTGTTGTTCAAGAAATGAGAAATCTTAACAATTAAGAAACTCACATTATATTCAAAAACAATTTTCCTCAATTGAATATAATGATCCAAGATCCATATTTTACAAAAATTTGAGTGAGCTTTGGCCCATCGCCCAAACTTTAGCTATTTAGGTAAGCAACACTTTGCTAATTATATCATATATAATTCTCGGTCTTGGATTAATATCTAATATCGAATCCAATCCTATATCTATGGGCCCAAAACTATTTTGATAGCCCATTTAAGCAAACCAATCTTTTAAGTCCGTAGTAACGATTACAACCTGCCTCACTCATGTAATTGCGGACACCCTGCTTTGGCAGACCCATCACACAATGAAACGAGCCTTGACAGTTGACAAGATTGGGAAGATATCATTGCTTAATATTAGGTTTGAGGAACGGAACCTTAAATCTAGTTTATATCAATTATATATCCTAGATATTTTAAAACCTTTTTAAAATTTTTCTTAAGTCAAAACCGCAAATTCTGAAGTGGTGTCGATCGACACCAAGTCAGTGTCGATCGACACAACTTTTGTGTTGACCGACAGATTCTGATCCGGTTTGCGATAAACCATTTAATCGATTAAACCGATCAAATCAATTTGCAAATAATCGACCGGTGTCGATCGACACTACTTTAGTGTCGGTCGACACCCACCAAATCAGTTTAATTAACGATAACTAATTTACCATTTAAACCGATCGTATTCTTAAGTTTTTACGCGAAAACAATTTTTACGCGAAAACCATAGTGGTGTCGATCGACACCGAATTGGTGTCGATCGACACCGAAGAACTCAGAACGTGTTCTTCATCAAAAACGATTTTTGATCATGTGGATTTACATATATTCTATAGATTCAATACAAACACACCGCTCTGATACCACTGATGGATTTCGTTCAGGTTTTAATCATATTAAAACAGCCCTAACAACAATCCTAAATCCACGGATCGTGCCAATTGAATCTATGTTTGAATATATATGAAATCTCGAACATACCTGAAGGTTTTGCAGCGGAATAAGAACAGGTAATCGAGATCTCAAGCGCCTCAAGTGCTGCGCCTCTACAGAAGTCCACACGCACACAAACTGGACGACGGGATGCTAGTGCCGGAGCGAACGATTCGCCTTCGGGTTTCTCTACGTCTCCTGAGACTTCTCTAAGTCTCAAAATGACTTCTGTGTGCTTAGTTTTGTGATTTTGAGTTATGTCAATCGAGCAGCCCCTTATATCATATATATAGGCGGAGCTGCCGACGGGTGTCGATCGACACCAACCTAATTGGTGTCGATCGACACCTTCACAAAAAAATCCGCACGTTTCCACGACCTAACAGGTGTCGATCGACACTCACCTAATTGGTGTCGATCGACACCATCCAAAAGTCAATACTTCTAGAAGTCGTGACCGAACAAGTGTCGATCGACACCCACCATTGGTGTCGATCGACACCCTCACAGAAAGTTGATATCGACGTATATCTTATATACGTTGATCATAATCATTACTCTAATGATCAAAACCCAATTTATAATATCCAGTTTGCTTAGGTGTGTGACCCTATAGGATCATATGATAATGGTAATGAGTTCATAACTCATAAGTTATAAGCGGCTTCTAGCAAAACATTATAACCGTCCAATATCATATGATTGTCTTATCTCGACATCACGACTCTACTAGAGTAAATACAAATCTGATTTCAGGACATTCCCTTCAATAAACCATATTAACATCAATACTTTAACATCAACCATATTAACGTAAAGATATAAACAAAAAAATATAATGTTTAAAAATATAGCATACTTTAATAGAAAATGTAAACCATACAACAAAAACTAAACCCTATAGAATATTAGTAACCTAAAGGTATTCTAAACCATAAACCCTACACCATAAACATTGAAACCAAACTTATCATTAACCTTGGATTAGTGAACCTAGTGTTTCTTAAACCCTACAACAAAAACTAAACCCTATAGGGTATTAATGAACCCAAGGGTATCAATAAAAAACATACATTAACGTAAATACATTAAGTTGTGAACCCAACTCTCATATGAACATTAATTTATTACCGGCAATCACAAAACATAGAACATATAAACAAAAAATTATAATGTTTAAAAATATAGTCTGCACTCTAATATAAAATGTAAACCATACAACAAAAACTAAACCCTATAGGGTATCCGTGAACCCAAGGGTATCCGTGAACCCAAGGGTATCCTAAACCCTAAACCCTAAACCCTAAATCCTATACCCTAAACCCTACACCATAAACATTGAAACCAAAACTTATCCCTAACCTTGGATTAGTGAACCCTAGTATTTCGTAAACTCTACAACAAAAACTAAACCTTATAGGGTACTAGTGAACCCAATGGTATCAATAAAAAACATATATTAACATAAATAAATTGAATTGTGAACCCAACTCTCATATCTACATTAATCTATTGCCGGCAATCACAAAACATAAAACATATAAACAAAAAATAATAATGTTTAAAAATCAATCCTACACTCTAATATAAAATGTAAACCATACAACAAAAACTAAACCGTATAGGGTATTAGTAAACTCAATGGTATCCTAAACCCTATACCCTAAACCTTAAATCCTACACCATAAATATAAACCCTAAACCCTCAAAACCTAAACCCTTACCCCTAAACCAAAAACTAAATCCTAAATCCAATGACTAGTGAACCCAAATATAATATAAACCTTAAATCCTAAACCCTAAATTCTAAACCCTAAACCACAAACTATACACTAAATCAAAGGATTAGTGAACCCAGTAACATTCTGAATCTTAAACTTTATATCCTAAACCCTATTATATAAACTCTAGAACCAAGGATTGGTGAATTCATCCGTATTCTAATGAAATTAAAACATAATTGAATATTTGCATATTAGTCTTTCATTTGTTGATGTAAACTCTTATGTATTGATATAAATATTCATATGTTGATATTAATGTTTAAATATAAATCCTCTAGATATACTGTTCATCTTTTTCATCGAAGATGTTGATTTTTTATGTCGTCATGTTTTCAATTAATGTATACCGAAGCACATATCTTTCACCACATAAGATCCATCATTCTCCTACAAATCTTATATGTTAATCTATCATATCAAGAATGTGAACAGTTGTTACAACCGTTGCGAAGAAAGAAGTGGTTGAGTCATAATTTGATCGGATTAGTCTCCTAAAGAATTAAAAATTGTTGTCAGAACTGAAATGCGATTGCTTGAAATACTGAAGGTTAAAATGTAATCATACACGAGAAAAATCATAAAAATCAAATTCTGTTTTCAACGGGCTTCTGACTAAATTATAATCGGGTCAAGGGATGTTTGGCCAAGAATCCCATTATTCTATAAACATAAACGAAAAAGAGAGCATTCTAAAAGCATACCGGCCATGTCTAAGGCAGAAGAAGAGATTAGAGATGTGTTCCACTTGGTGGAAATATGTGGAATCTTTATATATAATACGGACTTTGTTGAGACAAGAGACAAACAATTTCAACATGTGAATCTTATGTATTACTACTTCTTATTGATTGGTTGATTCATCCTAATACCTGGTCTTTGTTTTTAATATATAGAGGAGTAGGTGAGATTACTTTTTAGGATAAATATTATCAAGACAATGTGTTGTTGTACAATTCTTTTAACTGAATTAAAATCTCACCATACCAAAAAAAAAAAAATCTTACATTCAAATTAATAACAAATATGTGGAAAAACTGGTATTTTATATATTAAATTTAAAATCCACCACAGACCAAGATGGTCAAACATGATATAAATTGCAATGGAAGAATTTGAACATCGATCTCACAATGGTCAACTTTCAGTCACTAGACCAGTAGATTTCAGACCGTTTTATTTCTTTTTTTTTTTTTTTCCGCTAATAACTTTATTGATTTGAATATTTGTCTACATTGACCCATTCATTTAAAAATGGGGGACAGTAAGGGTACAAAGACCAACTATGTGGTGAATTAACTGCTTTTTTTGCAAGAAAGTCCGCTGGTTTGTTCCAAGTCCGTTTACGAAAGCTGAACTTGATATGAGAGAAGGTTTGTTTCCATTGTTGTACAGTGTGCACATAGTGGTGGAGGCGTAGACTTGATTGTTTCTGTTGTAGAAGATTGAATAAAGTCTGATTATCTCCTTCAAATATGATGTTATTGTATCCTAGTGACCACGTCGATTGTAGAGCCCATATGAGTGCAGAGAATTCTGATTCAATTGCCGTTTGACGTCCTTGGAAACTTCCCATCCCACAATGTAAGACATCACCATTAGAGTCCCTTATTATCCAACCTAGTCCAGATAGGATGTTACCTTCATGATGTGACGCATCGAAATTACATTTCACCCATCCATCCGGAGGACATATCCATCGTTGAACAGAGCAGCTACGAGGGGCGGTGGAGCTTGCGGGCATGTTCTGATTTACTGCACGTATCCATTCCTTAGTATCTTCTCTTGCACGGTTCAGTGTTTCTGTTGTACTTAGTAATTTAGCATTATATAGTAGATCCAAACGAGCCTTCCAAATACGCCATAGCACAAGTAGTGGTAAGAGCTGTCGTTCTTGTGTTTCATTGGTATTTGAGGATTTATCTAACAATATAGATAATTTCTCATGAAGTGTAGTGTACTGAGTAATTGTGTCGGTGATGGGCAGGTCAAAATCTTGCCATATCTCTTGAGCGTAGCTGCAGTTGAAAAATAAATGAGTGGTAGATTCCTCAGTTTCTCCACAAAAGTAGCATGTTGTATCTACCGGGATTCTTCTGGATTGTAAATTCACCAGTACAGGGATTATGTTTGATGCAACTCGCCATATAAAGTGTTTGATTTTTGGAGTTACATTAGAAGCCCAAATCTTCTGGGAAAGCTGAGGGTGAACAGCCAAGGGAGGCATCGGGGTTGATGCAGTATTTGCACCAATTGCAACATGGTATCCAGATTTAACTGTATATGTACCGCTGATTGTATGGGACCAGATAAACCCGTCATTCTGTTGTGTAGGCGGGAGATATATCTTTTTTATAAGATGATGATCTCCGACTTCAATTAATTCAGTCAACTCATCTTCATTCCATTGCCCTGTGTGGGGATCAATCAGTGCCCGAACAGGCAGAGTTGGGTTCGTAAGTGGTAGGAGGTTTGGGGCACGAGGCGGAATCGTTTGCAGCCATATATCAGATATTATTGTTTCTAAACCATTGCCAACACTATAGTAACCTCCTTTTATGATCAGATCTCGTCCATGTAGTAATGATTTCCATCCATGGGAAGATTGTGTACCTTTAGTAGCTCTGAGTAGGGATCCATTCTTGAAATACTTATGCTTCAAGATACGATATAATAATGACTGTGGTCGTTGTAATAGCTTCCATAGTGTATTCCCCAGCAGTGCTTGATTGAACTGTTCAAATTGTCGAAATCCGAGACCTCCTTGTTTCTTAGATCGAGACAGCTTTTGCCATGAGATCCATGACATTTTCCTTTTTCCATTCACTGTCCCCCACCAAAAAGAGGATAACAGACTATCTAATTCTGTACATAATTCAACAGGGATTTTGAAACAGTCCATTGAGAAGACTGGGAGAGCAGACGCAACAGCTTTTATAAGGACTTCTTTACCAGCTGGGGAAAGGTAACGATTTTGCCATCCGGATAATATCTGTTTGACTCTGTCTTTGATAAACTTGAAACTCTCTGTTTTGTTTCTTTGGAGTTGCTCAGGCAATCCTAAATATTTTCCGCAGCCACCAATATTAGGAATTTGTAACGTAACTTGGATGTTTTCTCGTGTGTGATTGAAGACTTTCTGTCCGAAAGTTATACAAGACTTGTCAAAGTTGATTTGTTGTCCCGATGTCTCAGCATATAAATCAAAAATGCATCGTAGTTGTTGGCTGTTCTGTGCATCTGCCTTGATGAAGAAAAGCGAATCGTCTGCAAACAGAAGATGTGACAGAGGAGGACCACCTATACTTATCCTTAGTGGCTGAAGTTGTCCCGTTGAAGTGGCGTGATTTATCATTGAACTTAAGACATCTGCACAGAGGATGAATAAAGTGGGAGAAAGAGGGTCACCTTGTCGCAATCCTCTGGAAGGCTTGATGTATCCATGTGGACTTCCATTAATCATAACAGAGAAAGAGACTGATGTAACACAGGTCATAACTAGCTTTATCCAATGGTCGGAAAAACCTTTTTTCGTCATAACTGATTTCAGAAATTGCCATTATATTCTGTCATAAGCCTTACTGATGTCTGTTTTAACAGCCATGAAGGATGTTGATACTCTACGTTGAACTTTTAAGGAATGTAGAGCTTCATGTGCTAAAAGAATATTGTCACTTATCTGTCTTCCAGGTATAAATGCTGCTTGGTTTTCGGATACAACATGAGCTAAGATTGGTTTCATCCGAGTAACCAACACCTTGGAAATGATTTTGTAAACCACGTTACAGAGAGCTATGGGACGAAAATCTTTCATTGTCTCTGGACTGGTGGTTTTTGGGATTAGGCACAGGTTTGTGTGATTGAGTTGTGAGGGCATGACTCCAGTTTCAAAGAAGCTGTTGACCATTTCCACAATTGCAGGTCCGACAATGTACCAATATTTTTGATAAAATATGGCTGTAAATCCATCTGGTCCTGGAGTTTTTGTTGCACCAATAGAGAATAAGCATGTACGAACTTCTTCAGTCGTGATTGGTTTTAAGAGATTCTCATTCATATGCGTTGAGACCACGGGGTGAATTGTATTCAATACTGCAGACAGGTTGTGGGAACCTTGACTAGTAAATAGTTCAGTAAAATACCTTGCTGCTTCCCATCCAATGTTCTCATTCCCTTGTATATCTGTACCAGTCGGATCCTTGATAGAGTGGATACGGTTACGAGCTCGCCTGTTTTTGGTGACAGAGTGATAAAAACGTGTATTTCTCTCACCGGAAGTGAGCCATGTGTTACGACTTTTATCTCGCCAAAAAGTTTCCTCATCAGTATATGCTTGTTCTAACTGAAGTTTCAAGGCAGTGATGTCATCTCTAGAACTTGGGTATCGACTATGTGCTTCATCAATTGCAGAGATCAGGTTTCTAATACGGGCTGCTGAATTAGAGGGAGATAGCTTTTTCCATTCTGATATGTGATGTCTACATCGTCTGATCCGATTAGTAATAGGTAATCCAACAGGCTGTAACTGAGAAGACCATCCATTTCTGACAATTTGTTCAAACTCTGGATTCTGACATAATCTTCTATCAAACATAAACTGTTTCTGCGTTTTTTCTGCATACTTACGAATGTGTATAACTGCAGGGCGGTGGTCTGATTCTACCATCTCCAAGTAATGAACCTGAGAAGCCGGATACATTGCTCGCCACTCATCATTGGCAAAAACACGATCTAACCAGCTTTCTATTGAATATGTTCTTCTTTTTCCCAACCATGTCATATTGTTCCCAGTATACGGCAAATCACTAATACCACACTGATTTACCATGTCGTTAAATTTAACCAAACTCGCAGCATCTCGGGGTTTTCCTCCTCTTTTCTCATTAACTCTTAATACCTCATTAAAATCACCGCACAGGAGCCATGGACCATTTCTGTTACTTGCTATCTGTTTAAGTTTATCCCAAAGAATATGTCTTAAACCTCGGATTGGATGGCCATAAACAAAGGAGAAGTAGAAGAACCCATCTTTATTCGTAACCTTACAATCCATCAAGCGTTCATCAGAAACTAAAAAAGAAACTTCAACAGAATTGTTCCAGAAGAGAGCTAATCCACCACCAATGCCTAAAGGCGAAATACAATACATTATCATAACCTAATCGCTTCCCAACATCACAAACAACAGCATCTGGGTTCTTGGTCTCGATCAGAAAGAGTATGTCCGGGGAATAAGTAGCCTTAATCCCTTTTAGGCGTCGAACTACCGTGCACTCCTTCAAGCCTCGGCAGTTCCAAAAGGTTGTATTCATGTCGGACCCGGTGGCTTATGGCCCACCGTACCGTCTCGATCAGGCTGTGTCTTGTGGTGTTCAGTTGGCTCTTGTATTGTGTCATCCGGAATAAAGATTCCATACCATGTAAGAGATTCACGGATATCAGAATGCACCCTGCGTTTCTTGGAGAAATTCTCATCAAAGGCATCATTGAAGAGTACCTGTCGCATATGTGTAGCCACTGGGGTTGGTCCCTGAGAGGATGATTCTTCTTCAGTCTTGCGCTTTTTACTCGATCCCTGATTATCATCTGTAACCGGAGAGGCATCTTCCGGCATGGGTGTCTTAGGAGGACTTGGTCTTGGCGACTGTTGGGGATGAGTGAATCCTGGAGGACCTTCAGTGTCAGAATCTTTGTCACTGTCATCTTCATCCTTTGGGAATGGAGGATCATCATGGGGTTGTGCTAGTGGGCATTCATTGGCATCGTGAGTCATCATACCACAGATAGAGCAAAATCCCCTGAGTTTCTCGTACCTGAATTTCAAAGTGGCCGAGATATTGCCAAAAGTGAAAACACGCTGAAAACGAAGAGGGTCATTTACATTCCAGAGTAAGCGAATACGGACAAAGTCAACAAGCAGTGCCGCGTGTTCATCAAAATCTGATTCCATGAAATTACCCATCGCATCACCAATACGCGAGACAATGCGAGATGTGAGGAATTGGGCAGGGATTCCCCTTACTTGGACCCAGAATGAGATGTGGTCCATTTCGTCTTCCGAATGGTTAGGGTGCCATCGTTGGAGTGAAAGCATCCATTCGTTGAATGACCATGGTCCCCGACGCAACACCGACATCATAGCCTCCTCTGATCTGAAGACGAATTGCACTTTATGGTTTTCGATAACTCGACCCATAACATCATCTCCCAAACCCCACAGACGGGGAAGCGCTGTGAGCATTGCACGGATGTTCTGTTTTCTGGGATTGAAAGGTTTCCCAATCAAACTGAAACGATTTGCTTCCACCGCTTCATGACAGAGATCAAGCGGTACTGCAACAGCATCATCAGCCACTCCGAGCGTAATCTCTTGCATACGACGACGAACTTTTTCAGACATGATTTTTAGGAAGAGGGGAAATTCGGACGAAGGGGAATCTGTTTGCAGAAAGTGGGGTTTAAATAGAACGGAGGATATGGCAGTTTCAACCGTATACACTTTTTGTATCGTTGACCAAACCGCCGGAAACCGACGGAAACTACCCCCCGGAGAAGGACATGAGCGGTTACCGAGTAACCGACGGCATCGCCAATAAAATCGCTTGAGAAATCGCATGAGAGAGAAAAAATTGTAAGAAGAGTTTTTTTCCGTTTTATTTCTAATATTACTCATATTGACCCAGGAAAAGTAATTCAACCCATGAAAAACTTTGGATCACCAAATTTAGACCGTCGTGTTTCTAAGTGTAAAAGTTTTATATATTGACCCAGGAGAAAAGTTACCCATATATGTATGTATATATACTCATCCCTTGTATATTTCTAACTTCACGCGTGATTCTCTCGAATTTGGTCTAAAGACAACTAAACAAAAACTAAAAGTCAGTAAAACAGCTAACGAAAACTATTAAACAAAGACCCAGTGTGTAATAAATAGTTAACAGGATTATCAAACATGCAGCGTCACTTATTTTGTCTGGGCAATTATATATATCCATTCCTAAATTTATTGAGTTCTTGAACTTAACTTTGGATAAAAACTTTGAGGTACAAAAAGTGGTAAAAGGAAACGAATATAGGACAACTACGAAAATATTACATATACTAGAACCGGATCCGCGCATCCGCGCGCGAGACTATATTTTATTTAATATTAATTTTTTAAAATTTTAAATTTAGAGTTTATGAATTATAGATATAATTATAAAAGTATGTGTTTCACCTAATAACATTAAAACAAACATTAAGAACGGGATGATATTATTTAAATTGGAGTTATACGAATCTTGTCACTATTAGAGAGATTTTTTATGTCTTTGTTAAAAGTCGAGAGTAACACTGTTGTTTTAAACGGTCAAAAAGTACGCGGGAAGAATAAATTAAAAAATTACATCTATGAAATTAAAATATAAGTTAGAGTAAATATCAAATTTGAAAATGGAATATTTCGAAAAGTTAAATAAAATTTAGATAGTAATGTTAAGGTTGGTATTCATATTTGTTAATATTCATTATATATACTGCTAATAATATATTTTGTCAACTTTTGTTTTTTTAAAAACCCTAAATAGAATAGTATTATATATTTTTATTTTGTAAAAATTAGTCAAACAAAAATTCAATTTATAAATTTGATTTTAAAATTTAATTTGAATATCATTTTTATCCTATAAAGGAGGAGTCCTTTATTCTTTTGTTTGATGGATCATTGTTGAGTTATTTGTGTGAATTCACTGGTTTTAGAAATCTTAACTTGAAAATAAACATATAATAATTTAAATTACTTAAATTGCTAGAGTAATAATCTAGAAGAAAACATAAGAATTAAAGTGTTGCTAATTTTATTTTGAATTGACTATAATAATATATAACATATATTAATTTCATATTTATAGTATGATTATATAATATATCTATCGATTTATATATATATAGTTTTAATTATTTTAATATATAAATATTATAGTTTGAAAAAATTAACAGACCCATTCTATATATATATTTGAATGTAATTTCAAATTTATAAAAAACTATGCTAACCCGTTAATATATTAGTTATTTTTAATGTCATAGAATCAAAACAGATTAATTAAATATCTTAACCCATATTATTGTTATTTAAATATTTTTATAATAGAAATTACAAAAACCCTGTAATTATATATATAAACAAATTAACCTGTTTCACTATATCATTGAATAATATAATATATATATATATATAGACTTAGTTTTAACATTTTCATTTTATCAAGTTAAAATATATCAATCTAATTAAAGAATTTTATTTTTTCAAGTTAAAAGTTTATATTTTATAAATTATATTTTATTAAAATTATATTTGAATTATTTATGTATGTTTTTATTTATTAATAATTGGAGTATTTTCAAAAACATATTTTTATTTTTTTATTTTGTAATTTATATAAATAATTGATGTATTATATTATTTATTTGTATTTATTATTTGATTGAATAATTTAATATGAATGATTTTATTTTATTTTCGTTTTTAATTAATAAAGAAAGTGGGACCCATTATTTTATATTGTTTGGATACATATTTAGTAGAGATAATGTTAATTTCCATAATCATAAATGTTTATCTCAACTTCTAATCTGAACCGTTTATCTCAACTTCTAATCATAACCGTACATTATAAATGATATGATAATGACAATAATACCCTTAATGAAAATTTTTAAAAAACAAAGAAACACAATGGCACATTTCGTAATATAACACATGGATAAATGTTTGTTTCAAAAATGATTTCTGTTTTAATATAGTAGATTTTTTTCTATGATGTTTCTTTTTTATTTTACCATACTACAGAGCATACAAAATAGCATACAGTTGAGACATATTTACCTAATAAGCATTAGCATTTATGGTCAAAATTTCCTTTTTTACAATAGTGTAAAGAAAGTTTGAATGTTTTTAATTTCCTTTCTTATTTGCCTTCACCAGTTTTCTTGTTTGCTTGTGAACATTAATGTAAAAACTATTGGTTCCATCCACATACATTTTTTTGAAGTCAACAAGTCAATAAATATATTTAATTTATTCAATTGATAATTTATGCATGGGAGAAGAATAGTAAAAGGCTAATAATAAGAATCATTAATTAATATAAATTTTGAAAATAGATAATTAACTCAAAATTTTAAATAAATTTGATTAGTATATACAAATAAATTTTCTACTTAGAATTTGTGTAAAACAACCTTAAGCGACAAATAGATGGAAGGAATAGTTTAAATTTTGAGCTTAGTGCTTAGATTTAAACTATTTTGTCAATTTTATTAAAATAGACCGGAGACTGTTATTTTAGTTTGAGATATCAAATTTATATTGTGAGAAGAGAAAAAAAATTATATTTACTCATTAAATAGGTAACGTATTGAAAAAAAAAAACTAGGTAACGTATTGGGAATGAGTAAACATTCTTGCCTAGTATAGTCTTTTGGGAGCAATATACAAAAAAACACTTGAGAGAGTGCCTAACTTTCCTAAAGTGTTAAACTCTGAGGTGAAACAAAGCCAAAAGAAAACGAATATTGAGGCTCTTTTTAGCCTATTGCGACGGTGGATATTCGTATTTAACACCAAAACCAAACTTGTAATCCTTGCGCACATGAGCCACCTGGTCATTCAACAAAAGGGTACGTTTTCAATACCAATCATAATAAATCACGTACAGGAACATGAAACCGCATGATTTAAGTTATTTTCTTTACCTCTGCTGATAGAAGCAAACCGAGTCCATTCCCCAATTTTTCTTCGACGTGAGTAGAGATAACACCATAAGAATTGATCTTTCCTCTTACCCGGCTCTAAAACCAAACCCAGAAAAATAAAACACAAATTAGAACATTTTTTTTAGTTGTTGTTGATTGTTTAAAACTCCAACAAGACAAAGGAAGGTACTCAAGTATGTACCTGTCTAAACATGATGTCATACCCAACACTAGCTGTACCATATCTGAGCCCAGAATGGTAACTGTAACCTGCTGCTAAAGAAATCTGATCACAAAGAAAACATTAAAGAGTGCATGATTTAGCTTATCTAATTAAAGGTGAACTGAGATGATACTAGAACGTTTACCTTATCTGTAACCTTATGAACATAGTTCATGATAGCCGCACCAGAGGATTCAACCTGCCCAGAGGCAATCTGTTGGTAATATAATAGTGAAAGTTAGCTTGAAGATCAAAAGAAAAGAAAATAGAGAAGCTGTGAGTTGCCCAAATTCTGATTTGAGAAGAAACACTTTACCATTTGATCAGTCTCGTACCTAGCGGCGCAACTAAGATGCGACGACTGTGGCTGATCACGCCATAAAACCTCCCCACCTAGAGATAGTTTGGGTGTGACATGCTGCAAGAAAACTCTATAAATCAGTGCAAAGAAATAGTTTATATTATTGTAACTAACAAAAGGTAATCTAGCAACACACTTAATCACAGAGCATAACCGAACACCTTTTGGTCAGTGAAGTTTACACCAAATTCATAATTGGCACTTGGAGTCTTGCGTATTTGAGATTCGTAATAACCAATTGGAGTTGGTCCCATCGATATGCTGTTTTGAAACATCAATTCACAGGGTTAGTTACTTAGGACACACGAATATGAAAAAGAAAAAAAGAATACTTATTAACCAAAGCATCTCAGTACCTA
Organism: Isatis tinctoria; assembly: GCA_010577795.1. Taxonomy (NCBI): domain Eukaryota; kingdom Viridiplantae; phylum Streptophyta; class Magnoliopsida; order Brassicales; family Brassicaceae; genus Isatis; species Isatis tinctoria. Next base: position 33,431,648 of record CM021244.1, on the reverse strand, counting down.
TGACGAAGAGAAAACTTGTGGTTCATCTTCTTGTTATAGTCGAGGCGGAAACCCTCAAAGAGTTCTGGCTCTAGAGACACTGCAGTGCAGAGTGAAATAAAAACCACACATACGAGCAAAATCTTACGTAGGATACTTGAAAAGTACACCCAAATCAAAGTGCAAGAAACAGGTGAAAGGTCGTAACTTTAGGTTATCTCCGGGTTTAGGAGAGCGTAGAATGTCACATACTTAAAAGACGAAATCAAATTCCCACAGTATACATTATTAATTAACACCAATGCATTTCCGCAAAATCCATTTCGATTCCGATACGTTGGTTCCAAAAGCACAGAGTAAAGAAGAGCCATAAAACCCAAGACTGTGTTAGAATAAAGAAGATAGTAAAGGTTGAAGAGTGTGTGAGTACTCAACTGGTAGCTTCACTGTGGATTTCTTCGTACGGGTAAGGGCAACGGAGGTTTGAGTAGTCTACTTTCTCGTCGATCTTGGTCTTCGGATCGACTTGTGCCGTCCGATTCGGTGGTGCAAAGCCCGCCATTGCTGCTGCTTTCGTCAGCGTACAAAAAAAGAAAGAACACTTTTCCGAAAAGAGAGGAAAGATGAAGGAATTTAAAGCGAAGCGAAGAAGACGGAGAATCAAAGGTGTGCGCCATGGGTTTTATAATCTGCCTAATATGGGCTGACCCGGATTGATTTTACTTCTCAAACGGGTCGTACCCGATCAATTTATGTACAGCCGGGAAACACCCACCTTTTAATCAAAGACGTAGAAAAAAAATTGAGTTTTTTTTTTCTTCACCATCGTCACGTTTTGAACCGATAACAAGTTTGGAATGTTTTATACTGTTATAAATCGTTTTGCATGACTGACTCCAAATGCATGCAATTAGTAACGATAAAGGTTATTTAATACTCGGGATCAATTTGAATAAAATAATCTCTACTTTTGAAAATATGGCTAACCCGCCACAAAAGTCAACAGAGAGGATACAAAATTATAACTCAGTCAACGCAGAACAGTGTCCAATTTTTAATCTCTATGATCGCTCATCACCATCGTTGATAAGCATTTTTTCAGACCATCATTAAGCTTTTATTCGCTCTTTTTAAGTCTTTATTAGCAAACGCATAAAGTGTGTCTACAAGGAATCTGAGCTTAAAGAAAGAAAAAGCATAAAAACCTAAACTATTTGAGGCTTTCTTGTGAGCACTCACACAGAAGCAGGAATCATGCCCAAAACTTTCATCATGAACGCAAAGGTAAACGCATCTTCCTGAAGCTTCTCGAATCTGCAGCATCAATTCATCAAACATGGGTCAATCGCAACAAACCAACCTTCGTTAGTTTGAACAGAACTCGAGTCCAGTACAAATGTAGAAAAGGATATGTGATTTGTTCGTACCTCCCAGATTTGGAGAAATGCCCAGCGCCAAGCTCACATTTGAACAAAAGTAAGTTGCTGTCAGTCTTCATTTCTCTCAGTTTCGCCACAAACTTGGCAGGTTCAGAGTACATGACCCTCGGGTCTGTTAGACCAACACAGTTCCAAACATCCATAAGTCAGAAACATATCATTTTCCAAGCTTGTTTTAGTAAGAGTCAGCGAAACAAACGATCATAAAGGTCAGGATAACGTATTTAGCCAAAATCAGAAGCAATTTTGATTACAAATTGTATCTAGACAGAATAATGCTTACCATTTAACCCAGCAGTTACAAGAACATTAGGATAATTCTGCGCCGTAACCTGTTAAGTTGGAATGGAATAGATGCATCATCTCAAATAACTTCTGTATCATGTATCGCAGATAATATCAAAAGAAGCGATATACTCACATTGTCAACGGGGGAATATGACTTCATATAGAAGTAAAATTCTTCCTTCCTGGGGTCACCCCATTCCTACAATGGTAGAAGCCAATAATAGACCACAATTTAGGAAGCCAATAAAATAAAAAAAAAATTAGGAAGCCCTTTTTCAGATGAATAACTTTAAAACATTATTAAACAAAATCAAATGAGAGCTTCTTGATTCCTAAGGGAATCTATCTACCGATATGCTTATTCCAGTTCCCAACTATTATTAACACATGCAGATGATGTACTTTGTAAAGTAAGAAAGTATGTAATTCATGTGTTTTAAGGCAGTGTACAAGCATCGAACCCACCTCCCATTCTGATGTCGTAAGTGGAATAGTTGGGTCCAGCATTGTTGTCAAAACATCTACAAAAGGAACTCCAGCTACAACCACCTTGAACAAGTCGGGCCTCATATTAAGAACAGCCCCCATCAGCAATCCACCAGCGCTTCTTCCTTCGACACACAGTTTTTCCTTTGAGCAATACTTAAGTTCTATCAAAGACTCAGCACAAGCAATAAAATCAGTGAATGTGTTTTTCTTCTTCAACAGCTTTCCGTTCTCGTACCACTGTCTCCCCATTTCACCACCCCCACGAACATGGGCAATTACATAGATAAAACCACGATCTAACAGGGATAACCTTGATGCCTTGAAATATGGATCCACAGAAATCTGTAAAGAGAGAGTAAGTTATGCTTAGCAAAGAATAGGTGAAAGGACCAAGGATATGAGCACCATAAAAGCTTCAGCTAAAAATACCTCATATGAACCATATCCGTAAAGCAGCAACGGATCAGACCCATCGAGCTTTGCAAGATTTTTGTTATAAACAATAGACATTGGAATTTGGGTTCCGTCAGATGCAGTGACCCATTTCCTTTCTGTAACATAATTTGACGCGTCAAAACCTCCCAATACCTGAATTAAATACAGCAGGTTATCATAGAGATCAAGCGATGACCAGGCAGTTTATATACGACAAAAAATCGTAAAAGTTAGTAAAAGAGAAAAAAACCAGGGAACTTTTATTTTTATTTTTCATGCGTTTCCTGTATATATGACTCGCTACCATTGAATGATTACGCTTATGCATTGCAAATTTTACACGGCAACTAGATGTGCAGGGCGCATAGGAAACGAAGCCGGAGCAAATGAGTATACTTTACTTACTGTGTCAATCTTCTTGATAACAGAAGTGCCGCTGTCCATGTCATAGTCATACACAGAAGGAGGTGTCTTCAACGAGCTGTAGCGAAACCTTAAAACACTGGACGAAAACTCAGACTCTGTTGAGTCAACTGAATAGACCGGATCAACAAAGCTAACACTACGACCAGCTTGGAGACCGTTCAGAGGCTGTCCCTCAGCAGGAAGCCTATGAACTGTTATCTTCTGCAGTCCCTGTTCACGCTCGAATACTGCAAGATGATCTCGAAAAAGCTGGATTTCCTGAATCTTTACACTGTCCACATCAAAAATATAGTATAGTTATTTAGCTATAGGATACAAGGTGGCCTTAAAGTTAAGTGAATAATTCATCATCAAACATTCAAACTAAACTACCAATTGGAAAAAAACCAGTCATGCATGCGTCTAAGCCAAAGAATATAAATGAGACTAAAATTAGTTGGCCTTCCTCTGGACTTTGGATGGGAACACAGACAATGGTAAACAGATTCTAACAAAAATGTTTGACCTTTCTCTATGTGGAAGCAGAACTGTTGTCTTTGATGTGTCATCAACTGAGCAGGCGATAAGTTCTGAGTTGTAAAATTCCGTGCTCCTTCTTTGGATGAAAAAGTGGTTCCCTCGATGACTGACAGATGAATCAATGCCATCTACACGAGGTGTCAGCACCCTGAGTCCATCCTGAGGCTTGGAGACATCTAGCGAGAAGACAAATCTTGTAGTTTTGCTTTCGGATGCAACAAATAAATACTTATGGCTCTCAGAGGCGTGAAGATCAAGAGAAAACATATCATCCTTTTCTTGGTAAAGGCACACATCACTGCTTTGTTCTGTCCCCAACTTATGTAACCAAACCTGTTACAAAGAATATATATGAAAGCCACAAAGACTGACTGCCGAATCGAGTAAAAAACTAAAAATCATTGATTTAAACCAAATAAAAAACTTAATTGAGCAAACTTTAAACGCTGCCTACAAAATAGAAAATAAAATAAACGTTAAAAAGTAAACCTTGTCAGGCCGCAGGATTTCGTCCATAGTTATGTAGACCAAAGCATCGTTACCAGCCCATTCAAGATAACAAGTCAGTCCTTTTAGTGGTTGTCCCAACGGTTTCAGGGCCTCAGAGTCGATGACATTTACAGTGTATATTTCATCGCCTTTTGTGTCCTCTGCATACGCCACCAACTTATGATCGGGACTGGCCTGAAGACAGCATAAAGAGAATGAAACATCATCGTTAACGAAATCTATTCATAGCAAAGTTCCAAGAGTCTCTAACCTTGAAGGCACCAATACTGTAGTAGTCATACTCTTGGGCCTTGATATTCTCATCCAATAGTATATGCTCAGGAGGAGCATCTGGACCAGTAGGCATAGTATCATGCACAGAAGGCTCAGCCTTGTTGTCAGCGATCAAACGCCTACAGTGCTGAACATATTCCTTTCCTTGAAGATTCTTCTTATAATAGTAATAAGGACCCTTGCGTAGAGGTGCAGATATATCATCTTCTTTGATCCTCCGTCTTATCTCAGCAAAAAGCTGATTCTCGAATTGCTTAGTCCCTGGAAGATAATCACCATCTAATTATAATACTCCAGATGGGAGAAAAGGAAAGCGAAAAACCCTAATCCTTAAAAAACCTCACTCACCAGACATGACGGAATCAGTGTAGTCATTTTCTTCACGGAGGTAAGAAAGCATGTCGGGATTGCAACGGGAGTCGTCACGGAGCCAGTAGTAATTGTCAACCCTAACGTCACCGAACATCTGCATCACGTGCTCCACTTTCTTCGCCGCAGGAGGGGATCTCGATGCCGCCATGTCTCCCGATGCTGTCAAAGGCAATGATGCAGCCCCGGTTTCAGAGGACGGGGAGGAATAAGAAGAACACAACCGCAGATTAGCTAGGCGGCGAGGGACAAGAGGAGCGAGGCAAGAGAGAGGTGCACCGAAGTGGAGAAGACGACGATGAGGTGCGAGAAAGAGAGAGCCAAGGGAAACGAATCCTTGCCTTGCTGCTATCATTTATCTAGTGAGGAGCGCGATATTCGCGACGAGTTGTTAAGATATGATCGGTTAATTCCGGTTCAGGAGCCCGAATCCGGCTACACACCAGAATCGAACTAATAGTTTGAACAAAAACAAAACGATTCCAAAACGATTCCAAAACAATGCTATTGATTACACATATTGTTCGTGTCTTCGTGAATTATTATTGAACTTGAGAATGTTGGCTTCATGAATTTTCCAGCCTGAGGTAACCCAAACCTAACCGAACCGTACTAAAACGAACAAAAACAAGATGGGATGATGAAATTGGTCTTACATACAGAACAAAGATAAACCAAAAGGAAAAAAGCACGTATAAATAATAGCATCCAGAGTCTAGATCAAGTTAAAAGTGCACTGAAACCACTAAAATTGACAAAGTGACATTCACTTTCACAAAGATGTTTCCAAAAGAAGATGAAAAAAAAAAAAAAACAATGGAAGTGTAAAAACAACATCAGAAGATATACCTTGAAAGAACATAAGCCAATGGCGCTAACTTCATCAGAACAATAGGAGACTAATAATGTAGAATCATCATTATCCATCACAGGAAATAAGGAACACCTGTTCTCGGCCCTCTCATTTGATTGTTCTCTTCTGTCTCCGTAAAGAACTTCACTTCCCTTTCCTGGTAATTAAGCATATTTTCATCAAATCATAACCGTCACTGAGGACTATATCAGACCCTAAACACTTCTCAGAAACAGTTCAATAGAAGAACACAGAGAGCATAGATCAGATCCTAAACACTTTAACAGGAGGTCTATACAAGAACACATAGCACAACCAATACTGCAATTATTATATATGTAAGGCAAAAACATAGTTCGAACTCTATCTCCATAAACAAGAAGTTCGTTTATGTTTGGGTCGAGAGAAAAGCATCAAAAGGAGCAACTTAATGAATAAGAAAAATAATACGAGGTAAATAAAACCTCGCTTGTTAAGAAGATAAAAGTAAGAATCAGATGAAACGCGAAACTGTGGCATATCAGTAGGTAAAGAGGAAACAAATGGCTCACCATGTTGTCATTGAAACTCAATATAGAAGCCACATTCCCACAGCGGTAGCAGTAATTAGGTGCAGACCACACCTTTACACAAAAAATAAAGAGAAGAAACATCACCAAGCAGATTATTATACTTCAAAATAGCCAGAATGAATCATAAGAAGCAACATACTTACAGTTACAAGGCCTTTATCTTGGAACATGTACTTGAGACCTTCTTGTACAAGCTGATGTGCGCGACATACTAGATCAAGATTGTTTATATGGTTAAACTGCACAAGAAGCGAAAGCAAAGATAAAGAAGTAAATTACATTTGTTTCATATACAGATTATTCAAATTTCAACCAAAAAATAAATAACTAACCATACCTCAGTGGTAACCCTGGACCCGAAAAGCCAACCAGCTCCACGTGGACTGACAGCCCATGTTTCAATATCTTCAGGATCGCTCCACATAAGATCACAGAATGGTCCTTCATGCGGGATTTCGCAGTTCCGCTCAATCAATCTTATCTAAAGGACACAATAAGATCTGAAGTGAGTGAATGAGATTTAACCAATCATGAATAAAGCTTTCAGGGTGAAAACCAGAAAATGATTAAAACAAAAGGAAGAAGCACTTTTTAACCTGATCGATTGTCCGTACATCAGGTGAAAGACCACCGTGAACACATAGAACCTACATCGGCGAAGCAATACTTTTTAATATAGTATACAACTTATGCATTCGTATAATTCTTAGAGAAAATACATCACAATACAATGCTAAAGATACTGAGGAGATGACTTACAGTGCCATCTATAATAGCTGAGAGTGTAAGATAGTCAAAAACATCCGTGCAATATCTCCAAGCATTAGCATTACCATACTTCCTTTGGCATTCGTCATAGAAACCATACACCTATCAAATATAATTTAAGACACCAACTTCATTTAAAAGTGAACGTGCAGGGACAAAATATACAAACCAAGTGTAGCATGAAAACTAAACAGAAACAATTTAAACAAAACAGCGAGCAGAAAGAAAGTGAAAAAAACACCATCACTTCTTATTTACAGTGGTTGTCTTGGATTATCTAATTACCAATTTCCCAAGACTTGTCACCATGTAAGAATACTTTTATCATACTGTCAGCAGATACTGGAATAGTACATTTAATTTGCTACAGGAGGTACACTCCTCGGCTAAATCATATTGAAGATTTACCAGAAACGTGCTCAAAATACAACAAAAAAATCATTATAGTCTTCGCCCTTGACAATGGAAGTTAAAAATTATGAGATATGGTGTAGGAATAGAGATAAATCACAAACTTCCAAGAATAAAACTCGAGGATGCAGAGGATCATGTTACTAAGTAAAGCACGAACTTTGCAAAACTAGCTTCCAGTACCCGTGTCACCCAAAACGCATCTTAGATAACATCCATGTCTCCGTCTGGCATGCCTTTGGCACAAACTTAAACTTCCAAATCCAGTAATAACCATCGAGGAAGAAACTCGAAGTTACTTTTCTACTAGCAACTGCGTGAAGGGCATTGGAACAATAGACACCAGTGAAGCAGAATAAAGCATACCTGAGTTAGTTGTCTGCTTTCATGATTTCCACGCAAAAGTGTGATATGGGCTGGATATCTACACACGAGAGAAAGATCGGTTATAAGCTCAATGGAGCAATGTGTTTTACTTTTACAGCTTAAAGAGCATTCTCACGAGAACTATGACATAATAGCGAAAAAGAAAGCATGATCAATGGAAAGCATAACTTGTACCTTGCTTTAAGAAGCAAAAGAATAGTGAAAACTTCAAGACTGTTGTAACCTCTATCAACGAAATCTCCCTGAGAAATGCCCGAAAGCAAAATTAAAACCAAATAGATTGACGCCCAAAAGAGAGAGAAGTGTATACCATAAATATGTAATTTGTCTCGGGAACATGACCTCCGGTCTGGAAAAGCTTCATAAGATCATGAAACTGGCCATGGATATCACCACAGACGGTGACTGGACTGTTGACAGGTTGTACATTCGACTCCTCAATGAGAATCTCTTTCACCTGTAAAGAGTATGAATAAACGTATCTTCGGATTACCAAATGTTGTCATGAAGAAAAACGGAAAAGAAGAAGAACATATAGGGTATTTGCAAGCGCGTGCTGTTGTGTATCCGTTAGTGAATTAAATTTGGCTACAGAAGAACTATACGTTATCCCTAATTCTCTAGAGTCAATAAATCCCATCTTCAAAAAGAGAGAAAAACCCTAAAATCCAATAGACCAAAACGACAAAAGGAAACAGTAAAGTTCCAGATTCGAAGTGAAGTTCCACAAAGATAGGAAAGCAGAGAATTGGGTCTGTAGATGCATGAATCTTTCGCAGAAGAGGAAGAAGAAGAAGGAGAAGAAGAAGGCGTACGTATTCGCAAAGAAGCTGAAGCTCGTCTTCGGAGAGATGTTGGCCTTCTTTAACCTTGGAAATCCATTGATCCAAATCCATGGCGCCTTTTTATCCTCTCTCTCTCTCTCTTTCTTCTGTGTAAAGAGTAGAAACTCGCAGAAATTCTTGCTGCTGTTTCGTCGAATTCAATGGCGAGAGTTTCCAAAACGAAGAGAGGATAGATCTAGCAGAGCATTGCTCCCTCCGCTTCCTTAGGGTTACGTAAGAGGAAAGAGAGAGAGGCAGAAAGGGGACACAAGGAACCAAAAACAATCTCTCGACCCAAACCCAATTTGGTCTTCAAACTCGATCCGTCCTTATTTTTACATTTATTAACCTTTCTTTTGGCAACTCATTTCACATCTTTTTCATTTCTCATCTTATTACAAACAAAACAAAAAAAATCATTAGAAATTTAGAATTACCAAGTTTTTAATTTTTTTGAAGAATTATTTTGCTTAAAATGAAAAGTTAGAAGCTTCTGGAGCTTTTCTTTTCGTTAATTTAGTCCCAAAAAAATTGTGAAAAATATGTCTATCTTTTTAAGAGTGATTTTTGGGTTGTCAATCATAATACAAGATGATGTTTTGAGAATTTTTTCTTATTTCAAGAATAAATCTCTTATTTTATAAAATAAGAAGCAATATTTAATTTCGTAAAACACGATAGTGGAGTATTTTATGATGGTTCTTTAATGTCAAAATTAGTAATTAACAAAAGAAAATTCATGTGGATACGTTGGTAATGATAAAGAAGATTGGAAAACGAGGAACAAAATTGTATTTGAACAGTATTGGGATATAAAAGTGTTGTTGGTATCCAATTCTACAAACAGCTAGCTAGGTCCAAAAAACAAAATTAAATCCACATTAAGATTTTTATAGGTGGATTTTGTAGTGAAAAAATTGGAAGGATGTCCGGAAATTGGTATAAAGTGAGATTGAAATCTCAAATAAGACCAAAAATTGTGTGAATGGATCAAAATAAGACTTACTAAAATAAGACCAAAAATGTGTGAATGGTCGAATCTATGGTCGTTTGGTCCAGTGTTGGATTCGTTTAACTGGTGATATACCTAGTATTGCAATGCTTTCTTATATAATACTTTCTTTGCATGTTTGTGTCACCTGCTCGACAAGGTCTTCGAATATATCACCCTTTCTTGAAATTCTTACAAGCTATAGCTTTTGGAGTTAGTGAAATTATTCAATCGTAGATTTCTCAATCTCAAATTCGGATTCTGCCAAGTTTCTAAACTGTTGAGCAGCTTAGGGATTCTTTTGTTTGCTCTCTTAATTTATGTATCTTCTTTTCTGTCTCAAAATCTCTTACCTCCTCTTCAAAGATGATTTTAGTCTGATAATCTTTTCTTGACCATTCGTGATTGAGAACAAAAAAATATCTTTCAAATATAGTTACTGATGCTTTTTTGTCTTTATTCACGACTGTATAATTTGTTTTTTTTTTCTCAAATATTCCAGTACAACACTGGTCCACATGATATTGGAAGCTTGACAATAAGTATTATAGATACATGTTTAATACTATATAAAAAAATATTTACTGAATTTGCCAGTAGGTTTGGATGGAAATGAGAAACATGACTCTTTTTTAGTCTCATGGAGCCTTCTCACTTCTCAGCAATAAAACCAAAACCTCAGATAATATCAAACGTGTAAGGAAAACAAATTAGAGACGTGCGTCTCAAGTCAAGGGAGAAACCATTAGTACCTGGTACTCCTTAACCTCCCCCACCACTTCGTCTTCACCTTCTCCGCTGAACCACCACTTTCTTCACTCCCAAGTTTGCTAAGTATCAGTTTCGTTTCCCTTAGTCTCCCTCCATAGTCCTTCTTCCATGTGTCAAACATCTGTTTCAGCCTTCTTAGCTCCCTTTCCGGATTCAAGTTTGCTTCCACCTGACCAGATTTCACTTCCATCAAGAACTTTGTGTCATCTCCAAACACCTGAGCTCTTTGTCCGAATTCTTCTGCTAGCCGGCTTATCACGCTTAAACCCACACCTACACTTCTAGTTCTCCCATGGGTCCTGAAATCACCACTTCCTGATAAATCACTTGTTGCATCGCTAGCGTTCACCGATGCATCCGAGTTTCTCGCTGAGTCCTCAACCTCTAGGCTTCTCTTTGCAATGGAAAGACTGGATTGCAAAGATCTCATTTGCTTTTGCCAAATTTCTTCCATGGATTTCATCTTCGTTTCATATTCAGACCACCGATTGTCGTACTGCTGGAGTTTTTGTCGGAGAATATCGTTCTCCTCCTCTTTCTCACGAAGAGCAGCTTCGCTTTTCAGAACCCTGCGCTGAAGTTCGGAAAGTACTGATGCCTGCACTAGCACCTCGCCTGACTCATTTCTCTGCGTAAAAAATCGGTTCAAGAGTCTAGATATGTTCTTTTATAACCTTTAGTGAGATGCAAAAAAATAATGGAAAACTTGGTTAGGACCTTGGTGCCACCAGATTTTAGCCAACCAATATCCCCAGCGCATCTTCTAACCAGCTCGCCACGAATTGCTGCAACGAAATGAAGATTTCAGCAATTCTTGAAACTTTTGATTGTTTTAGCCATGACAATGAATTAACCCTTTTTACCGGACTGTATTACAACAGATGCATCAACCGTGGCTTTATACTGACTCTTAGCAATCCTTCTCTTAACATGGCTCTGTATAGCAGCAGAAGCTCTATGCCTCCGTAGTAACTCCGTGTATTCCTTTCTTACCTTTTCTCCACGAACAACTGAAACAAAAGGATGAATGAAGAAGCCGTAGCTCAAGTTAAACTGAAACTGTCTCCACTTTACAGAGATAACTGATACAATCCAAAATATTGAAATGAGAGAAGGGGAAATACATGATTGAAGAACAGTAATTCCTCTTTTAAACTCTCTTAGACGACTCCGTGCTTGGTGCCCTCTAAAACAGCTTTGGAGACGTAAAATCCCATGAAGAGTGCGATTCCTTGTATCTTCGAGAACCCCAATCTGAAAAAGTGAGGCGAAAATATTACAGTAAGAGTCTCTAGTTTGTGGCCCTTTTTAAAGAAAGTCAAGATATCAAACGACTAGTTATAGTACCTGGCCAGTTCGAAAAAACAGTTTTGTGTAGCCGACTTGATACATCTCTGGCAAGATGTTGAACTGATGAAGAATTGCAACCGAAACACTTAACGGATCTTTTGCCGCAATGTTCTCCAGCAGAAGGAAACCATATCTAAAGTATGAAAGAAAAACAACATGAATGATTATTCAACATTATTGCAAAACTATCAAAGTCCGCTACTGAATACTGATGGAGTTGTTACCTTAGGGCAAATTTCTGATGAGACATTCTCGTAGGAAATCCAGACCGGGAAATTCGAACCACCTCTAGGACCCCACAACATCTTAGCTGCTGTAAGACAAGCTCTTGCTCATACAACCCCGGAGACTGAACATTGTTTGGCTTTATGCAGCGAATGAAATGTGGGGTTGTGTTCCCTAGACGTTGCATCAATTGGAAAAGTTGACCCTGAAAAATGTATCCAGGCATGGTCAGTAATCAGACACAGTAAGCGCAACAAGCTTAGATCTTTTAAGAGCAGAAATAAAAGCAAGCTGTGTTTAAGAAAAAAAGTGACCTACCTTAAATTTAGTTGCTACACTTAGTCGCTGGGAATCAGCTCCACCTGCTTTGTGTAAAGGACCAACAATAGGTTTGTCAGAATGAATGAGCATGCTAGAAGCAAACGCTTGGGGAAGGTGGCAAGAGCAAGATGACAAAAGCTTAATAGAATCCGAATGCAGCAAATCCCGGTTCTTCTCTAGAAATCCAGTTGTCTCATATGTAACCTGAGTTGGAAAAGCAAGTAAATATAGGAATCATTGGCGAAGAATAGATTCCTTTTTCAGTTTGGATTTCTAAACCTCATAAATGGTGCCACTGAGTTTTCTAAAGCTATTACCTCTCCAGCATAATGAGCAACCGTGAAAGCCTTGCCTCGATCTCCTCTAAAACAGGAATTAGCACTTAGGTGTTGCTTAAGCTTGTTGGCAAGTGTCAAATCTGTGCCATTCGGAAATGTGGATTCCTCATCCAGAAGAGAGAGCAGACCTAATGGTTTCTGCACGGAAGCGATGCTTACTTGTCTTAGAACTTAGAAGACATGCTTAGGAGTAGATAATAAATATGCACCACAACATATCTCAACAATTTCTATGCAGTTTGTTGATGGGAGGTCATCAACATTTCGACAGATCTACTCTATAGTAGATTAGTTATCACATTACCTTTTCAAAGAGACTGAGACAATTTTGGTTGTCCTCAAAATCAACCCTTGTCCAGTCAATGCCATCCTGGACATATTCCTGGAAGATCAAAAAGACATATTAAGCCCTCAGAACTCGTAGATTGTCTGTCATGTGAATGTTCTGCCTAGTTATACTACAAGAACCCACAGCAGAAAAGGGATAACTTTACCTCCTGCTCCAGCTTGAATAGATGACGATTAAAATGTTGCTGCAATCTTTCATTTGCATAATTTATACAGAACTGCTCAAAACTATTCTTCTGCAACATGTGAAGTGGTTATTCAGCAAACCAAATTAATATTGGTAAAAAATGTAAAAAACAGAAGATGCATACATGAAACCATTTTCCTGTGAAATCTATGCTCCACTCTTTCTCATCATGCAATGTGGATACATCCGCAAGTCGAGCTTTTAGAGAGATAAGCTCCATAGAGAAAACATGTGAATAGTTCCTACGCATTCGGGTTTTCAGCAGATGGACTAACTTAGAGATAGTGCCGTGTATGCTGACAATAAACTGTCATGCTTCTAATGACAGTTTCATCCTTATTTTCACCCCGGTTGATCCTTAGAAATCTTTCACTGTGTGAAGGAGTACCCTCAGGTCCTCACCAATATTTCCCAAAACGTTTCTATGGTTTTCATCATCTAGTAATTTTTACTTTGATCTGAATATCTAATGTGCAGATAGCTTCTGTACGTTCATGCAGGAAAAAGCAAAGAGAGACTAAAAAGAAGCATACATTGAATGATTCAAAGCCATATATATCAAGAATGCTGATTGATCTGCCAGTTCTCCTCTTTCCCACCGCAAGAGATTTGTTTATTTGTTCAACCAACCAATCAAATAGGCAGGCATAGATTGACTTTGCTAAAGCATCTCTTGCGTCAATGGCCTGAAAGCAAATATGAAAGAATTTCAGCAAAAAGAAGAAAGTCATTATCTTCAGAAGGAAAATTCATGTACTGCAAGGCTTGATAGCCAAATAACTCAAAAGGATTAATCATGATTGTAATACGCTACTCAGAATACAATCACGCACAAACATACAAGAAATTCTTTACAAAAGGCCTACCTGCGATAGTGTTAGCTTCTGTACAATAGTATCCTTTCCAACTCTCATGTTACGCTTCGATAGAGCTAGCTTAAGGTCATCGATGTTGCACCCAATTAATTTAGCAACAGTTGACAAACCTAGAAAAGAAAAAGAAAAAGAAAATACAGCACTTAAGTTAGTCTTGCTTGTGCACCCCGCCAGATGAACCACAACTATTAAGTAGCAAACTTGAAATAACCAAAACCCTTCTCCAAGAAAATGAAACAAGAACAATAGAGGTGACATTTCGCACAGAAAGAAGAATAACGTAAAAAAGAGAAACTATTTAAGGACTGAAGAAGAGCCTTACTTTCATCTGACTCAGGTTCAGCGTGATTTTCATTGTCAATAATAGTGAACGAAACATTCCCCAGCCATAACACTGCTGCAAGCATTGCAAATACACTTTCTTGATCGTCTTTGCTAACGTGCACAATATCTAAAGCTTCCTGCAACAGCAAAGAATATTTCAACCAAAAGGTCGAATCAAATGTCTGAAATATGCAGAGAAAGAAAGATAGAAGAAATTTGACTGAATGATGGAGTTTACCTTAACAGCGTGAAAACGTTCAGCATCATCAACTCCTTTAATTGAGTAACAATTGCTCTGCCTCAAATAATTATACTCTTTTGCGCTTGTCAAATTCAGCTTCTCTGATTCAACAATGAGTGGAATAAAAAGTCAGATATACAAAATTGGTCCACCAGTTAGTCAGTAATATATTAATATATGAACAGTTCTATATCGCAGAAATTGACCTGAAAAGTCTACAAAGTAAACTGACAATTTACAGTAATCATTTTGAATTGCAAGTGATGCAACCAGAGAGTATTTTTTAAGAGAATTATTATAAGCTATTTATAGGCTTCAGATTTCCAAATCATACCTCTCAGAGTGGGTGAAGCCCCAGCACAAAGCTGATAAAATATATGATATGACCTTTCTCCTTCCGCACATTGCACCACTCTAGACTATTAAGAATGTGTCAGAGTTACAAGAAAGCATGCCAAGGTTACCAAACCATGTTCCGGCGCATCAAAAATAATATAGAGGAACTTACCTTTTCTAGTAAAACTGCAAAATTTAAAGAAACAGCCAACGGCTAAGTCAGAATTTGTAGGAAAAAATAACAAACACTGCAGAGCAGCAACTACAAGGTTTTCATTCTTACATGTTTGAATTTTAGCACCGGAAATCTTTCCTGTATCACTAAAATGAATCTCTATCAGCTTCCCCTGTCGACATCAACGAAATATTATGAGACAAACAAAGGCCCAAAAGTTTCATAAACACAGAGTAAAAGAAAAAGAGTATGGGGATTGGGAGCTTACGAAACGACTAGAATTATCGTTTCTCAATGTTTTTGCATTTCCAAATGCTTCCAAGATGGGATTAGTCTTCAGTATTTCATACTCGATCCCACTTCCACCTCCAAGAGCAGCCAAGTACTGCATTGCTATTTTTGCTGTCTCAGTTTTCCCTGCTCCACTCTCTCCACTGGATAAAAAGAAATCTTGTTGTAAGAAAAGACTTCAAAAGCACAAATATTTACCCCCACCATACCAGCAGGAAATGAATTCGACAGAGGCATGGAAGTGTGCACAAAGGTTACCGTGAAGAATACTCGCAAGTGAATATATACACTCGTAAAATTTAAAGGAGGAAATTTCGACTAACCTGATAATGATAGATTGGTTAACTTCATCTGAAATGGAAACAAAAAAGAATAAGGATGAAAACATAGAGTGCAATACGTTAAAACATTTAAAAAATTAAGAAACATGATCCCACCTCGTATCATTTCACGGATTGCTGTATCTGCAATGGCATAGACATGAGGGCTCTCATTTGATCTTTTCCTGTATGCTTCAATGTTGCGATTTCCATACAAAGGTACCTCCTTGAAGGGATTCACAGCCACTAAAACGGGCCCTGCTTTTGTCTAGCAACATAAAAGAAAATTCAGAATAGTAAAGGCTGCAATACTTTTACTAGAGAATTCAGGGAAGAGACTGTCAACTTGAGACACAGAAAAAGAAAACTATAGCACAAACGGCTTACATATATCATGTCCCGGTTGTACCTATACTCAAGGTTGTACAACACTGCTGGCTCATTTAAGTAACTTAGTTGCATGAGATCGTCTACTCCATCAAGAATATCAGGGTTTGCAGGAACTAGAGTCTCTGATATGACTTTTAAAACCTGTTACGTTCAAGCGTAGTAATAGATTTCGATCAAAAACTTAAAGTTAAATCAACATCTAGTTCAGGAAATTAAAAAATTAACTTACTTTCCCCTCAGGAAGTTTAATGACAGACTCTTTTCCTGAAGTTGACAATACCTTCCCCAGTTCCCAGTTACCGTTCGGAAGTTGGACCCAAAATTGCACTACCTGAAAATTGAAATTTTTAAGGAATGTTCGCTCTAACGTTTGTTCCAGTTTTTTCATGCAACAAACGACCAAACTTAAGCATACCTTTTTCCGAGCATATACGCTTGTGTCGCTCCACCTGTGATCATTACTCTGAGGCAAGGGCACAATAGGATCTCCATTTGAAATGCTTTGCACGCTATATGGCGAATCCTCGTTACCACTATCCACTCCCCCAACAGAGTTTTCAGTTCCAATAAACCCATTCTTCAAGTGACCATTTCGTGGAGTGATCAAATCTGTCACACAAACACTTGAGCCAGCGGAGGAATTCTCAAGGGGATCAGAGAGTGGTGATGAACCAAGAAATCTATAATCCGCCGGCATCGATTTAAGTGACTGAACAAAAGGCTTCACCTTCTGGGACATTTTCCTGTAAGAGAGAAGAAAGCTATTCAGTTCAAAAGAAACGAGACCAGAAAGAGAAAGTGCTTCTGGTTTCCTTTTCGAAGAAGAAATAGACCAAAGGTTATATAAACCGAACAATAGAGGGGGACCATACTTTAGGACATAGACTAAAAGTGCTCCTTCAATGTTCAGTCCCTATTATATAGAGCTCCTCAGTCCAAAAAAAAGGAAAAAGATGGCAATCTATGAAATCCTCTAAAGTGAAATGTAGAGACTTTCTGGTTCCCCTTTCTAAATGAAGAACGCACTTAGTGAAGTGAAAACAATGCAAGATCCAATGGATTCACCAAAGATCTCACTAGTGTAAACAAAGGAACAAAATAAATCTAAGGCTTGTCTCTTGGCTTGAATTGTAAATGACCATCGAAACTTTTGATCTGATGATCTAAAAGCAAACCAATTTACATTGAATCCGAAATTATGATTTCTAAAATGGAAATAGAACCAAGTAGTGACGTTTCTTCATCAGAAGACCGCTTCCATTAGTAAGAAAAAAAGTATACAGACTTTTTTTATTTTATTTTTCTTCTCGATTTCACTAGAAAAGATCAAGACTAGAGATTGAAATAGTGAAATTGATTCGATCTAGCTCACACAATACCTTTTTTTAAAAAATTAGAAAACCCAAAAGGAGAAAACCCGCCAATCAGCAACCACTTCAATGGAGAAACTTCAGATTCACAAGAATTCGATTCCCCCGATGAGATCGATCTCGAACATATACACACACTGTATAAATTTCCGTGATTCTGAAATGTAAACTCGGGAAACGATGAAGACAAAGAAGGAATGAATATAAGAGGAAACAAAAGAAAATGTCGTGAGAGTAGAAAAGGAGAAAGAAGAGATATGTAACACTTTCGAGAAAGGTTTTCTACAGTAACAATGGTGAGTGAGGAAATATGAGGGAAGATCAGAAAATTGGAGAGAAAATCGGGAAAAGGAAGTTTGAGAAGAAGATGCAACTTTTTTCTTCTTTTTCTCTGCTCTTAGTAAAACTGTTTTCTTGTAATTTTGATTTCTTTTTAATTAGTCATCCGACAATTTTGAATGTCTTTTTTGGCCACCACCACCAGTGGAATTTTCAGCACCTCACGTGGTCGAAATTCCGATTGTACCCTTGATATTTTTCTTAACCGATGTTTTTGTTTTTCAAATTATGTGATCACAATGTTTAATGATGATATTTTCCTCATTTATTGGGTTTTATTTTTAAAAAAAAATTATGACTAAACGGAACTATTAATTCCAATTTAAAAAAAAAACTTTTTCTCTTGCAAATGACTAAATACGTTACTGGGAACTATTGTATTTTAACTATAGGTTATATCTAATTTATACCCATTCAAATTCAAGAGAATTTCACAATTTTTATATCCTATAGATTAAAAACTTATGGGGGGAGAAGTAACTAAAACAAATCCCGTTTCAATAAATTAATTAGAATTGGTCCATGTTTCGATCACATCTTCGTTTTATGTAGTCAACTATACATTAGTAATATATATATATATATAACATTACAACCTGAGAATATCTTAGCTTATATTCGTTTCATTGTTACTTAATAAATAAAACTTCGGCATTATTTTTCAACAAGATTAATAATTGGTAGATAGATAGTATGCCTGAAGAACAGTTCTTTTTTTCTTTTTGTGCCAAAAGAGCATTAAGATAATGATAAAGAATAAAGACTGATGCAGACCCGAAGTGTTTGAGTTAGTAGTGTACATTCTAGGAAGCACCTTTACATTTTGAGTTTGCGTTAAATCCTATTTATCCAATCTAAATAGACTGAAGGTTTTGGACCTTTTGGTTAGTTACTACAGTTTTTGATGTTGCGGTTATAATCATTGAAGCGAACTTTGTTAATTAAAAAAAAAAATGAGCAAAGCCTTTCTATTTTTTAATAAAACACATTTTATTTGATAAATGGCCGAAGCCATTACATGATATGACGGAACAACAACCACATGGTAAATAATTTGATAGCAATTACAATACAGGTGAAATATTGAAATTATCTCACTTTTGTAATGTATATATCAAATCCCTAATGAACCGGAAAAAAAAGGGAAGACGTTTTGATATTTACACGAGATTTAAGTGAAACCTCACTAAAAGCGATATACAGTTTAATTCTTCACCTTCTTACAAGTTTTGAGTGTAAACAAATGAACTTTGTCTTGTGTAATGAACTTAGTGTAAAACAAAAGGCTTCTCACACGTTTTCTTCCAATCCAAGCAAAGAGACTTTCGCTTGTGACTGCACACAAACAAAACCAACATTGGGTTCAACTTTAAGACATAAAACAAAACAAGAAGCAACTAATCACCATCATAAGTAATCAATCCCACAAGCTACGACTAGACATGCTGTGATGGCGTCAATTAGCTCCAGCCAGCTAGTCCTATAAAGACCGACTCAAAACAGACCTGGTTTTTCAAAGCTCAGATACGGTTTTGTGTTCCTAAGGGCGAAACCGCAGGTCCGCAGTTAACAGTTTAAATGCAGCATACTATACCGTTAGGCTCAAGCTGAGCTAATCACTATCGTTAGCAATTTACATAAAGTAATGTGCCATAATCGAAAAGTACAACTTCTCCAATTCCAACCCCAAAGTTGAAGCAAGAAGGTACCCTTATCAAAAAAAATCTCTGCTTTCTCAGCAAAAAAATCAAAACAGAGGCAAAGAAGAAGTGTTTATTCGACAAGTTGACGAGAAATTCACATGCCAAAGCTTCGACATCCCCCAAATGTAATGACTTTCAGCATCATATATGCTGAATCAGATAAATAATAACTCTCGAGATATCCAAGTTTTATGCATCTAAGAGTAAGCATGAGAAGACTATACCTAGGAGGTCAAATTACGACATCCCAACTAGCTCATATATCACACACATCAAAACATATACCTACATAGAACATCCCAAATTTTCAACTATAAGCTGCGACAGCCCATTAACAAAACTCTTATAAACAATTCTACTTATGAGGTATTTCGAGCAATGAATCGGTTTTCATATTTTTCAATTCCAAGACACCAACAAGTGAACGACTTTGCACACAGACAACACATACATAAGATAGCAGATGATTGGTCGGAACCAAAATTCGGGAGAATCACAAACCTCAATCCAATTCGTCATGCCTAGTATCCATATCAGACCCACTACCAGAATCCGAATTCGCATCCTGTCTTCTGAACGGCCATGGAAACGATATACTAAACCTCCTCGGCGTCTGCTGGCTCTCACCCGATCCTTGGCCATCTCCCCCACTCGTCTGACCTCCACGAGCCCTGTTCTCGTAGTCAGCATCGTCCGTGGGCAACTCATGTCGACACACAGGGCACGAGTTGTGAAGCTGCAGCCACGGGAGCAAGCAATCGTGATGGTACACGTGTTTACAAGGCATCTGCTTGACATCGATCCCGTCTTCAAACTCATCCATACACACTGCGCACTGATTCATCTCCGATTGCAGTATTTCCTTGGTCACTTTAACAGTTGGTAACGCATCGACGGCGGATTTCGAAGCCGGAGGAGTTCCGTACCGACTCGGATCATCTTCAGCTAGCTGCTGAATCAGATCCTCGAGACCACGGCCAAAGAAGTAGTCCCCGTGATGTCCTGGTAACGTATTCGCCGGATCCGAGAGTTGGTTCTCGAAGAGCAATTGTACGTTTAAACCGCTGGATTGGAGTTGCTGAAGATGGTTATGGATGAAAGTAACCGGATCGAAAGCATCAGGGTGCTGCTGAGTAGACTCCATGGATTGCCCCAAGAAACTCGAATTGGTGAAGTCCATGACTGGGATGAAGGGGAAGCGGGACGAGGCTGGATCAGGCATCGGGAAGATCAGATTGGGGACTGGATTAGGGTTAGGCTCCGTGTATTCCTCGAGGAACCCTTGGTTGCAGAGAGGACAGAAAGGATCAGTGGTGGAGGATATGGAGATTGTGATGGTTTGATTGCATTGGTAGCAGAAGAACATCTTCTCCGCCTCCGCCGCTGCGACGGAGGGTTCGATCGAATTTCCGCCGGATGACATTATCGGAAAGGAATCTGCAAATCTCAGACACGGACGAGGAAATGAGACAGAGGAGAGAGAAAGAAGTTTCAGCGAATCTGTGTGTGTTGATGTCGTCGAGAAGGACTTTTCAGTTATGGGCTTTAAGTCCGGCCCAATAAAGGTTTAAATTTAAAAATAGTAATGGGGCTAAGTTGAAAGAATCGAAAATTAGTGGACCTTTAAGAAAAAAAAGTCATCACCGAGCTTTCGTTCCTATGGCCACACAAATCGTTTTTATTCTGCATCAAGTGAACATCATCGTCCTCTTGAGGAAAAGGCGGACGAGGAAGAAGCAATGGATTCTATCGTCTCCAGCTCGACGGTTCTTATCCGATCATATCTCACTCCGGTTCGTTCAGTCTTCTCAGCTTCATCCGTATCCGTCAAACCTCTGAGCTCAGCACAGGTCGCATCCTTCGCGGCCAACAGCCACAAACTTTCGTTCAGGTCCGGTGGAAGAAGAACAAGGAAACTCTCAACTAGCGCGGCGGTAAGGTGCGGCGGAATAAAGGAGATCGGAGAGAGTGAGTTTACGAGTACGGTTCTGGAATCGGACCGGCCGGTTCTGGTGGAGTTCGTCGCTACTTGGTGCGGTCCTTGCAAATTAATCTATCCCGCTATGGAATCCTTATCCCAGGTTTTCAAATTGATTCTGAGTTGTTGATTTTGAGATTTGCTTTGTTTTCTGGAACTTGAAAACAAAAAAAAGTTTCCGTCTTGCAGGAATATGGTGAGAAGTTGACGATTGTGAAGATTGATCACGACGCTAATCCCAAGCTAATAGCAGATTTCAAGGTTTATGGTTTACCGCATTTCATCCTGTTCAAGGACGGGAAGGAAGTTCCAGGTAGCAGAAGGGAAGGTGCTATCACAAAGGCCAAGCTTAAGGAGTACATTGATGGTCTCTTGACCTCCATATCTGTTTCTTGATCGTCTCCACTGGTATTTCTCAACACATTGTTTGTTATGTAAACCATCTCTTGAATTATGATCTTCCTCAACCGTTCGTTACCGAATTTGTAAAGATTTTTACTAATAAAAAAGTCTTGTGCTCTTCAGCCTCTTCTGAGAATCAAACAAGCATCATAAGGACACATATAGATATCTAGGCTTCTTTGCTTAAAGTTGGCATTATTGTGCTTGGTGAAGCGTTTATGGCATATTGTTTGCACTTAATTTCATTTGACAGTTTAATGGAATAGAAAACTCTGCTTTGATTTATTTGGAATGAATCAGGTAAAAGAAGTTAACATTTTAAGAATTTTTTTGTCGACAGTTTCCATTCTTTCTTCTTCTTTTCCTCTCGGCCGCAGATTCTCACATTTTGTTTGCAACCAAACACCAATGGCTAAGCAAAACCAATGCCTAGACTTTTTCTTGGATTTTAAACCTCCTTCACGTAGTTCTCTTCACTTCCTCCAATAACAGCGTCATCTGGGATGTAACGTTTCCAGAACGGATGTTGCTTCCACACTCTTCCCATCTCTTCGATAGGAACCCCTTTTGTCTCCGGCAATAAGAAGTAAATGAAGATGGTCATGATCGTTACCATTCCTCCGAAGAAGTAGAAGAGACCAAACTTCATGTGGCAAAGCATCGTCAGGAAGAATTGTCCAATGAGGAAAGTAAAGAACATGTTGACTGACACGTTGATGGCTTGTCCCGCTGGTCTGATTTCCAACGGGCAGATCTCACTTGGCACTAACCATCCTAGTGGACCCCATGACCATGCAAATCCTGCAACGTACAAACATATGAAAGCTAGGATCCAATCCGCTGTTGCAGGCGTCAGGGTCCCTGATCCTGTGGTTCCAAACTTCATACCAATCAAGGTACCAACAACGATCTACAAAGTGACGCATCAAACAATATATGTCAAGGTACGTTATCATCACTTCAGACCTGAAGCTGTTTCATTATCGAGGGGGACAAAGGAATAAACTAATTTACCTGGCAAACGATCATTTGAATGCCACCTTGAAGGAAGAGAATCCTTCTTCCGTATCTGTCAACAGCATAGATGGAGACAAGGGTAGAGACAACATTGACCGCACCCGTAATAACCGCAGAAATGAGCGAGGCATCATCTGCGAAACCGAGAGTCTTGAAGAGGACAGGAGCGTAGAACATGATCACATTGATACCAGTGATCTGTTGGAAGAAAGGAATCGCAGAACAGAAAGCAAGTGCGGGTCTGTATTTGGCTTGTTGGAAGATGTTCTTCCATGGATTCTCCACTTTTTTAGCAGCCTCACAAGCATCACAAAGATCTTGAAACTCCTCGTCAACATTATCAGCTCCTCGAATCTTCTGCAACATCTCTCTCGCTTGTTCATACTTGCCTCTCTCGAGCATCGAGTTCGGTGTGTCGGGCAAGACAAAAGATCCGATCACCATTACAACTGCCGGAACAGCAGCTAGACCTAAAGACACTCGCCATCCGTTCCTAGCCATTTTAGATGTTCCGTAGTTGATTAGGTTTGCAACCAGAATTCCGATGGTAATCGCCATTTGAAATCCGATGTTGAGCGCTCCTCGGATCTTGGCAGGAGCCATCTCTGAGAGGTAAACCGGAGTAGACTGTGGAAAAAGAAACATGAAACATAACCGGAAGATCAACCATACAAAAACCAAACCAAACTAGAAACCGATTGGTCGGGTCTAAAGCACATGAGAACCATGTTGACTCACCTGATTAGCGAACCCAACACCGACTCCAAGCAACAATCTACCGACGATGAGCATTGCAACGTTCATGGCGAATGCGTTGAACAGAGCACCAATGAGGAAAGCAAGACCTCCAACAAACATGGAGACTTTGCGTCCGTACTTCCTTGTGACAGCTGAAGCTGCGAAGGAAGACGCAAGGGCCGCGAGGTAGAGTGAGGAAGTGAACAGTTGGAGTAATTGGTTATCGAATTTGCAGTAAGCAGTCTCGTGCCTAGCATTGTGCATTTGCCTATCCACCTCCGGGAAAAACTTGCTCAGAAACTCCTCCATTGATGTCACTCCTCCTGCACAATAATAAACCACATTTTATGACCTGGAAATTGAACAGAACCGAACCAAAAAACCGAACTTAGGGTGGCCATAAAAGCCGAACAAAACTATCAAACCGGTCTGAAAACAAACGGTCCTAAGTTATCTATTTGTTTGTTTTATAAAAACTTGCATGTCGGAAACGAACTAACACTAAAAAAACCGAACCTCCACTCCTAGAAAAGAAGAAGACAAATGTTGAATTTACAGACCTGAGATTCCGAGGTCATAACCGAAGAGGAGACCTCCCATGGCGGCCACGACACAGGTGATAATGACAAAAGCGGTGACTCCGCCTTCATAGCTTCCTCCACCGCCACCATCTGTTACAAAAGCTCCTCCAGCCATTCTTTATTCTTCACTTATTAGTTATGTGCGTTTATTATTTATTGCTGCCTTTTGCTTTGTTATTCAAACAAAAACTTGAGAGCTTTTGATCCAAAACTTAAGCTTGTGAGCTTCTTAGATATAAAGATTTGTCGTGATCTATTATTAGGAATGGATTGTGAAATGAGCTGTTAGAGATTTATCTTGGCTTATGAATAGGGGAAGTGGTTTTGGTTTTTTATTATGTTCTTTAAACCCTGTTTTAGTGGAGACTTGACTGTCCTTTTTTAGAAAGTTTATTGTGTTTTTTGACAGACATTCTCCCCTCTTATTTCGTGGTTTTTTTTTGTTACATAAGACTGTGTAATAGATAAGTAGAAAAAATGTCCCTTACCGAAAATAGAATCTTGTAATAACAAATTGATAATTGGATTTGAATGTGGTAAATAATTGGGTAACTAAAGTCTATGTGAAAGTTGTAAGAAAACAAAATCTATTTGAAGATTATTTCGGGTTAGTGCATGTGGTTCTGATTTAAATTAGTTAACTAATGCACGTCACTATAGGTCATTGTTCCAAGTAACAATGAAGAAAACATGTCCGAAGATTGAAGAAACATAAATCTCTACACAGAAAAGAAGCTTATCATCATTCATTATAATGTTGTACTTTTCTCTATCTAATTTTATGACTAGGTCTAGGATATTTTGTTTGCACGAAAAAAGGTCCAAGTCTGAAATCTGAATCATGTCGAATTGTCGATCACTGGTATTGTGTTTGGAGCTTTTTTTTTTTTTTTGTGAATGACTAGTGACCTAAAATATACGAATTTAGCTCATGTTTGGACAATTCCGGCGTCAACTTATGCTCTGAATATATATGAATATACGATGGTCAATCCTGCTTCTATAGAAACACCAAAAGAAGAAAAATGATAATAGCTGAAATTGAGAGTTTAGCAACCGAATAGTAATAGCGGATTGAACGGTGCAGGGTAAGTGATACAGTTGCGATGCGGTTCTAATCAGGGGCGGCGTTGAGGGTGTGCAACCGGTGCAAAAACACAGGGCCAAAAATTTTTTTTGCAATTTTTCTTTAGCCTGAAGGCCCAAATATTTTTTTATAATGTATAACTGAAGGCCCAAATTATATTCTATGGTGCAGGGCCTAATATATTTTTGAGCCGCCCCTGGTTCTAATAATAATAAAATATATAGATATATGATATATGTATAAGTTTTTGATACTATTAAATATGGTACGGTGCGGTAAAGATGTTACCATTCGGAGACTTTGACTGCTTGATTCATCGTCTTTAAAACCTTTGTTTATCTTTGGTTTATAGAATAAAGCAAGAGGAATAGAAGGATATTCAAAAAAAGAAAAATGGTAAGTTGTGGAATGTTGTGAAAGCACTCGTAAAAAAAAATGGAAAGTGAAAAAAGAAACCTAGGAATAATATAATGTGTGTATACGCATGACTATTTTATGATAGAATAATTTTACTACGTACCATTCTTTAAAAAAAAAAGTCCTTATAAAAGTTACAATTATTTGATAATAATAAAATTATTCATCACGAAACCTGTAACGATAAAACCAATAATGATGAAGAAGCTGAATTGGAATTAAGAAGAGGATGATGATGAAACCAATGAAGATTAAACAAGTAATGAGGAAAAAGAAGATAACAATGATAATGAAAAAGATAACACCAAGGGAGGAGCAAACAACAACAACGTTATAGGTACGTACGTGCAACAGTTGTATCATATGTCAGAGAATGCTAACTCAGAAAATGTTGGAGTCTGTTGCCCAAAGTGAAACTACTACTGAAGAAGAAACAAATATATGATAGAAAACTGGTTGGTGGTACCTCTGGTGAATAATCTACCTTTGATGAAAAAATCTGACTAGTTTGTATTATCTTTGGTTTATGTTATTGAAAAACCATTTTCACTTGTCATTTTCTTTGGCTTTGGAATCATTCGAAATTGGTTGGAATCTGCCTTAGACTAGGATTCATTTTCCTCAGTTTAAGGATTCAATCACTTTTATTATACTTCAGTATGAGGTTTTTAGGCTTTTTTTTAGCTTTAGTTTACCTCGGGATGAAGCTGTTAAGCGTTCTTTTAACCTTTTTTTACCTCAGTATAAGGTTGTTATGCGAAATCTTTTTTCTCGTTCAGTACGATCTATTGTTCTGTTGGTATTCTTATCTGGCGAATCAGGATCACATTTCGGAAAGATGGAAGATAGATTCACCAAAACCAATCTTGGTTCTTTAGTACCAGATTCTTTTTTGGGAAGTGGAGGTTCTTGCAACTTCACACCTCTTTGTTGCGGATCATTTCCACACAGTTCTCAGGCTCATCAAGATGGTGCATTGTCATCTCTGTAGCCAAGTTTCCTGTTGCTTCTCATGCGCTAGGCGCTGCAGCATTTTCGGGCAGTAGATCACCTATTGTGTCATCTGATTCTCATGGCTTCATCTCACCTTTTAGCATTTTTGGTGTTTTCAAATTTAATTGTTTTGGTGTTATATATGCTTCTATCTATTGTGTTTTCTGTAGTTGACCATTTGAACAATTTCTCTATGAATGAAGTTTAAGCTTTATATAAGATTTTAGTTTGACCACAAAAAAACTATAAACAAGTTTCCATTAAGAAAAATAAATTTTAAATTATTAGATAAGGAAAGTTTCTTAATTTGAAATAATAGTTTCAGTTAGATAAATAACTATCTATAACTTAAAATAAATATAAAGTTAAAAATGTATGTGTAAGTTTCTATTAATTTTTTTTTAATATTATTAGATAGGGAATTTTTTAAATATGTTTTTTTGAAAAAAATTCAATAATGAAAAATCAAAATTCAGAGTGGGTTTTCTTTGTTTCTCATATATAAGTTTTATAAACACCATGTTGGACATATCCAAAAAAAAAAATATATATATATATTAAAAGTGGTTTTTTCTTTCTTTCTCATAGCCATATCTAAGTTTTGTCAATATCATGTTGGACATATTTAACAAAAAGCAGTTTTTGATTGCAAGTATCACGAAATAGAAGTGTGTCAATTGTCTTCGCCTTTCAGATCAATTTCTCCGTTAGCTTTCTCTATTGCAGCAATTATAAATATAACCATATATAACTTTGAATATAAACAATAAAGCCGTTGATAGTAGTCCAATAATTGTACGTCAGACAATTCTAACTGAGAGAATGTTAGAGTCTAATCAAGGAGAAAACTGAAGTTGTGGTGATTCATTTTGGCTTAAACCCGTAGTTAGACACACCATAGTAAAATTTAATAAATCCATTTAAGAATCTGCATTTTCGAGAAGATACCAAAAATTCTATATCCAAACCTTTTTTTTTACAACTGATAATTCTACCGTCTTATGAAGATCTCCGCGTGCTGGTTCGACCTGAACTTGCCTTATGAAGATACATGCCTGACAGATTTTCTTGCACCACACTGAAGATCTCCTGCAATCTTGTCTCCTTTTTAATCTGCATAAATCCTGTATTTTCTGGGAATCGAAACCCATACCTCCTGATGTAGAAACATTAATGAACATTTAGTCAAACCACTGGACCAAAGGGGCTTCCACATATCCAAACCTTTCTATAAAATAAAAAAAATCATGGTTACTTAAACATGAATTTTAAAATATGATTTAAAATTCAGTACTATTGAATTTATAATTTTAAAATGCACTTTGAAATTTCTTAGTTTAAAAATAGAAAAACCTAAATCTTATGGTTTTAGATTAAATTCTAGATTTTTTGACTAAAATTATAAAATCACAGCAACTCTCTCTAATTCATCCAAAATCATCTAAAAACTCATTAAGAATTAAATAGTATCAAATCTGCTTAAATTGTATATTCAATACACCTCAAAAAATTTGTAAAGATTTTATCCTCTTTAAATTCAGCCTTTGACATAGTTTCCATTAATTATCATCATATATAATTTTCATCAAAAATAGATTTTAAGAAAACATGACGCGTAGCATCGTTTAAAAATAGTAAAATACTAAAGAATAAAAAATCATAATTTAAAAAGAAAAAAAAATAAATCTAATTGCAAATAAGCGTCCCAAATAAGCACCAAACAATTGCGGTTACCCTTATGGAAATCTGAGTGTCCCCGAAACCTTTATTCGCGAGATCTCTCACTCCGACTGCAAACCCTAATCCGACGAACCCTCCACTCGCAGCCTGATTTGGTTAGATTCTTCTTCTCCTTTTTCATCTTCTTTTGTTCCGTTGTGCTCGATCGAAATTGGTATCTCTTCTTTTTGTTCTACTGCTTTTTGAGAGCTCAAAAATTTCGAGGTTTGAATGTCTCAATGTTGTTTCGTCGATCCTCAATCTTAATCTAGTCCTATGGCTCATCGTTTTCTGCGTGGTATACGAAATGGCTTCACTCGCTTTTGAGTTTCGTATCGATCTCCGTCTTTGAATGTGTGTTAATACGATTATAACGCTTCTCGATGAGGTCTCAGTGTTGGTAGTCTACATCTGTGTATCTGTATGTATGCTTGCGATGAACAAATAGTTTGTGACGGGTTTATGATGAAGAAGTTTGTAATGAACCACTCTTGGACTTTTATTATCAACATATTCGTGACGGCCTTGTTTTGATGAAATTGGATTAAGATGGCTGGATATTCAACGAAAGGAGCTCCTACGAATGGATCAGTCTACGTCTCAAATCTTCCGCTAGGAACTGATGAGAATATGTTGGCTGAATATTTTGGGACCATTGGGTTACTAAAGGTATGGTATTGGCAAGGTACTAATTGTTGCTTCTATTTTCTGACGTCATTGAAATCTTCTATTCACGAGATTTCGAGTTTCTCACATTTGGTTCTTGACTGTAGAGAGACAAACGAACTGGCACCCCCAAGGTATGGCTGTACCGAGATAAAGAGACTGATGAGCCCAAGGGAGATGCTACTGTTACCTATGAGGACCCGCACGCTGCTTTGGCTGCTGTCGAGTGGTTCAATAACAAAGATTTCCATGGAAGCACCATTGGAGTGTTTATGGCGGAGTCGAAGAACAAAAGTGCAGGAGATCCGAGTGAATTTGTTGCATTCGATGGAGGGGCTACTAAGGAAACGAATGGAGGTGCCGGAAGGGGGAGAGGTCAGGCTGATTCTACCGCCAAGCCATGGCAGCAAGACGGTGACTGGATGTGCCCAAATACAAGGTCTGTGATGTGATATCGGTGAGGAGCTTCATCTAGCTCTTGTTTCCGTTGGTTTTGCAGTTTTTACATTTCATAGTTTCTTGTTGTAGTAATCTCATTACTCTTCTATTGGCAGTTGTACGAATGTGAATTTTGCGTTCCGTGGGGTTTGTAACCGCTGTGGAACTGCCAGACCAGCTGGTGCATCCGGTGGCAGCATGGGGGCTGGTGGCCGTGGAAGGGGTCGAGGTGGAGGTGCTGATGGTGGGCCACCGGGGAAGCAGCCCGGTGCTCCTACTGGTCTTTTTGGTCCAAATGATTGGTCTTGTCCAATGTAAGCATTAGGTGTACTATTCTTTTTTAATTCTTCTGTAGGTAACATCAGGTTCGACATAATGCGTGTTTAATGAGTCAAGCACATTGCAATAATTCGTAAATAGAAGATTCAGATGGCATATGTTGTTGTTCGATATAAATTAATTTGATTAGATTGTTTGATGTATGGATAGGAAAATATTCACTCACTGTAGTTTACGGGTTCAGTCTAGATTAAGAGATAACATTGTCACTTACATCTTACATATTGCCTGTCAATGTCATTCACCGTACTCAGATAACGTGCATGTATACGTTTTGGTTTTGTTAAACTGATAGCAGTTTTACGTCAATGTTTTTGATGATGTCGGTTGACTCTTGCCGCCTGTAGAAGCAATGATCCACTCTGCTGTGCGTCTTAAACTGGCCTTAAGAGTGTCTAGAGGCACCGTGATTTAGTTATGTAAATTTCGTTCAAATGATGTTACACTGAAAATAATGGAATGTGACACATGGAATCATGAATGGGATGTAGCTTTGAGAGGGGATCCTAATTTTGTTAGATTCTCTGGAGGAACTTATTTTCGGTGAAGAGGTTGCATTAAATTTTCTGTCTCATAGACAAAGAGGAACTATTTGTTTATAGCTAAATGGAAGTTTGTGCTTTCTGTTTTTTGCGACCTTATCTAACAGGTTACTCAGCGTGATTGCATATTAGTTTAAATGCATAACGCTTCTTTTTCTTTTTGCGTGGATATATATGCTTTGGATCGTGTCTGTGGTCATATACTTTGTTTATTAATTGAACAATCCAAAAGCAACGTCTTACTTTTGTTCTAATTCTGTAATTTTCAGGTGTGGCAATGTTAACTGGGCTAAGCGTTTAAAATGTAATATCTGCAACACTAATAAACCTGGTCAGAATGAAGGTGGTGTGAGGTATGAAGATTTGTGTCGTTTTCTTCTCTTGATTTTGTTATCCAATACTTGAGCTGAGTTTTTGGATTATGAGTGATTTTAGGAGACAGTAGACGCCTATTTGAATGCTTTCTGTCTTTTGAAGGAATGCCTACTTTTGCACAGTGCATATTATGAGAAGGCTGTTGTTGTTTCAACATGTGTTTGAGAAAATATGTCTCAGACTTGTAACATTCTCTGCTCGCCACATTAAAGTTGCATTCAGAAACCTTACTAGAGATTTTAGCTCGACTTGCCTTTGTTCTCTGCAAGTGCAATGGTTATCCATTTCTTTTCTAAATAGGTCGATTTTTGTCTCTGAATAGAGGAGGTCGCGGTGGTGGTTACAAGGAATTGGATGAACAAGAATTAGAGGAAACAAAGCGACGCAGGCGTGAGGCTGAAGAGGTAAAAGCTTTCGCTGAAGAGCTCTTTGTTTTGTGTTTTTTTTTTTTTTTTGTTTCAGTTTGATTGAGATCTCAGTTTGTTTGTTGTATATACCATTTAACTTATGTCAAAAATAATTCAGGATGATGGTGAAATGTATGATGAGTTTGGCAATCTAAAGAAGAAGTACCGTGTTAAAACACACCAAGCTGACGCCAGACCTGCTGTTGCTGCTGGTCGTGCTGGGTGGGAAGTCGAGGAACTAGGTAATTTTTGTATGACTCAGTGAACTTCTCTTTTGCAATCTGCCACAAAGGTTGAACTTCAGAATAGAACCTTTTCGCTATGATAGAAATTTATACTGGCTGTAGTATATATTGTCCTCAGCGAATTTTCCTGATAGTCATCTAGAGTTACATTATCATCTGCTGTAATCCTCTCACCCCATCAAATTGATTAAAAGATGTTTGTTTGATCCATAAAAAAAAAAGTCATGATCCAAGTGTATATTTGGTGTTCATGATTTATATCGATGTTGCAGGTGTTGATAGAGATGGAAGAGAGAGAAGCAGAGACAGGCAAAGAGACCGTGGCGATAAGCATAGAGATCATCACTACTACGACAAGGATAGACGCAGAAGCAGAAGCCGAGAGAGGGAAAGAGGCAAGGAGCGTGACTTTGACCATGACTATGATCGTGACAGAGACAGAGACTACGGTCGCGGAAGCAGGCACCGCTAAGTGAGAGATTGCTCAAAAGTGTTAGGGTTCGTTAGTCTCTCATATTTTCCAATGTTTTATCGACTTCATAAGTTCATATCTATCTACAGTCGGCACATTCCAATTCTCTGGCCTTGTTTTTTGTTCTTTTGATTGTGTGAACTGCGAAGTAAAAGTCTTTTGGAACTTTCAGTGGTCGGTTTATGCTCATAGAGTGTCCAATCCCATGACATCATTTTCAAAGACAAATATTTAATATAATACTATTTTTATAAAAATACTGTAAGCTATGTTATTTGCAAATATAAATGTGTATTAGTTTTGTGACTTTGTCTAGTGTTATTTTTAGGATGTTCCGTGTGTGACTTTTCTTGTTCAATTGAAATCATTTCATCACTGTATTGTTGTAATGAAACGCACTGAAAAGATAGGACATGAAGATTTTTGTGGATAAAAAAGGATAAGAAAAAAAGTAGAGCTTTTGGCATTTTGCGGGGACGGGGAGGTATATTTTAACATCACGTCAGTGTCAAATACATGGCCGCATTTGGAAATACGATGATAAAAGCTCGTAGTGGTCTCGCACATATACCAGAATAGCAAACCATTTTAGTATAGACCCCACACATTCACATGCATTGGAATTTTTAATAAATCAAAACATGAAAATATCAGAATAATTGTAAAACAGAAAAAAAAAGTAACGAAAAGTAAAAAAAATGTTTAAGTTATAATTAATATGTGGAATGTGTTGTAGTACATGAGCTAATTGATCACTATTCGCTAGATATATTTCCGGGGATAATTCAAAAAGGTTCAGTTCGGAATAGTCCGCAAACCAAGAAACATGTGGCAGAGCTCATCCCAAGCCGTAAAAGAGTATGAGTAGCAAAGAACAATTGATACTTTAATTCATTCGGTTCTCCACACAAAATACAAACCTGATTTTGAATCCAACTGAAAGTCTATTGCGGATAGCTACTAGCCATGCAAGACATGCCTTGACTGGACCAGACTAGCTCTCCATGTACAAGAGGCGTTTTGAATTATTTTTTTATCCCATCTCTTCAATAGATAAATATATATCCTAATCTGAACTGAATCTTTATAGCTAAAGCAATTTTATTGTCTTTTAGTTGTCTCAAACATTGGAAAAATTTATGAAATCGTCTAAAACATATAGGGGTTTGACGGCAAGATGATATGAAGTGGTGATTCTCACATATGATGTTTAAAGTTAATTTCATTGACATTATTGATATCGTAAATATCATACCAAATTGCACCTATTGATTCACTTTCTAAGAAGTATGAGATATCTTTTTTTTTTTTTAAAGGATTATAGGTTTTTATTCGTGTTTGATATTGAAAGTTACCCTATACAAAACGGTAGACTTTGAATTTGAATTTCTTCTACTATTTTGAACTGAACACAAACTTTATTCCTTACAGAAAGAAAAGAACTCTACAGTTTTTAGACAGTAGCTTAGTACCATGAAAAATTGTGCAATTAGATAAGAAAATATTAATTACTAATTTTTTTAAAAGTCAATCCTTCTCAAATATATATGAATCAAAATTCAATAGCATTACCTTTAAAGCAAAACAAAACAAGACAAACAGAAAATAACCATTTTATGGGAATTTGAGATAATTTGAAATTTTATGTGGTTTTCTATATACTTTGTTTAAAATGATACACTAGTTCACTATAAACTTTTGTCTTACTTCCTTCTAATTTCTATTAAATTATTTGATTGGTATATATAGGTGTAAATAAAGACAAATAAAACACTATAGATCTCTCATTTGCATGTGGCCACTATAATTATTGCTCAATAAAATCCAAAAGAACAAAAAACAGCGGAAGAAGAATGAAAACCTTACAACAGGTCACAAGACTCATTCGGCTTCACAATTCAATGCAAAACTCGCGAAAAATGTCTCCTGGCTACGATCTTCAAATCAAACTCAACGGAGAATACACATTCTTCCTCAACCAGGTACAGAAAAGAAAATCAAACCTAATAACCGGTTCAATATTCACAATCTTGATTTCTTATTTCTCTCTGTGCTCTGTTATAGGATGTGATTTCAGGGTACTGTGGAAGGCTGAGGAAGATGATAAAACAGAGCAAAAAGAAGAGAAACAAGAAAACTAGGACTTCAGAGATCATCACTATCGAGATTGATGATTTTCCAGGTGGACCAGATGGGTTTGAGTTGGTTTCAAGGTTCTGTTACAGCAACGGAGGGTTCTCAATCGATGTCTCAAATGTCTCGACTTTGTACTGTTGCTCTGTTTTTCTAGGCATGAGAGAGAAGTTCTGTTTCTCTAATCTCTTGCTTCAGACAGAGAAGTTTCTTGAAGAAGTGTTCTATGGGTCTTGGAACGACATCGTTCTGTCCCTCAAGAACTGCGAGCAAGTGTTCCTCCACGCAGATTCGTATGGTCTCCTCGATAATCTCATTTTCGCAGCTTTGACCAAAATATGTCGGAATTCAGACGCGTTTTCTTCTTCGTCCTCTTCTTCTTTCGCGTCTTCTCGTTCACCAGCGATGGCCAAGAACACGCCGGAATCAGACAAAAGGTCGAATCTGCCAACTGTTTCTTGCGGAAGAAGCAATGAGTGGTGGTTCGACGATATATCGAACCTCTCCCCGAGGATCGTCTTGAAGCTAATAAAGATCATTGGAGCTTACAAAACCAACATAAAAAGCTTAGTCCTAACCAAGTTTCTTCTTCACTATCTCAAGACAAAACTCCACACCAGATCAAGCAATACAGAGCTTATGAGGAACAAGCTTGAGTACTCTGATTTAGCTGATACAGCGGCTAAGGGAGTAGTTTTAGCGGGGGAAAATGCATTTTCCTGCAGGAAACTCTTCTGGGTCCTTAGGGTTTTATCCAGTTTTAGTCTAAGTAGAGAGTCACAGACCGGTTTAGAAACCCTAATTGGAGAAATGTTGGATCAAGCAACACTTGATGATCTTCTGATATCTGCAACAGGAGGAACCAAAGAGAGTGGAGTCTACAATGTGGATCTTGTGATAAGATTGCTTAAAGTATTTGTGAAGAACAGAGAAGAAGAATCAAATATGATAGAAATTGGGAGACTGATTGATAAGTATTTGAGAGAGATATCTCCAGATCAAAATTTGAAAGTATCCAAGTTCCTCGGAGTTGCAGAGAGTTTGCCAGATTCAGCTAGAGATTGCTTTGATGGAGTCTACAGAGCCATTGATATCTATCTACAGGTCAGTTTTCTTTTCCCTTCTATATTTTTTCTTTCTTGAGGTTTTCATTTTATTTGATAAAGATTTTCTTGAATCTCATCACCAACTAAATTGGTGGAGCAAAGAAGGTGGTTTAAAGTGAGACAAAAAAACAGAGAATAAGTTATTTTTTATTTGAATTGGTCGTACAAAAGATGACCAGTGCCAGGTATATATCAATGCAATTTTCTATTTAATACATTTGGTTTTCTTATATACATCAAGAGATGAAAACGAGTCAAACTATTTTTTTAATCATCATAAATATTTGAAGTTTGTGATTATGTGTATATCATTATACACAGAATATATATATAAATTCAAGACTTGGAGTCATCTTTAGATTCTTCACTGTCTTGTTACTGCCGTGGGGTTCATGTCAGATTGCCCACAAGGCCACAATCTCTTCTGTATTTTGTTGTTGTCTTGTCCTTTTTTTTTTAATCTCAACTATTAATAACACTATACTAAAAACTAAAAACTATATTTTTTTGGTAAGTACTATCAATTGCTAGTTCATATTTATATTGACAATTTGAGCTTTTCATTCTATTATATTACAGATACGAAATTTAGAGAAATAATGATAGTTCAGTTTTATATTAGATCATATTCTTTTTCTACAAACGTTCAATTTTTATATCAAAATAAAATATTTTTTTAAGAATTACAATTGTGGAGACTGGGAACTGATGTAATAAATGCCTAAATAATACGTCGTTTCTAATTTTTGTTATTTTGTTGTTGTTGTTGTAGTCTCATCCGAATCTAACACCACAAGATCGAACAAAGATATGTCGATGTCTCAATTACAAGAAACTTACATTGGAGACGTGCAAACAGCTCGCCAGAAACCCTAAGATCCCTCCAGATATAGCCGTTCAAGCACTCAAGTCCAGATGCAACAATCAAGAACACAGAACTCCAGGTGTGAAACTTGTAAGCAAGAGTGTGTCTCGCAGTCGTAGACATTCACAAGACAAGAAGCCTGTACTGTTGCACCTCAAAGGGTTTGAGATATCAGAAGCCGAGGAGTGGAAGACTAAAGGAGGATGTAATCCGAGGGTTATGGATAGTTTCAGAGAAGGGTTATGAGGTCAAATCTTCCAATTAAATCTGGCAATCTCATTTGCATCCCGACGTTGTCCAGAGTCTTGTACAAACCATCAGATTCGCCGCGTTTTTTAGTATCGAAAGCTATAAATTCATGGAGAATACCTTTCACTTGGATCCAGCTACATCCCGGCGACTTCACCATCTGTTGATCTTTCATTCGCTTTCTCACTCGCGCGACTTCATCCCAGTTTTGAGACTCTGAGTTCAAATTAGCTAAGAGTGCGTGTCTTCCGCTGTGACTAGGTTGCAACTTGATCACACGGGAGGCTGCGTATTTACCTAACTCATAGTCTTTGTGTATCAAACAAGCTCCGAATAGAGCTCCCCATACCGCCTTTGTTGGTTCCATTGGCATTCTGTCTATCAAAGCCTTTGCCTCTTCTAGCAAACCTTTTCTTCCAAGTATATCAACCATACACGCATAGTGATCCGCATTTGGCTCCAAATTGAACCGTTCCTTCATGCTCAGGAAAAGCCTCTGACCCTCTTCCACGAGGCCTCCATGAGCGCATGCGCTTAAGACAGCGATGAAAGTAACTCCATTTGGCGTAACATGACTCCTTAACATGGTCCGAAAGAGATCAAATGCTCCTCTTGCATATCCGTGCGCTGCAAGTCCATTAATCATCGCGGTCCACGTATACACATTTTTCTCAGATAGTCTCTCGAAAACCAACCTAGCTTCCTCTAAACACCCACACTTGGCGTACATATCAATCAATGTTGTCCCCATCCTAGTGTTTATCTCGATCGAATTCTTAAGCATATAACAATGCACCCTTCTTCCTTGGTGAAGCGCCCCAACGTGAGCGCAAGCCGAAAGAACACTGCTTAGAGTCTTCTCATTAGGTGTAACGTCACTACTCTCCAACATCTCCTGGAAAACCAACAGCCCTTTATCGAAGCAACGGCCTTGCACGTATCCAGCAATCAGTGACGTCCAAGTAACAACGTTTCTCGTAGGCATTTCATCGAACACTTTCTGTGCATCATCACAAAACCCACACTTCCCGTACATATCCACCAGCGAACTCCCTATGAACACATCACACTTCACTCTCCCTGTCTCCAAGTA
Source organism: Isatis tinctoria (assembly GCA_010577795.1). Taxonomy (NCBI): domain Eukaryota; kingdom Viridiplantae; phylum Streptophyta; class Magnoliopsida; order Brassicales; family Brassicaceae; genus Isatis; species Isatis tinctoria. The sequence goes on along the minus strand of CM021244.1, from coordinate 33,394,349 downwards.
AAACCCATGAATGCTTCTCCCAAATCGAACATCTTCAGCTTTCGCCGCAGCGCTCAAGACGCTAACAACGGTCATTTCGTTCGCCGCAATTCCAGTCTTCTTCATCTTCACGAAGTAGGCCATTGCTTGTGAAGCAGAATCGTTTCTCACAAACCCATCAATCATGGCAGTCCAAGAAACCACGTCTTTACCTTCTGTTCCATCGAAAACTCGACGTCCATAATCGAACAACCCAGAACTAGAATACCCCGAAATCAACGAGTTCCTCACGAACAGATCCGAGTCCAACCCGAATTTCACGATATGGGTATGGAGTTGAAAAGGATTCGCGTCTCTCAGCCTAAACACCGACTTGAGAAGCGGAGGGAACGTGTGGCGGCTAGGGACGGCGCCATTTCGCCGCATTTGAACATAAGCAAGAAAAGATAGCCGACGGCTGAGCGTAATCCCGCCGGAGAAGTGGCCAACGAGCGAGTCCCATAGATGAATGCTTGGAGTTTGGATATGACCTAATAGACGGCGAGCGTAGCGGAACTGAGAAGAGGCGGTGCAGCGGCGGAGAAGACGGGAGAGAAAGAGATCGCGGCGAGTGTAGAAGAGTGGAGAAGTGAGGAGTAAGCAATGGATCTGCTTGAGATGAAGAGAGTCTAGTGGAAGATGGAGGAAGAAGGTGTTGAGGTCATGCATTTTACCATAAATATTGGCAAAGTTACCAAAATATGCAAATATCAAATCCTTAATTAAAATTTACAAAGTCTCCTCATAGGTCGATTCGATTAAACGTACCGAACCTAACCTATGGTTAGAGGCTGGACTTTAACCGTTTTTTTTTTATTTTCTCAATCCCAGGAATTTTTTTTATTTAGTTAAAAAATAAGACTTTCGTGAGATAAACAAAGATCCCCATTCTTTGTACTAACCCCACACGACAAAATTGAATCAATGAAACAGTTACAAGAAACGGCACAGAAATTTGAAATCAACAAGTTGTGATAATCCATAATGACAGTAAATAAACGCTACCCACCAGCAATTTGACATGTCAGCTTTAATCCTCCTCACACACGCCATATTGAATTTCAGGCTCTTCGACGAACGTTTCATATTCGCCCGGCACATGCACACCCAGATCCTTAAAACACTCTCTGATGCTCTCATGCAATAGAGCATCCTCCTCAAAACAATCATGCCACATGCTACAAACTCTATTCTTCAACTCCTCCAAGGAGCCGTCTCTTCCCTTGTCAGAAATGTAAGACTTGAGAAAGTGGTCTATATTACCCACCATACCTGCCCAAGAGAACAAACAAAACATTCTTCGGAGGTCATCCACAACCCCCTCATCCATCAATTCCGTAAACCCCTTTTCAAAAGCACAAGTATGAACCTCCAGGAGTTCCTTCTTTAGAACATCCATTAGTTGCTCCCAGTATCTCATATAAAAATGATAACACTCTTGTTTTTTCTCTTCCTCACCGAAAACTCGCTCGACAAATTTCATGTATTGCGACAAGGCACAATTCTGGAGGACTTGCACTGATTTCGCTGCGTAAAATTCACAAGTGGAATCAATAAAACGCTTCCTAACCACTCCTGACGGCTCCCCGTCGAACATGTCCATAAGATTCTTTACGAGACTCGTGTCAGCAGCAGCCTTCCCTGATCTTTCATCACTGATCAGTGCTAAAATGCCGGCAATAACTTTCTCTTGAACTTGAGAGGCCCTAAAGAGTTCCTTGTGGTAAATCGCCAAGCCCATGTCCCAGATTGTCTTTCCATCATAAACCTCATACATGGCTATATCATTCACAAACGTCATCTTCTCTCTAAAGCCTACCCAGCACTTCTCCGCGAGTCGCAAGAAAACAGAGGTATCACTGCTTTGCTTCTCTAAAGACCGTATATCCCTAGAGATGAATGGCTCACACTCCTTCTGGATCAGATTGCAAAGATCTCGTCCCATTTTCGCCAAGCATACACCCTTCACAGCCTGTTCGTGAAATGAAAATGAAAGATAAGAAGTAGCCTAACAAATAAGAAAAGAAGAATAGCATACCAGTGAAACATAATTGACGTCGAACGAGTCCGCCCCATTTTCATCGCCGAAGATAATTTGGATTGCTTGCTGTAGCAATTTCCAACTTTCGTCGAAGTATTCTCTGCGCTCTCGTTTCGTCGCTAATGATGATATGAAAAAAAAACTTGATATTTAGAGACGAATCACACAGAGTACAACAAGATCCAAGATGCAATACGTACGTTTAACAGGAAAGGGATCGACATGAAAAGTCTTCTTCTTCTTCTTCACGGGGGAAGAAACATCACTGCTCCCTGCTCTATCATCAACTTGCGTCGCCTTCGAGGAGGGTTTCATGATAATCCAATCCTGAGCGAAAATCCCGAATTCGACGATCAAGCGGGCGGTGAGGAACAAAATCGGATAAACGTAACCCTAGGAAGAAAAGGGAATTTGGGAGTTTATTTCCAGGACTTTTTATAAATTCTTCGCACGAACGTTCGGAAGGTGTTCAGAGAAAAAAAAAAAAAAAAAACGAACCGTCTGAAAAAAAAAAAAGGAAATACTACGTGGAATCATAAATAATCAAATATGCCCCATGCTTAGTCTGCTTCTTTCACATATTTCCTGATGTGTTGGGTGGTAAACCTTGGTATTGAAGCAAACCTAAATACACGCATAATAACAAAATTGAGACGCATGAATCATATCTTTTCACAAAAACAAAAAAAAACTCAAAAAAAAAAGATTTACTGTTGAAAAGGTTGGCATAATGTATAAGAATGTCTTTGCTGGTGTTGTGAGGCGCTGGACAATCATGATAGCCTACTAATACATGAAACTGTACTGGTCCTGTGAATCTATCTTTACTCGAGACTTTCAATGATAGCATCAAGAGCACCATCGTGGTTCTTCTTAAATTCATGAGGAATCAGAGCATTCTCGTAGTCCCAAAAGGCAATTGTGGGATAAGTGTTCTGTAGAAAAGAGATACAAAGATCAACAAGAGATACAAAGATTATATCACAATACACATAAGATATTGATATACCTTGCCCACGTACTAATAATGAGAATGTTACAGGTCTACCGCCTGCAAAGGTGTCAATGGATAATCAGGTCAGTAGGAATGAGAGACAAAAATCCACCATTCATATGGACAAACTCCTCATTCCCAGGATTATCACAAAGTGCAACGTTTTGCACTGTTTTAATCGAGTCGAGTTCAAAAACTGTGCATTAATTTTTATTAAAGATCATAAAATGATAACAATATATATAAAAATATGTTAAAGTTTCATAAAATAATACAACTCTATAAACTGCTTATAAAAAAATATAAGAAAAAAACAATTTATTATTGAAATATAACTCTTTTTGCATTTTTTTTTCCCTTCATAATCAGTTGTTGAACTCAGATAGTTAAGTTTTTCAACCATAGTTGTCTCAATTGACAATAAAGCCAACTCATCTAGGATGTGTTATTGAATTTGGGTTTTAATGTGTTTTGATGTAATTGAATTATAAAGTATTTTGTTGGATTTAAAGTACTTGCTTTTATGAGAAAGAATACACTGAAATCCACTAAACTAAATTCTAAAATAATCAAAAGAAAAATGAATTAACGCTGGTTTTTAATGTATTTTTAAATACATCAAACAAATATTTAATCCAATAACACTTGGTTTCAATAAATTTTAATTTAAAAAACATGATTTAATAACATTGGATTTAATTGTGCAGTTAATATACACTCAAATACATTAAAAACTCTAATATAATAATACCTCATTAATCTCTTTTGTGACAAGGTAAACTGCAAATAATTTTTTATTAGCTTCAACTATGAAAAACTTCTTTGAGCTGTGGCGAGTGATACTTATCACTGGAATAGTCAACAATATGCGATAACCAATTTATGTGTTATGATAACAATTCTCCAGTTTTTATAAAAAAATCAAACATTACAATAGAGTTTCATTGGTACTGATTCTCGGAGAATCTTTACTTTCATAAACAAATCATCATCAACAATTTATGCATGCATTCCATTTTTTAAGGAAGCTTATAAGTTCAAACATGATATCTCAAAGTATCTTCACTTGCGGCTACTAGTTTTTAAAAATCAAACAAAACCAAATTTTTTATTCATACTCTTAAGATTAATACATATATATAATTTATTTTTTAAATAAAATGGATATCTTTATAAAATAGATGACTTAAACATTTACTTCACATACTTGCCTTATAAACCGTTTCCTCTACTTGCCTTATAAACTGTGCCTGATCAATCAATATTGGTGCTTATTGCTATCAACATGGAAGGCCCAAGTTTCTTCAACCTGTAATATAGCGTTATACAGTTCTATGGAGAATTTTGTTGCAAGTAAGTCTCTGAGCTCATGTATGTCATTTAATTTCCTTACGTTAGACTGCACGAGTGGTTTGTCTTGCATATAATCAAGTAGCAACCTTGCCTCCAACTTTTCTACAGTAATTCCGCTATTTAAAAGATGATTGTAGAAAACGCCTTTGCTAAATATATGTGAAGTTAAACTGTATAGTTTATCTTTCCGCAGCTTATTAGTGGATATTAAGCTTTTAATTTGATGAAATTATGTATAAGTTAAAAATGATACAGTAGGTTCTTCTACCTCATGTAACATAGTTCTGGCCAGATATTGTGATGTTTACTATTTGCCTATATTGATGGTACCTAGTCAATCGCCAATTGGCTGACCAAATCTCTCTTTATTCAATGGCAAGTCGGTTGCTATATCTCCTCAACTTTAGTTGTGGCTTACAACGAAGTCTTGGTTTTGCATTTGTATGTATAGCGTTGTTCTTGTTACCGTTCCCCATTTCCATTCGCTTATGGTAATAAGATAATCCTTTATTTGGTTAAGGAGCTAGCATTTCAATCCCCAAATTAAGCTAACGTGACGTGACATAATAATTTTTTAAATTATTTGTATTATTGTTAAGAGTAAATTAACATTTAGAAATGAGAAGGAAGAAAGCATGTGAGCAGTGGAGATCACGTGAGGCACATGGAGGCCAGTTCATCCTGTAGGTCCGTTGACTTGTACGTTTCCCTGATCTCTCTCCGTGTATTGTTTTCTGAAACAATTTCATCTTATGAAATAGGAGTATAAAAAAATTAGCAGTTAAATTTTATATACTTTTCTGAGGATTTTGATGAGTTGGACCTACTTCGAAACAGGTAATAAGTCCCTATCTTATTTTTATTTACAATCCTTATTAATACTAGTGGAACTCCTAACCCCGCGCATGCGCGGGGTATATTCCGTTGGTTATATATTTATTTTATTCGTATTATATATAGTTCTAATAAAATTATGTAATTCATAATATTTTAATATTTATTTGTCTGTTTATGTGTATTTTAAGAATACATTATTTGTTCCAGACAAACCGGCGAATTAATCCTTGATATTCTTTTTACCTTCTTTTGCGTTTACGCACTCATTGGTTACGCGTCATTTTTTCGTGTTGATACCTTATTATCTTATTTGTAACATGTAGGTGATAGTTCCTTATCCAGTATTCGAACACCTCTCAGAACCTAGATGATGTCTAACCATAATGACTTCTCTTTTCTTCCTCTTTGCACGGGGTATATGTTTGTCTTATTTTTGTTTTTGTTTTTGTTGAATATATAATCTAATTTATATAGTTAGGTAATAGTTATTGTTATTTTATGTGTTTATTTGTATCAATATATTAATATTAATTTTTCTTTGACTTTATTTATCTAGTGATATTGTTTTCATTTTTTCAACTCTTCCATGTTTTTATGTCAATATAAGATTAATTACTGAGGATTGCAAGATATATTTTTTCATTTCTTCATGGCTAGAACAATATCTCATAAAACTTTCTGTTGCAAATTTTACTCATAAAAACTATATTTTACATTCAAATATTAAAACTGTTTATGTGACCATAGAGGATCTCATGAATTGTCTCTTTTTATATAAAAAACTCATGAATTATCTCTTGATGGAATGTACTTCTCCATTGAAAATCTCTGGATATTATAATTTTTTTTGTATGACATTTTAATCAGTTTAAAATGGATCAATTCTATCTTTTATTCGGATTAAAGATCATTATTAAATACTACACACTTATTGTATTTTATATATAAAAACGTTGGTAAATCTAAAATTAAGGTAAACCATGATTTGTAATCGAATAGTTTTTTATTAGTGTTATCGGAATGTATTATTGCTCGAATTCTTTATTCACTTCTCTCTTTTTTTTGGACAACTCTTTATTTACTTCTCATCAACTTGTTTATCTAATGTATTTTTTGTTAATGTTAACCCAGGTTTGGGAACTCGCTAGATGTTAGTCGGGCGGTGGGTCTGGGCCTAGCGAGTTACCTAAAAATCAGAGATTACTCGGGGATTAATCGAGGAAAAATTTGAAAATATTTTACTATATCACTCCCTCTGTTTCTCAATATAAGATTTTTTGGCGAAAAACACACATATTAAGAAAAATAACTTTTGTGCAAAAAGCAGCACTTAATATATAAATAAACATAACTTAACTAATCATAAAAACTGTTTTAAAATATAATTAGTTAAACACTCTCCAATAAAGGTAAAAGTTGCATTGAAATGTCAAAAGGTCTTATATTTTGAAACAAATAAAAACCTTCAAAAGATCTTACATTGAGAAATAGAGGGGGTATTGTTTGTATATTTGTTTCGGTAAATATTGTTAACGAAACAACATGGTCCACTGGTTATAGATATATGCATAATACTCTCTTTATCCGAGTTCGAGTCCACCAGACACCATTTTCTCATTTTATTTTTTCTTAAACTCAAAATTAAAAAGCCACGTGGCATAATGTGGTGCAAAATGAGGAAAGTAGTTCTCTAATTATATATAAAGATTTTATTTGAGAGGTAATGTTAGTTGAGAGGTAATGATCACATCATTAAAAAATTATCAAGCTGATAAGCAACTTAATATGGAAAAATTGAGAGTTCATTTGCTCACTTATTAGTAGAAATATTCAGATATTCGTAAACATTTATGGTAAACATTCGCAATACTTTTGGTATTTAAGACAGTTTATCTGGAATCCTTATTTCCTATAAGGTCAGACTTCAAAATTTTGCAGAAAAATCAGAAAAGAATACTCGGATGCATGTCCTGTAATGTACAATCAAAAAGGGAAGGACAAGTTTTCCAAATGTAAAAAGTGGATTTGCTGTCTTTCGCCAAGAAAATTGTTTTGTTGTTAAATTTAAATACGTTTTAGATATCTTGTTTTTATACGAACTTGTTCTTGTTCTTCCCAAAAAGGCAAAATTTATTTTTCTATGGTAATATAATATTAGTATAACGTGCCGTGCATCATTCATGTGAACTTCTTTTAAACGTTAGTATATTTTTGGTTATAAAGAAAGAGAGAAGATACTTTGTAATTAATAGCTTAAAAGTTGTATTATACTGGAATCACGTGTATAAAGGACGAGCCAATCTCAAAACACAGCGCAGATACTCTCACAAATCTCTTTGGAATTCAGGTACTTCCTCTCTTTCTCACTCTCGTCCTGTGTCTCTCTAGCTTGCTGCAAAGATCTTGTTTCTGATAGATTTCTTAATCTTTATGGATTCTTACCACTGCTGGAATTGGATTTTGCAATATTACCATAACTTTTAAGTAGAATCACTTATTGTAGATACCAGAATTGCTGCAGGTGGTGCTTCTGTGAGACCAACAAATGTTTAGATCTAGAGGATGCATGCAAGAATTTTTGTTTCCTTGTTCTTTCTTGAAGTACATCATGGTCTTATCCCGTTATTTTTTTTCAGATATATTTCTCCAGTGTCGCCACTGTTCAGCAGTGATCTAGGGAATTGCTGTTTCATATGGTACTCCATCTTGCGTCAAAACTAAACCTACGACATGTATAAGAGGACCTTAGCTGATGATGTTACTTGGCTCTTTAGTCTTTTGACTTGTCTGGATATGTAGGCCTGGAGAGATTGGTTGACTCATGTCATGTACCCAGTTAGTTTTGTAACACTCAATTTACTTACAACTGGTTCGGTTGTTTGATGCAGTGAGATAGGCATCTCGTAGAGTTCCCAAAAATGTCGGATCTTGAGGCACCACTAGTACGTCCAAAGAGAAAGAAGATTTGGGTTGATTACTTTATCCAGTTCCGATGGATCGTCGTCATCTTTATCGTCCTTCCTATCTCTGCCACATTGTACTTCCTCACCTATCTAGGGGATGTTTGGTCAGAAATGAAGTCCTACGAGAAACGTCAAAAACAACATGACGAAAATGTGAAGAAAGTCATCAAACGACTCAAGGGGAGGGATGCAGCAAAGGACGGGCTCGTTTGCACCGCGCGTAAGCCGTGGATTGCTGTAGGAATGAGGAACGTGGACTACAAGAGAGCCAGGCATTTCGAGGTCGACTTGTCTGCTTTCCGTAACATCCTAGAGATTGACAAAGATAGAATGATTGCTAGAGTGGAGCCTCTTGTGAACATGGGACAGATCAGCCGTGTCACCGTTCCTATGAACCTATCCCTTGCTGTCGTTGCTGAGCTCGATGATCTAACTGTTGGGGGACTCATCAATGGCTATGGTATCGAAGGAAGCTCTCACGTCCATGGTTTGTTTACAGACACTGTTGAGGCTTACGAGATTATTCTAGCGGGTGGGGAACTCGTCCGGGCCACTAAGGAAAATGAGTATTCTGACCTTTTCTATGCCATTCCATGGTCACAAGGGACACTCGGGTTTCTTGTTGCTGCTGAGATTAGGCTTGTACACATCAAAGAATACATGAAACTGACTTACATCCCGGTCAAAGGTGATCTACAAACCATAGCTCAGGGTTATATGGATTCATTTGCACCCAGAGATGGGGATCCAGCTAAAATCCCAGATTTCGTTGAAGGCATGGTTTACAGTCCAACTGAAGGTGTAATGATGACGGGTAAATATGCTTCCAGAGAAGAGGCTAAGAAGAAAGGGAACAAGATCAATAACGTTGGATGGTGGTTCAAGCCATGGTTCTACCAATATGCACAAACAGCATTGAAGAAAGGAGAGTTCGTTGAGTATATCCCGACTCGTGAATATTACCATAGGCACACTAGTTCCTTGTACTGGGAAGGAAAGCTTATCCTTCCATTTGGTGACCAGTTCTGGTTTAGGTTCCTATTTGGCTGGTTGATGCCACCAAAGGTCTCCCTTCTTAAGGCCACTCAAGGTGAAGCCATCAGAAACTACTACCACGAAATGCATGTCATCCAAGACATGCTTGTTCCTCTCTACAAAGTCGGTGATGCTCTTGAATTTGTCGACCGTGAAATGGAGGTAAGCTTTCTCCATTGATGGATCATGTATGGTCTGTGAGTTTTGTGCATGTTTAAAACTTATTCCTAATGTATCATTTTCGTTTAGGTTTATCCGATTTGGCTTTGCCCTCACAAACTCTTCAAACAACCGGTGAAAAGCATGATTAGCCCCGAACCAGGCTTTGAGTATGAGATGAGACAGGGAGACACAGAAGATGCACAGATGTACACTGACGTTGGAGTCTACTATGCTCCAGGTCCTGTCCTGAGAGGCGAAGTGTTCGATGGAGTTGAAGCTGTGCGCAAGATGGAGCAGTGGCTGATAGAAAACCATGGCTACCAGCCTCAGTATGCAGTATCCGAGCTCGACGAGAAGAGCTTTTGGAGAATGTTTGACGCTGACTTGTACGAGCATTGCCGCAGGAAGTACAGGGCTGTAGGCACATTCATGAGCATTTATTACAAGTCGAAGAAGGGACGTAAGACTGAGAAAGAAGTCCGAGAAGCTGAGCAAGCTCATCTCGAAACAGCCTACGCTGAGTTAGACTAAAATCAGGTTAATGAATAGTGTAATGCCTTGTGTTTCCGTAGTTGTGTTTCTAATTTTGCTTGGACTCGTCTTTAATATTCCTGTGTCCTGTTTTTTCTTTTCTTCTTCTGTTCTTGTTCAAGTCTTATGCTATTGAGTATTTGAGTGAATATTTTCTTCTAAAACTTTGCTTAGAGAATCAGATGAATTCGTTGGTTCGGTACCTGTTTTATGGAATTTGCTCGGTATTAGTGCGAGCTTGCACTATTGAAGATAAATAAAAGGGTTTTGTATCGATAAGAGTTTTATAAGCCAGTGAGTGTTTATAAGGTTTATAAGGGTTTTAAAAGCCAGTGAGTGTTTATAAGGTTTATAAGGGTTTTATAAGTTTTTAAGTTTAGGGTTTTCTCTAGAAAGTGATTCCTATTTAAACTCCTTGTAGCCGTCACACTTATACTCACTTAGTCTTTTATCTCTCTTGACCTCTTGTATTCTCTCTTTATCAATCTATGGCAATCCTCCCTTTTTCTCTTTTGTTCATCACTTAAATCTTCACTCAATCTTGTTTTCTTTTGAAAATCTTACATGGTATCAGAGCCTGGTTACTAAATCTTGTGTTTTATTCTCTTAATCTTTCTTCAAAATCCGCCCACCAAGTGTTCGACGAAATTCTTAAACAAAATCCCAGTTTCTTTAAAAGATGGGATCTTGTGTTCTTACTACTGAAAACTCAAAAACCTTTGTTGTCCCAACCATTCTCAAAGGAAACAACTATCTTTTATGGTCTAGAACCACTAAAACTGCTCTTAGTGGAAGAAGACTTTGGAAGCATGTTGTTACAAGTGAATGTCCAAAGAAAACCCTCAAGGAAAAAGGCAAAGACAAAGAAGCCTTATCTGAAGAGGAGATGGAAGAAGCTCTCCAAGAAGAAGAGGAGAGATGGGAAGAAGACCAACAAGCAGTGCTTAGTCTCCTTCAATCCTCCCTAGATCCAGCCATTCTAGCAGCGTACTCTCACTGTGAAACCCCAAAGGATCTATGGGAAACTCTAAAAGGTGTGTATGGGAACATATCAAATGTTAGCCGAATCTTTGAAATCAAGAAGGCTATCAGTGATACTCACCAAGATGGTTTGGAGTTCAACCAACATCTTGGAAAAACTTCAAACTTTATGGTCTGAAATTGAGATGTTGAGACCTTTGAGTGTGGATCCTAAGGTGCTTAATGAGAGGCGTGAGCAAGACAAGGTCTTTGACCTTGTTCTTTCCTTGGATCCTTGCTACAATGACCTCATCAAGCACACCCTTAGAGATGACAAGTTTCCAACCCTTGAAGAAGTGTGCTCTAAGGTTCAAAAGGAGCAAGGAAACATTGGTCTCTTTGGAGGAAAAGGGGTGCTTCCCATGGCTAACAAGGCTTCATTCAAGCATGATGAAAAGAAGTCATATGTCTGTGACCATTGCAAGAAGAAGGGGCACATCAAAGACAAGTGTTGGATCCTCCATCCACACTTGAAGCCAGCTAAGTTCAAGGATGTCAAGGCCAACCTCTCAGAAGTTGCTAATGGCCAAACCTCATTCCATGGAGCAAGAAGTTCAAATGGTGCTAGTAGCTCAGATGGACAAGTACATGTTGGAGGAAATGAGCTAGCCATGGTGGTTCATGGTGGTCCACGGGGTTCAGATAATGATGTGGTGAGGAAATCCGACTTGGAGGCTCTCATCAGGTCCATTGTCTCTCTCAAAGAATCCGGTATCACCTATTTCTCCTCTTATCCTAGAAAATCCATTGTCATTGATTCTGGTGCTTCCCATCACATGATTAGTAATCCTGAGCTTCTTAGTAACATTGAACCAGCCTTAGGAAGTGTTGTGATAGCAAATGGTGGTAGGGTATCGGTTAGTGGAATTGGGGATCTTAAGCTTTTCGATGAGCAATCCAAAGCTCTATATATGCCTAAGTTCACTTCAAATCTTTTGTCAGTTAACAAATCCACAACCGATCTCAACTGCTATGCTATTTTTGGGCTAATGATGTACATTTTCAGGATATTGAGACAATGAGATTGCTTGGAAAAGGAGGAACAAAGGATGATCTTTATGTGTTAAACGACCTTCATTTTAGCAAAGCTCAATTCGCTTCCTGTTTTTCTGTTGATTTAAATAAAAAGTGGCATGCTAGGCTAGGCCATCCTCATCTTCGTGCTCTTAAGTTGTTGTTACCTAAGGTCTCTTATGACCATTCTAGTTGTGAAGCTTGTATCCTTGGTAAACATTGCAAAACCGTTTTTCCAAAGTCTTCTACTATTTATGAACACTGCTTTGATTTAGTTCACTCAGACGTCTGGACTTCACCTTGTTTGTCTAGAGATAATCAAAAGTATTTTGTTACATTTATAGATGAGAAGTCTAAATACACTTGGATTACTTTGCTTTCCCTCAAAAGATCGTGTCTTTGATGCATTTCTGAACTTTCAAAACTATATAACTAATCAGTTTAATGCCAAGTTAAAAGTTTTGAGGACAGATAATGGAGGAGAATATGTGAGCCATAAGTTTAAAGCTCATTTATCCAAGCATGGAATCATTCATCAAACCAGTTGCCCTTACACTCCCCAGCAGAATGGTGTGGCTGAACGAAAGGATCGACACCTCATGGAAGTGGCACGTTCTATGATGTTCCATATGAGTGTTCCCAAACGCTTTTGGGGGGATGCGGTCATGACTGCATGTTATTTGATTAACAGAATTCCAACTAAAGTGCTTGGGGATGTCTCTCCTTTTGAGGTACTCACTAAGACCAAGCCATCTATTGATCACTTACGAGTCTTTGGGTGTGTGTGTTTTGTAATGATTCCAGGAGAACAGAGAACAAAGCTGGATGCTAAGAGTCTTAAGTGTATGTTCCTTGGGTATTCAACAACACAGAAGGGTTACAAATGTTTTGATGTGTCTAACAATCGAATGCATGTCTCAAGAGAAGTGAAGTTCATAGAAGAACAAGGGTATCACATCAAAAAGGATTGGGATAGTCTGAAGAACATTGCCCAATCCCCTTCAGATCGTGCATCTAGCCTTCGGTTCTTATTGGACCACTTAGGCAAGATCAACAACAAGACGCATGGAGGGTCTAGTAACACGCCCATAAAGCCACCAAATGAAGCTGTTCTTGAGGAGGAGCACACCAATGCCAGTCATGATGCAGATCACGACCTTCCTACCAACGAATCAGATCCTAATATGGCTACTCAACAAGAAGTGGAACAAACCGGAGCTGTCCAAGAGGGGAAGCTACCCGGTCCCATTCAAGAAGAACCATCTTCTGACTCTCATCAAGATGCAGATGTGGATGAAAATCTAATCAGTTCTGAAGTCTCAGTTGATGAACCAGCCCCTGTTGAGCTAAGACGAAGCACACGTATCCGGCGTCCATCCAAGTGGGTTGACACCAGAGTGTACTACAACAGCCAGGCTGTAGCTCATCCTGAGATTGAAGCAGTGTGCTCTCTTGCCTTCTTGCCATCTGAACATCAAGCATTCCTCACCAAGATTGCCTCCGATCTCATTCCTGAAACTTATGAAGAAGCGGTTGTAAAGAAAGAGTGGAAGGAAGCTGTTGGGGATGAAGTAGGTGCTATGGAGAGAAACCACATCTGGGATGAAGCAGACCTACCCAAAGGTAAGAAAGCTGTGAGTTCTCGCTGGGTGTTTACCATCAAGTACAAGAGCAGTGGAGACATTGATCGGTACAAGGCCAGGCTTGTAGCTCGTGGATTCACTCAAACTTATGGAAATGATTATAAGGACACATTTGCCCCAGTTGCCAAGCTTCCTACTGTTCGTGTTGTACTATCCTTGGCTGCCAACCTCTCATGGGATCTATGGCAAATGGATGTGAAGAACACTTTCCTTCAAGATGAGCTTGAAGAAGAGGTCTACATGCATCCTCCACCAGGTCTTGAGTCATCCATTGCTCCTAGGAAGGTGTTGCGTTTGAGAAAGGCAATCTATGGCCTAAAGCAATCACCTCGTGCTTGGTACCACAAGCTCAGTCAGACACTTTGGGACCAAGGTTTCAGGCGATCTGAGGCTGATCATTCATTATTCACCCATAAGTCATCCAAAGGTATTGTGGTAGTTGTTGTCTATGTAGATGATATTATCATCTCTGGAGATAACAAGGAAGGTATTGAATGTATCAAATCCTCTCTTAAATCTACTCTTGACATTAAAGACTTAGGTGAACTCAAGTATTTTCTTGGGATTGAAGTGTGTAGGTGTGATGATGGTATCTTCCTTTCTCAAAGGAAATATGTCCTTGATCTTCTGAATGAAACAGGATTCATGGAGGCTAAAGCCGCGAAGACTCCCCTTGAAGATGGCTACAAAGTCAATCGAGAGGGGGAGAAGGAGGATGAGCTGTTTAATGATCCTGTGCTTTATCGCAAATTAGTAGGTAAATTGATATATTTGACGCTTACCAGACCTGATTTGTGTTTTTCGGTGAACCAGGTCAGTCAGCATATGAAAGCCCCATCAAAGTACCATTGGACCATGGTGGAAAGGATCTTGAAGTATCTTAAAGGAACTGTGGATCATGGTATTTGGATGGGAAGACACGAAAGTACAGAGATCGTGGGATACTGTGATGCTGATTGGGCTGGAGATAGAGTGGATAGGCGATCTACTACTGGCTATTGCACATTCATTGGTGGGAACATGGTGACTTAGAAGACCAAGAAGCAGAAGGTCGTGGCGTGTTCCTCAGCAGAGGCCGAGTATCATGCAATGAGGAAGCTGACTAATGAGCTTACTTGGCTCAAGGGACTGCTTGCGGATCTCAACATCAACCAAGCTACACCAATGACGATGCATTGCGACAACCAAGCAGCCATCCATATTGCTTCCAACTCTGTATTTCATGAGAGAACAAAGCATATAGAGGTGGACTGTCACAAGGTCAGGGAGAAGATTCTAGATGGGACGATCCTACCATGCTTTACTCGGAGTGAAGACCAGCTAGCCGACATCTTCACCAAAGCAGCAAGTACCAAAGTTTGCGAATCTATCTATGGCAGACTTGGACTTCTGAGCTTGACTAGGAATTGTTAGTGCTTCCCTCGCCCATAAAGCTCACACTCTTTTTCCAAATGTAAGGTTTTGTCCCACGTGGTTTTTCTTAGCATAGGTTTTTAATGTGGTGAGACTTATGGGTAATCCAAGTTTAGCAATCATGGGTGATTCCAGATGTGCTTAACTTGAGGGGGAGTATTAGTGCGAGCTTGCACTATTGAAGATAAATAAAAGGGTTTTGTATTGATAAGAGTTTTATAAGCCAGTGAATGTTTATAAGGTTTATAAGGGTTTTATAAGCCAGTGAGTGTTTATAAGGTTTATAAAGGTTTTATAAGTTTTTAAGTTTAGGGTTTTCTCTAGAAAGTGATTCCTATTTAAACCTCTTGTAGCCATCACACTTATACTCACTTAGTCTTTTATCTCTCTTGACCTCTTGTATTCTCTCTTTATCAATCTATGGCAATCCTCCCTTTTTCTCTCTTGTTCATCACTTAAATCTTCACTCAATCTTGTTTCCTTTTGAAAATCTCACACTCGGATTGTGTCAAGGGAAATTATTGTCTGTGCGCGAAATTCAGAAACCAAAAACGTCGTAACTCATGTACCATGGGGGGAATCATTTAGATAAGAATGAATTTATGTGCCGTCAAAAATAAGAAATATGAACGACTTTGTGAATAACTATTACGCATGAAAAAAAAACTATATTCTAGTTACGGTTTGCAACTGTCGAGTAAAAAAATAAATTACCAGTCAGTTATTGTAGAATATAGTATGCAGATTGGATGTTAAATCGGCTATTGACCTATTTCTACGGTCGCTAAAGAGACTAACGTAGTAACGTTGTTCACTCTTCAATGATGAATGACTTAAAGTTATTAACTAGAAGTCTAGAACTAACCTCCGAATAATTTGTTTCTTTTAACATCCGAACCGACACTCTATTCATGTTCAGCCGACACAAAACCATTGTAGAACTAAATAATAGAACTCATATTTGAATAGGTAGTTTTGCAAGAAACCTAACTAGTCTAATACCAAACGTAAATTTGATCGGCCTTACTTGTTGCGATCTCGGTTTACTTCGGTTTCAATCGTTTGCGCATTTTCTTAAACGATTTCAAACGTAATAAGTAATAACAGCTACAAAGTAAGGAAATAGTTGTTGTGACATAATAAATTTACAGGGACGTGTCTTTTGTCTTAAGAATCAGCACCGACTTTGGCGACAATAACAGAAGCATAGTGAGCAATGTTAGTCTCAGGGGAATGTTTAAGCCTCGCGATGACCGGGAACAACTCCGATGACTTCACGAACTGTCTGCAAATCTGGTGGTTCGAACACATTTTAGCCAACGAGAAGAGTGCGATCTTGAGCGGTGACTCACTTGCTGTCTCTTTCTTGCTCGGGTTCAGGGCAAGAGCCGAGCAATCCGAGACCAACTTCAGTAACGTCTGCATCACAAATCCCGGACAAAATACGCCATATTAGAGAATTATGCATGCCTGAGGCTATATGAACACCAACTCCTGACAAGACAATATAAACACTATGCTTCTTGTTTTTGACCTGAAAAACCTATGTGAACAACTTGATATTCGAAATTTTCGCTATGCCTGAATTTAGACTATAACTCTATGATATAATAACTAAAGCATTTAAATTCGTGATTGATTTAACTTATGTAGATACTTAACCTGTAAAGCTCCTCTGGAGACTATATCTTCACAAAGCTTGTTGGAGTTTCGGACAAGGTTGCTCAATGCACCAGCAGCGTTCGCTTTTGTCTTGTCTTCTTCGGCTGAGGTCAAAACGTTTGCTAGCTGCGTTATAGATCGTCTTAGTTCTTCGTACAGCCTGTCACTATGGTAAGCAGCGTTCCCAATCTGCAAAAATTAAGAAAGTGGAAAAGGACCTCCTTCAAAATTGATCAAAATATTATGAAATGGAGAAAAACATTGGTTTGTTAATTTGCGATGAGTTTACAGCAAAGCAAGCGAATTTCTGTGTTCTTTTGTCAGGATCAGCGCATCGATCAATCAGGAGACCGATGATTTGATGTTCCGCCTGCATATAATAAACACGCAGACAATGTAAGAAGGAACACTCTGTTCTCAAAACATAAGGAAAGTAAAAAAGCTTACTATTGTTACTTACGAGAGAACTGTAGAAATATTCATTGTGTCTGCACATGTTGCCAAGAGCACTACAAGCTTTTGCGCGTATGTTTGGATCCGGATGAGTAAGAAATTCCTTTAATGGCTGCAAAACAGCAGCCTCGCCGATGTATTTGTAGAAAGCCTACACGATTGACAATAGTTACAAACTAGATTGCAGCATTTACTTAACTACCGTATGTGTGTAAGCAAATAGAACGCATCACTTCGGTTTTAGGAAGCTTACCTTATCCATCCTCGATAGATCAGATATGATCATCAAAATATCAAGTATGACTTCTCTTGGACTTGACTGGTTGAGTAATTTTTTCATTCTGTTAGGGTCCAACAGACCTTTGCTAACGAGCTCTACCGCAAGACGTGGACGACCCACCATTTTGGCAAGAAAAGCAACAGGCCGTACTAAATCTTTTAAATCCAAGTGTTCCAAGCAGCGAAGGATTAAACTGGGCACTCCCACCTGAAAATTTCAATCCAAAATACAGCGACATGTCATGGAGAATTATTTTAGTTCACATAATGACTATCAAGAACCAATGAGTATACTGGGTGGAGAAGTGAAAACCAACTACTAGTCTACCATTGTTGAATGTTAAAAATATTACTAACTGATGCTTGTCCTCCATATATATAATGATCATGTGTGTCGAAACTTATGGTCTATTACGTGATTTCAGCTCATGAATCATATGAGAAAGAAAGCCATAGATTCCAACTAACAAGCAAACAAAAATGTGTATAAAATAAAGGAAAAAGAAGCGAATAACTAACCTCCAGGAGGACCTTTATGTATTTGTCCATATCCTCATCTATAGCTTTTAGCAAATCTCTATCTTCCATGCACACTCTCACGCCAGGAGAGCCCATGTTAAGAATAAATCCACTATTCACAGAGGCAGTGGCAGATAACGGACCTGGTTGACTTTGTAGAGCAACAAAAGGAAAAGCTAGCAAATCAATTATTACATTTATCGTCTCTCTGACTCCATCTTTTCCTCCTCCAGGACCTCCCCAGTTCTTTACTAGCTTGATATGAGCATCAGACATTAAATATGAAATAAGCTTCATGTTTTCAGTCTTCACTAGAACTTGACGGAAAGTTAAAGTGCCGCCCGAAAGACAGTGGCATATAGACGAAACAGTCCATATGACGCCAACAGGGGACAAGCCAATCCGATTGGGTGTGTTTTTGATGTCATCTGGGGAAGCATTTGAAAGTCTGCCCGCTAACAGATTTAAAAGAAGCAATGGTGTACCACTAGCAATAAGCTGCTGCACAGTTAAAGGTCCGCCCCACTTCAATCTGGATTCTAATAAACCGATACATCCATCCAGAAGTCCGTGCCATTTGGTAAGATTACTCTTGGCGGAATGAGATTTGACTTCACCGTCATTACTTGGCATAGGCCTTAGATGATAACAGAGCTTAGTAGCTCGAGGAATCAGAGGTACTGCCATCTCGGAGACAGAAGATTCAGCAGAAGATCCTTTTTCGAGAGAGAGAATAGATGCAAGAGCAAGCATAGCTGATGCAGAGTGATTTTGAAGGGAAGCTTCAATTTTATCCTCTGAGACAATATGATTGGCTATGGCAGAAAGGCGATGTAGATGCTTCTTCGGAGAAGTTGTCAGCATTAACAGAGCAGAATTTCTCCCACTTAATTTCAAACATTGGGCAACTGTTGCCAACAGAAGGCATGAATGGAACACCAGATTGTTTAGTCTACCCTTGATGTTATTTGTTTCTCCTGTTTGTTGGTCCTTAATCGATGATGTAGCATAAGATAGTATAGAAAATATTTCTGAAATAACAGTACCATCCTCTCCACCACTGACTACGGTAGTAGTAGGCAGTGAACTGGGAAGACCACAAAGCACGCTAGGCATAAGTCCATTGTGAAGGCAGCATCTTGATAAGAGCTGATTCATCAGAGAAGGAATTTCCAGTTAAGTTTTAAGAAGGGAAAAGATACAACCTACAATTTTTAATGCCAACTAAAGAAAGGAGCATCACATAATCACCTGGATTGCAGAAATCAATGGAGCCTCCACTCGTTGGTGGAGGCAGTGACTGACAGCAACCTGCACATGCTTTGAACGGAGATATGTTCTTGTCACTGTATCGACAAGTTTCTCAGATAACGGACCCCACTCACAGTTCCTCTGGTCAAGCTGAGAGAGACGATGGCTCTGCAAGGCATCGAGAGGAAATATGTAGGCATTGTCATTCTTGAAGAATGTTTCTGAAGTATCTATGAGAATCCATATTGCTCTACAAGCTTCACAGGCTGCTGCTAACAGGTGTGAAGAACCAGAAGCTAAACTCGACCCAGAAGAAGCCAAACAAAGACACAAATGATCAACTATGCGGGACATGTTAGCATGCTCCAAAATCTGTTGCGAAGTTGAATCAGGAGTTGAAGACTTAAGATCTTCTGCAACTCGAGATAACATCGTTGTGATGCAAGAACATGCCTCATATAAAATTCTACCAGTACCCTCTTCTTCCCATCCGACAACCTACATACACATTAAGTAATAAATAAGTACACGTGGTTTGATCTCAAAATAACCTGTGCATCAAAGGGAAGGTCACCTGTACGAAGATTTCCACTACTTTGGTCCAGTGCCTGATGTAGGAACTATGTATGCTACTGCCTTCACTATGCCCTACCAAGTTTTTAGTGACTGAAAGACTCTGATAAAGAAATTAGCCAGCGTTACAAATCATATCTGACTGTCAAATAACGTCGAAGATCTAATCAGACTCATGGCAGAAGTTTTGCTCAAGAGAATTCACCTTTGGTATTATGTTGTTGAGCTCGGATGATTTCATCCCAACAAGAGCGTCAGTAAAGTCTAGCAGTGCACATGTTATTTTGTCAATCAATCCAACTGAACTTATGGCGCGAGCTGCAACCAAATTGGAAATGATCCTGAGGGACTGAACAGAGCAAGCAACATCTTTATCCCTGCGCACCCACAAAGGAAATGTGAATATCATAAATTGCAACAATTCGCTGGAAGAGTAAAAGATCATAAGACCAGAAAGTTGAAACCTTGTTTTAGAGTCTGATTAATGTAGAAACCCTATTTCTGTTCCCGTTATTATGATCAAGTAGATTAAAAAACAACGCATACACCAATTTTACCTTTTAAACGCTTGCGGGGATTTTGAACATCTTTCCAGTGACAGCAAAACAAGGTCCATTGCTTTATCATCTTCACCTATCACTTTTGCACCTTTAACAGTGCGGGATGTATTTTCCAGTTTGTCTAATGTTGCGTCACCTGAAACGGGAAAGGTAACCCAGGCATGAATGATGATGATTTATGTGTTCCATTATAAAGAAGACAATAAATTAAAAGACTCCGAAGACAGCTTAGGTTCTTTTCATAGAGATCATGATATTTGTGGATTTTTCTGAAACTAATCTTGAAGACATGCGGAGAGACAGAGAACAGGAATAGACAAAATTTGAAGTAAAATCCTTGCAACAAAGTAAGAATAGGTGATTTACAAATAGCATCCATCTCCCAATACCTGAACTTTTGATATCCTCTTGGGTTGGGAAGCCAAGGAAATCCTCAGGAGAGGGAGAATTTACTTTGGCAGCACTTTTCATACCTGATTGGACGTCAGCTAGAGTTCCTGGAGCAGAGGCTTCTTTAACCGGGGTCGCAGAGTCACATTTTTCTGTGTCACGTAAACACTATAAAATTAATACAGGAGGAAATTAATTATGAGACAGGGACTAACCACAGAGTGAAATGAGTCAAACCATTTATCTGTTGCCCTCCATTTCCTTTAAGTCTCCAAGCTGCCTTATGCTCAACTACTGCTGTATGCATTTCCTGAATACGAGTTCCAAAATCTTCTTAGTGATCTATTATGCCAACAATGTTTTCCAATTTCAAATCGTTTTTCTTGAACGAAAAGGACACTTTCAACAAAATGCTTTGTACATGAGACAGAAGCTGCAAAGTATAAATCATTAATAGTAGATTGTTACCCTGGCTTCAACTTCCTCTAGTGATTCTTTAACGAAGGGGTGCTCGAGAAGAGCAGGCCAGGTTAATCGACTTTGGGGCACCTGTTCTCATAGTAATATAGAAACATATTAGCCCATTCCAAGATAAATCTCACGAATATCAATAAATGGTAAAAATATAGCTTGGATAAAAGCAGAAACTTCACCTTATTGAGCAATCCTTTCAAAAAGCTTTTGAAATTATGACTCATTTCATCAGGATATTTGACAGGATCCTTAAAGATTCAGGAAAATGTTAGCTCAAAATTTTAGCATAGAGGACGGACAAGAATATGCAATGATTTATATACCTTAACAATGTGACGGATGAGAGCGTACACGGAATTAGTGTAGAACGGAGGTTGACCAACATATAATTCATACCTAATGTATCACAAGAGACTATTTAGAACCATCTCAAGTGCTGTGAAATGTGAATAACACAAGAATGAAGCAAAAACTATAAACTCTAAAAGAAAAGCCATCACAATCATAACATTAATATATGCAATAGCTTTCATAACACTATAAATGGAAGTAGGACAACTAAAATGAGTTTCTCCACTTACAATATAACACCAAGAGACCACAGGTCAGCAGTATGATTGTATGGCTGTTCTCTAACTAGCTCTGGCGCCATGTACAGCGGAGTGCCTGAAGTAAGATGTGATTGATGGAAAATTAACAAGGGACGACTTATTGAGCTACTCATTCATTGACGAGCCTATAGAAAATAAAAGGTGTTAACCTTTAATGGATCGCAAAACCACAGTGTTGGTAGACATAGCTCGAGCAAAACCAAAATCACATAGCTGAAAAATAAAGGGTAGACAAGTATAAAGTATGCTTAAGAGAAATGATAGAAAGAAAAAAAGCATATGATCAAGCTGCATTGACAAATGTATAATCAAAGCTGTGTTGAAAAGTATTTTGTTTCTGCTTATAATTAGCTAAGTATAAGACTCTTCTAGTAATGTAAATTTACATGACAAAAATTCATTTTTCTGAAAGTTCCAATGGTCATATATATCATTTTGAAGAAGCTAGTACGCAGCCTGGTACTCGTAAATAGAGAACGGCAGTAGAAGAAACTTATCAATTAGACGTGAGTAGAAATATCTTATTGTAACTTTAAACCTATCATATTTTCCATCATTAGGAAAGAAAATATCAACAACTGATGCGTTTGGGAATTACAGAAAACAGCATTTCAAGCACTATTCCTGGTAGCAGAAAAAGGAAGGAGATTACCTTAACGACTGACCCAGCACCAATAAGAATGTTCTGTGGCTTCATGTCACGGTGGATTATACGGTTTGAATGCAAGTAATGCAATGCTTTTACCTGGGTTTTTGAGAAGTTTGGACATTGTCTTATTAATCACAAAATAAGGAAATCAGATGTAGTGATGGGAACCCTGTTGACAAATTGTGTTACCAGCTGCTTTGCGATTGCTTGAACTTGCTCTTCTGGAAGGCACTTGTCATCTTCAAGAATCTCAAACAATTCACCCTGTGAAAGGTGTTCCATCATGATTCATTAATTTCAATGTAAGTGCGACTACAAGCTTCTTAAATCAGTTCTTGTAGAAACTACAGTCAAGAGGGAGAAAAAGTACTTGGGCAAACTCAGTTACAACACAGAATTCCCGTGCGTTTTCAAAGGAGTCGAGCATTTCAATAATATTCCCATGCTTGAGCTTCCGCAGTATCTGAAAACATACAAACAAGTGCGGTCAAATCCATTAATTGCAGGAGACCCCATGTGATGGGAAGCATAGAAGTTTCTTACCTCGATTTCTTGTCGTAGACTATGTATATCTTTGTCACTCTTTCCTTGTTTCATGATGAACTTCATCGCCACCGTCTGGTGGAACGGTGACAAAATTCATCAAATTAATATTGGAATCAATCAGTACAGATTAGCGAACCAGATAACCCAGAAATTCACCTGGCCGGTATACTTTCGTCTTCCTTTGTAAACTCTCCCGAAAGAGCCTTCACCGACGAGCTCAATCACATGATAATCCTCCACACCCATAGTTGAGCACGATTGTCTTTTGATCTGCCGCATATAGTAACGTATTAGCTTCCAGTGCTATATAATGGCACTGAGCCCGAGTTCACCGAAATTGAAAGTATCAATCAAAAGCTTCAACGGATTTCTAAACTGTTTTGCGTTCCGATTTCATGTTTAGCATAAAGTACAGTAGCGAATCGACTAACGGGAAACATCAGATTAAAGCTAGAAATGCAGATCCTACGTCCGATTGGATCAAAAATTAGCCCTAAGTTTAGAAGAAACGGGAAAATAGAAGATTTAAGCAAAGTAAAGACGGATATAGAACCGTGGCTCGCGAAGATGCGTAGAATAGACGAAACGGTGGCGGACGGAGATGGCGGAACTGGAGACGCCGCCGATGCGGAACGGCGGATGATGGTTTCGGCGGTGAAACGAAGTATGCGAAGAAGAGAGATCCGTAGGAGCGATGTTCGAAGAGAGAGAAACACTGTGTTTGGATATTCTCGGAAACTTTTGAAATTCAAAAAGAGGGAAAAATCTTTACTCTCTCTCCACCAGAGTGATCTCCAAACTTTATAAAAACCACACCTCGCTTTTCCGGTTTAATTCTTTTTTTTTTCCAACGGGAAGCGAAGAAAAAGTATTTACTTATTTACCCTTTATTGTATCATTTTTTCAAAATTGATTGTAGACGTTATTGATGTTTGAATTTTTGTTGTCTTTTTTTTTTCATCTGAATTTTCATTAAAAACAGCACGCAACGTACTTGAAGGATACATGGTAGGATACAGGGAAGAAAGCAGAGATGTTACACAAAACCGGTGGAAAAATATAATATCCCCAGAAACAAAGCCAAAAGAAGGATACAAAAGCTGGCGAGAAACCAAAATCTCCCACAGACAAAGTTTTAAACCAAGGTACAAAAACTTGAAGCGCTAAAATAAGAAGAAGCTTAAACTAAACTTTGGAGACGATCTACCTGCAACTCTTTCCATAGAACAAGGAGGAGCCAAGGTTGAAGCCAGAACTTTGAGAATCCATAGCAAACCACACCACAAACAAGACTTTACCTGATCTCAAGAACATCAACAAAGGCAGAAACAATCACAGAACAAAAACCGAAAACAAGGCCAGAAGTTGCACTAAACAGAACTACACCAAGAATCTTGAGGCTCACAAACCAGTCAACGACACAAGGAAAGCCCTTGAACCTCCGCTTGGGAAAAACGTCGATTAAGACCAACCAGTCTTACACGCGGACCCTCGTGTACCCAATCTCACCCATCTACAGGCATAAGACTGGTCACCTCCTCGCAAGAGAAGACCAGAAGAACGATACCACTGCAACGTCCTAAAACCACTGTCCAAAGTCCAAAAACTCAAGAAAGAGGCTGGTAGATGTCTTTGCAACAGAATACCATCAGAAAGACGAAACCCAAACCCGAGACCGAGACAGCCGCAAAACCACAAAAACTTACCGAGATGAGCAAAAGCAGAAGCAACCCCAATCAAAAGCTACGACCCCCACAAGATAGAAGATAACAATAACCAAATCCGGAATACAACCTGACTAAATTAACCACCAAGACGTTACCCGTCGAAATAGTCCAAAGCCACTACTAACCCAGAAAGAGGAAGACAAAGTCAAGAACCGGAAGGACACAAACACTACCAAAAAAACCAAGAGCGGAGCAAACACCATAACAAAAAAACCTGACGAAAACAAATCAAGCAGAAAAAGGTACAGAACTCCATCGTTATACACTCCCTTAACCCACCGACAAAAGCAGAAAAAACTGCTGTAACCGGCAAAGCCAAGCGAATCCGCTGAATCACAACAAAAACAGCACCACAATAGCAAGGAGAAGAGAGAGAGAGAGAGAGAGAGGCCCGTCTGAGATGAGCCGCAAGGAAGCAACCGGAGACAAACCACCATGGAAGCAACGAAACAACCGGAGAGCAGCCAGAGACGAACCACCGGTAAACCAACCGGAAGCGAGCCACCAAGAAAGCAATCGGAGGTCCAGCACATCCAGGTTGAACCAAGGTTAAAGACCAAAAAAACAAATTGCAGAGGGAAGAGAACTGTAAAGCGAAAATGAAAGAGAAGAAAAAAAGAAGAAAAGAGAAGAGAAATGAACAAAGAAACCTCCCCCCAGCAACGACGAGACGCGCCGACCATCGGAGGGTGGCAGATCTGGAACCAGAGAGGAACGGCGGCAGCTGACTTTGGGAGAGAAAAAATAGGGCGAACCTTTACCTGCGACCATCGACCTTCAAAATCGATGAATTTTTGTTGTCATCCCTAGACTTTTCATTTATTCAAATAAAAAATACAAACACCAGAGTCATAAACCGGATACACCGAAATTAAAAATACAACAAAAAATCTTAATGCCTAGTTAACAAGAACATAAGATTTAATCTGTCAATGAAGAGATAAAAATGATTAAATCTAGCACATTAATACAGCCAAAATACAAAAATGAAGGTATGAAAGACATTGATACAGAAGTTCCAACTCGAAAGAACTACGAACCACAACGAACTCGAACCATACGAAAACCCCAAATCTCAGAACAGAAGACATCATCACAAGCTCAAACAAACCTCTTACCGATTGAAAAAGATAAACAGACATCAGTAGAACCGTTTCAAACACATGAGAGGCCATGATGGATACAGAAGGGCGACAAGCAACTGTCAAAACACAACACCAAATCATCGTGAGCAAGACTCCCATCAGAGAGATAGATGAAGCGCCAATCCGGCCCAGCCGAGCAAACTTGTTTGGTCGAATTAGCCGGGCAACTAACTTCTTCTTATGGAAACTAAAATATCTCCGCCTTCCAAACTCGATATGTTACCCGTTGCTGAAATTA
Source organism: Isatis tinctoria (assembly GCA_010577795.1). Lineage (NCBI taxonomy): Eukaryota > Viridiplantae > Streptophyta > Magnoliopsida > Brassicales > Brassicaceae > Isatis > Isatis tinctoria. The sequence continues at coordinate 33,368,248 of CM021244.1, read as the reverse complement.
AAAAGTTAGACTAGAAATCATGAAAATCTCATAAAAAACATAAAGGGATAAACAAGTCAAAACCAAGAACTTCCTTTTGTCTTGCCTCAAGAACCACCTGATCTGTAAAACCAACTAAGGCCACTATTTGAACCGACTAAGTCCTTCATGTTGGATAAACTTGAAGTCAAGAGATAAGGACCAAAGAGTATTTTTAGGAGTTATCTAAATATACAGAGTATTCTTTAGGAGTTATCTAAGGAATAGGATTATGATGTTTTGGTTCTTATATAAGGAGGTATCAACTTGTGGTACAACTTAAGAGTTTTGAGGAGCTTAAATTTTTGAGTCAGTTTTTTTAAGCAATAAAAGAAGAGTTATTTCTTAATCCTTGAATCTCTAATCGTGTTATCAAACTAGATTTGGTATCAGAGCTTTAACGATGGGCACGGATGAAGAAACCAAAACTTCATCACCGAAGGCTGAGGGTTCATCAACGAAGCAGAAAGAAGGAGGAGGATCATCTTCGATTAAATGCCCGATGTTCACATCATATAATTATACTGTATGGGAAAATTAAGATGAAGATAGTTCTCAAGGTTAACAAAGTATGGGGAGCGATCGATCCAGTCAATAGTGGCGATGAGAAGAATGACCTAGCCATGGGTTTAATTGTTCAGTCAATCCCCGAGTCTCTTGTGTTACAAGTCGGTGGATTGGATGCAGCAAAAGAGGTTTGGGAAGCCATTAAAACCAGGCACGTGGGAGCTGAGAGAGTCAAAGAGGCGAGACTACATACTCTGATGGTCGTATTCGATGCACTCAAGATGAAAGACACAGACAAGATAGATGACTTCGTAGGCAAGTTATCTGAGATATCATAGAAGTCAGCCGCGTTGGGTGAAGAAATCAATGAATAAAAGTTAATAAAGAAATTTCTAACTTGTCTCCCTCGAAAGAAGTACATACAAATAGTGGCTTCTCTTGAGCAAGTCCTGAATTTGAACATCATAAGCTTTGAAGACATCATTGGTCGTCTAAAAGTCTATGAGGAGCGTGTCACTGAGACAGAAGAAGAAGGAGAGGAACAAAGTAAACTCATGTATGCGAACACGGAGTCTCAAACACCACAGCGAAACATGAATGGCGAATACAAACCCAGAGGACGTGGAGTACATTTCCATGGTAATAGAGGTCGAGGAAGAGGGCGCTCTAACAGAAACTTTACCGGAACAAGAGATACATCATACATAACTTGTTTCTGATGTGATAAGCTAGAACATTACGCTTCCGATTGTCCTGATCGCTTACTCAAACTCCAGGAGGCACATGAGAATAATAAAGAAGGAACGGAAGACGCAGATGAACTGATGCTACACGAGGTGGTTTATTTGAATGAAGAGAACATTATACCAAGTAAGTACGAGACCAACTCTTGTGACAATGACTTGTGGTACCTTGATAATGGAGCAAGTAACCACATGAGTGGAGACAGGAGATATTTTTCAAGGATTGGTGAAGCTTTCACAGGAAAAGTGAGATTTGGTGATGACTCAAGAATCGATATCAAAGGAAAGGGTTCCATCGAATTTCTTGATACGAATGGTGATCCGAGAAGAATGTCTGATGTATACTATATTCTTGAGCTAAAAAGCAATATAATCAGCCTTGGGCAAGCCACTGAAGCTGGATGTGATGTGAGAATGAAGGGAGAAATTCTCACAATGCATGACCGAGAAGGAAAGTTACTAGTCAAGACAACAAGATCAAGGAATCGGTTGTATAAGGTTCGGATGGGAGTTAAAGATGCAGAGACACTAAACCTGGTGGAGACATGTAGCTCAAGTATGTGGCATGCACGGTTAGGACACAAATCTTGAGACAATAAAATCGATGCAGCAAAGAGAGCTTGTTAATGGCGTACCTCACATCAAGTTCGAGTCCAAACTTTGTGAATCATGTTTGTTAGGAAAGCAAGCGAGACGAATGTTAGCCAAAGCAACCTCGTTCCGTGCTGCAAAACCACTCGAACTTGTACACGGAGACTTATGTGGTCCCATAAGTCCAACAACAGTGGCTGGAAAGAGGTACATATTTGTTCTCATAGATGACCACTCAAGGTATATGTGGACCATATTGCTAAAGGAAAAAGGAGAAGCATTCAAGAAGTTCAAGAAGTTTAAGGCTCTCGCTGAAAAAAGGACTCAGGGAGAAAGATCTGTACTTTTCGGACTGATAGAGGAGGGGAGTTTGTCTCGAACGAATTCAACTGGTTGTGTGATGTCTCAGGGATTACACGACATCTCACGGCTCCATACACCCCGCAACAAAACGGAGTGGTCGAGAGAAGAATCGAACTCTGTTGGAGATGAGCAGAAGTTATGAAACACATGTCTCTGTCTAACTACTTATGAGGTGAGGCAATACGTCACTCTACTTATCTCCTAAACAGAATCGCAACAAGAGTCGTGAAAGATAACACTCCATACGAGGCATATCACATGAGAAAACTGAGCTTAGGACACCTACAAGTATTTGGCTGCATTGCATATGCTAAAGTTGAAGTTCCTCATCTGGAGAAACTCGATGACAGGTCACGCAAGTTGGTTTATTTGGGTACAGAACCTGGCTCGAAAGCGTACCGACTACTTGATCCACAAACATGGAAAACAGTAGTAAGTCGTGATGTTGTCTTCGATGAAACGAGAAAGTGGAATTGGGATAAACAGAACCGTGAAGAGGACAGAATTGATGAGTTCTACATCGAGTTTGGAGAATATGGAAACCGTAGAATTGATCCAAATTCGCAGCACCACATTGGAGATGCACCTGGTAGCGACAACTCTAAAGTGAAAACAGAGCATCTCAACAATGGTGGAGCTGATTCTGATCCTACCATAACCGAGGAAGCGGATGAAACAGAGGTAAATCCCGGTAATGAAGGGAGTGGATCAGAAGATTTTGGTGAAGAAGAAAGTACACATGTACTACGGAGATCAAGTAGAGAAACTCGAACACCAAAGTACCTAAGCGATTATGTCCTGCATCTGGCAGAAGAAGAAGGAGAGCGATTGTTGATGTGTTTAAACGATGAGCCTAGAAATTTCAAAGAAGCAAAAGAGTCGAGACAATGGACACTAGCATGTGAGGACGAAATCAGTTCCATCAACAAGAATCTTACATGGAATCCCGTTGATCCACCTAAAGGAGTAAAACCAATTGTCTTGAAGTGGGTGTTCAAGTTAAAGAAGAACTCTGACGGTAGCATCAACAAACACAAAGGTAGGCTCGTTGCAAAGGGCTACGTGCAGAGGCAAGGGATCGACTTTGACGAAGTGTTTGCCCTCGTAGCTCGCATAGAAACAATTCGCCTCCTCGTTGATCTCTCTACTTCTAGTGGATGGGAAATACATCACCTTGATGTAAAAACAGTTTTGCTTTAGGGAGAGTTAAAAGAGACAGTTTATGTCTCACAACCAGAGGATTTTGTGGTAAAGGGATGCGAAGACAAGGTCTACAAGCTTAATAAAGCTCTGTACGGTTTGAGGCAAGCTCCCAGAGCATGGAACGATAAGCTGAATGGGATTCTCAAGGGATTGCAGTTCAAAAGGTGTTCCAACCATTCGTATATCAAAGAAAGGTAAACCATGACACACTTCTCGTTGCTGTGTATGCCGACGATTTGTTTGTCTCAGGAACAAGCTAAAAGACTATAAACGAGTTCAAGAGGGAGATGGCAAACAAATTCGAGATGAGTGATCTAGGGAGACTGACATACTATCTCGGGATCGAAGTAAGGCAAAACAAGGAAGGAATAACCTTGAACCAACCACGAAACGCTTTGAAGATTTTGGAGGAGGCTGGAATGAGTAATTGTAATCCGTCTCATACACCAATGAAGGCGGGCCTGAAGTTGTCCAAATCATTGGCAGAAGAGGATATTGATGTTACAAGCTATCGGAGGAACATTGGATGCTTACGTTACCTACTTCATACGAGACCGGACCTGTTATATTGTGTAGGTGTGTTGAGTCGATACATGCAGACCCCAAAAGAATCACATGGAGCAGCAATGAAACATTGTTTGAGATATCTTTGGGGAACCACTACACTTGGATTACGGTTCGGGCGTCCGAGTACACAAGTATCAAGACTTGTTGGCTACAGCGACAATAGTCATAATGTCGACCCTGACGATGGGAAAAGCACCACATGACATGTGTTCTATCTTGGAGAGAGTCCCATATCATGGTGTTCCCAGAAGCAAGAGACCGTAGCTTTGTCATCATGTGAGGCCGAGTTTATGGCAGGTACTGAAGCTGCTAGACAAGCAATCTGGCTGCAGGAGGTGTTTAAGGAGATCACCGGAGCATCATGTGAGAAAGTTGTCATTCGAATTGACAATCAATCTGTGATCGCCCTGACTAAGAATCCAGTATTCCACGGCAGAAGCAAGCATATCCACACAAGGTATCATTTCATTAGAGAATGTGTGGAAAATGGCTTGATAGAGGTTGAGCATGTTCCGGGAAGTGAGCAAAAGGCTGACATACACACAAAGGCGCTAGGAAGAATAAAATTCAAGGAGATGAGGGAGCTCATTGGAGTTAAGGATCTAAGTGAGAGTGACTTCAAGCTTACGAGGGAGAATGTTGGATAAACTTGAAGTCAAGAGATAAGGACCAAAGAGTATATTTAGGAGTTATCTAAATACACAGAGTATCCTTTAGGAGTTATCTAAGGAATAGGATTAGGATGTTTTGGTTCTTATATAAGGAGGTATCAACTTGTGATACAACTTAAGAGTTTTGAAGAGCTTAAGTTTTTGAGTCAGTTTTCTTAAGCAATAAAAGAAGAGTTATTTCTTGATCCTTGAATCTCTAATCGTGTTATCAAACTAGACTTCAAACGTTATTGATGTTTGAATAAACTAGGGTTCAGTGATAAAATATGAATAATAATTTTTTGTACGAAAATAAACTTGAATTCTAAATTGAGAAATTAGAATGAATAATTATAATTTAAATTAAAACAGTAAAAAAACAACAATAAATTTGTATTCCTAGCTTTTCGGACAAGGGAATATGGTATGCAGGTTTTGGGCTATTCTTTAAGATTAATTAAAACTCAACAATCAAGATAACAAGTTTATTATTTAAAACTCATCCAGGTCAAGAATAAAAACTGACCAGTTCCAGTCAATATCGAATATGTGACAAATGAGAGCAATATCGATTGTGCTTCATGCTTCAAAAACCCCAAATTCAAAAATAAAATAAAAACCAAAAGCCAAAAATTACAAACTACAAAACTAATCAAACCATAACCCAACGGTAAGTGGCTGGGAAACAAAAAAGTGATATTGCTGAATGCGATACAAATCATACAAGCAGTTTAACACTTCTCCGTGGGCTCGGTTGCGTATCAACAATCCATGGAGCCAATCAGCCAATTGTATTTTGGTTTTCATAAATCTTAGTATAAGAATAGACCACTGTAAGTATGGTCCGAATCCCGATGGTCCTCTTATCACCGGGCACGTCTCTATTGCTAATCTTATCAATTTCCTGTGCTTTTGGTGAATCTTTATCCTCAACCTAATTAAATTAAAATTCGCATCTCAAGTCATGAAAAAGACGTACGTTAATACTTTACCGAGTAGTTTAAATGAAGTCATGAACCCAATAACTTCACAAACATTTAAATATTTCCTAGTTTGAAATATAGTAATCACTAATCAGACTATTTAAGGCCATCTCCAACAAGGAGTTCTAAAAATTTCCAACAAAGTTTTATAAATATATTAAAAAAACATTAAGTAATAATATAATTAGAACATAAGTAATATTCTAAAACATAAGTGATATGAGGTTCTAAACTCTCCTCCAAAATCTATAAAATTAGAATTTTTAGAACCTTTTTCTCTCTATTTATAGAATCTTATAATTGTTTAATATTATCTTTTTAGAACTTCTACTTCTAGAACCCAACAATTATACACTATTGGAGATGCCCTACGGTTTTAGATTAGTTGAATTTCCTGTTGTTAAATATAGTAAACCAAAATCAACTAACTTCAATTGGATTAAAAAAACACACACACACACTACCTTTTTACATATATAATAACTAAACCACCTTTTACAGAATAAGTTATTCTTTGAATTTTTCTACAGAATAAGTTATTATTTGAATGATTCTGCAAAATTATATTAGTGAAAAAGTCAGGAAAATATGTATTCAAATATCAATATCAACTGATAATGTTACAGAAATACGAAGTTATAAATAATGAGAAACATGTTTTTATGATTTCAGGCTAATCGTGAGACCATTTCCCAAGTTCAAACTTTTCACACATTACCGGATGAGACATGAGAGAATCAAACATATTTTAAGCGAAAACATATTTTTCCTTTTTACTGTTTTCCCTTAAAATAATATATCTGAGGGAAAAGGAATCGGATTATATAAATTTTAACGGCAGAAAATAAGAGAAGAGGAGAGAGAAAGAGGTCTTTCTGGTTTGAATGAGATTAGTGAACGCAGCTTTTCTTCTGATATCCTCAACCAAACCTCCGTCTAGGGTTTACTCTTCCAGTTTCCGCCGCCTTTTTCTCTCTCACTTCCGCTTCTCTTCCTCTTCTTCCGTCGCAGTCATGCCGGGTTCCGAACCATCGGAGATTCAGTGGCCAGCAAGGAGAGTCAGGGATACTTATTTCGATTTTTTCAAGGGCAAAGGTCACAAGTTCTGGCCATCAAGCCCCGTTGTTCCCCACAATGATCCTACTCTCCTCTTCGCTAACGCTGGTACGGAAATTCCATCGCCAGACTTTGGCTCTGTTGATCCGTGGAATTCAGATTTTATTTAGTTAGGTTAATCTCGTATCGGCTACTAATTGGGGATTTTGTGGAGTGGTTTATTCATTTTCTTTCTTTTGTCTTCTAGCCTTTGGGATTTATTCACTCTCAAATTGTCATTTGATCGAAATTGATAAGCCTTTGTAGTTTGGGAGATTGATACACTATCTCAAAGGTTAAGTTATTGATTCTTAGCTGTGTTAATTAATTTCTCTTGATATGTTTTTCAAGGGATGAACCAGTACAAGCCAATATTTTTGGGAACAGCTGATCCAAATACCGAGCTCAGTAAGCTGACCCGGGCATGTAACACCCAGAAGTGTATTCGCGCTGGTGGAAAGCATAACGATCTCGATGATGTGGGCAAAGATACTTACCATCACACCTTCTTTGAAATGCTCGGCAACTGGTCCTTTGGAGATTATTTCAAGAAGGAAGCCATCGAATGGGCTTGGGAGCTTTTAACCAAGGTAACTAGAGCAACTTGCATCTTGCTTTGAAATACTCTGTGGTTCAAAGAGTATATTTTTTCTTCCCACATATGCAACAAAGGACCCTTTGTCTTTGTTTACGTGATTTAAGAATAAATACGTTCACTGCGCTGTGTATTTTATTGAGATGCCTGCAACAGTATATCATAGCTTTCTAAAGTGACTCCTCTATTGTCATTGAGTGATCTCCCTGATTTCATGCCTCAGGTCTATGGGCTACCAGTTGATCGAATTTACGCCACCTATTTTGGCGGTGATGAGAAAGCTGGCCTTCAACCTGATAACGAGGCTAGAGATATATGGCTTAAGTTTCTTCCACCTGGACGTGTGCTGCCGTTTGGTTGCAAAGTATGTTTGCTTTACTACTCCTATAAAGAACTATAGTTTCAAATAAAAATGAACAGCTTTTCATATAATTTTTGACCTTTAAATGAACAGCAACATATATATATATATACATATATATATATTTGTTAAATTTAGGTGAATAGTCCTTTTAAGAGAGATTAACATAAGCTTGAATGCATTTTGTGGTAGTAACACGCTATCAATTTGGTGGTTGGCAGGCTTTAAAAACCGGTTTCATGATTTCCACTGAAAAGCTTTGTACCAAATGTAAAACTAAGGATTTTCCAATGCGGCCGTTCTTTCATTTACTTTTTGGTGAAACTGTAGGACAACTTCTGGGAAATGGGAGACACAGGTCCGTGTGGACCTTGTACTGAGATACATTACGATCGTGTTGGTAACCGTGATGCTGCATCCTTAGTTAACAATGACGATCCGACATGTTTGGAAATATGGAATCTTGTGTTTATTCAGGTACAAGCCCTCTCTTTCCACATCTGTAATTTAGTTCCATTTTACTACTCTTTATCTAGGTATCGCGGGTGTTCTTTCTATGGCTTTATTGATCATGTACTGAAACTCTACGTTAGCCCCTAGTCGCATTGTTCGTGCTTCTTTGGCTTTGCTATTATATTCTCAATTATTTTATCTAACGAGGCCTGTTACATATGTTGTCAAAATAGTTCAACAGAGAGAGTGATGGCTCTCTGAAACCTCTGCCTGCTAAGCATGTCGATACCGGAATGGGTTTCGAGAGGTTAACTTCTGTTCTTCAAAACAAAATGAGCAACTATGATACAGATGTGTTCATGCCTATCTTCGATGACATCCAAAAGGTAATTTGTTTAGCCCTCTGTTGAAGGTTTTATGACATTCTGTTAATATATCGAGTTACTATTTTGTGGCTCTTTTGTCGTCTTATCTAGTAGTATCATTATTTTTGTTTATTTGTCAAGTGGATTATGGGTCTTGGTAATTCTCTGAATTCTAATCTTTGCCTATTTGATCTATGGGAGGTCACAGTTATTCTCCTCTTATGCGATACACTTTCAACTATTTTGAATATCCCTGATTTAGTCAACTTGGAGACTATATTTGGAGTATAATGATCAAGGCACTATAGTATGGGTATCCTGGAGATTATTTTCGTGTCAGCTGTGGGTTTATTCCTGTATTTTTCTCAATGAGGGAAGTCAAAAGAAGTTCTGCTTGGTCCTTTTCCCTACTTGCTGTGAATCTTATGTTGAGGTGTCCATGCTTTTACATTTTTAGGCCACAGGAGCTAAGCCATATTCTGGAAAAGTTGGTGCGGAAGATGTCGACAGAGTTGACATGGCTTATAGAGTGGTTGCGGATCATATTAGAACGTTATCATTTGCTATTGCAGATGGCTCTCGTCCTGGTATGACCATAATTTTTGTCTTAGTATTTGATCAGTTATTTGAGTTCACATTTCTACTTGTTTAACATCATTTATTTGAGTTCATACTTTTACCTGTTCAACAAAAAAGTGTTTGGTTCATTTATTCTAAGTTGGACATGATGGGTTTGTGCGTTTTCTTCCTCAGCCTATTAGGTATTCTATACTTTATTGTCGGTTAACAAATACCGTCTGTTGTACACTCTCTTGCAGGTAATGAGGGCCGTGAGTATGTTCTGCGGCGTATTCTTCGCCGAGCCGTCCGCTATGGAAAGGAGATCCTAAAAGCTGAGGAAGGGTTTTTCAACGGGTAGGAAATTACGCTTGATTTTCGTTGCATGTGTTGTCTCAATATTACTTCTTTGCTGCTGGAACATGTTAACTTTTATCTTGCATCTTTGCAAATACGCATCCTAGCTCCGTCTGTGTTTGACACTACTCAGTTTGCGCTTTTCACATGCAGACTCGTCAGTTCTGTTATCCGTGTAATGGGTGATACCTTTACAGAGTTGAAGGAACATGAGAAAAAGATCACAGAGATAATAAAAGAAGAGGAAGCAAGCTTTTGCAAAACCTTGGCAAAGGTGAGGGCTGGCTCACCAATTTCAATATAAATTTTTCCCATTCGGTTATAATGATGCTGGTTGGACATAATTCAGCATACCATTATCTATATGGAGCCATTTTCTGAAAGATGAATGCTTTGACATGTTTGTTCTTATATTATCATATTTAGGTGAATATAAGAACATTTAGATTTACTATATAAATTTCACGGCAGGGAATTGAGAAATTTCGGAAAGCTGGACAGGCAGTTCAGGGGAATACACTGAGTGGAGAGGTACGTATCTAAGTATAGTTGTGTTGTATGTTAGATGTTGCAGTATTGCCATCTCAACGAACCGTCTTCTTTTTGCAGGATGCATTTATCTTATGGGATACTTTTGGTTTCCCATTAGATTTGACTCAGGTACTTAGGTCATTCGTATCTATTTCTGAAAGTGTCCAGTGTTATTTTTTAACCTCTATTCTGGGTTTCAGCTGATGGCTGAAGAAAGAGGGTTGCTGGTTGATGTTGATGGTTTCAACAAAGCTATGGAAGAGGCGAGGGAAAGATCGAGAAGTGCCCAGAATAAGGTATTTCAACTTTCTTTCTTATTTTTTTCCTTTAACTTTCATAAAGAATTCTTGTTGCTAATATTACGTGGGACTATGGACAAAGTTTGAATTTACATTTATCTATTAACTGATCTTCTAATGTCAATTTTTGGTAGCAAGCTGGTGGCGCCATTGTTATGGATGCTGATGCAACGTCAAAATTGCACAAGGCTGGTGTGTTAGCGACAGATGATTCTTTTAAATACATTTGGTTCCAGGTTTGTCCTATTTATTTCAGAAAATTTGAATGTTGCGCCTGAATTGTATGTACTTATGTTGGCGCAGAAAGAAAGAAGTTAGGGCATACATTGGCTAATAGATTTTGCCTCAAAAAATCCTATACTGAGCAAATGTCCTGCCACATTTTGGTACAGGATCACGAGAGTGAAGTAAAGGCTATCTACACTGGCTCTGCTTTTCTGGAAAGTTCGGCTGCTGGCGATAACGTGGGACTAGTATTGGCGTCTTCTAGTTTCTATGCTGAGCAGGGTGGTCAGGTGATCCATTTTATTTGATATGTAATTTAGTTCACCGACTGTTTTTCGTTTATGATCATATGAGTGACTACATGAAACTGCAGTCTTCATAATGTTCATCTAGGATATGTATACGTGACAGTAACACCACTAACACTCTCATATTAGAACTGCATTGTTTGAATTATATATCGGCTGGCAAATACCATGATATAGTTATTGTCGATTTTGCAAACGCATTTTTGTAGTCCTATATGTAAATAAAATCTGTGCGCCTAACATTCTGCTCTGGCAATAGATTTTCGACACCGGACTTATTGAAGGCTCGTTTGGTACATTCAACGTATGCAATGTCCAAATATTTGGAGGCTTTGTTCTTCATATTGGTTATCTGTCTAAAGAAACTGGGGTGGTATCTGTGGGGGATAAAGTGACTTGCAAGGTATCGCTCTGCATCAGACAGTGTTTCTCTCATTCAGCAGCCTATTTGGTACTACCTAAATTGTTTCCATATCCGTTTTCTATGTGTGTAGGTTGACTATGAGAGACGTAAACTCATCGCTCCTAATCATACTTGTACACATATGCTGAATTTTGCCCTGAAGGTATTGTTTTTCTATAAATTATGTTATTTAAACGATAATTTACAAAAAAAAATTATTTGATCTCAAAACAATCATTTGCCCTGATTTAAGGAAGTGCTCGGGGATCATATTGATCAGAAGGGATCAATAGTTCTTCCTGAAAAACTGCGATTTGATTTTTCCCACGGTACATTCGTCAATAAGTCATTTTCATTTTGATATGGATAGTCTTTTATAATTGTCTAATTGGTTCTGTAATTTCGAGTAGGCAAGCCGGTTGATCCTGAAGATTTGAGAAAGATCGAAGCCATAGTGAATAAACAGATCAAGGATGAACTGGATGTATTTTCCAGAGAAGCGGTGCTTTCTGAAGCGAAGCGAATCAAAGGTCTAAGAGCAGTGTTTGGAGAAGTAAGCTGTCCATCTGTTCTCTTGCAATGCATTTTTGGTTGGTTTCTGTGAATTGCTAAAACGTTTTCCCTTCTTCTATTCTTTAGGTCTACCCCGATCCTGTCAGAGTGGTGTCGATTGGGAGACAGGTCGAGGACCTCTTGGCTGATCCAGAAAACGATGAATGGTCATCGTTTTCTTCTGAATTTTGTGGAGGTTGGTTTACATGGGGCTATTGGGACCAAGATATTATATTTCTGAATTAGAGTATTGAGTATTGAGTTATTTTGAAAATCCCAGGTACCCACATAACAAACACCCGTGAAGCCAAAGCGTTTGCTCTTCTATCAGAGGAGGGAATTGCTAAAGGTATCCGTAGGGTAACTGCTGTGACTACGGAATGTGCTTTTGATGCATTGAATGTGGCGTCCTCTCTTGAAAACGAAGTTGAGGATGCATCCAAAGCGGAGGGGAGCGCATTAGAAAAGGTTATCTCTCTTCTGTTTCATCCATTCACAATTTAAAATTATATTACCTCATATTCAAGTCAAACTAATGTGTCCAATTTTGCAATCTTCACAGAAAGTTGCTGCTTTGAAAAGCCGGGTAGACGCAGCAATTATCCCAGCGGCCAAAAAGGCAGATATAAGGGCCAAGATTGCTCTGCTTCAGGTAAGCTTTTTCAGCTCTACACTGAGAGGCTTTTCCTTGTGCATGTCTGGTAAAAAGAAGTATTAAAGTGGCAATTTTCTGTTTCACATTGCAGAATGAAGTGAGGAAAGCTCAAAAGAAAATAGCGGAGCAAAATCTGAAGAAATCTGTCAAAGAAGCAACAGAGGCAGCGGAGTCTGCAGCATCAGATGGGAAGACATTCTGCATTATCCAGCTTGATGTAGGTCTTGATGCAGCAGCCGTGCGAGAGGCTGTTTCGAAAGTCATGGAAAAGAAGGTAAATCTCCATTTCCTTAAAATCATTGCTTCTAGTAACTATTCATATAAAAAAGGTAAAAGAAAGATAAATAAAGGGTTTTTTGGTGAATCTTGCAGGGAATGTCGATAATGGTGTTCAGCACAGATGAAACGACCAACAAGGCGGTTGTGTGTGCAGGAGTTCCAGACAAATCTGATAAGTTCAAGCAATTAGACGTCACTGAGTGGCTGACAACTGCATTGGGTCCTCTTAAAGGGAGATGCGGGAAAGGGAAAAGTGGTCTCGCATCTGGACAGGTACGTGTCGGGGTCTGGGTATCATGTGCTAATGGATCTCAATCTAGTTCCGTCGGAGATATAAATGGACATGGGTTGACTCTTGAGCATGTTGTTTTGGTTTCAGGGAACGGATGCTTCTCAAGTGAAGGCAGCTTTGGATCTGGCTTCATCATTTGCATCAATGAAACTTAACTGATTGGTCTGGAGGAGATTACATTATCTGTGTGGGCAGAATAACCGCTACTCATTTGATACCATTGTATACCCATTTTACACATGTTTAAGACCGGTTTATTGTCTCCTTTCTTGCGAAGGATCTGTGGCAGATACTTTTCAGTCAAAGTTAGCAATTATGAAACAGTACGGTTTTCGGTTCCGGTTCTACTGGTTTGCTTTTTATTTTTTTCTTCTTTTTTTTTTGGATTTGAGATGGTTTCATTGCAGATTTTGGTTTTCTAGAATAAGAAAGAAAAATAAATATATATATATATACAGTATACAGAACTCTTATGGGCATGGACACGGTGGAAGTAATTGTCGCATTACCGACAATGTTCTTGATAGTAGTGTTGGCCAAAGTGTAAACTGCATTACCGACAATGTTCTTGATAGTAGTGTTGGCCAAAGTGTAAACTATTTAGCAAGTAGTTGGCTGTGTCCTGCTCATAGTCGCATACCAGTTGTAGTGGTTGACTTTTGATAAAGGAGTCTACAAAGCTTGAGAGAAACTGATACGTTTGCTTCATCACTCATAAAGAGAAGAAAAAGTTATCAATGGAACGAACTAAGTATTTTCCTCGTTCCAAGCCCATATGTCGTGTGTCGGATCCAGCTAACCGCCACACACTTTGCCGACGATCTGATCCTCCACTCTCCATCTGCTTCGCCTGCAAAGGCCATCATCTGAAGAGAAATAGGTACTATTACTATTGCCCTACTTGTGGTTTGGAATTTCACAGAGGCTGTCACTTACTTCCTCCCAAAGTCAAACATCCTTTTCATCTCCTCCACTCTCTCACCCTCACCTCCTCAGATCCTGCTTTTCACAGCTCTAATATCCCTACTGATTGGGATATTTTGTCTTCCAATTCAGAAAACTCTGATGTTGATACAGATGGAGATGAGGACCCTATATCAGATGGAAATCATGTAAAATGCAAATATTGTCAGAGACATGTTAGAGACCGATACTATCATTGTTCAGTCTGCAATTTCAGCCTACACATCAACTGTGGCTTAAATTCACCACCACTCACCATCGAAAACCAAAAAATCCATGACCACACTCTTTCCCTCTTTCGTAGACGAGTCCCTTTGCCCTGTGATGCTTGTGGCTTCTCTCTTGACGCTAATTGGGATCCTGTTTACTCTTGTCAACTTTGTAACTACATGGTCCATAGAAAATGTATCTACTTGCCTCGTGTCCTTAAGCTCACCCGTCACCCACACCGTCTCTCTCACACTCCCTCCCTTGTTCCTTCTGATGATGACTTCTCTTGTGGAGTTTGCCGCAAACCCGTAGACATCAATTACGGGCAATACTCTTGCAACAAGGGCTGCCACTATGCTGCCCATTCGAAATGTGCAACAAAGAAAAAAGTGTGGGATGGAGTAGACCTCGAAGGAGTGTCAGAAGACAAAGACGAAGATGTTGAGCCGTTCGTGAGGATTGATGAAGAGACAATACGACATTTCAGCCATGATCATCACCATCTAAGACTTCATGGGAATGACAACGCCCATAACGATCGTGAAAACAAGTTTTGCCAAGCATGCATCCTCCCGCTAACAGCTTTAGATAGCTTCTATAGCTGTACCCAATGCGACTATGTTATCCATGTAACATGTGCACTTCTTCCTCGCAAAAAAAGCCATCCCTTACACAAACACCCGCTCACCCTTTTCCATCTCTCCTCTTACAGTTCCTACCTGCTCGAACCTGACCATTTTAGCAATGGTTTCTTCACGTGCGATGGTTGTGGTAGAGATGGTTGTGGCTTCATGTACAAATGCAGCGAGCCAGGTTGTCACTTTCAACTAGATGCAAGGTGCGCTTCGCTTCCTGATCCTTCAATCCATGATTGCCATCCGCATGATCACCCTCTCTTCTTCAACTTGACCCAAGGTGAATGCATAGGTTGCAAGTCTGATCACCTCTGCTCTCGTATGTTTTTAGAATGTATTAAATGCAATTCCTTTTTGGGTCTCGGATGTGCTACTTTGCCTTCTGTGGCTCACTACAAGCACGATAAACATCCACTCACTCTTTGCTACGGAGAAGAAGAGACAACAGACCTCAACTATTGGTGCGAGATCTGTGAAACTGAATTAGACGCAACAGAGTGGTTCTACACATGTGACTCCTGTACAGTTACAATCCACGTTACATGCTTATTGGGAAAGGAAGTCTACATGAAGCCAAACCATATCATCAATATAATTGATGCAAAGGTTGATATTGCACGCAACATTGGTAACTCTAGACCATTGTGTGATAGTTGTAAATGTCGTTGCTTAGACACTTTGGTATTCAAGTGCTTAGATAGAAGTTTTTGTTCTTTGGGTTGTTTATCGCTTTCACGGAAGGAAGAGAGAGGTGAGGTATCAGACTCGTGGGCCAAGATTGTCAAGCTTCAGGTTATACTTCTTTCGGCATTTTACTGCCATATACTTGTGTTTTAGATTGTTCGCTAAGTTTCTGGTAAAACGAATATTGAAGTGACATTCCTTTTTCTTGCTTTGCAGAAAGAAATGGATAAATCTATAAGGAAATTGAAAATTCTCTTAGAGCAGTCAAAGTAGGAACAGAAGCAACTGAGTCCGCTGCATCAAGCCATTTCAAAAGTCATGGAAATGAAGGTATCCCTAATTTCATAAAGCATCATCATTTCTAGTATCCACTCATAGTCAAAAAGTAATATAATTTTCTGGTGAATCTTGCAGGGAATGTCGATAATGGTGGTCAGTAGAGATGAAAGCACAAACAAGGCAGTTGTGAAAAATACGGATCAGTTCAAGCAATTGGACGTTGACTGACAACTGCATTAGGTCCTCTAAAAGGGAGATGTGGTAAAGGGAAAGGCTCCACTCATTATAGATTCTTCATAAAAGTCTTTTCCTTCAGGAACCAACACGCATCATGGTACCGTCTTCTACAGTCCACTCCTCTAGAGTTTCAAGCTGTGGCAACGACAAAGGATGCAGCTGAGAAAAACCATTGTTGGAACAACAAAGTTAGTTTACCACCCAAAATTGATCCTAGAAACAGTTGCAGAATATTTGAGTTTGGAAGGGATTTCAAGAAGTAGAAACGGGTCATCTACTAATCAGGCATTGCCACAAACGCAAGGCACCAAGAACAGAGGACCAACTGTAATTGGCGCAAGCTTAGTTTCACTTAGAGAAGCCATCACCATAAAGTAGGTACTTTTTCTGCGAATAAAGCTAAGAAATGAAGCCGGAGAGATAAATGAATGTCGACGTTCAATAGAAGAAACCAGAGATATCAATGGAAGTTTGAAAATTTCTAATAACAAAAGGAACCTGCCATGACGTGGGGTTTACGTCACATTTTTTTCCAAGAGAAAAATAGAAGATAATTTTCGTTTTGTT